>JAQMRL010000012.1:17091714-18291714 GCA_035578175.1 Catonia carolina
ACTTGAGCTGGAAGTGGTATGTACCAAAAATATTTGCAGTAAACTATCAGGGGTGCTTTTCATCCTCCGTAAATGCACTTTGTTCGATTTATATTCCGCTTTTCCATTGCAACGTTATCAATGGCATTCATTTATGGGGTCATACCTTAAAAAAAACATTAGAATAAAATAACATAGCCCAAACTCAAAAAGATATCACAAACCAAAATTTTTGTACTTAAACTAATTAGACAAAAAAAAACTTGAATTTGATGTTAAAAAACACAGGAATGAAATGCAACAGTAAAACGAATATTCATTACAGTTAACAAAACTTTTTTGGCTCAAAAAAAATAGGTACTATTACCTTTGCGTAAGCATAACAAACCTCTTTTCAAGGAATTGAAAATAATGTCAGTAGACTATATAATTTATGCATCTACTATTCGCTGATATACGTAAAAAAATCTGGTGTGAAACACTTACACAACTTTCTCTTGCCAAAGTAAATAATAAAAAAATATAATCTAATATTAGTAATAAACATTAGAAATAAACAAAAAAATTAATCTCAAGAAAACATAACCTCATTAAAGTCATAAGTGAACAATGCAAAATGAAAATCAACGTCAGTTTGGCTTAATAATACAAAAAATCACTCTTTGATGCTAAATTAGATTCTGTAGAGAAAAATCTGGTGTGAAACACTCACACAACTTTCTCTTGCCAATGAAAATATTTTATACAATATAACCTAACATTAGTCATAAAACATTAGAAATAAACAAAAAACTAACCTTATTTTAATCATGAGTGAAAGACGCAAAATGAAAATCGAACTCAGTTTGGCTTAAAAATACGGAAAATCACTTTTTCACGCTAAACTAGGCTCTGTAGAGAAAAATGCTTTAAATAAAAGTTGTAAATCTTTTTATTTCCTATAAAATTTATTATATACACTTTTGTCTTAAAATGCATTCTAAGGCCGAAATCCTAAAAAAATCTATTTTTCACACGTTTTCGTGAGAAAAAAACGGAAAATCGCTAATTACTGCTAAACTAAGCGTTCTACAAAAAAATGTTTGAAATAATAGTTGTAGGTTTTTAAATTCTCTACAACTTTTATTATATAAATTTTTGCGCTAAAATATGTTTTAAAGCCGTAATCTTAAAAAAACTACGTTTATACGTAAAAACAGCCTCACGCAGAATTTCAGCAAACATGGCGCCTACCCTACCTTGTAGAGCATAAAAAGTATAGTAAACCAGACGATTTTTAAAAAAATCGTAGGACCAGTTTTTGAGAAAATCGCAAAAAAGTGAAAAATTATACGAATAAACTACTACTTTCGGTTGACCTATTTTGATGAAAATGTTCATGTCGGGTCCGGTAGTAGTATGTAACTTAAGTTTCAAGTTTCAAGTTCGTACGATGTTCCGTTCTTGAGATATTCTGTTCAAACACACACACACACGCGCGCGCGCGCGCGCGCACACACACACACAGACCAATCGCTAAAAACATGTTTTTTTGGGTTCAGGGGGTCTGAAAACATATAGATCCGGTGAAAACTCGATTTCGAAAAATCGACATGAAAACAATACTTTCCTTCCTATATATTCATATAGGCAAGAGAAAGTAAAAATTCATAAAATAAAAGTTGTAGATCTTTTAATTTTCTAAAAATTTTATTATATACACTTTTGTCATAAAATGCTTACATACTAAGGCCGAAATCTTAAAAAATACATTTTTTCAGATTTTCATGAAATAAAATAGTAATTACCGCTAAACTAAGCGTTGTACAAAAAATATTTCTAATTAAAGTTGTAGATTTTTAAATTTTCTACAACTTTAATTACATACACTTTAGCGCTAAAATGCATATTAAGGCCGCAATCGTAAAAAAACATTTATTTCTACGAGAGCACAGCCTCCCTAAGAATTTCAGCAAGCATGGCGCCTAGCCTATCTAGTAGAGCATAAAAATGTAGTAATTGAGGCGATTTAAAAAAAATCGTAGGAGCCGTTTTAAAGAAAATCGCCAAAAGTGAAAAATAAAACGTATGAGCTACTACTTCCGGTTGACCGATTTTGATGAAAATGTTCGTGTCGGGTCCGCTAGCGGCATCTAATTTAAGTTTCAAGTTTCAACACTTTGTACGATGTTCCGTTCTTGAGATATTCTGTTCACACACAGACCAATCGCTAAAAAAATGTTTCTTGGGTTCAGAGGGTCTGAAAACGTTGTAGGCTATATCCGGTGAAAACTCGATTTCGAAAAATCGATATGAAAACAATACTTTCCTTCCTCTATATTCATAGAGGTAAGAGAAAGTAAAAAAACTTGAATATTTATCAGCTAAGATCTGATATACACAGGTATGAGCAAGATTTAGGACATATCTGGATGTTCGCGTACACGGTTTAGAAGTACAAGCCGTAAAGTTTTTACATATGGATTGAAAATATTTAAAACATTGCGTTTAGCAGCAAGAATGGTGCCAATAAGAAGATTCAGGACAAAACTCCGCTCTTGGTTGATGCAGAACCCGTTTTATAAGACGGAAGAATTTTTTGCAAGACGGGTTGACATTACTTTTCGACTATAAAAAGACTAACGTAATCTAGACTACTTTTAAATGATTATCAGTTTTATTGTATTATTATTATTATTATTATTATTATTATTATTTATTTTATTTATTGTAACGAGTCTTACATTAGCGAACAATTTTATTCAATCTGAAACTACTTAAGGATAAGAAAAAAAAATCTGGTGTGAAACACTCACACAACTTTCTCTTGCCAATGCAAATAATTAACAATATAATTTAACATTAGTAATAAAACATTAGAAATAAACCAAAAAAACTAACTTCAATAAACATAACCTAATTTTAATCAGAGAAAGACGCAAAATGAAAATCAACCTTAGTTTAGCTTAAAAATACGGAAAATCACTATTTCACGCCAAACTAGGCTCTGTAGAGAAAAATTAACAAAATAAAAGTTGTACATCGTTTAATTTCCTATAAATTTGATTATATACACTTTTCTCGCAAAAAGCCTACTAAGGCTGAAATCTTAAAAAAATCAATTTTTCACACGTTTTCGTGAGAAAAAACAGAAAATCGCTAATTACCGCTAAACTAAGCGTTATACAAAAAAATGTTTGAAATTAAAGTTGTAGGTTATTTAATTCTCTACAACTTTTATTATATAAATTTTTGCGCTAAAATTTGTATTAAAGCCGTAATCTTAAAAAAACTACGTTTATACGTAAAAACAGCCTCACGCAGAATTTCAGCAAACATGGCGCCTACCCTACCTTGTAGAGCATAAAAAGTGTAGTAAACCAGGCGATTTTTAAAAAAATCGTAGGACCTGTTTTTGAGAAAATCGCAAAAAAGTGAAAAATTACACGAATAAACTACTACTTCCGGTTGACCGATTTTGATGAAAATGTTCGTGTCTGGTCCGATAGTGGTCTGTAGCTTAAGTTCTAAGTTTCAAGTTCGTACGATGTTCCGTTCTTGAGATATTCTGTTCTCACACACACACACGCGGCGCGCACACACACGCGCGCGCGCACACACACATACACAGACCAATCGCTAAAAACATGTTTTTTTGGGTTCAGGGGGTCTGAAAACGTGTAGATCCGGTGAAAACTCGATTTCGAAAAATCGACATGAAAACAATACTTTCCTTCCTGTATATTCATATAGGCAAGAGAAAGTAATAAAACCTAATGGCTATTTTTATTTTCTAACAATAACATTATTTTAAGCTATAACTCCTTAATCTACTCATCCTTTTAAAGATTAGTATGTCCTATTCCTATTCATATTTTCTATGTTGAATTTTCAGCTTTATAGCTACTCTTACTCTTAAAATAAGTAAGAGTAATATAGCTATTACATATATATATTCATTTAAGAATAAAACAAAATGTGTCATCGATTCATAAAATTCATCAGAAATACACAAAACACATTTACGGAACAACATTATTGGCTATCTTATTTTCTAAAGAGGTTTCAAATTTATTATTTTTTAACATAACATACTCTTAATTTCTAAAATAAAATATTCGTACATTACTAAACAGAACATAAGATTTTACAAGATAATTATTACAATTAATTAATTCAGGATAATTTTTTACATTTGATAATTTAAAATGATTACAAAATATACTAATATTAGATCTCCTAAATTAATGGTTCTCAATCTTTTAGACACTGCGACCCCCTTTTTAGGTTGAGTATTTTGCCGACCCCCTCTAAATCATAATGTAAAAAAATTAAATTATCTACAATAGTTGTAATTTTTACGTAAGGATTTGAGTAACTTTAGTTAAGGATATGAGTGAATATTTGTGGGAGTCAATCCGTTTAATGAACAAACTGTACAAATCCCTCCCCAAGAATTTCAGCAGACATAGCACCTACCCTATCTTATAGAGCATAACAAATTTAGTAATTGAGGCATTTTTTTAAAAAATCGTATAAGCCGTTTTTGAGAAAATCGCAAAAAAGTGAAAAATGAGACGAATAAACTACTACTTCCGGTTGACCGATTTTGATGAAAATTTTTGGGTCGGGTCCTCTAGTGGTATCTAACTTAAGTTTCTAGTTTCATGTTCGTACGATTTTCTGTTCTTGAGATATTTTGTTCACCCACACACACAAACACATATATACGCGTGCACACACACACACACACACACACACAAAACAATCGCTTAAAACATTGTTTTTGGGTTCAGGGGATCTGAAAACGTGTAGATCCGGTGAAAACTTGCTTTAAAATAAAAGTTGTAAAGTTTTTATTTCCTATAACTTTTATTATTCTTTTTTCGTAAAATTCATTCGGCCGCAAATTCACTAAGGCCGCAATCTTCAAAAAAAAAAAAAAATTAGTTCCGAGAAGTTGATAAAATTGACAGTACTTAAATAGAAAATGGTTAAAAATTTATGTATTTCTGTATGTAAGCTAAATTACAGCATAAAATGTATCAAAATTGATATTTTTTAAAGGTCTAAACATTTTCTAATGATTCCTGATTGTCACAAGTCTTCATTTATCTGTGGGAAGAAAATATTAACAAACTAATGAAAATCAATGTTTTCCCTGTGGTTCAGATTCAGTGGGACACCGGTATATCTGAAGATAAGAAGTCTGTTCCAGGAAAACTGCCACCAGGAGTGATAAGTAGAATAATGTTTTAACCGCCACCTAATGCAAAAATATATAAACTTAAGCTCACTCGGTGTTCAGATATCTAACCAACGTGATCGTTATACGTATTTTTACTTTCGCTTGCCTATATGAATATATAACGGGTGATTCAAAAAGAGCGCCGGTTTTTAAACGGCTGGTAAATTTTTGTTTATCGGTTGGCAACATTGTTAGACCTCATTTCTATTTCGGAGAACATTCCGATTGACGATTCAGTTGTAGTTTCTCTTGTTCGCAGTGTAGTACTCTCGCAGTCTGAGTCTAACCATGGAGAAGTTTACTATTGCACAACGAGTGTTAATCGTCAAAACATTTTACCAGAGTGGAGAGAGTTATGCGGCTACTGTCAGGCGACTTCGCGGTACTCTAGGACGTAATGAAGCTCCGAATGAATCAACAGTTCGCAGGCTCATGAAAAAGTTTTTTGAGACGGATTCAACAGTCGTCCTTAAAAGTTCTGGACGTCGTCGTTCTGGCCGAACTGAGCAGAACGTTGCGTTGGTTCGTGACAGTGTGGCTGTTAGCCCAGCAAAATCAATACGTCGCCGTTCTCAACAATTGGGTTTACGATGTTCTTTTGTACGGAGAATTCTTCGGTACGATCTCCAATATCACCCGTATAAAATTCAGTTTCTGCACGAGAAACAATGTTGTTGCTCCGTGAACGGTTCCAGGATCGCATCATTTCTCGTAATTCCGACCATCAATGGCCACCAAGGTCGTGTGACTTGACGCCTTGTGACTTTCATCTTTGGGGTCATCTGAAGTCATTGGTGTATGCCAATAAACCCCGAAACATCAATGACTTGAAGGAGGAAATTCGACGGGTTATCGGGCAAATGGAAGTCGAAACTTGTCGTGCAGTAATATCCAATTTCATGGACAGAGTTGATGCGTGCCAGCGCAGTAGAGGAGGACACATGCATGACATCATTTTTCATACACGATATCGGAAGGTAAGATGAACTTGTTGATGTATTTATTTTCAGTTTTTCAATAAAATAAATCTCTTAATTTGATATATCAAAACCGGCGCTCTTTTTGAATCACCCTAGGAAGGAAAGTATTGTTTTCATGTCGATTTTTATAAATCGAGTTTTCACCGGATCTACACGTTTTCAGACCCCCTGAGCCCAAAAAACATGTTTTTAGCGGTTGGTTTGTGTGTGTGTGTGTGTGTGTGTGTGTGTGCGCGCGCGCGCGCGCGCGCGCGTGTGTGTGTGTGTGTGTGTGTGTGTGTGAACAGAATATCTCAAGAACGGAACATTGTACAAACTTGAAACTTGAAACTTAAGTTACATACTACTACCGGACCCGACACGAACATTTTCATCAAAATCGGTCAAACGGAAAGAGTAGTTTATTCGTATTATTTTTCACTTTTTTGCATATTTCTCAAAAACTGGTCCTACGATTTTTTTAAAAATCGCCTTATTTACTAAATTTTTTATGTTCTACAAGATAGGGTAGGCGCCATGTTTGCTGAAATTCTCCGTAAGGCTGTTTTTCCGTAAAAAAAGTGTTTTTTTAAGATTGCGGCTTTATTATCTATTTTAGCGCAAAAATGTATATAATAAAAGTTGTAGAGAATTTAAAATTCTACAACTTTTATTTCAAACATTTTTTTGTGTATTGCTTAGTTTAGCGGTAATTAGCGATTTTCTGGTTTTTTCTCACGAAAACGTGTGAAAAATCGATATTTTTAACATTTCGGCTTTAGTATGCATTTTACAACAAAATTGTCTATAATAAAATTTGTAGGAAATTAAAAGATCTACAATTTTTATTTAAAGTATTTTTCTCTACAGCGCCTAGTTCAGCGTGAAAGTGTGATTTTCTGTATTATAAGCCAAACTGGGGTTGATTTTCATTTTGCGCGATTCACTCATGATTAAAATAATATTATGTTTTTTGAGGTTAGTTTTTTGTTTATTTCTAATGTTAGATTATATTATTATTAGCATTGTCAAGAGAAAGTTGTGGAGTGTTTCACACCAGATTTTTATTATTACCACAAATATCATGCCATAAAGGGCTTCTGTCATTAACTGGAAGGAGAGCCCCTAATTCCTTTTACAAAAGGCTTAAATGAACCAGCCGGGATAGAAGGTTAGTGTCCTATCCATACATTCATGTTGTATGGCCTGTTAGTAGCCGTGTGACCGCCCATCACCATGATGAACATCTCATGGTAAATGGAAGTGGAAGAGCTGTCCATTCCACCCTGGCAGATGGTGGCTTGGGGCATTCAGTCTGCCAAGCAAAACACTGAAAGCAACAATAAACTACAGCTAATTCTGTCTGACTGGAGTTATTGTGGGGAAACTCCTTCATGTATGATTCTGGTTAGGCTTACTCAGTAAATGCAGGTTTTCAAGAGCTTCGAAAACTTAAGACCTTCAAAATATGAAAAAAAATATGATAGTATTCTCTCTGGTAAAACATTCCAAAGGTAAACTAGTCCTCCACTTGGATCTCTGGGTTAGGACTATCAGAGAAGACCTCATCAATATGATAAAAGATTTTGTATTGTTCGAGTTGGAACATGGAATGTTTGGAGTTTAAAACAAACTGATAGGTTAGAGAATTTAAAAAGGGAAATGGATAGGTTGGAGTTAGATATTGTAGGCATTAGTGAGGTGAGTTGGGACGATGTTCAAGACATATGGTAAGGTATTATAGGGTTATTAACACTAAAGCCATCTAAGGACAGGGAGAGTGGGAATAGCAATGAATAAAAAATAAAACAGAGAGTGACCTACTACAATAAGCAGAGTAGTGACAGGATTATCATGGTCAGAGTAGATACAAAACCATAGCCCACCACTGTACTGCATGTTTACATGCCTATGTTTTCGCATAAAGAGGAAGAAATAGAACAGCTATATGAGAAATTAGATGAATTGATAAAATGTGTCAAGGTTGATGAAAATTTGATAATTACAGGAGACTGGAATACAATAGTTGGATTTTTTTTTTTTTATTCACGTCCGACTGTTCTGCAATTACTGCTAATGCAGACAGTGAATATGAAATGATTTTTTGTAACGTAAAAAATTATGCCTTGTCTGAATGGGATTCGAACCCAAGACCGCATGATGAGAGGTGAGCACGTTACCAACTACGCCAATGTGGCTGGCAAACCATAGTTGGAGAAGGAAAAGAAGGAAGGATAATCAGAGAATATGGTCTAGGTAAGAGAAATGACAGAGGGAGTCGGCTGCTAGATATCTGCTCCAAATATAATTTAATTATAGGCAATACACGATTTAAGAATCACAAAAGGAGGCTATACTCTTGGATGATGCCAGGTGACAAGGAAAGATACCAAATAAATTAATTAATGGTTAGACAAAGATTCAGAAACCATATTATGAACTGTAAAGCCTATCCAGGTGGAGATATAGGGAGTGATCGTAATTTAGTAGTAATGGATATTTAAATGGATACTTAAAGGAAATACTAGGCGGGATGCAGACAAACTGAGAGAACAAGATAACTAAACAGGTTTCGAGGGTATTTCCAAAGAGATAGAAGAAAGAGGTGATGACGCAGTAAGTGTAGAGGAAGATTTTTTTTGGTTTAATGTCCGACTGTTATGCAATTTTATTGCTAATGCAGACGGTAAAAGATGAAATGATTTTTTGTAACGTATGAAAATATGCCGTGCCTGAATGGGATTGAAACCCAAGACCGCATGTAGAGGAGGAGTGGGAAACTTAAATGAAGTGGTAGTGAATTTTTTTTTGTTTTTTTTTAGTGGTAGTGAAAGCAGCAGAAGAATGGATAGGATATACTAAAAGAAGGGGTAGGAAACCTTCAATTACTAATGATATTCTGGAATTGATGGATGAGCGAAGGAATTTAAAAACGAAAAGGACAAAAGAGGTAAAAGGCAATATTGCTACTTGATAAATACCATAAGAAAAAGGTGTAAGAAAGCGAAGGAAGATTGGATCTAAGCAAAATGTTTAGAGATTGAAAGTACAATGGTAGTTGGTAAAGTAGTTGCAGCTTACAGAAAAATAAGAGAAAACTTTGGAGAACAAAAGAAGAAAGCTGTGAATTTTCAAAATACAGATGGGAAACCATTGCTGAATGTCCACAAGAGAGAAGAAAGGTGGAAGGAATACATAGACCAACTTTACAGGAGAAAAGAATTAGATCGTGATGCAATAGAACAAGAAACTGATGCTGAACAAGATCAAAGAGGTGACCCTATAATAAGGAAGGAATTCCATCGGCCACTTGAGAATATGAATATGAATAAGACAGCAGGAATAGATAACATACCATTGGAATTATTATTACATTGCGGAGAAGTTGCACAAAACAAATCGTACAAACTTGTGTGCAGAATGTGTGAGAGTGGAGAAGTACCAACAAACTTTAAAAAATAATATTATACCAAATAATTCTATACCAAAAAATTCAGGAACGGAGAAGTATGAACATATAGAACTAGCAGCCTAATGTGCCATGCATCCAAGATACTGACAAGAATTATATATACAGGAGAATAGAACATCGAGTAGAAGTAGTGGTGGATGATGACCAGTTTGGATTTAGAAGGAGAATGGGAACTCGAGATGCAATATTGGCTCTGAGATTAATTATTGAGGAAAGGATAAAGACAAATAAAGGTACTTACATGGCATTTGTAGATTTAGAGAAAGCATTTGACAATCTGGACTGGAGTAAAAGGTTTAAAACCTTGAAAAGGTTTAGATTTAAATACAAAGAAAGGAGAGTTATCTATGGATCTGTATAAGAATCAAACAGCTATTTTGAGAATTGAGGGGTACGAAAAGGAAGCTGTTGTACGGAAAGTTGTACGACAAGGATGTTTGTTCATTGTTATAACTACTTATTAACTTGAATATAGAAGAGGATATAAATGAGGTGAAGGAAAAATTTTACGCAGGAATAAAAATTCAAGGAAAAGAACAATAAAAATGCTGAGATTCACCAATGATATTGTAGTATTAGTTGAGACAAAGAAAGAACTGGAGAATATCTTAAGTGGAATAGCTGTTGAGATCATGAGAAAGGATTACTTCATGAAAATTAATTAGAATAAAACGAAAGTGTGCAGCAGCAAGAGTGGTTTAGAAGAGACGGGAAATTTTAAAGTAGGCAACGAAATATACAGGAAGTTGGGGAAATCTGCTATGTACGGAGTAAAATAACTAAGGATGGTAGAAGCACAAGTGATATCAAAAATAGAATTGCTCAAGCCAGAAAAGCCTTTGAAATGAAAAACAGCTTACTGACTGCAAACATTGGTTTACAGATTAGGAAAAATTTCTTAAAACACTCTGTTTGGAGTGTACCAATATACGAGAGTGAAACGTGGGTAATAGGGGGTGTAGAAAAGAAGAGGATACAAGCTTTTGAAATGTGTTGTTATAGGAAAAGGTTAAGTTTAGGTGGGTGGACAAAATAAATTTAGAGAAAAAAAAAAATTTAAGAGCATTACACTCGTAATCCTGCTGACAAAACACGATTTAGCAGAGCAGCTAAAAAATTAAAACAGGATTTGTTAGAATTTAAAAATTCATACTTTCAAGAAAAATTGAGCAATCTTTCTCCATCACCAAATTCCAATTATTCTCTGTGGAAAGCTACCAATTATCTTAAACGTCCGAAAAGTGTACTGCCACCTGTACGTAAACCAGATGGGAACTGGGCAAGAAATGCAAAAGAAAGAGCTGAAGTTTTCGCTGACAATTTTGAAAAAGTCTTCGAATTGCATGACACAAGCGATGGTGACAAGGAAGTTGAAGATTATTTACAAACTCCTTTCCAGTTATCTCCACCGATAAAATTTTTCTCTCCGACAGAGGTCAGTCGAGTTATCCAAAAAGACCTCAGCAGCAAAAAATCTCCAGGTTATGACTTGATTACAGGAGAAATTCTGAAGAAACTCCCCAAAAAAGTTATAATGTTGCTTACAGCTATTTATAACTCTATTTTACATACTGGACATTTTCCAGCTCAATGGAAAGTATCTCAAATTATAGTAATTCCAAAGCCGAGAAAAAATCTGAGTACGCCAAGTTCGTACAGACCCATCAGTCTCCTACCAATTGCGTCTAAAGTCTTCGAAAAGCTTTTACTTATGCAACTTAAACCGATTATAAGTGAAGTAGGAATCATTCCAGAATACCAGTTCGGCTTCAGAGAGAGACACGCTACAACAGAACAAATACACCGTCTTGTAAACACGATTCAAAATTCCCTGGAAAGGAAACAGTACTGTTCAGCAGCTTTCTTGGATGTAGCGAACGCATTTGACAAGGTCTGGCATGTTTGACTTTTATACAAGATAAAAATTAAACTTCCCCATCATTACTTCATTATCTTAAAATCATTTCTATCAAGGAGATATTTCCAAATTAAATTTCAAAACGTCTACACTTCTCTTCATCAAATTAATTCTGGTGTTGCACAAGGTAGTATCTTAAGTCCATTTCTTTACACTTTATATACTTCTGATCTACCGGAGAGCATAACACAACCATCGCCACTTTTGCTGATGACACAGCTCTATTAGCACCAGATGACTCTACCTTTGGGGCTACTAAATTACTGCAAGACCATCTAAGTATAGTTGAGAACTGGTGCAAGAAATGGAAAAATTAAAATAAATGATGACAAATCGAGACATATTACATTTACTTAGAAGAAAGACACGTTTCCACCGATAGGACTAAATGAAAGACCAGTTCCTCAGGCAGATGATGTAAAATACTTGGGACTGCAGTTAGATCGACGCCTTACCTGGTCCAAACATATTTGGAATACACGCAAAAGACTAGGATTGAAGCTGAGAGATTTGTATTGGATGGTGAACAAACGTTCACAGCTATCATTAGAGAGCAAGCTTCTACTGTACAAAGCCATACTGAAACCGCTGTGGACTTATGGGTTACCGCTTTGGGGTTCAGCTGCGAAATCGAATCTTGCTATCATCCAACGGTTCCAGTCCAAAGTCTTAGGGATAATAACAAATGCTCCATGGTATGTGACAAATGATACATTGGATAAGGACTTATGTGTCAACACCGTGAAAGAGGAAATCACGCAACTAAGTTCAAAATATCAAGAAAAATTAGCAGATCACCCGAATTCTTTGGCGCTTAATTTACTTGATAACAGCGAAGACGTGACACGACTGAAACGAATAAAATTGCTTGACCTTCCGCTTAGATTTACCGACTAACCTACTTTTTTTGATCTTCTCTTCTTTCTCTACCCATCACCATCTTCTCGCCATCATCATCATCACTTCATCATCTTCTTCTACTATCACCGTTATTAATTTGGTTACCTTTTCTATTAATGTTATTCATCTTTTACCTTGTTAATATTTTAAAAACTTATACTTTAACTTGTTTTTCGTTTCTGAAGCAATACCATTGAGTATTGTCTTCGTCTTGTAAACCCGTTCATGCTATTTACTTATAGTTTTTGTTTCTTAAACTGATTGTAAATATTCTCAGATGTTAGAAAAAGAGAAGAGAACAAAATAAATTTAATTAAAATATAACAAATTTAGAGGTTTTTAGAAAAGTGAACGAAAGAAGAAGTATTATGAAAACAACTTACCAAAAGAAGGAATAGGCTAGTGGGACATATCTTAAGACATCCAGGTATTGGCTGCAGGTATGCTCTATCAATAATGAAGAGTAATATTGAGGTAGTGAATTGTAGGGGAAGGCAAAGGTTAGAAACTTTTAAGCGAATAACAAAAGACATAGGGTATTGCAGGTACGTAGATACGAAACGTCTTGCGCAACATAGAACAGCTCAGAGAACTGTATCAAACCAGTCGAGAGACTGATGACAAAAAAATCAATATCATTTTAATTATAAAAAATTGTGATTTTACTCAAAAAAAGAGCAAATATTTTTACTTTCTCTTGCTCTGTATGAATACGTAGGAAAGGAAAGTATGGTTTTCACATCAATATTTTGAAATAGAGTTTTCACCTGATATACATATTTTCAGGCCCCCTGAATCCAAAAAAATAACATTTTCAGCGATTGGCTGTATGTGCGTGTAAGTTTTTTCATCAAAATCAGTAAAAAAATATAATTCTTCATGATTGCGGCCTTAGTACCTATGCATTTTATGACAAAAAAGTACACATAGGTAATCAAAGTTATAGGAAATAAAAAAATTTAACCTTTATTCTAGCCATTTTCTATACAGAACCTAGTTGAGGCAATTACAGATTTCCTGTATTTTTAAATCTAACAGATTTTCATTTTGCGTCCTCACTCATAATAAAAATTAGGTTGTTTTTCTTTTTTCATTGTTTACTAATGAATAAACGTAGGTTATATTATTTAAATTCGCAAGAGAAAGTAGTGTGAGTGTTTAACACCAAATTTTTGTATGTATTTTCGTATAATTTGAGAAAATCTCGGTTGTTAAAATAATTTTTTCTTGTTTTCTCCATTTTTTTTTGTCGTGTATGTTTCTCCAAATTTTGGTTACGATTGTACCAAAATTTGTAGAAACACACACATGTATTTTTTTTCAGGTAAGAATTCTCATTCCTCCTTACTAAATATCCGAAGTTAAATTTTATTTGATATCCATTATAAAACGGTGTTTTTAAAGTAAACGACGATAAAATGTGGAATATTCAAAGTTTAATGCAGTGTAGGTTATGAAATTATACAACAATGTAAATAAAATTATCAAAAAAAATTAAAAATTTGGTAGATATTCTTTACGCAATTACTGAAATCTATATATTCGTCGCTTTAAATGTTTTATGAAGGTTCCGTTGTTCGTGGAAATTAATGAAGATTGTATGAGAATCAAAATCCTTCGCAAGACATTTGTAGCTTGCGGTTCATTTTGAATTCTATTGTTGGAATAAATTAACGCGATATTACTAGAATTAACCATATGATTAAGAAGAATACCGGTTGATTTCACTTTTACTCACCAAGTAGCGCTGTTATCATTACCGAATTACTTAATTATAGAGAACTAAAGGTTTTTAAGTTACGATAGAAAAAATATCTTTTACAGTTTTATGAAATTAAAATTTTTTAAATATGCAAATTAATTTTTACATAATGTTTGTGGTCATTTTTACAAAAATTAGTTTTTTATGTCTGGTTTATAAATTTATTAATAATGTAGTTTGCTTTGTATAAATGATAATTCAAAGTTAACTTATTAAATATTTTAATATTTGATAAACACACAGTAATATTTCATATTTTTATATTTAGTGTAATTGTTTCACCATTATTATTTAAAGTAGGGAAATTTTGTGTACATTAAATTCTCTGTTCAGGGATATTCTTTACAATTGCCATCCGTCTCTCCGCACATAATCCGCCTGTTTGTGTCTGTCGAGTGTGTACTTCCTTGAACATAATGTATTGTGGTTAAACTGTGTGAAAAAATGGTATAACATTGTCTGTGATTTTTTAGTTATGTTTGTAGTATTATTTACGACATAAATCTAGGATTTCATTATTTAGGTAAGTTTTTTGTTTACATATTGTAGGAACTAAAGTGAAAGTATTTTACACACCCCTTTAATTCTATTACTACCTAAAAGGT
This sequence comes from Catonia carolina, assembly GCA_035578175.1. NCBI lineage: Eukaryota > Metazoa > Arthropoda > Insecta > Hemiptera > Achilidae > Catonia > Catonia carolina. Next base: position 17,106,537 of record JAQMRL010000012.1, read on the forward strand.
AAAATACATAAACCTTTGTCTCGATGGTTAGTTATTTTTCAACGGATTTTTATAGTTTTTAAAATATTGAATCTATTAGTTTTGTTGTCTTAATTTATCATGTTATGTCATTCAAGTTTCTTTCAATATAAATTAAATTTAATTTATAAATTTTCGTTATTTATGCATTTGACGTTTGATTTAAACTGGTTGTCAATTCTGTGAAAGAGTTTTGTAATATCCCCTCTTATTTTTTGTACAAATTTTTTGGGTTTCGTTTGTCGAATGTTGTATTTTACATTTTGATGAAGTGTATAACTGTGTTTAATTAATTTTAAAATAACGGTATTTTAATTATGAATTAAAATTACTTAACTGGCAATTGTGTTTGCTGTGAAGTTTTACCGTTAACGTATTAACATTTCAAGTACATACTTTACTATTAGGTTAAGTTCTAATTTATAGTTTTTTCATTATTATAAATAATTTTTGTTCTAAATTATAATTTATTGGATTAATTAATGATTTAATAAGTAAATTTGTATTAATGAATTAAGTTAGTAAGCAAATTTGGGATAGGAAAAACGCATGTTAGTTAATTGTAAACAAAAGTAATTGTTTCAGGGTTCTGTTTGGATGGAACATTGAAAATCATTGTTAATAATGTTGTTTAGGTCATCAGTCGAAAGGCTTGTTTGAACCTCTAGAGGCTTTCCTAAGTAAAACTAGGAGTGAGATGGTTAACCATGCCTTCCTCACTTAGTGAAACAGTATGCTTATCAGCATGCCAGGCCCTCAGAAAAGTTTCTACTTTCCACCCTGCAAATGACATCTTTACTTGGGTCTGGATGTATAATGAAATTCAATACTCTCAGAGGAGATAACTCTGACTAGTGTCTTTTACCCCTCTACCTCTTCTGTTCTTAAATGCTTCAGCCATTTAATTGGCTGACAATGTGATTTGAAACAGAATTTTTTTTTGTACCCCTGAAACTAGCAGATCGAGTGCAAATAATTTAATACTCAATCTGCTTGCAATGGGCATTGTAAACGATGTAACTTTTAAAAAAATATTTTAAAATTCTAAATTAGAAAAAAAACATTCAGGAGACTCCAAAGAGAATATGTCAAGATTAAAATGATAAGCCTAATTATTAAATACCTATGTTAAATTCATTACTTACTTCAATAAGCATGTCATATAATCATTTTTTTCAAGTAAAACATACCACACAATTTGCTTCAGCGTTTACTTTGAAATTTATTTGTTTTTCAACCTAAAATTTTTTTAAAGGAATTCTTGTACACTGTCAAGTATATTTTTAAACAAATTTAGAATACCCCTCAACTTTTCAATACTTAAGGTTAAAATTAGGTTAAATAGTAACCATGTTGTCTAGGCCATCAACCAAAAGGCTTGTTTGAACCTCTAGAGGCTTTTGTAAGTAAAACGAGGAGTGAGTTGGTTTACCATGACTTCACACAGTAGTTATGGGAAGGTGATTGATTCTTTTATTGGTAAAATTTACATGCATTGACTCCATCACATGGGATGCTCCTTCACACAACTTAAATTTAATTAATTTTATTTATAGTTTAAACAGTATTTTTAGCAGTGATTTTCGTAATACACTAAATCTACAGGCTTAGTCCTTCTCAGTCCCCTAACTGTTGTTGTTGTTTAGGTCATCAGCCAAGAGGCTGGTTTGAACCTGTAGAGGTTTTACTAAGTAAATCGAGGAGTGAGGTGGTTTACCTTTGCCTTCCTCACTGAGTGGAAAAGTACACTTATCAGCATGCCAGGCCCTCTGAAAAGCATATATTTTCCACTCTGCAAATGACACTTTCACTTCATTCACCACAGGGTCTGGCTGTATAATGAAATCCATTACTTTCAGACGAGATAACTCTGATTAGTATCTTTTACACCTCTACCTCTTCTGTTCTTAAATGATTCAGTCATTTAATTGGCTGACCATGTTATAAGAAACAGAACTATTTACTTTAGCCCTGCAACTAACAGATTGAGTGTAAATAATTTGACACTCCACCCGTCTGTTATGGGCAAAATGGTCCCCTAACTATTGCACTTATATTCAACAATCGAAGTGCTTCAACATTAATGTAGTCGTGAAAATGATAGTCATGTTTCTTGGCGTACTTACACACTTTCACTACTGTATTTACTTGCAAATCAATGGCCTGTGGTGTAGTGGTCAGCGCAACTGGCTATTATGCCGGGGTCCCAGGTTCGATTTCCGGTCAGGTCTGGCATTTTTTTCATCTGTAAATTACTACATATCATTACCTACGCACGAGCCCAAGGCTTATGTAGGCATCATCACTCCATAAAAAAAAAAAAAAATCCAATGGATTTCGCTGTTGTGGGCATACTTTGGAGCTTTTACAATGTTCCTGGGCACCTTATTTTGAAACCTTTGGATAACATTTAGGTGGCTTGCTTTGGTGCAGGCCATATATCCATATCGGTTTTAGCACTTGCTCATATAGAAGCAATTTATTGACGATTGTTATTTCAGAGGTTCTTCCAAGCAGCCAATACATCATTCTATACTTTATTTATAATTCTTGATTTTCATTTTTAACATATTAATTTCATATCAGCTTTGTATCTACGTTCATCCCAAGATACTTGGCTGTGTTGGCAAAAGGTACTGGATTACCGTTGATCATCATGGGAATGTGATTCATTCTTTTATTAGTAAAATTTACAACACTGATTTGTGTTCATTAAGTCTGATTTTTCATTTTGTAGTCCACATATTAACTGCAGTTACAGCTTGCTGTAGCTTTTAGGTTGAATCCTCTAATGATTCACCTGATGCCAATGTGGCTGTGTCGTCAGCGAACGTAGGCCTACCAATAATCACTTCACTTACCGGCAGATCACTGGCGTAAAGCATATACAAAACGGGACCCAATATGCTCCCCTGTGGATTACCAGTATACTTAACGAAAAGAAAAAATCATATGGAGGTGGAAACTGAGTAAGGTGGATACTACATCATATAGATACTTTAGTCACGAGATTGCTTTTTGTGTATGATGGGCTGTGAGGAAGGGAAGTGAATAATTGACACTGCCGCCAAACTCTACAGTGAGACACTACTCGTACATTTCACTACCATGCAGTTACTGCGTACATTTTGTAAGCTGTGGTTTATTCCGAGAAACTTTTTTCATCATAAACCTTATAAGAAATAAATGTGACCTGTAATATTGCTTATAACTTAATTACATGACTAGAAATTTTTGATTTACTATAATTACCAGCTACTTTATTCCATTGGAACGAAATTCTCTATAAATGAATCACCTTCTTTACTATCACTGTCACCGGTGTCTCCACTATCAATCTCACTAGTATATACCTAACCGTTCCCTTTTTTTATCAGGTATCAACAAAACTGTTGAAGAATAGCTTCTTCACATCTTTAATTTCCTTCTTTATTTTTGGAATTTTGGGAAGAGAAACTTCTCAGTAGTTAACCACTCGCTCATGGCTTTTGTTAAGAGGCAGGGAAAGGCATTTTTGTTTAGCTTCAACTTAAAAGCATTATTAGACTACATATTAGATTTCGTTCAGCACTGTGATATCACGTTTTCACGTGCAGCACTGTGTATCTGCCTACGTTTTTGAGAAACTAACATTTCTGTTTATGGTAACAAACAGTTATTTTCGTACAGTTAACCTACAAAAGGTTCCGCGATATACTGTATATGCTCTGGGTATAGTATAAGTCGTTTTGTTTGTCAAACTGAAATTAAAGCAGTCACGCATGCGCACTGATGCTTTGCCTCCTTTACCCCTCGTTGCAAACAAGGGCAAACTCGTGATTCAAGTGACGATAGTAATGTTTTTCTAACCTAAAACTGCTTCACATGACCTTGTGTGTAGGTGCACTGGCCGGGTGCAACAGCCATCCTTTACTCCATAACTATTGCCTTTTTACTTTCTCTTGCCTATATGAATATAATGGAAGGAAAGTATTAATTTCATGTCGATTTTTCAAAATCAAGTTTTCGTCGGATCTACACATTTTCAGACCCCTTGAACCCAAAAAAACATGTTTTTAGCGATTGGTCTGTGTGCGTGCGTGTGTGTGTGTGTGTGAACAGAATATCTCATGAACGGAACATCGTACGAACTTAAACTTAAAACTTAAGTTACATACCACTACCGGACCCGACACAAACATTTTTATCAAAATCGGTCAACCGGAAGTAGTAGTTTATTCGTGTAATTTTTCACTTTTTTGCAATTTTCTCAAAAACTGGTTCTACGATTTTTTTTTAAATCACCTGGTTTACTAAATTTTTTATGCTCTACATGATAGGGTAGGCACCGTGTTTGCTGAAAATCTTGGTGAGGCTGTTTTCACGTAAACAAATTGGTTTTTTAAGATTGCGGTTTTAATGTGCATTTTAACACAAAAATGTATAGAGAATTTAAAATCCCATAACTTTTATTTATAATATTTTTTTTGTATAACGCCTAGTTTATCGGTTATTAGTGATTTTTCTGTTTTTTCTCACGAAAACGTGTGAAAAAACGATATTTTTAAGATTTCGGCCTTAGTATGCATTTTATGACAAAAGTTTATAAAATCAAATTTGTAGGAAATTAAAAGCCCTAAAAATTTTAATTTAGAGCATTTGTCTCTACAGAGCCTAGTTTAGCGTGAAAGAGTGATTTTCCGTATTTTTAAGCCAAACTGAGGTCGATTTTCATTTTGCGTCTTTCAAAGGTGATTAAAATAAGGTTATGTTTTTGAGGTTAGTTTTTGTTTATTTTTAATGTTTTTTTACTAATTTTAGGTTTATTGTTAATTATTTGCATTGGCTAGAGAAAGTTGTGTGATTGTTTCACACCAAATTTTTTTGTAATGTTTACATGAAGTCTTATCAGTATCTACCTAGATGTAGTTGATGTAGTAGTTGCCCTGGTTAACATTTCAACCACTGGAAACCCACTCAGTCATTACTGTTAATACTTTGAGCTGTTGATATTTCAAATTAAATATGAATTTTGATTGTCTTCTATAACAAATTTGATTTGATGAATTGTTGAACTTTTGACCAGAAGACCAACTCTGTTCTCTCCTGAGTATTGATTAGGAAAAGGAGTAAACTTGAAAATGAATGATATTGAATTAGGATAGCAAATCAGGAATGTATTATGAATATAGATACAGTATGTTATACAACACGCTATCAATTTGATTTGAATACACTAACATTGAAGTAATGTACATATCAATTAAGAATTGTAACACAATATAATGTGTATGAAATAAACAATGTGAATTGTGTAACATAATATAATAAAATTTAACACAATATATTGTTATTAGTAAATATTGGTACAGTACTTACATTTAATGTTTTTTTGTATTTTGAAAAATCTACTTGGACGATCCTGCTAGATATTGAATTCTGGAGTAATACCTTAATGTAGTGACACAGCAAGTGAAGCGATAGTGATAAAAGCGACTATTTTAATATTGAAGACATTGATAGTGTGAATGCCAAAAGGTGTGCAATTAATTAACTGTTCATTTTGGTAATTGTAAACATATACTGCATTTATTATCAACTCAATATGACATATGAGGTTTACAATATCGTAACACATATGAAATGAATTAGATACACTAATTTTTACTTTTTCTTGCCGATATGAATATATAGGAAGCGAAGTATTGTTTTCATGTTGATTTTTCAAAATCGAGTTTTCACTGGATATGCACGTTTTCAGGCCCCTTTACCCAAAAAACATGTTTTAATGATTGATCTGTGTGTGTGTGTGAGAATAAAATATCTCAAGAACTAACATTGTACGAAGTTGAAACTTGAAACTTAAGTTAGGTACTACTAGAGGACCTGACACATTTTAATCAAAATCGGTCAGCTGGAAATAGTAGTTTATTCGTGTAATTTTTTACTTTTTCCGATTTTCTCAAAACCGGCTCCTAAAATTTTGTAAAAATCGCTTTATTTACTACATTTTTATACTCTACAAGATAGGGTAGGCACCATGTTGGCCAAAATTGTTGGGGAGGCTGTGCTTTCGTAGAAAAATTTTTTCTTTAAAGATTGCGGCCTTAATATGCATTTTAGGGCAAAAGTGTATTTAATAAAAGTTGTTAAAAATTTAAAAACCTACAACTTTTATTTCAAACATTTCTAGGTACAATGCTTAGTTTAGTGGTAATTAGTGATTTTCTGTTTTTTTTTTCATGAAAATCTGTAAAAAATGGATTTTTTTAAGATTTCGACCGTAGTATGTGCTTTACGACAAAAGTGTATATAATCAAATTTATATGAAATTAAAAGATCTACAACTTATATTCTTAGCATTTTTCTGTACAGAGCCTAGTTTAGAGTCAAAGAATGATTTTCTGTATTATTAGGCCAAACTAAGGTTGGTTTTCATTTTGCATCATTCGCTAATGATTAAAATAAGGTTATGTTTTTGGAGGTTAGGTTTTTTTTTTTATTTCTAATGTTTTATTACTAATGTTAGGTATTATAGTCATTATTTTCATTGGCAAGAGAAAGTTTTATGAGTATTTCTTACCAGATTTTTTTCTTTCTCTTGTCGTTTATGAATATACAGGGTGATTCATGAAGTTCTCCCCCCACTTCTACAGCACATTGTACTAGTAAAAATAATGAAAAAATGTTATATAAACATAGGTCCGAAAACGCTTCGTTAGCGAGTTACAGCTAGCGAAAGTTTCGCCTGGATTTCAGTTCACCAGGTGAAATGAGGTCTTCCTGGAATTGTGGTAAGGTAGATTAAGGGGCAAATTCAATCATTTCTTATGGTTTTTGATCTGATAAATTGAATAAAACAGGTCCCAGATCTGTAAGTTAAATAGTTTTTAAGAAAACCAGTGTCAAATGCAAAAAATGGAGTGAAAAACTTATTTTTTCATCTTTGGGCAAGGATAACTGTGTTATTTCACCAAGAAACAGTTAAAATTTTTCAATAAAACATGTAGAAAATTTTATTCTGAACAAACCGGTGTAAATTAAGTACACAGAAAGCGAATAGATGTTTGATTAAATGAGTTTTTATTCATAAGAGTACAAAGTAAAATTAACCGGAAAAACTAAAATGAAAAAATGTGTTTTTTTCACTCCATTTTTTTTGCATTTGACACTGGTTTTCTCAAAAACTATTCGCTTTCTGTGTACTTTATTTACACCGGTTTGTTCAGAATAAAATTTTCTACATTTTTTATTGAAAATTTTTAACTGTTTCTTGGTGAAATAACAAAGTTATTCTTGCCCAAAGATGAAAAAATGTGATTTTCACTCCATTTTTTGCATTTGACACTGGTTTTCTCAAAAACTATTTAACTTACAGTTCTGGGACCTGTTTTATTCAATTTATCAGATCAAAAACCATAAGAAATGATTGAATTCGCCCCTTAATCTACCTTACCAGAATTCCAGGAAGACCTCATTTCACCTGGTGAACTGAAATCCAGGCGAAACTTTCGCTAGCTGTAACTCGCTAACGAAGCGTTTTCGGACCTATGTTTATATAACATTTTTTCATTATTTTTACTAGTACAATGTGCTGTAGAAGTGGGGGGAGAACTTCATGAATCACCCTGTATAGGGAAGGAAAGTATTGTTTTCGTGATGATTTTCACTGGAGATACACGATTTCAGACCCCTGAACCCAAAACCAAGTTTTTAGTGGTTGATCTTACGAACTGATATTGATATTTAGTTTGAGCAAAATATGTCGAGAACAGAGTACTGTACGTAGGTGAAACTTGGAAGTAGGTACCACTACAATACTCTACATGAACATTTTCATAAAAATTATTTAACCAGATGTAGCAGTTAATTCATGCAATTTTTCACCTTTTTGCCATTTTCTCAAAAACGGCTACTTCAATTTTTTTTAAAAATTGCCCTATTTACAACATTTTTCATGTTTTACATGACGGGGTAAGCATCATGTCTGTTTTTTTTTGTTCATTCAGGTCAACAGCTGAAAGGCTGGGTTGAACCTCTAGAATTTTAATGAGTAAAAACGAGGAGTGAGGTGGCTTACTATTGCCTTAACGTGCTCGCCTCTCATCACGCGGTCTTGGGTTCGAATCCCACTCTGGCATGGCAATTTTTCATACGTTACAAAAAATTAATTTCATCCTTCACCGTCTACATTAGGTGCAATTTGCAAAACAGTCGGACGATAAACCAAAAAAAAAAAAATTGCTCTTGCCTTCCTCACTTAGTTGAAAGAGTGTGCTTGGCAGCATACCAGGCTCTCCAAAAATCATGTACTTTTCATCCTGCAAATGGCACCTTCACTTCATTCACCACATGGCCTGGCAGTATAGTGAAATTCATTACTCTCAGAGCAAATAACTCTGACTAGTGTCTTAAAAACCTCTACTTCTTCTGTTCTTAAATAGCGTTAAATAGTTTAATAGTTCAGTCATATAGTTGGTTGACTATGTAATAAGAAACTGAACTATTATTTGTAGCCTTGGGACCAGCAGATCCGAGTGCAAGTAATTTAACACTCCACTTGCCCGTTACGGGCATTTTTTTTAAACATTGGGGCCTTAACCCTACAGTACTACAGGGAAAATATACATGTTGTAAAATGTTAAATTTTGTTTTATAGGGACTTGAATTACATATTTCTAGTGACAGAACAGTAAGATAATTCTTTTTTTTATGTTAAGTCCTGTTAAGTATACTTACTAAGGAACGTTTATTGAAATGGGAATTACATGATGTTTAGCGGTAAGAATATTTATTAAAACAACATGTGGTCCTATATAACAGAAAAATGTGTAGAATAACTTATCTCAACTTTATGTTAATGTAAATGCTTCCTTTCCGGTAAAAAACTTGAATTTTCTGAGCACTATACAAAAGTAACGACAAAATAACACGGTTGCGTACGCTGGTATGAATCCTTACCACATTCGTGTAACTCACAAAGGAAATGGTCGCTGCGCACTTATTTCAAAATGTGGATAGCCTGCTTACCAGAGAACATCTATAAAACCATAAAATGCCAATAGGGTTCAACTGCATAGCTTATTTTAAAATTAAATCGATCTTATTGCCGGTGGGAAGTATGCTTATCAAACACCTATTAAGGGTTAATATGCATTTTAGGGCTAAAATGTTCATAGTCGTAGAAATCTTAACGATCTACAACTTTTGTTCCAAGCATTTTTTTCTAAAAGGACTTAGGTTAGCGTCAGCCGGTAATTTTACCATTTTTAAGTTCTACCCTGGTCAATTTTTTGTTTAGCGTAATTTAATCATGATTAAAATTAGGTTATGTTTTTTTATTTTACATTCATTACTTATGATTAAACATATGTTATATGTTTCATTATTTACATTGGCATGGAAGAGTGGTGTGAGTGTTTCACACCAGAATATTTTTATGGTACAGCCCTACACAAGAATTCCTTTGTAAATAATTTTTTGTTTACATTTTATAAAGTATATTTCTAAGTATAGAATAACGTAAATTTTGTAAAACTGATTAGTTGACGCACTTAGTGAAGTAAGTAGTACTTACTAGTAATAAGTATTTAAAATGAATTGGTGAGTACTAACAATATTAGTAATTAGATAATTGGTTATATGTATTTAGCGTAGTGTTAATATTTATACTTGTCATAATGTATTTAAAATGCAAAATTTTTTCTTAATGTACAGGTTACCTAAATGATGTTCATGGTTTTAAACATGTATATTACTTGTTTAATATGTTTAAGACTATTTAAGCATCATTGGAATTATGATGCTATTTAAGCATCATCATTGGAAAGGAAAATTCAAAAATCTGGTGTAAAACACTCGCATGAGTTTCTCTTGCCAATGTAACTACGTAATGAATATCATAAACTTTGTTTAATCATTAGTAAACAATGAAAGTGTAACCTAACTTTAATCATGAGTGAATGACGCAAAATGAAAATCAACCTCTGTTCGACTTAAAAATACGGGAAATCACTAATTTTTTTTTTTAGCTTTTATTTGTTATCGGGAACTGTACTCTGTTGACAACTACCCAATTTGATCACTGCTTTTTGCTGTATTTTTTTTTTTTATGTGGATTAGACATGAGTTTGAACAGGGACCCCCCAGTAGAGTTTGTTCATGAATGGCTGTCAACTGGTCACCATACAAAGTCGCTTGCCCAACCAGTGTTACTTAACAAATAATAGCGACTTTCTACCGACTGACTGGGCTGCCCCGAAGGCCAAATCACTAATTGATACCAAAATGAACTGTAGAATGTTTGAAACATAAGTTGTAGAATTTTTTATTTTCTGTAATTTTAATTATTTTTTTTTATTGAGTGATGATGCCTACATAAGCTTTGGGCTTGTGCGTAGGTAATGATATGTGGTGATTTACAGATGAAAAAAAATGCCAGACCTGACCGGGAATCGAACCCAGGACCCCGGCATAGGAGCCAGTTGCGCTGACCACTACACCACGGTAGTAGTGTATAATTATATACGTTATATAATTATATAGTATAATTATATACGCTTTTGTCGTAAAATGCATACCCAGGCCACAATCTTAACAGGTTGACTCCCATGAGACACTCATACATCGCTCACCAAGTTTGTAAAATTTACTTTTGAGAGACTGATTCGTCTCTCACGTAATAGTGTTTTTAATAGAATCGTGAGATGGATTGGATGCTCGTTTGCACTGAATAATATACTGAGCTGTTAGAAATTATATCAAACAACATTTCCCTAGTCATGGTTTGTGATTTACTTGATCCGATCGAGCCAAAAATGAGTCTGTGAAACTTGACAGCTTAATATTACTTTTACATATTGACTATTATTATAGTTTATTAATGCATTATTAATCATGTTTTAATAAAATTATATAATGAAAAATCACTTAATATTTTAATTTTTTATGGTTTTCATTTTACAGTGTTTTTTGCATTGTAAAAGTTGACTGGTCGGTGCCTCTATGTCTGACAACTGGTACTCAAGTTTACCACTCGCCGAATAGTTGCGTGATAGAGAGACGCATCATCGATATTTGTGTAGTTTTATTGAAAAAATAGTCCAAAGTAAATTATTTATAAAATGCATACAATATTTTATAGAAATACAAGTAAAATTTCAGTGAGACACACATCAGTGTTTCACAGTAAATTTTATTTTTTTACTCTTGAGTACCTGATTAGTCTCTTACCTAAACATCCTCGCCAAAAAATTTTAGCCTTAAACTACTCTAGACTTGAAGAAAATTAATTAAAAAAAGCAAAGGAACTATAAAATAGGTATAGGTTTTTTTAAGCAAATTTGCCTTGGGAGTCAATCTGTCAAAAAATCCATTTTTTTATGACAGCACAGTCCCCAAGAATTTCAGCAGACATGACATTTACCCTATCATGTGAGATGATTTTAAAAAAACATGTCTGAGCCATTTTTGAGGATATTGCAAAATAGTGACAAATTACACAAATAAACTACTACATACTTCCAGTTGACTGAGTTTGATGAAAATGGTTGTATTGGCTGTATATTTTTACTTTGTCTTGCCCAGTTGAAAATATAGGAAAGAAAAGTATTGTTTTCATGTCGATTTTTCAATATCGAGTTTTTCATCTTCATGGAAGCCCTTAAAGTCCATAAATCTGAGGGATAAATAAAGTCCGTAAATTTAAATTTGGTTTAGTTCATTGAGTTTTAAAAATGGGATTTTTTAAGATAGAGCCCTTAGTATGAAGTTTTTCATAAAATTGTTTATAATTAAAGTTATAGGAATCTTATTTAACTATAGTAAGTACTATCTCAAGAATGGTCGGCCTAAATCTGTTTAAGGCTTCACCTCATTTACACGTCATACACATCATCTTTTTGTTTTTGAGTCGTGGGGTTGCTTATTGTTCTTAAATTGAACAGATTGCAATGTATCTACACACATTAGGGATATAAAAAGGAAGTAAAAATATCTAAAAAAATTTATCTCAAGGATTTTTTGTTTATAGACCCCCTAGTTTAGCGTCAAATGTGATTTTCATTTTTTTAGTCTAACTCATAAAAAAATATAGATTCTAGTGAAGTGAAAACTTCTTTAAGCACACCTTTCACTCTTTCTGAAAGGTGGATGAAACAACTGTCACACGTCACTCACAGGAATGAAAGGTTATTGAAGTGAAAACTTCTTTAGGTGTACCTTGCACTCTTTCTGAACAGTGAACGAAACTGAACTGTCACGCAACATGCATGACACACTAGAATGAAATGTTATTGAAGTGATAACTTTTTTAGGCGTACCTTACACTCTTTCTGAACAGTGAACGACACTGAACTTTCCGGCATCATATGCGTCACACACAGGAAGGAAATGTTAATTTTATTCAACACCTTAATGAGAAAACCCAAATTTTTTTATTTGAGATTATTTTAATAAAATATGCGTGGGTTATTGTATAGGTCTTATTAGTGTAATTTTAAATACGGAACTTTTACAGAGATTTTTTTAGATATTTAAATGAATTTGAATCTAAAGTATTTTTATAACATGTTTCATTCTTATTATGTTCCTTCTTATGTTTCATTCTTATTTTATAACCTTTTGTTTCATTCTTAGAATATAATAGCAATGAAGAATTCCAATCAGAAAAAAATTCCACTAAATGAGTAATTCACTATTGTAATTATATATTTTGTACCTATCTAATATTACTTATGAGTATAGAAATAAAAGTAAATAATTTTATTTCATATAATTTTTCACTTCTATAGTGTGGTCATTCTGCCCATAACAGACAGGTGGAGTGTCAAATTATTTACACTCAATCTGTTAGTTGCAGGGCTAAAATAAATAGTTCTGTTTCTTATCACATGGTCAGCCAATTAAATGACTGGACCATTTAAGAACAGAAGAGGTAGAGGTGTAAAAGACACTAATCAGAGTTATCTCCTCTGAAAGTAATGAATTTCATTATACAGCCAGCCAGACCCTGTGGTGAATGAAGTGAAGGTGTCATTTGCAGAGTGGAAAATATGTGCTTTTCAGAGGGCCCGGCATGTTGATAAGCATACTTTTCCACTCAGTGAGGAAGGCAATTGTAAACCACCTTACTCCTTGTTTTACTTAGTAAAACCTCTACTGGTTCAAACCAGCTTTTTGGCTGATGACCTAAACAACAACAACAGTGTGGTCATAAGCGGACACAATGTTTTTATGAAATTCTTAGTTTAGAAGCAATTAATGATTTCTGTTGTTGGTTTTAATCAAAATCTGTAAATAATGGGATTTGTTAAGATTGCAGCCTAAATAAGCATTTTATAACAGAAGTGTGTGTAATCAAAGTTATAGGAAATTAAAAATCACAACTTTTAGTTAATCATTTTTCTCTACAGAGCCTAGTTTGCAGCAATTACTGATTTTTAATATTTTTAAGTTGAACAAAAGTTGATTTTCATTTATTGTGATTCACTCATGATTAAAATTAGGTTATATTTTTCATTCTACATTGTTTAGAGGGGCCTACTTTTTGCCCATAACAGGCAGGTGGAGTATTAAATTTTATTTGTACTTGATCTGCTAGTTCGAGGGCTACAAAAAATAGTTCTCTTTCTTATCACATGGCCAGCCAATTATATGACTGAAGCATTTAAGAACACAAGAGGTAGAGGTGTAAGAGACACTAGTCAGAAGTTGTCTCCTCTGAGAGTAATGAATTACATTATACAGCCAAACCATTTGGTGAATGAAGTGAAGGTGTCATTTGCAGGGTGGAATGTAGATGATTTTCGGAGGCCCTGGTATGCTGATAAACATAGGTTACTTTTCCACTAAGTGAGGAAAGCAATGGCAAACCACTTTACTCCTCGTTTTACTTAGTAAAGCCTCTAGAGGTTCAAACTAGCCTTTTGGCTGATGACGTAAACATCAATTTTGTTTACTCATGATTAAACATTTATTTTATACTGTTTTTTATTTACACTGGAAAGAGAAAGTCGTGTAAATGTTTCACACAAGATTTTTTTGTTTACAGGCCCCTAGTTTTGCGTCAATTATTGATTTTTCAGTTGAACTCATGAATAAACATAGGTTATATGGTTCATGATTTACATTGCCAAGAGAAAGTCGTGTGAATAGTTCATTCCAGATTTTTACTTTCTCTTGCCTATATAAATATATAGGAAGGAAAGTATTATTTTCATGTCGATTTTTCGAAATCGAGTTTTCACCGGATCGACACGTTTTCAGACCCCCTGAACCCAAAAAAACATGTTTTTAGCGATTGGCTGTGTGTGTGTGTACAGAATATCTCAAGAACGGAACATCGTACGAAGTTGGAACTTGAAACTTAAGTTACATACCACTACCGGACCCGACACGAACATTTTCATCAAAATCGGTCAACCGGAAGTAGTAGTTTATTCGTGTAATTTTTCACTTTTTGGCGATTTTCTCAAAAACTGGTCCTACGATTTTTTTTTTAAATTGCTTGATTTACTACATTTTTTATGCTCCACAAGATAGGGTAGGTGCCATGTTTGCTGAAATTCTTGGTGAAGCTGTTTTTGCGCAAAAGAATTGTTTTTTTAAGATTGCGGCTTTAATATGCATTTCAGCGCAAAAATGTATACAATAAAATTTTTAGAGAATTTAAAGTCCTACAACTTTTATTTCAAACATTTTTTGTATAGCGCTTAGTTTAGCGGTAATTAGTGATTTTCTGTTTTTTTTCTCACGAAAACATGTGAAAAATCGATTTTATTAAGATTTCGGCCTTAGTATGCATTTTAAGACAAAAGTGTATATAATATAGTTTATAGAAAATTTAAAGATCTACAACTTTTATTTCTAGCATTTTTTTGTACAGTGCCTAGTTTAGTGTGAAAGAGTGATTTTCCGTATTTTTAAAGCAAACTGAGATCGATTTTCATTTTTCGTCTTTCATATATGATAATTATTATGTTATGTTTATTGAGATTAGTTTTTTGTTTATTTGTAATGTTTTATTACTAATGTTAGGTTTATTATTAATTATTTGCATTGGCAAGAGAAAGTTGTGTGAGTGTTTCACACCAGATTTTTTTTTTATTAGAATTGTTATGCTGTACATGACATTTGGTGTGTTTTACATTATTGTTTATAGGCAAGGATGCGGCCGTGTACCCTCCCTCCCACCCTAGTTGTGTTTGTGACTATGGCCGTTTTTAATGCATGTATGTACTCTATTATAGAGTATATAATTCCTTTCATGTACTCCGTTGTATTGAACGTTTTGTTTCCATTACAATGTTACTGGCTTCCATCATGCACTCCCACGTTTCATAAACAGTTCACTATATTCGCCTGTTTTATTTTGTTCTTGTATACGCAATTTTAGTTGTACACGGTTTTCTTTTTAATTCAGTCTTCTTTTTTGTCGTCGTCTGCATACGTAATTAGGTTTTCAATGTAATCCGTTTTAATCTACACTGTTAACACTCGTTTACACGATGTTCCGTGGTAATCGAGTGAATTATCAATCGGCTTAATCATTTTTATTTCGTTGTTGTTGTTTAGGTCATCAGCCGAAAAGCTGGTTTGAACCTGTAGAGGTTTTACTAATTAAAATGAGGAGTGAGGTGGTTTACCATTGCCTTCCTCACTGAATAGAAAAGTATGCTTATCAGCATGCCGGGCCCTCTGAAAAGCACATATTTTCCACTCTGTAAATGACACCTTCACTTCATTCACCACAGGGTCTGGCTGTATAATGAAATCCATTACTTTCAGAGGAGATAACTCTGATTAGTGTCTTTTACACCTCTACCTCTTCTGTTCTTAAATGATTCAGTCATTTAATTGGCTGACCATGTGATAAGAAACAGAACTATTTATTTTAGCCCAGTAATGAACAGATTGAGAGTAAATAATTTGACTCTCCACCTGTCTGTTATGGGCAGTCGATTCTGTTGTTTTATTTCGATTAGGCCTAAATTCAATATAATTTTTTTTAGCCCTAATGTGTGTACGTAGCGATCTGTTTAATTGAGAACTGGTCAGGTCTGGCATTTTTTCATCACTTATCTTCATGTGTCATCCTTCTCACAGTCTGCATTAGCAGCAATTGCAAAACAGTCAGACGTAAAACAGGAAAAACATTTGAGAACAATAAGCAACCCATTGGGATGAAGATAATATAAATGACGTGTAATGAATTGTAGTGTTGTACAGACACTCAGGCCGACCATGCCTAAGAGAGTATGGTTTATTGAACCCATCCATCAAAGTACACCGGTAACCACAGTATTTATTGTACAAAGTGATTCAAAATTTAACAGTATTCACTCGGGAGGTAATTCTGCAGCTCAAAGTGTATTGTGAACCACTCACATGACTTTCTTTTGCCACTGAAAATGAAAAACGTTAATACAATAAGCAGCCCCATGACCCAATTAGATGAGGATGAAGTGTATGACGTGTAAATAAGAATTGTCGTGTACAGACCCAGGCCGACCATTACTAAAAGAGTATGGTCAATTAAACCCCAAACATCAAAGTACACCGGTCACCACCGTTTATAATAGTATAGATTATACGTAATTATAAATTTATAGTGTAATTTTTCACATTTTTCTCAAAACCGGCTCCTACGATTTTTTAAAAACATCTCATTTACTAAATTTTTATGGTATGCTGAAATTCTTGAGGCTTTGCTTTCGTAGAAAAAATTTTTTTTTTGTAAAGATTGCGGCCTTAATATGCATATTAGGGCAAAAGTGTGTATAATAAAAGTTGCAGAAAATTTAAAAACCTACAACTTTTATTTCAAACGTTTCTTTGTATAACGCTTAGTTTAGCGGTAATTAGCGATTTTCTGTTTTTGTCATGAAAATCAGTAAAAAAATGGATTTTTTAAGATTTCAACCGTAGACAACAATGTTGTTTTACGACAAAAGTGTATAATATAATAAAATTTATATGGAATTAAAAGATATACAACTTATATTCTTAGCATTTTTCTCTACAGAGCCTAGTTTAGCGTTAAAGCTTGATTTTCCGTATTTATTAAGCCAAACTAAGGTTGGTTTTCATTTCGCATCATTCACTCATGATTAAATTTGGGTTATGTTTCTTTGAGGTTAGTTTTTTGTTTATTTCTAATGTTATATTACTAATGTTAGGTATTATTGTTCATCATTTTTGTTTAAAGAGAAAATTGTGTGAAGGTTTCTCACCAGATTTTTGGTTATATAGGCCTACACCTTTGTCCTAAAAAAAAATTTTTAACATAAGAGATAGCCCTCCCTTCAAGAAATTCAGCAGACATGGTTCTACCGTATCTTGTAGAACATAAAATGTTGTTAATGAGGCGATTTACACCTCATTTACACGTCATCCTCATCTCATTGGGTCATGGGGTTGCTTATTGTTCTGAATTGAACAGATTGCAACGTACACAAAATTAGGAATGAGGCGATTTAAAAAAAAAAGTTTGGCGGCCGCATTGGCGCAGTTGGTAACGTGTTTGCCTCCCATCATGCGGTCCTGGGTTCGAATCCCACTCAGGCTCGGCATATTTTCATAGGTTACAAAAAATCATTTCACCCTCTATTGTACAAAAAAGTTACACCCCAACGTCGTCGCTAATGACCGTTGTAGTTGATGCGACGTTAAATAAATGAATTAAAAAAAAGTTAAAGCCATTTTCCAGAAAATTGCGCGAATAAACTACTACTTCTGTTTGACCGATTTAGATGAAATTGTTCCTGTCTGATTCCATTGTGGTATCTTAACTTAAATTCAAGTTTCAACTTTGTAAGCTATTCCGTTCTTGAAATATTTTGCACAAAAACAAACACAGACCAGTCGCTAAACACAAGTTTTATGGGTCCAGGGGACCTAAAATCTTGTATTACCGGGGAAAACTCGATTTTGAAAAATCGACATGAAAACAATATTTGCCTTACCTCAATGTACCCTATTCATGTAGGCCAATACAAAGTAATAACGTTAAGTCGCTCGTTTGTTTTTTGATAAAACTGCATTTTTTGTCGGTCTGGTTAACCGAATTTCGGATAATTGGAAGTTTAATGTAATGTAATAAAAATAGCGAATAAATTCAATATGGTTTGTTGACCTGAATGCGGATTTGGTTTCTGTACGTTTATAAAATTTAGAGTTGAACAATGTACTGACGTATTGATCGTTCTCTGTAGTATATACACCAAAATACACACTCACACACTTACAGTTTTAATTTGTGATAATGTCCTTATTTTAGTCGGGGTTTCCTGTGTCCTTAATGCCCTTCAATAAAACTAGTTGATAATATTTTATCACGACCCTTTCCGATGTTTACTTTCTCTTGCCTATAATATATAGGAAGGAATGTATTGTTTCATGTCGATTTTTCGAAATCGAGTTTTCACCAGATATACACGTTTTCAGACCCCTGAACCCAAAAAACATGTTTTTAGGGATTGGTCTGTGTGTGAATAGAAAATCTCAAGAACGGAACATCGTACGAAGTTTAAACTTGAAACTTAAGTTAGATATCACTAGAGGACCCGACACGAACATTTACTTCAAAATCGGTCAACCGGAATTAGTATTTTATTTGATTAATTTTTCACTTTTTGCGATTTTCTTAAATACGGGTTCTACGATTTTTTTAAAAATCGCCTCAATTACTATATTTTTTATACTCTACAAGATAGGGTATGCGCCATGTCTGCTGAAATTCTTGGGGAGGCTGTTCTTTCGTTGAAAACAACGGTTTTTTAATATTTTAGCCTAAATATACATTTTAGGGCAAAAGTTTATATAATAAAAGTTCTAGAAAATTTAAAAACCTACAACTTTAATTTCAAACATTTCTTTGTATAACGCTTAGTTTAGCGATAATTAGTGATAATCTCTTTGTTTTTTATGAAAATCTGTAAAAATTGTTTTTTAAGATTTCATCTTTAGCCATTTTATGATAAAATTGTACATTATCAAATGTATAGGGAATGAAAAAAATCTACAACTTTTATTTTGAGCTTTTTTCTCTACAGAGCCTAGTTTAGTGGGAAAGAGCGATTTTCCGTATTACTAAGCCAAACTGATGTTGATTTTCATTTTGCATCATTCACTCATGATTAAAATAAGGTTAGGCCTATGTTTTTTGTTTATTTCTAATGTATTATTACTAATGTTAGGTTATATTGTTCATTATTTGCATTGGCTAGAGAAATTCGTGTGAGTGTTCACACAAGATATTTCTTTAATGATATCTGTCCATCTCGTTTGTTTTTTTATTTCATTATGAATTTCTTTTAGTTTTACTCATCAATTTACAATTCTTTATCAGCTGTAGTTTTTCTTTTTTCTCTTTCTCTTGCCATGTACAGTTATATAGGGAATTTTTTTTTTTTTTTGTTTTAACGTCCGACTGTTCTGCAATTACTGCTAATGCAGACGGTGAATGATGAAATGATTTTTTGTAACGTATGAAAAAATGCCGTGCCTGAATGGGATTCGAACCCAAGACCGCATGATGAGAGGCGAGCACGTTACCAACTTCGCCAATGCGGCCGGCATTGTATATATAGGGAAGGAAAGTATCGTTTTCATGTCGATTTTTCAACGGAGATAAAAGTTTTCAAGCCCCTGAACTCGAAATACATATTTTTATCGATTAGTGTGTGAACAAAACATCTCAAAAATGGAATCGTACGATCGTACGAAGTTGAAACTTGGAACGTAGTAAGTTAAGTACCACAAGGGAACCCGATTCGAACATTTTCATTAACATTGGTCACCCTAAAGAAGTAGATTACTCGTGCGATTTTCTCTAAAACGGCTTCTGTTATTGTTTAAAATCGCCTCATTTAGAAATTTTTATTTGTTCTACAAGATAGGGTAAGCGGCATGTATGTTGGAATTCTTCGAGGCCTGTGCTTCTCGTGGTAAAAACTTGTTTTATTTTTAAAGATTGTGGCCTTAATGTGAATTCTAAAGCAAAAAGGTAATTTAAGTCGTAGACTATTTTTATAAACCTTCGACTTTTATTTTCTAATATTTGTACAACGCTTAGTTTAGCGTCTATTAGTGATTTTTTACGTTTTGTTTTAGTTCAAAATCGGCAAAAAATGAGATTTTTTAATATTGTTTCCTTAGTATGCATTTTACAACAAAAATATATGTAATGAATGTTATAGGAAATACAAAAATCTACAACTTTTTTTCAAGCATTTTATTTTACAAAGTTTAGCGTCAATTAGTGATTTTCCGTATTTTTAATATCTAAGCTGAACAACAAACGTAGAGTTGAACAGGGAAATGTTAAGTGTAAATATCATAACAATTTGGACGACTGGTTACCGGGATATCTGTTCTAAAACTCGACCGCACTTAATTAAAAATCCGATGGTAGGTTATATCATTCAATATTTACATTGAAAAGAGAAAGTCGTGTGAGTGTTTCACATCATATTTTTTAATGATATGTAACAACCATCCGTTCTACTCGTTTCTTTTGTTTTTATTATTAATTGTTTATTTCATTCAGTGTATTGTATCGGTTTACAACTTTTTTATCAGCTACTGCTTTTTTATTTGTTATCACATTTACGCCCTCGGTTATTTCCTTTTTATAACAGACTAGCATTTGCGCAAGGTTTTATACTTGACCTCTGTGGGGTGCCATAAAAAAATATGGTTGGTGTTATTGTGTTGGGTGTAGTACAGCAGTAGGCGATTTACCGCAACACGAAAAGCTTTTCATTCTTTTATTGAACACGTTTTTGTCCCTTTTACCCTTCTTCTCTATTGACTCTTAAATCCATCGGTTCAGTTTTTTCTGGGTCGTCCACGATTCCTTCTTCAAGCTCAAACCTATAACGAAATCTTCTGTTGCAACCTATTCTCCTCCATTCTTCACAGATAAGTTTTCTTTTTCTTTTAATTTCTAAAAGGGTAATGAAAGAGGGACGTTTAATAAGTAATGAGAATTACTGATGTAGAGAAAAACGATTTATTCAATTATATTGAAACTTACTGTACTTTTCAACTTTCTCACCATTTTATAGATAAGCTTTTTGTTGGCAATTTTTAAAATTGACTTTTATCATTTTCCAATGTCCGTCCGTCACCCCAGGTGTCAGAAACCACAAGAAATAGCTACAAACAGTTTTCGGATTCGTAATCTACACAAAAAGTTATACCGGCCACGAAAAATTTAGGTGGATCGAGTTCTCGCTCGTGTATCCCTTCCACAACCTCCTATATACTCATAGACTCTCCTTACGCTCTTTGCAGCGTTACAAGAAGTACACTGATTTTACGTGTTAGATTAAATTAAAGTAGTTTATTCACTATTTCTTCTTTTACTGTATTTATTATTTATTGTATTATATTACAATATTTTTCGAGACTAAACGCCAACTGACCAATTAACTGGCCTACTTGTAGGCTATAATCGTATCGTTTTGTTCTCTTTTATAATATTTTTGACTATTTAAAATACTGTAGATTTATAAACTCATTATTATGTGGGGTTATAAACATACATAAAGAAATTTAGCATTATAGCAGCACTGAAGCCAATAAATTATTGATGTAGACAAAACTTTTATGTCTGGGCGATTTGAAAATAATAAACAGCCTTCCGTAATTTATTTTCATTTTGATATACTGTCATAACAAATTTATTACATTACATCATATACCATAGGCCTAACAATGTTCATACCAAACTTTATTTTTTTTTTTACGTAATTTTGAATCACGTAATTTAATTATTTATTTGAAAAGCTTTATCTACATTAATCGTAGGGTGGAAACAATATTAAATTTCCATCTCGTTTTATTTTTCTTACGAAATATAAACTTTACAGGTAATAAAACATACGTGCAGTAGTTCTCGACTATCAAATACTATAAGCTAATTTTGAAACACGAAAATTGAACAGTTTGAAGTTTTTCTTTTTTTAATTTTATTTTTTTTAACGCATACGTCGCAAATATATTAACCTATTACCTACTTGATGCGTATCAGATATTATAGGCGGAGCACATTTTTTGAGCGTAAAGGGTGAAGTAAACTTTAAAATAAGGTATAAGTATCAAGTCACCAGGAGCAGTAAGAGAGGAGAAATTGCTCGACTGGTGGGAGCGACGAGGTGAGGAAGTGGCGAAGTACACAGCTAACTCCCACCCGCCTAAATTTATCGTGGATATTATAGTGAGCCTGGATTGGGTTTGAAGGATTCCGATTTCGACCGGAAGTTAAGAAATCGAAATCGGAATTTGGAAACAAAAATAGTGATATTAGATTCCTCTTAAAGAATACATACAGAAATCATTAATGGTTTAGACCATTCTTCTTAAGAAAAAATAGCTGGCAATTTTTGCTTTCATGAGACGCGTCGTCTCATTTTTTAATTAATTAATATTTTATTATTTTTAATTAATATTCTATTTTGTAGAGTATGAAACGTTTAGTAAATCAGGTGATTTTTTTTAAATCGTAGAGCCGTTTTTGAGAAAATTGCAAACGTGAAAAATCGCACGAATAAACTAATTCTTCGGGTTGATCGATTTTTAATGATAATGTTCAAGTCAGATCTCATTGTGGTACCTTTTTCATAAGGTGAAGTTCTCATCATGCGGTTTTGGGTTCGAATCCCATTCAGGCACGGCATATTTTCATATGTTACAAAAAAAATCATTTCATCTTTCACCGTCTGCATTAGCAGTAATTGCAGAACAGTCGAACCTAAACAAAAACTAAATAAATAAATAAGGTGAAGTTCTTTTGGCAACGCACTTTGCCTTAAGTGAAGTTCGGCCACCGAAAGTGATTGGGTGGATAAGAATAATTAAGTTTTGAGGTTTAAAGGTTTTAAAGTTTGGCTTGAGATTTCAGGTTTAGCTTTTAAAGTTTCAGGTCTGAGTTTGAGCTTGATATTTTAGGTTGAGCTGTTAAAAGTTTGAATATTTCAAGGTTTATAGTTTCAAATTTTGAAGTTCAAATGTCCTTGCCGACTTCAGTCAGCAAGGTAGGCCCAAGTAAAAAGTTGGCCGGATCGTGGCAGTCTAATAAAACTTTAAACGGACTTTGGTCAAACTTAGTTGATGATTACTGTCTTACAAGGACATCGTTGTAGATACGCCTTAAGATTAGCGAAGTGGTTAGCGCTGTTTGCCGCGTTGAATTGACTTGAAGAGAAATTAGTTAGAAGTAGATTCCAGTAGCACATTTAAATTCATACGGACGTCCCATGTACGATGCGTTTATATAGCAACTGGTTTTTGTTGTTCTGTACATTTCTTTTCTCATGATGCAGTTTAAAGAATGTCAAAGCTTGTATTGTAATAGAATTATTCCTGTCAAGATGTTTTGCAATAAACCAGTTTTTTTCTTTGGCTTTTTATAGTTTAATTGCCATTATTATTGCTTTTGCTTCTGTAATTAAATGTAACTTCCGTATAATTTTTTTCTCTTTTAGTTCACTTTCTCGCGCTCCTTCTATTCAAACAAAGCGTTTCGGATTACACGAATAAATTCGGGTGCTGATTCCTTCCATAAAATTAACGTTAAAAATCTGGTATAAAACACTCACTCGATTTTCTCTTGCCAATTTAAATAATAATTCATATAACTTATGTTTAATAATTAGTAAACAATTTAATATGAAAAACAGCCTAATTTTAAAAATCCCTTTCATGAGGCAACTATGTCTAATCATGGCTGGTGGCAATTTTTACCTTTGACCTATGGAAAAAAACATTTAGCGATTTTTTATCTATTGTTTAATAGGCATCGAATGACACTATTTTTGATTTTAAATTGCGACTTATATTTCTTGACTTCCGGTTTTGGGCCACTTCCGGTCGAAACCGGAACTTCAAACCCAATCCAGGCCCTCTAACTTTTTCTGTAGATTACGAATCCGAAAACTGTTTGTTGCTATGTCTTGTAGTTTCTGACAACTGGGTGTGAAGGACGGACGGACATCGATAAATGATAGATAACAGTTGTAAAACTTGCCACCAATCATGAGTGAATGACGCAAAATGAAAATCAACGTTCTGTTCGAATTAAAATTACGGGAAGTCACTAATTGACGCTAGACTAAGCTTTGTAGAAGAAAATGCTTTAGATAAAAGTTGTAATGTTTTTATTTCCCATAAATTTAATTATATATAAATTTGTCGTTAATTGATCGCAATATTATAAAATTAATTTTTTACAGATTTTGATGTGCAAAATACAGAAATCACTAATTGACGCTAAAGTAAGCGTTGTAGAAAAAACATTTAAAATAAAAGTTATTGGGTTTTTAAATGTCCTACAACTTTGATTATATGCAATCTTTAAAAAACCCTACGAGAGCATAGGCCCCCAAGATCTATATCAGACATGACCCTATCTTGTTAAGCAATGTAGTAATTAATGAGGCGATTTAAAAAAAAATTGGAGCCATTTTTGAGAAAATTGCGCATACTAAATAAATTACTACAAGGTATTACTACTAGAATAAATTACTACATACTTCCGGCTGACCGATTTTTATGAAAATGTTCGTGTCGGGTCCCGTGGTAATACTCAACTTCAAGTTTAAACTTCGTACGCTCTTCCGTTCTTGAGATATTTTGTTCACACACAAACCAATAGCTGAAAACGTATTTTTTTGGGTTCAGGGGCCGGAGAACTTGTTTATCCGGTGAAAAACTCGGATTTCAAAAATTCGGCGTAAAACTATACTTTTCCCTAATATTCTTATAGGGCGAGATAAAATAAAAGACCTTATTGTGATTGTTTAGTGTGTAAAGATAACGAGTGATCTTCGTATTATTGCTGCAAAGCGTGCGCGTGCGTGTGTATGTATGAGTACATACGAAATGTGAGTGAGAGATTCTCTATCTCTCTTCGTTCCCAAGCATAACAGATCCTCTCTATAATGATTGAATAATGGCATATCTCCACAGCTACTTCTGTATTAATGCCTAGACTGCCAAGGATCTCCATTGTTATCTTTAATAGCCTCTGCAATTCTTCTTATTTAAAACTTGTGATTCCTTCTTCAATCTTTCTATACTGCATTGTGTCATTAAAATCTTTTTTTTCTTTATATTCATGACGAGATGAAGGGGTTATGCGTCTGCAGTAAGAGGTTGTGTGTTTCTAAATATATTTTGTTTATTTTTCAATAAAATTATTGCTGTGATATGTTTTTAATCCCTTATGTGTGTACGTTGCAATCCGTCCAATTTTTAAGAACGATAAGAAACGATAAGAAGCCAATAAAATGAGGATGATAATGTATGGTTGTGTACATGAGCTGTAGTCTTGCACAAACTCAGAGAGTATGGTTAATTCAACCCCATCTATCAAAGTACACCGGTAATCACTGTCTAGTTATAAAATTCATTTGAACCACGGCACATTCGTCTCCGTACATTAGTTATCAAACTACTGACTCGCGGCGACGATTTTACCACTAGACCAGCCCGGGTCGGTTGTAATACAGTAAGGCCAGTCAGACGAGGCAACCTGGGTAGCGCGACCCAGTGATTAAGATATTTTAAATATGGTGTTCATACGGAGTGGCACTGCTTGACAGGCCGCGCGACCTGGTCGACTATCAGCGTCTCAGCACTCCACCCAGAAGTGACCGCCGCCCAGTGTGCTATAGTTTTCTAGTCACACGTTGTTTTTGAGAGTTGACTACCCCTTTAAATGTGGAATGCTCTAAATAAATGAACATTAGATTTACTTTACCGTAGCGTGATGACTAGTTTTTCTTCCGGTGCAATTGGTGCTTGCATTGTGGTGTAATATTTATCCAGATCTTGTCTGAGATGAAGATTACAATGTATAAAAAGTGTTTGTTTCTCTAGGGATGCACCCAAAATCGCTTTTTCTTAATTTTTGTATGTTTCACGGGATGAAGGTAAGTTATAGTTGCTAACTTCGACTTCCATTATGAAACTAAATTTTTCAACACCTAGCTGTGGGTGACGCTTCCCAGGTCGCAATTAAGTGGCGTCGAAGTAAGTGGCCCCGACCCAGGTCGCTTCGTCTGACAGTGCTCTTAAACCTCGAGATACCCGGATACGGATAAAGCGGGCTCGGCTCGGCCATTTATACAAAAGAGTGAAGGTGGAAAGAAGTTAAAAGAAAGGAAAAACCCTCAATTTTTACCTGCTTATGTATTACGTTCGCGACGTTATTGTATTCTGAATGACATTGCGCCCAAAATTAAGAAAACAGCGTCGCAAACGACTTATATGTGATGGTAATACCAATTGTACATACCAGGCTTTAAAAGTCATGCCTTTTATGACTTTTCCCTACACATTTGCATAAGGCAATAAAAAATATTTGTTGAACTGGAATCGGGAATTCTGATATACCGTGAAGGGTATAACGCGTCATTAGCCCGGTATAACGAGATTTTACTGTATATACATTATATTGTATATATTTTTTAAAAGAACCTAATGTGCGTACTTTTCAATCTGTCAGTTAAGAACAATTAGCAACCCCATGACCCAACGAGATTAGGACGAATAAATGACGTGTAGTCTTGTACAGACTATACCTAAATTCTGACGTTCTTTTGTTTCTCTAATTATTAAATAAATGTATTTAAAATAGCTTGTTTGGTTTTACTTTCTCTTGCCGTATATGGATATATAGAGAAGTAAAGAATTATTTTCATGTCGCCTTTTCGAAATCGAGTTTTCACTGGAAATTTCACTTGGATAATTCACAGGCCCCTGAACGCAAAAACGTTTTTAGTGATTGGTATGTGTGCTGTGTGTGAACAAAATATCTCAAAGAACGGAAAAACTTACGAAGTTGAAACTTGGAACTGAAGGTAGGCACTAGGGGACCCAACACAAATATTTTTATCAAAATCGGCCAACCGGAAGTAGTAGGCTAGTTTTCTATTCACGCGATTTTTTACTTATTTAAGATTTTCTTTAAAATAGCTCTTAAAATTTTTTTTTAAATCGTCTTATTTATTACATATTTTGCTGTAGAAGATAGGGTAAGTGACATGTTTGCTGAAATTCTTGGGGGGGGGGGTGCCCGTGTGGTGAAAAAAATCGGTTTTTAAGATTGTTGCATTTTATGACATAAATGTTCATAGAACCAAAGTTATGAGAAATAAAAAACATGTAAAACTTTTATTTCGAGCATATTTTTTTCTACAATGCTTAGTTAAGCGTCAGTTATTAATTTTCTGTATTTTGTTCATCTAAATTAGTAAAAAATGAAATTTTAAAATATTGCTGTCTTAAGATGCATTTTATGACAAAAGTATATAATATAATCAAAGTTATAGTAAATTAAAACATCTACTACTTCCATTTCAAGAATTTATTTCTTCTGATCATCAATTAGTGATTTCCCGTATTTGTAAATCCTACAGAGGTTGATTTTCATTTTGTCATTCATTCATGATTAAAATAAGATATTTTTTTCATTTTACTTTGTTTACTCATGATTTAACATGGGTTATATTTTAATTATTTACATTGGCCAGAAAAATTTGTTGCGTTTTCACCCCAGATTTTTTCAAAATAGTATAATTTCATCGGAAAGTAGGAAAACTTTTTAAATACAGTACCACTTAATCCTTGTAGAGGCCACGAAATGTTTAAGCATGGCAATGATGCAGCAACTCTTCTAAAATAATATTTGTAAAAAACTTAACAATTTTTTTTTTAGAAAATGGCAGCGGTAGATGATGATGGTGGTATGGATTGGCTGCTGGAAGTCTTAAGAGATACACAGTTGGAGCAGTTCTATTCCAGATTAAGAGATGATTTACAGGTGAGTGCATTATTACTAAGATAATGTAGGTTATTAGTACCAAAATGGGTTGTAATGCAATATAACTTATTGTTACGTCTAGACATGACAAGTTCTTTATTTGACAAAACTTCACATGATTTTCTGGATTGATTTGCAACTGATCAATAGAAGATAGATTACCTTCAACCATTATTGAGGTATTAATGTTTCTTTAAGAATCACAAAATGGCGGCCAGACTGAAAACTAAGCATTTTTGGACAAATGTATGGTCCTATCCGTGAGGACTGTAAGAATGGGTGACTTAGAAGAGGTGAGGGGCACAGAGTAAGTATTAATTCTTTTACTACTGTAGCCGATGACATCATTCCAGACCACATAGTGTAACAACAAGAGTAGAGTGAAAAGTAATGTACACATGCTTGTAGAATGCAAATGAAAACAAATAATAAGGTGTTGCAAAAAAGTAAACAAAAGTAAAATTATTTGTGCTTCAAAACCGTGTATTTATTTTTCAATATAGTCAGTCAACCCTTGTCTAACACATTTCTCCAAATGCATAACAAGTTTGTTCATCCAGTCGATGAAAAATTTGTATGGCTTTTATCGAATCCAGGACGTGACAGCTGCCTTCACCTCATCATCCAAGGTATAATGATAATTCTTAAGGTGTCTCTTTACCAAAGGAAAAATATAAATCGCAAGGTAGAGGATTGGGGGTATAAGGAGGGTGTGGAATCAGTTCAATCTTCAGGTTTGCCAGAGCTTCTTCGGCTGCGTTTGAGGTGTGCAGATGAGCTTTGTCATGTTGAAAGATTATTGATGCTAGACAGCCCAGAAAACTCAGCATTAGAGGTGTTTTAAATTTTGTTTATATCTAGAAGAATTTGCCACTGCCACTCATTCCAGATAAATAATTGGTCAAATAAACTCAGTTGGCATCCCAAACCAGAAAAGAAGTGTTTTTGCCGATGGTTGCGTTTGAACTTTTTTGTCTGAGGAGAATCCGGATGCCAATATTTAGCGCTTTGTCTTTTCTCTTTCAGTTCATAATGATGGACCCACAACTCAACCCCTATCACAAGGTTCATAGGAAAGTCGTTTCCTACATAACGATAATGCTGCAATGATTGCTCGCAGTGTTCCAATTCAAACCAAACACATTTCTTTGGATATTCCAATAAGGTTCGTGATAATTTTTTGAGTGATTCATTAGTCATTTTGAATCAAATTTAAAATGAGTTTGCGATGTTCATTGTCTGTGGCAATGATCGGACATCTGCTGCATTTTTCATCATTTAAGTATGTCTTTTTCAGACTCACAATCTCGAAAATTTATTATCCATCGATTCAATGAATCTCAGTAGGAATCACATTTCCAATAGTTAAAAATTTGATAACCACCTGTTCGAACTTGCATTTATGTAGCTCTAAAATACGTATCATACTATCTTACTTCTGCTACTCAAAACAAACTGGTGAATGCGATACCTTTAAACTGCGCATGCATATAAAAGAGAAATTTAACTTCTGAATGCCACTAAATCCACTTCTGTTGGTCATTTTTTTCACAATCTTCAAGCATGTATGAATTATTTTTCAGGCTACCTTCTTATTACTGAGAATGACAAAAACATAATGGAGCGATTTTGTTCTGCTCACTAGGAGCAAACCTTCAACAAATGTCAATGCTCTCTCCAGTTCAATTCTCACTACCCCAACTTTTGGTAGTGGCCTGTGGAAATGGCTTTGATGTTTCTTTTCTTAAGAGTCGGATGTGAAAAATAAACGCTCAGTTGCCAAGCCCCTATTGCACCAGCTGTATCAGTAGATCATGAGATTAAAACTAAAACTAGGTGAACCTGTGCGGGAAAACCCGCACAAAAGTGTAAATTTGTTTTTATATAACTTCTCTGTAAACAACTTTATTTGTTTTATTGTTGTGTGGCATTATTTGAACTTTTAGGCTATCAAATGATCTGACACGTGACATAGCAACGTACAATTGTCCATGTGAAAATACCGGCTGTGGCAGATAAAGGCCAACTTTGTTGAATGTTTGGCCTTGAGATTTATTTATTGTAATCGCAAATGCTAAACGGATGGGGAACTGTCTTCTCTTAAATGTAAATGGCAAAGTACCATCGGAAGGGGTTAGATCTAACCACGGTAGTAAAACCCTTCTGCCTTTGGCTGCCCCTGTTATGACTTCTAAATCAAGAAAATTTTTGTACATTCTTTTCACCACCAGTCTTGTGCCATTCATTAACCCACTGATTACTTTGATGTTACGTAACAGAATTACTACGGCACCAACCTTTAATTTTAAGTGTGAGGAGGCAGGCCACTTAAATTTAAACTATCAAGGAATTCTTGTGGGTACATCAGTTCATTGGAACTATCTTCAGAAGTAATTTTATTAACGCTTGTGTATTCCTTCACAGTACCTGACATGAGATCACTTACTTTTTTATTTATTTCATCACAGTGATGATTTTTCGGTGCTAATATGACACGGTTTGATACACCATCAATGTGTTCTTCTGACATGTATTGTATGTCTCCAAAAATAACATGAATTAAGTCGTCATTATGACAAATCCCTTCAGGTATAGAAAAATGATATCATCTTCATGTTCTATGTCTTTCTGAAATTTTCCATTTCCTATATCTAAAAGAAACTCTGTAAACTGGGCTTCCCCTGACCCGGTTTTCATATTTTTTGTTAATTTCTTTACTTAAACGCTAGGCCACAGAAGTGAATATTTTAAGCTGTTCCTTACAATGGAATGACGTGATCCATGTGGTACAACAGGTAAAACCTGACAAAAATCGCCGCCTAAAAGTATCACTTTCCCTCCAAATGGAACAAATTTATCATCCATTACATCCTGTAATAGCCGATTGATGCACATAAGTGCATCAGCAGAAGCCATTGGTGCTTCATCCCATATTATAAGTCGTGATGACCTTATTATCTCAGCTTCAGGGCTGTTCATTTTAACAGACGATACGGAGCAATCATTTAGATTTAATGGCAATTTAAATCGACTGTGAACTGTGCGACCTTCAGTAAGAGCATTGCTGCAATGCCTGTCCACGCAACTGGGATAACACCAAGATTGCAGCTTTTACAATAATTTATTAGGCACTTATAAATATAGGTTTTTCCTATTCCGCCAGATCCATCAATGAAATACTCATTACAATTTTTGGAGTCATTTAAATGCAGTACTTCCTTAATTTCGTTTATGATTCGTAATTGGTCTTCGTTAGCTGTGTTCATCATTTCGTCTTAACGTTTGTACTATGTTTTCTGAATTAGATGACTGCTCGTGTGGACGATGTGTTAGCTGTACACTTGGCAGTCCTACAGCTGCTAGACACAATCCATGTGTTCTTAACACATTATCAATATTCATTAATGCAAGATGGTGAGCAGTACCTTCATTATTTTTGACTACAAATTCCTCACTTAAGTGGTACTTGTGTGTGTAC
This sequence comes from Catonia carolina, assembly GCA_035578175.1. Taxonomy (NCBI): domain Eukaryota; kingdom Metazoa; phylum Arthropoda; class Insecta; order Hemiptera; family Achilidae; genus Catonia; species Catonia carolina. Next base: position 17,137,841 of record JAQMRL010000012.1, read on the forward strand.
CAAAGTGATAACACGTTGGTAGGTTGATGGAATACACAAATATAAGAAAAAAGATCCCTTAATTGAAATGGCATTTGAACATTAATTGCTTCTTCCAAGCATCTGTTCCACTCACTGTCCTCTAAAAGCAACCGACGACTTTCCGCTGCTGCTTTGAACGTTGCATGTGTGACTCCATTGTAAGTTTTGATATATTTAAAGCTTGTAACACCCACAACGTGCAAGAGAAGTAGTCTGAGGTAGTACCTCTCAGTGTCCGCTGGTGAAACACTGTACATACGTCCAATAACTTTTCCAACACTGCCAATGCGTTTGTAGGCCTATACCTCAGTTCGTTGAACTTGCCCCCTCTCCAAACTGAAATAGCTGTGCGAGATGTGGGAGGGATAGATAGAGAAAGAGAGAGGCCTATACTTCAGTTCGTTGAACTTGCCCCCTCTCCAATCTATTTTAGACCTCCTATTTTAAGGTCATAAATCGAAATATTTGATTTTGGATAGTTTTCTGCAAATCTACTCGAACAGACGATTCATTTGAGCCCACTTCGGGGCAAATCGGTGAAGGTTCAGATGGTTAAAATGGTTTTGAAAAAAAACCTGCTCGCTATTAATATATAGATAATAAACAAAAACTGTGCTTCTTCGATTTAACCAAAAATATTCAATAAGCAAAATGTTAACGTCTTATTTTCATAACTAATCCTTAATCTATTTTGATAAAAATTAAACGTAGACAACCTTTCATCTCATGACTTAGACTGGGAAAAACAAGCGTACTAATCCCTTGTAATCAGTGAAGTGAAATTCGATTTTAAAACACCTCCAAATTAATATTTTTTCTTCTCGTCTTTGTTTTTTTTTTTAACATCTGACTGTTTTGCATTGCTGCTAGTGCAGACGGTGAAGGATGAAATGATTTTTTTGTAACATATGAAAATATGCCGTGCCTTAATAGGATTCGAATCCAAGACCGCGTGATGAGAGGTGAGCACATTACCAATTTCGCCAATCTTGTCTTCGTGGTCATCTCTAATAGTGGCTGCTACTGTCTGCTTCTTGAACAACCTCCTCTTGAATAGACCTGACCTAATCAACACCCTCCTGAAACCTTGAAACCTCTGATTGAGCTGCCTTCAATCCCACTAAAACCATTCAAATAACTTGGATGGTCAGAAGGAAGAAGAACACCACTGATGGGTGAATGGGCTGAAAGTTGACGCGTGCAAGAAAGGCTTGAAAACACAGTGGGGGAAACATACACCCATCTGAAAACTGTTATCCTGTACCAGATGATTGATAATTGGCTATATTTACAAACTATTGTCTAATTATTATGCTATTGTAACTAATTCTAAACCTACCGGGTTGGTTTAGAGGTAAAGTCGTCGCCAAAATCAGCTGTTTAACAGCTGATATTTGGAGACGAAGGTTCCTGGTTTAAATCCTAGTAAAGGTAGTTACTTTTTTACGGATATGAATGCTAGACAGTGGTTACCGGTGTACTTTGATGGTTGGGGTTCAATTAACCATACTTTCTCAGGAATGGTCGGCCTGAGTTTGGACAAGACTACATCTCATTTATACGACATACACATCATCCTCACCTCATTGGGTCATGGGGTTGCTTATTGTTCTGAATTGAACAGATTGCAACGTACCGTACACATATTACGAATTAAAAAAAAAAAAAACTAATTCTAACTATGGGTTTTTACCTGAATACGAGAAATTAAAAAAATTAGGAATTACCATAATTTCGATTGTTTGGCTATTAGTAACTTATAACAGTACAGTGTTTACTTGAGTTTTGTTTTTTTTTTTTAGGTAACAAGGTTGGCACATTTCGATTACGTGCAAACAGAAGATCTGGTCAAGATTGGTATGGGTAAACCGGGGGCTCGAAGATTGCTGGAAGCGATAAAGAAACGTAAACAACAACAGAGAAAACGGAATCTGATGACCATACTTAATCCACTAACCAGTAAGCAATTTTTGTTCAATTTTCACCTTTACTTGCACTATATGAATATAATGTAGGGAAGGAAAGTATTGGTTTCATGTCGAGTTTTTACTGTATATACCCATTTTCAGACCCCCTGAACCCTGGAACTCAAGTTAGATACCACTATAGAGCCTGACAAGAACATTTTTATCACAATCAGTCAACTGGATGTACTTTATTCGTACAATTTTTTCAGTTATTTGTGATTTTGTAAAAAATGGGACCTACAATTTTTTTTGAAAATACATTCATTAACTACATTTTCTATGCTCTTCAAAATAACGTAAGGACCATGTCTGCTGAAATTCTTGGGAGGCCTGTGTATGAAATTTTTTTTTTTAAGATTTTGGCCTTAGTATGCATTCTAGGGCAAAAGTGTCGGTATGTGATTAAATTTGTAGAAAATTTAAGCTTAGTTTAGCATCAAGTTGTGATTTTCTGTATTTTTTATCAATCTATAAAAAATGGGATTTTTTAAAGTTGCAGCCTTGTCTGTATTTACAGCAAAAGTGTGTATAATTAAAGTGATAAAATAAAAGAATCTACAACTCTTTGTTGAAGCATTTTTTTCTACAGAGCCTAGTTCAGTAGCATCAATTAGTGATTTTCTATATTTTTAAGTCGCACAGAGGTCTCTTGCCAATGTAAATAAAAACCATATAACCTTTATTTAATCTTAAGTACACACTGTAAAGTAAAAAAACAACTTAATTTTAATCATAAGTGAATGACGCTAAATGAAAATTAACCTCTGTTCGACTTAAAAATATGGAAAATCACTAATTGATGCTAAACTAAGCTCTGTAGAAGAAAATGCTTAAAATAAAAAGGTGTACATTTTTTTATTTCCTATAATTTTAATTAGTATGTACATTTTTGTCGTAAAATGCATAGGCTACTAAGGCTGTAATATTAAAAAATCTCAATTTTTACAGTTTTTGATGAAAATAATACAGACACTAAGTAATTGTTGCTAAACTAAGTGTTGTATAAAAAAAATTTGAAATAAAAGTTGTAGGTTTTTTTAATGCTCTACAACTTTGATTATACTTTTTTTGCTCTAGAATGCTTGTTAAGGCTGCAAACTTAAAAAAACAGATTTTTTACCACAAAAGTCGTAGCTCCCCCAAGAATTTCAGGGAACGTGGCACTTAACTTTATTGTAGAGCATTAAAATGTAGCCAATGAGGCAAATTTAAAAAAAATAATCGTGGGAGCCATTTTTGAGAAAATTACAGAAAAATGAAAAATTGTACGAATAAACTACATTTTCCAGTGTACCGATTTTGATGAAAATGTTTGTGTGAGGTCCCATTGTAGTATCTAACTTAAGTTCAAAGTTTCAACTTTGTACAATATTCTGTCCGTGAAATATTTGTATACGCACACGCACACACACATATAGATCATTACTACAACCTTGTTTTTATGGGGCCTGAAAACTCGATTTTGAAAAATTGAATTGATTATTCTTATATATTCACATAGAACAAGGGAAATTAAAAAGAACATTAAGTTTTATTTGTGATGTGAAGAGAGTGGTAACATTTGAAGTGCTTAATGATGCTTTCTGACATGTACTTGTCAATTGTCTTAGTATGTATTAGTATTGAATTATGTTTCTGTTGTCTGCAGCAATGTCAAAGTCTTATCTGCATTCTTTACGAATACATTTCTTTGTTTATTTATCTATCACTTAATTTATTTTATTTACTTGTAAAAAAAATGTTTAAAAGTTTTCCTTGATTTGTTTATTGTTCCATTATCATGCTCCAGATTTCAATTGATTTTCATTACTCTCACCCTTTCTAGTAACAAAGAAGTGGTAGCCATTGCTGTAGTGTAACTGGCTTCTGTACGAGGGGTCCCAGGTTCATTCCCTGAGATAGTGTGTTTTAATACGTAAAAATATCAAAATTGTAATAAGGAATAGAATTTGGGACCTTCTATTTTTACTTTCTCTTGCCCTGTATGAAAATATACGGAAGGAAGTATTGTTTTCTTACTAATTTTTCACTGGAAATATACACTTTCAGGTCCCCGGAACCTAAAAACGTGTTTTTAACGATTGGTCACTGTGTATGTGTGGAACAAAATATCTCAAGAATAGATTATTATATGAAGTTGAAACTTTGAATTTAGGTTAGGTACCACAAGGGGATCTGACTCGAACATTTTCAACAAAATTGGTCAACCGAAAGTAGTAGTTCATTCATGATATCAATCTTTTTTATGATTTCCCAAAAAGAGCTCCTACAGTTTTTTTTAAAATTACCTCAGCACATTGTTTATAGTCTACAAAATTGGGTAAGCGCCATATCAGCTGAAATTCTTGTAGGGCTGTGCTCTCATAGTAAAACATGGAGTTTAAATATTGCGGCGTTAATGTATATTTGTTATTAGCTTGTTAGTACTTGCCTATAATTGTTATTTTTAAGAATTATTTTTCTTTAACACATAGTTTAGTGTCAGTTAGTGATTATTTTTCATTAAAATCTAAAAGAAAATGGTATTTTTTTAAGATTGTGGTATAAGTATGCATTTTACAATAAAGTGAATAAAATTAAAATTATAGAAATTTAAAAAAGGTACAGTTTTTAAATTAAGCATTTTTTCCATTGATGTGGTTGATTTTTATTTTCCATCATTTACTTAAGATTTAAATTAGGTTATGTTTTTTTTTACAATGGCAACAGAAAGTCATGTGAGTGTTTCACCCCAGATATATATTCTAGTGAATTAAAAACACTGTCATAATAATGAACTATAGTTTATTAATGAATCATACAGCTGTGAGCATATAACAAATAAAAAATAAAACGGCAAAATAAGATATGTATTTATTAAAACTGTATTGGTACTAGAAAAAATTTAACACTATTTTAATTTTATTGGTTGACTCTATATAAATATTACCTCAGCTAGTGTTTACTATAACAAAAGTGGTTTTACTTTAAATATATTGAATGTTACATGGTAAGAACAAGCTGAAAAAGCAGGAATACAGATTTACTTTTGAATTTAAATTTTGATTAACAAATTATTAGTTAAATTTTGGTTTAATAAGTTAAATTAATTAACTTATACAATTTTAAGAAGTTAGAAAATTTATTTAATCCTTAAAAATATATTTAATATATATTTTTTAATCCCTAATGTGTGTACGTTGCAATAAGTTAATTTTAGAACAGTAAGCAACCCCATGACCCGGTGAGATGAGGATGATATGTATGTGTAGTTGTGAACAGACTCAGGTTGTCCATTCCTGAGAGAGTATGGTTAATTGAACCCCAACCATCAAAGTACACAGGTTACCTCAGTCAATACTATATCCATCGATCAGTTGAGACTGTGGGAAAGATTGGCAATTCCAATTAAACATTGGCTGTAAAAGGCCAATACGTTTTCCTCTACTATGTGTCCTACAAACATACGTAGTATTTAATTCATAACTTTTAAGTTTTAATTGTAATTGTAATTTAAACTGAAGTTAAAATAATAACTATTTTGAAGAATAATGTTCTGGCCCAATATTCAGTTTAAAGACGCAGTATTTCCTACATTGGCTACCTAAAATTAAAAAAGAATGAAATACTTTTAAATAAATGTAAATAGTTATTGAAAACTGAATTTTACATTATTTTAGTTTTTTCTTTTAGCTCAGCAATGACAATTACACATTTAACTGGTAATCAACTATATACCTGCATTTTGAAAAATATACATTAATTTGAAATTTATTACCCAAGGCAGTATGGATTCTTAAGGTTGTTTAATGACACCCACTTTAATGCGTTTATGATAACTTCTGAATTCCTTCCATCAGTTCGGTTTCTTGTTGTGTTTGTGGTCTTTCCTCATTTTTGTCTATTTTTGAAACTGCAGTAGAGCTATTTTCTAAAAAACTGTTGCTGGTTAGCCGTATCATGAGAGGCTCAGTATCATCCTGCAGGTGATCTGCTTCCCGCAGATCATTTTGTTCTTCTTCAATAACATGACAGCAGTAATTATTCAACTGATCGCTCGTCACTGAGTTTAAGGTGTCATTTATTAGTTCCTCCATTAACTTAACATTAAATTTCATTTCGTGAGCTGCTTCATGGCACTTGACCTGACTCCAAACTCAATCAGCTTCAGCTCACAATGGTATGGTGGCAGCCTGCAAACTATTATGCTATTCTCTTCTGCAAGTAAATCGATTTATGGCCCGTGTACAAATGTCTGACTTTATCAACGTGTTCCAGTACTTCATGTTTTAAAGAATCTTCTTCGAATTGTAATTTTGTCGAAGTGAGCTACTCTTTAATTTCATTTTTCCTATTATTCAGAGTTGGTACTTTTTCTCTTTTCCTGCAATGAAATGACACATCCATAACCACCACAGACCCAGGCTCTATGTTAGGTTACAACTGAACTATTAACCAAGTTTTAAATAAATTGTTATCCATTTCGGCGTGGTAGTCTGCAGTATCCTTTTTCGCAAGAAACTGTAATTTTGTCTTTTTTCATGAAACCATTTTATTTCCTAACTGTAATAACACAAACCTTAAGCCTCTCATAGGATTTTTCAATCCGGTTGTTAACCTGCGTAAAAATGCATCCCTTGGTGTTTTAGTGGTTTTTTACCTCCATTTCTTGAAAATGGTGTGATCTACATTGACCCACGTTTCATCCAAGTATATAATGACCATTTTCTGATTTCTAAACTTTTTGATAATCATGCCTCCTCACTTATATCATTCCTTTCCACTAAAATTCCTTTCTTGCCCCGTTTTTTGTATTGAAAGCCAAGTTCTTGTAATAATGTGTGAAAAGTTGATTGTTAAAAATTTAGCAATCTGTTATCTTTAGTCACCAATTTCATAACACTTTTTATCGTGGGTGAAATGTTCAAAGAAAAATTCATGCTTTTTCTTATGTATAGAATATAGCGGTTTGCACAAAATCATCATATTTAATTCTTTTATTGTTCTTAAGCACTATATTTTGATTCAAAAATAAATCTTTATAATGCATCCTGCAGTTTTAAATATTTCTATTTCATATAATGAATTAAAACAATAATTTCACTAACCTTCTTTTTAAACTGCGTCACCTTTATTTCAATTTTCACTTACACGTGTTTCGGTGGATCCACCATCATCAGAGTAAATAACATATAATTGAAACTAAAAACATTATTTATTAAAAATCTATAGAAGATGATACATCTTCAGTCACTTGTATAAAACATTCCTTTGTATTTGTTTTATACAAGTGACTGAAGATGTATCATCTTCTATAGATTTTTAATAAATAATGTTTTTAGTTTCAATTATATGTTATTTACTCTGATGATGGTGGATCCACCGAAACACGTGTAAGTGAAAATTGAAATAAAGGTGACGCAGTTTAAAAAGAAGGTTAGTGAAATTATTGTATTAATTCACTATATTTTGTCGTGACTTTTTTTTTTTTGCGCCCTGGAGACTCCAGGAACAGTATAGGACATGTCATCAGATATAACACCTGAAATGCATATAAGAATCACACAATGTAACACTACTATCAAGAAAGAAATTCTTGTACGCTATAAAAAGCTCCTTCTCTCTTGTTAGATGTAACAAGAGGTCCCTGGTTGGCTTCACTTTTTATTCTAAAAATTGTCGTGCGGCTTGCACCAGTAGCATCAGTGACTTTTTTAATAACGTTATTTTCTGATTATTCCATTTACTTTTAAAATAGTTATAAACGTTGAAATTTTTTTTGGCAGTCGTCACCTTTTTAACTCTTTCCTTTGTATTACTTGTTTCATTTTATTAATAATAACAATAAACATGTATTATTAAAGAAATACAGCACTGAAACCAATAAATACAAACAAACAATACTCTACAATACTCTACGTATGAAGTAGTGTTGTTACGAATTACATCCGCAACTACACTACTGTATATACAACAAATGGTACCGCAACACTGAATAATTGAAAGCCAACGTGGATGTGAAAAAGAGTGTATCCATATACACTACATAATACTGTAGTATTTCTAATGTTTATAAATGGATGGTAATCTATAGGCCTGTGGTGATAAAATGGATAAATAAAGAATCTAAAAGGATAAAAAAAATATTGTTTAATTTAATTTCATCTTTTCATAACATTTTGTTGTTTTAAATTACAAACGTAATAACAATTCTTTCACATAATATATATTTCAAATAATAATGTAAACATTTTTAATCGCAAACTTAATTTGTTTCAATATCGTAAGTATAAATATAGCGTACCATAAGATATATTTTTATTTTCATAGCGCGAGTCAATGTTTTTAACACAGTACGTTACAGCGCTCCGGCCATATAAGCAATGGTATCTTTCAACTATTAGACAAAGTTTAGCATTAAAATCTGTATAAAAGTTACTACCTTTTTTTATGATTTGACCCAGGAACCTTAGTCTTTAAAAATAAGATGTTTAACAGCTGACTCTTGGCGATGAATTTACCTCTAGACTAACTTGGTGAGTTATTTTTGTAATAGTCTTAAATTTTCTGTCAGCTGATCATAAATGTATTGCTCATCAAATACAGGGTCATCATAAAATAATATGGGGTTGTGAACATGGATTAAATTAAAACATAAATCGTTCAGTTGATGTTTTATTTATCAAATTTGTCATATCAAGACAGTTTTTTTTACATAACTAATAAATTTCAATATGTGCACCATTGGTCACTCGGCTAATGTCCAATCGATACTCAGATACCGACCAAATGTTAGTTATCATATCTTCTGTAATAGTTGTTAATGATTCATCAATTCTTTCCTTTAAGAGATTAAGTCACGAATATTTTTTGAATAAACCATATTTTTTATGTACCCTACAAAAAATTGCAAGGTGTCATATCTGGACTTCTTGGAGGCCAGAGTATAGGTCCTTGCTGGGCTGTCCATCGATGTCCTTTGTTTTACTAGTGAAGATAGCCTAAACATACCAAAGCAACAATACATAACCTGAAGTTGAGGTTAGAACTGCTGTTACACAAACTTGCTATCAGAGCTACCGATAAAAAATCTCAAAATTTCTTACCATCATAGTCTGAATTACTGGAAAGCCACCGTTCTTTTGTCATGATCATGTATATTTAACAAATTTATATACGTGAACAGCTGATCTCTACAATCAGTCCTGGGAATCGAACCTGGGACTTTTTGCTTAGTAGGCTAGGGTGCTAACCACTACACCACATATGTGGCTGTAATTTATATTTTTTTTATAGGACAGTAAGATTTTTTTGTTTCTTTGTTTCAGGTAAACAAGTTACAAACAGTGGAACTTTGGCAAAAAAATCGCCGCAAACAAGCAATGGCACTCAAAATGCAAGTGATATAGTATCATTGAGTTTAACTTGTCTAATTCAAGAGAAGGATGTCAGGTATTAAATTTTTATCATTACATTTTTTTATGTCCTAGATAAGATAACATTGTCGTACAAATTAACGATTGGTACTCTTAATTGTTTTATCAAATACCTATTGAAAGGTTTGTTTTGAATATGTAGTAGCTTTACTCAATAAAACAATAAATAAATAATTAAATAAACTTTGTTGTCTCAAAAAATAACATTTGTTTATTGAGGGCTTACTCCAAGAGTACCGTATCCAACATTAATGGTACTTTTACAGATTACAAAGATTAAAACGGTATAAAGATAAACTGTCTTACTTTTGCAGACGACCTAGCAATCGCTAGTAGGAACACGGAATCAGCAATAGAACAAATCAACGTGTTAAAAAAAGAACAACCAGAAAAAGCAGGATTATAGATTTCCTCCGAGAAAACTAAATACATAACGAACATCAAAACAGCCCCTCATCACCTGAAGACACAATACAGAAAAATTAGGAAAGTTGATAACTTCAATTTTATTTTTACCTCTGTTTTGCAATTTCTGCTAATTCATACGATGGAGAATGATGATACATGAAAATGAATGATGGAAAAATGCCAGACCTGACCCGGAATCGAACTCAGGATCCCGGCGTAGAAGCCAGTTGTGCTAACCACTACACCAATGGGCTAGCCAACGGTACTTGGTAACTTCAAGTACCTTGTGGAGATAGTACAATCAAAGACCAGTAAAAAGGAAGCGATAAAGAACAAACGAGGAAAGATGGCCAGTGTACTTCAAGGAACTCACCACTTGTATAAGAAGAAAGCACTCTCAAGATAAGCTAAGATTAGACATTATAATACTGTGATAAAACCTGTGTGTTTGTATGCGAGTGAGTGCCTTAGAATAACCAGGTAGGCTAGTCTAAGAGAAGCAAAGAAATTTGAGAGAAAGATCCCCTCCACAAGTTAATGGGTCCAAAGGTAGATGTAGGTTACATGGGCGAGAAGAACTATTCAAGGAAAATGCACGATTAATGGAAATTATTAGAAAAAGTAAATTTTTATAATGCATCCTGCAGTTTGAAATATTTCTATTTCATATAATGAATTAATATAATAATTTCACTAACCTTCTTTTTAAACTGCGTCACCTTTATTTTATTCCTACTTACACGTGTTTCGGTGGATCCACCATCATCAGAGTAAATGAAAAATTGAAACTAAAAATTTTTTTCATTTATTTAAAATTTACAGAAGATGATACATCTTCAGTCACTTGTAAAAACTTGTAGAAAAAGAAGACTAAATTTTACGGAAACCTGTATAGAATGGATGACAAATTTAATTTTTAAGACGCTAAACAATAGGTTGAAGATTTTCAATAAATGGTTTAAAGAAATCTAAAAGGATGTTGAGAAAACCAGAATAAACAGTGAAAACTTATTGAATTGAACCTAATTCAGACAAGTAATTACAGTTTTTAAAGGCTTCCATGAAGAGCAAAAATAGAACACCGAGTGAACAGAAGAAAGGAAGCCTACAGTGAGCAAATGCTGAGAATGTGGGCTGCCAAAAGTGTTTCCAGAAAGATGTAAAGTCATCTCATGTGGCCTAAAATTGGCCCTGTATGAGAGGAAAAAACTATAGGGAGGAAAGTAGGCCTTATTGTTTTCATGTCGATTTTTCCGAATTGAGTTTCCTCCAGAAATGCACATTTTCAGGCCCTCTGAGTCCAATCATCCAAGTTTTTAGCAATTGGTCTGTGTGTGTGTGTGAAGATAATATCTCAAGAACAGAATACTGTATGAAATTTAATGAAATACTAAAAGGGGATCCAACACAAACGTTTTCATAAAAATCAGTCAACCGGAAGTTTTAGTTTGTTGGTGCAATTTTTCATTCTTTTGTGATTTTCTTAAAAACAGCTTCTGATTTTTTTTTAATCACCGCATTCACTAAATTCTTTTTTCTCTACAAGATAGGGTAAGCGATAAAATTATCGCTTAAGTCTAATAAAATTATTATGTGGGCTGTGTTCTCATGGTAAACATTTTTTTTTTAAGATGTAATATGCATTTTAGGGTAAAAGTGTATAAAATCAGTTATAGAACATTTAAAAACTTACAACTTTTATTTCAAGCATTTTTTTTCTACTGCATTAATTTAGCGTCAGTTAATGATTTTCTTTATTTTGCTCTCCAAAATTGGTAAAAAATTGTATTTTTTTACCAATTACTAACTGTTACCAACTGTTGATAACGATAGAATATTGCGCGTTTACGGTAATGTCCGTCTCGTAGACGGAGATTACGTTATACGCGTGTTTCATAATCTCTGCATTTGATATTTGATATTTTGTTTCTTTTTTTTTTGTTTATTATTTTTTATAGGTGTATGTATTGTTATTTATATCTTTATTTTCTCCACATATTTATCTTAAATTTTATAATTATATTCGTATTCAATTTTAAATAATATAAAATTCTTAATACAAAATCACTTATTACAAATACAAATAAAAATATTACAAATTAATATAAGGAAATTAAAAGTTATTACAACATTTCTGAATAAAAAAATTACAAGTTTTTACGCAATTATTACAAATTTTTTTTTAGCATTCTGAGCAGTTTGGATAATTACACTTTATACTTTTATAAGCTGTCATTCGGTTTTTGGTGTATGGACAATACCAAAAGAATACAAATCTAAAAAATAATGTACTACGGTAACACAAATTTACACGTATAAAGCAATGTCCGTCTACAAGACAGATAAAAACTAACCTTTTACAGTAACGTAAGTCTGCCAGACGGAGTAAAGTTTGAAAACAGTTGTTCACTTTTGAACACAAACGATTACAGAAGTCACAACACATGAGCAATCTCAAGGGCAATAACCGATTAATGCATAGCTAGCTCCTCAACCGAAAAAAAGGAATGGTGTTGCCACACGCGACAAAAATTTGAAAAGTACCCGCCTGACAGACTGATATTACCATTAGAGGGTTAATATTGCAGCCTTAGTATGCATTTTACGGCAAAAGAGTATATAACTGTAGTTACAGGAAATAAAAACAACCACAACTTTTATTTTAAGCATATGTTTCTATAGAGCATAGTTTAGTATCATTTAGTGATTTCCTGTATTTTTAAGTTGAACAGAGGTTAATTTTCTTTTAGTGTCTTTCACTCATTGAAATTATGTTATGTTTTTCATTTTAAATTGTTTTCTGATGATTAATCATAGGTTATATGTTTTGTTATTTACATCTTTACATGGGAAAGAGAAAGCTGTGTGAATATTTTACAATAGATTTATTTTTTTCAGTTTATCTATAAAGTTGGGTGATGGTTCATTTGGTGTTGTACGGAAAGGTGATTGGACTATGCCCACCGGTAGAACAATGCCAGTTGCAGTGAAAGTTTTGAAACAGGACGCTTTAAGCAAACCTGGTGTGTTTGAGGATTTCGTCAAAGAAGTACAATCCATGCATCAGTTAGATCATCCACAATTAATCAGGTAATTTTTTTTTTGTGTAATTCAGTGATTTTAAAAGAGGGTTTTGAAAGTCTTATCAGTCCCTTAACCCCTTAACCCTTGCTAACCTGGAAGCCAGAAATCACGCATGCGTCATCACCTTTCTTTAACACTTTAAAACCTAAGCCCGAGTATAGCTCGGGGTGAGCGTAAATCGCGGTTGTCCAAAGCCCGAGTATACCTCGGGCCGCCACATTAAATTCTGTAGTAAGATTCAGACGATGTTATACCGGGCTTCAGTTGCAAAGATTAATTCTATGTTTTATTTAGTTTAATTTTCTATGCTTGCAGCGAAATCTACCAAATATTTTGTGAACTATGTAGAAAAACATTGAGCCGTGTTTGAGGTTATGTTTTTGTTGATGTATGTGTACTTTGTTGTGATTTTTCGTAGTTATGAGGTTTGTAGTTATTCTGTATTTGATATTTGTAAATAATATAGTTATTTATACTTTGTAATAACTGTTTTCCTTTCGTATTTTGTCGGTAATAGTTTTCGCTCGATAAATTGTTCGGTTGTATATGTTATACTGTTTTGTCTTCTAGATCGCTTTGTTTGTGCGGTTATTTGACATTAATATTTATAATTTCTTTTTCATTTTATGTGTTTTGTGTGTTGCTGTAAAATTTGCTCAGAAAAGAACAAAACTGCAGCTGGAAAGGCTGAATTGAAAGAAACTACCTGGTAATGCCCTGACTGTAATGTTGCATTGTGCTTACCGGTGTGTTTCCGAGTGTTTTGTACAGAGGCTAATTATGTGTAAAATATTTTAAATTTTAGTACTCAAACATGTTTAGTGTGTAGTTTATTTCATTGCCTTTGTGTAGAATTAATATAAACTGTTTTTTTAGCAGTGTTTAGGATTGTAAAACTCTAAAATTAGGTAGTGTGTAGCACGTAACAATTTCGTTTTTCATAATTTTTTGGTGTATATTTAAATAACTCTCATAAATTCAGTAAGTATAATAATTTCAATGTAAATTAATAGCAATAAACTTTCTGATTTTTTAATCAATATGATGCTAAAATCATTAAGATATGATTGAAATTTAATCTTTTAAAATTTTTTGAAGTTTACTCTAAAACCCCCAGGAGACCGTGACATACCATGTTCTTATAGCTCAGCCTTCAAAGTGTTAATCTCAATTTTCTCCGCGACTGTTCATTATTTTCCAACGGGTTTAGTTTTATTGGATAGAGAATTTTCTCCTCTTTCATTTGCTGTATCTTCCATATTTGTACAATGTAAATTGACAATGTGGTGTTACGCGAAAGAAAGCAATTTTTTTTGACTAGCCAGTACTAAAATTTGAATGTTTTCGTCCATAACTTTTCAACAAAAAAAGGTATTTGTTTGAAAATGACTTCATCAGTTAGCTTTAAATGTTATGATCGAATCAATAAATTTGAAGTGCCGGCGACAAATTTTATGACTGAAACCAAACAAAGAAGGTTAATACTACCTGTCTTGCCTATCCTATGGTTAAACCTTACAATTAGCGTCAAAATAAACGATAACATATTTTGATTTATGCTATCCTGTTTAGAAAAGGATGATACACAAAACAAAGTGCGGAAAAGGGATAGAAACTTTCATAGAAGAGGAGTAATAAAAATTGAAAAGAGAGGACATTATTTTGAGGCAATTTTTTTCATCCAGCACGTTACTTTGTTGAACAAAAAGTGTGATACAGGGTGATTCACGAAGATATGCAGAAACTTTGGGAGCCCATTTTACATGTAAAAATAATGAAAAAAGTTCATATAAACATGGGTCCGGAAATGCTTCGTTTACAAGTTACTACTAGCGAAAGTTTCGCCTGGATTTCAGCTCACCAGGTGAAATGAGGTCTTCCTGGAATTCTGGTAAGGTAGATTAAGGAGCGAATTCAATCATTTCTCATGGTTTTTGATCTGATAAATTGAATAAAACAGGTCCCAGAACTGTAAGTTAAATAGTTTTTAAGAAAACCAGTGTCAAATGCAAAAAATGGAGTGAAAAACACATTTTTTCATCTTTGGGCAAGAATAACTTTGTTATTTCACCAAGAAACAGTTAAAATTTTTCAATAAAACATGTAGAAAATTTTATTTGAACAAACCAGTGTAAATTAAGTACACAGAAAGCGAATAGTTTTTGAGAAAACCAGTGTCAAATGCAAAAAATGGAGTGAAAAAAAAACACATTTTTTTATCTTAGTTTTTCCGGTTAATTTTACTTTGTACTCTTATGAATAAAAATTCATTTAATCAAACATCTATTCGCTTTCTGTGTACTTAATTTACACCGGTTTGTTCAGAATAAAATTTTCTACATGTTTTATTGAAAAATTTTAACTGTTTCTTGGTGAAATAACAAAGTTATTCTTGCCCAAAGATGAAAAAATGTGTTTTTCACTCCATTTTTTGCATTTGACACTGGTTTTCTTTAAAACTATTTAACTTACAGTTCTGGGACCTGTTTTATTCAATTTATCAGATCAAAAACCATGAGAAATGATTGAATTCGCCCCTTAATCTACCCTACCAGAATTCCAGGAAGACCTCATTTCACCTGGTGAGCTGAAATCCAGGTGAAACTTTCGCTAGCCGTAACTCGGAAACGAAGCATTTCCGGACCCATGTTTATATAAACTTTTTTCATTATTTTTACATGTACAATGAGCTCCTAAAGTTTCTGCATATCTTCGTGAATCACTCTGTATCTTTTGAGCGTCTATCAATTTGCAATAGCTAAACATAATTTCTTGTATTTTTTAGTAATTTAGTGATACTTTTTTGTACATAAATTGATTTTTCTAAAGAAAATATTTTATTTTTAATTTTCAATTTTTATTCTGGTCGTAAATAAAAACGGAAAAATTTGGTTCAAACGTTGTCCTAATAACAAATTCTTTATAAATACATGGTAATTTTTTTGAAATTTTTAGGAATGAAACTGAATGAAATAAAAGAGTTTTTATTAGGCATAAAATGAAAGTCCACATGATCATTAAAATCACAGTTCTCGTCGGGTTAAAGGTTTGTGACAAAATATTACATTTCTGTCAAACCACAAACTTATTGCTTTCTCTTGCCTATATGAATGTATAGGAAGGAAAGTATTGTTTTCATGTCGATTTTTAGAAATCGAGTTTTCACCGGATCTACACGTTTTCAGACCCCCTGAACCCAAAAAACATGTTTTTAGCGATTGGTCTGTGTGTGTGTGCGTGCGGTGCGTGTGTGTGTGTGTGTGTGTGTGTGTACAAAATATCTCAAGAACGGAACATCGTACGAACTTGAAACTTAAAACTTAAGTTATATACCACTACTGGACCTGACACGAACATTTTCATCAAAATCGGTCAACCGGAAGTAGTAGTTTATTCGTGTAATTTTTCACTTTTTTGCAATTTTCTCAGAAACTGGTCCTACGAATTTTTTTAAAATCGCCTGGTTTACTCAATTTTTTATACTCTACAAGATAGGGTAAGCGCCATGTTTGCTGAAATTCTTGGTGAGGCTATTTTTATGTAAACAAAGTGTTTTTTTTTTAAGATTACGGCTTTAATAATATGTATTATAGCGCAAAAATTTATATAATTTAATTAATATTTAATTTATATAAAAAAAATGTAGAGAATTTAAAATTCTACAATTTTTATTTCAAATAATTTTGTTGTATAACACTTAGTTTAGCGGTAATTAGCGATTTTCTGTTTTTTCTCACGGAAACGTGTGAAAAATCGATTTTTTTAAGATTTTGGCCTTAGTATGCATTTTATGACAGAAGTGTATATAATTGAATTTATAGAAAATTAAAAGATCTACAACTTTTATTATAAGCATTTTTTTTTGTACAGTGCCTAATATAGCGTGAAAGAGCGATTTTCTGTATTTTTAAGCCAAAATGAGGTTAATTTTCATTTTGCGTCTTTCATATATGATTAAAATTAGGTTATGTTTATTGAGGTTAGTTTTTTGTTTATTTCTAATGTTTTATTACTAATGTTAAGTTTATTGTTAATTATTTGCACCGGCAAAAGAAAGTTGTGTGAGTGTTTCACACCAGATTTTTTTTGCTTCAGAACGTAATATTTTGTAGCCGACAGCCAGCAATGTGTACCGGTCTTTTATAGTTCTATTTTCATCCATTGGATTCTAGTTGTTCTTTTGTTTAATTTAATATTCAGTGGCAATTCCAGGGCACTAGTTGTAGTTATTGCAGTCGTATAACCTAACCAATGTTGTTTGTTGCTGTTGCGTGCTCATATAAGTTTTGTAGTATTCGTTTAAGTTTTTGTTGTATTAGTGTTAAATAATAACAATAATAGTTTTTGAACTGTTAATTTTCTAAAAATACTCATAAAAATGTCATATCATAAAAAATCTGGTGTGAAACACACACACAACTTTCTCTTGCCAGTGCAAATAATTAACAATATAACGTAACATTAGTAATAAAACATTTGAAATAAACAAAAAACTAACCTAAATAAACATAACCTAATTTTAATCATATATGAAAGACGCAAAATGAAAATCGAACTCAGTTCGGCTTAAAAATATGGAAAATCACTCTTTTACACTAAACTAGGCTCTGTAGAGAAAAATGCTTTAAATAAAAGTTGTAGATCTTCATATTTCCTATAAAATTAATTATATACACTTTTGTCATAAAATGCATACTAAAGCCGAAATCTTAAAAAAATCGATTTTTCACACGTTTTCGTGAGAAAAAACAGAAAATCTCTAATTACTGCTAAACTAAACGTTATAGAAAAAAATGTTAGAAATAAAAGTTGTAGGATTTTAAATTCTCTACAACTTTTATTATATAAATTTTAGCGATAAAATCTCGCCTCACCGAGAATTTCAGCAAACATGGCGCCTACCCTATCTTGTAGAAAATAAAAAAGTTGAGTAAACCAGGTGATTTTTAAAAAAAATTGTAGGACCAGTTTTTGAGAAAATTGCAAAAAAGTGAAAAATTACATGAATATACTACTACTTCCGGTTAACCGATTTTGATGAAAATGTTCGTGTCGGGTCCGGTAGTGGTATGTAACTTAAGTTTCAAGTTTTAAGTTCGTACGTTGTTCCGTTCTTGAGATATTCTGTTCACACACACACACAGAAGAAATCGCTAAAAACATGTTTTTTGGGTTCAGGGGGTCTGAAAACGTGTAGATCCGGTGAAAACTCAATTATGAAAAATCGACATGAAAACAATACTTTCCTTCCTATATATTCATATAGGCAAGAGAAAATAAAAAAATGTCATATTAAAAATAAATAATTAGTCAGTAGGAAAAATTAAGCAAAATAACATTACTTTGGGTTTAAAAAAATCAACCCCATTAAGTGGTTAACACTACAGTTTTTAGAGAGCCTATTGTGTTGACAATTCACGAACAGCTTGTATAAATAATTTTTATAAAAATCCTCACCGTCATAAACCTGTACATTCTAGAGGCCATAACATAAATCTGTATCAAGAACCCAGAAAGACTGAGGACATGCGTGCAGGTACATGGTTATAATAAACAGCATGCAACCAACTATCCTTCCTGTACATAATCTAAGTACAACTGGAACAATACCAAGCTATATGGGAGTCAAAATGCAGAACATCCTGTAGCATATCACTCTATAGTTATTTTCTCTTTGTGGAGTTGAACTGATTGTATTGCTTATGTCTAAAGAAATTCAAAATTTTTGAACTGATTTTATTTTGTTAATACTTAATTTATTTTATTAAGTAAATTTATTAAATTTTATCTGATCTTAGGCATTATTAATAACAAACTATTTGTAATGAAGATGATATTAGGGGTTATGACGTCAGCACATATCATTTAGTCAAATCAGTGACTATTTTATATTAAAAGACATTAATAAAGATTTTACTAAGTGAATAATTAAAAATGAACATTCCAAAAATAATATTTCTAATTATTAACTGTGATTAATATTTAACAATTTAATATATACATCATGTTATAAAAATGATTTTATATGTATAAAAGCGAATACTGGATTTGATTAGTTGACCTTGTGCCTAGAACGATTTGATGAAGTACACATACTAATTTGATCTAAATATTTTGTAAAAAAGTGAAGTATTATATTACGTTTAAATGACATGCAGTATAAATTCTTTTGAAGAACTCTTAAGCTGAATGATTGTGTAAAAATATTTTTGAAAAGTTTTTTAATTAACACGTTGAGGCTAACCGTCCCCTTAAAGTGGCAAATCAAGTTTTTTCCCAGGACAACCAACGCCTTAAGGCATCATAAACCCTACTACATTCCTATAGCTTTTGTTTAATCCCGACACATGGGCAGTGTTAGTAAAATTGTTTAGCCATTCAGACTGATCCTACAAGCGCTACAGTGAAGGTCAACTTCTATTATATTCTGCCGGTAATTTTCGAATGAATTTTGAAAGTGTAGTCAATTCGGACCTCCCAGTGCAGTGCAGTTGTATCATTATAATAAATTTATTCCATGGATTTCTTTGTTTCTAGTTATTTCTTTTAACCAAGAAAGGGAAAGAATAATTTCTGTTATAGTAGCGTGCAAATTAATCCGAACACAGGGAATTTTTGTTTTTTCTATGTTGTGGCTACACTGCTAACCACACACATTCTGTAAGCTGTCTGTGCAGTGTGAAGTTGTTGTTCTTTATCTCTGCAGCAATTTCGTGAAATAAGTAGTGGTTTATACAAGTGTATTTCATTTTTTATGACAAATTCATATATTGTTTTTGTGTCTGTTTACGTTAAATATTGTAACAATGGATGTAATGCCAAGAAAACGTTCAAAAATTGTTTCTCTGTCCGAGTATACCGGTATGACGCAACGACAAATAGCTTCAGAGTGTGGCATTGGACTAGGGACAGTGAATGCTATATTAAAACAATTTCGAGAAACTCGTTCCTTTTCACCTCGAAGGAAAGGAAATTGTGGCCGTAAAAGAAAAACCACTGCAATTCAGGATTGGTTATTAGTGAGAACAAGTAAAGTGAATTCAAAATTAAGTGCTGTGAACTTAAATCGACAGCTTGCAGCCAGTGGTACGAATTTGCATGTGACAACTGTTAGACGCGGACTTCTTGATGCTGGATGGAAAGATCATCGACCGGCTAAAAAACAACTTTTGACCCAAGCAATGTGCAAAAAAACGGTTATTGTGGGCCAAAGCACATGCTAAGTGGACTGTTGCAGACTGGAAAAATGTAATGTTCTCCGATGAATCCCATTTGTACATTAAGGGGCAAAAGGTTTCTTATGTTTGTAAATCAGCAGATAAAAGAACATCATCGGCTCATATCCAGCAATCAGTTTAACATCCCCAGAAAAAAATGTTTCGGGGTTGTTTCACATTTGAAGGTCCTTGTTCATTAGTCCCAGTAAATGGTATGTTAAAAAGCGATGAATATATCCAAATTCTTAAGTCAAAGGTTGTGCCACAACTGCAAACAAAATTTTCACATGGCAATGGAGTGTTTCAACAAGATTTAGCGCCATACCATACTGCCAAAAAATTGAAAGCATTTTTCGAACAAGAAAACGTTAAAGTGTTTACATGGCCAGGTAATTCCCCAGATATAAGCCCGATTGAAAATCTTTGGGTAATAATGAAAAAACGACTCAAAAATAGATTGTACTAGAAAAAATAACGTCATTGAAGCAATAATATTGGTATGGTTTCATGACAAAGAAATTAAAAAAATGTGCGGTACATTTAATTGAATCTATGCCAAATCGCATACGTGAACTGATAAAGAACAAAGGTGGCCATATTATTAAACATTAACAAATAGAATGTATATATATTTTTTCAAAAATAAAGTAACTTTTCATTACATAACATCTGTGTTCGGATTAATTTGCATGCTACTATACTTCAAGAACTTGCAACTTCTACGCACCGAATTTCTTACGTACTGTACGTTATACAATAATAAATGTATGTACTTTTATAATCATACAACAAAATGTAAAAGTGCGTTTAATACCATACTATATTTAGCTGATGAATTGATGAACGAATAAGTAAGATCGTTTGCATGGCCAACGTACGTCTTGAGGTATCATGGCACGTTGGCATTGCAGCACATCTGTGATTCCAGTCTGCGGCTTCAAAATGTTAATTAAATAGTTTAAGAAATAGTAAATACAATTTACTAATGGAGTCTTCAGAACATTGACCAAACAATATAGAAATATTAATAAACGTAACATAGTATTTAATATGATTTCATATTTATAACTAGCTGAGATATTCGTGTTATGTATATACTGTACATTAAATTTATTAACTTCATAAAATTTAAATTCATTTTAGTATTTTAAATTAAAATTGAAAATCAGTTCAAATTTATCACATTTAACATTTAAAGTATATTGATACTCATATGTTTTCTTTATAGATTTTCTTTTGTTTTATATGTTAAATAATTTTTTCTCCTTGGCAGAATTTTTCTACTGGAGGGGATATTAAGCATAGAATAGTTAGATTGATCTTAATTGTAAATACAGTAGTATACCTTGGACAATTCAAATTAACACGAGCAGCTTCGGTGTTAATCTACTCCACTCTTCGCCCCTTTCCATGCTACGACGGTACAGTCACAAAAGTATACAATCGCTACTGTAATGTGTGACTTACGGAGGGTCATTACGCTTTGTTTTCATATATGATATTCTGTTCATTATATATTCAGACCAATTTGTTTAGTTAGATGCATGCGTCTGTAGAGTATAGTGTAGTGAGTTTTTGGAGTTTAGTTCTTGTAATTTATAATTTAAATTTTTACTGAGACAAATTAAATACATCTTCATTCAAAAATAAATCTTTATAATGCATCCTGCAGTTTTAAATATTTCTATTTCATGTAATGAATTAATACAATAATTTCACTAACCTTCTTTTTAAACTGCGTCACCTTTATTTCAATTTTCACTTACACGTGTTTCGGTGGATCCACCATCATCAGAGTAAATAACATATAATTGAAACTAAAAACATTATTTATTAAAAATCTATAGAAGATGATACATCTTCAGTCACTTGTATAAAACTGATTTAAAATTAATTTATTTTAATTTATCCCTTCTCATATTTACTGTAGATAGCAGCAGCAGTCAATATCACTTCATCATTCCTAAATTTCACCTGTTCATTCAAAATAAATAAATTTTATAAAATCGCATACACATGTAATAATAAAAAACTACTGTCCACAAATATAATTAAAAATAATATAAATGAAACACTAAGCAATAAAAAGGGTGTGTATAAAATAGATTGTGGTAATGAGGATTGTAAAAAATTTTACATTGGTATGACTAGTCGTAATTTTCAAGTGAGGTATAATGAACATAAAAAAGCACTGAAATGTGACTACATTATATCTAACTATACCAATCATATAAAAGAAGAAAAACATAAATTTGGTAAAATAGATGAACATTTCAATATAATAGAACAATGTAATATAGAAAATAAAAATAAAATTGAAAAATATGAGATGTTCCACATTTATAAATATTTAAAAGAGCAAAAGCAGGACATTTTGAATGAACAGGTGAAATTTAGGAATGATGAAGTGATATTGACTGCTGCTGCTATCTACAGTAAATATGAGAAGGGATAAATTAAAATAAATTAATTTTAAATCAGTTTTATACAAGTGACTGAAGATGTATCATCTTCTATAGATTTTTAATAAATAATGTTTTTAGTTTCAATTATATGTTATTTACTCTGATGATGGTGGATCCACCGAAACACGTGTAAGTGAAAATTGAAATAAAGGTGACGCAGTTTAAAAAGAAGGTTAGTGAAATTATTGTATTAATTCATTACATGAAATAGAATTAAATACATATTTTAAAATTAAATAATTATTTGTATGTTTTTACATTGAAATAAAGTTGTAGGCATTTGTTTATTAAATTAAAACTTGTTAAAAGAATAGCTTATGGATATACTTTATGCGAAACTGTGTGTACACGTAGAGCAAGATTTGTGCCAGTTTGAATTGTCCATAGTATACCTTGATTATCTGGGGTAATGGTGGGGAGGAAGGCCAAGGATAACTGAAAACCACGGTTGAGCCACAGCAGTAATGACTAAAGCTATGTAGTGTATGATACATTACATATGGTAATTTATTAGGCCTACCTGTTCAAAGAGCATGTTCTTCACGTGAACATGAAGATGAACACTTAAAATCCATTATGAATGTTGATAATCTTAAACAAAACCAGTTAATAAAATACAAGTACAACACATATTTACAAACATAATTTATTTGCAGACACAACACAAGTAAAACAACATAAAATTATTTTATAGGCCGCCTCCGTAGTATAATGGTAGCGCACTAGCCTACAATGCAGAGGTCCCGGGTTTGATTCCCAGCTAGGGTCTGGCAATTTTCACAAGTTAAAACCCACTAATAACTGAGCTGTTAATGCGACTTTAAATAAACTAAAAAAAAGTCTGGTGTGAAACACACACAACTTTCTCTTGCCAATGCAAATAATTAACAATATAACGTAACATTAGTAATAAAACACTATAAATAAACTAAAAAACTAACGCCAATAAACATAACCTAATTTTAATCATGAGTGAAAGAAGCAAAATGAAAATCAACTTCAGTTTGGCCTAAAAATATGGAAAATCACTCTTTCATGCTAAACTAGGCTATGTAGAGAAAAATGCTCTAAATAATAGTTGTAGATCTTTTAATTTCCTTTAAATTTTGTTGTTTACACTTTTGTCGTAAAATGCATACTAAGGCCGAAATGTTTAAAAAAAATCGATTTTTCACACGTTTTCGTGAGAAAAAAACAGAAAATCGCTAATTACTGCTAAACTGCAGTATTACTGTATTACTGCGTTATACAAAAAACGTTTGAAATAAAAGTTGTAGGATTTTAAATTCTCTACAACTTTTATTATAAAATTTTTTGTGCTAAAATGCATATTAAAGCTGCAATCTTAAAAAAAAAAACAAATATTTTATGTAAAAACAGCCTCAACAAGAATTTCAACAAACATGGCGCCTACCCTATCTTGTAGAGCATAAAAAATTTAGTAAACCAGGCGATTTTAAATAAAACCGTAGGACCAGTTTTTGAGAAAATTACAAAAAAGTGAAAAATTACACGAATAAACTACTACTTCGGGTAGTGGTGTCTAACTTAAGTTTCAAGTTGGTACGTAGTTCCGTTCTTGAGATATTCTGTTCACACATACACACACACACACACACACACACACACACACACAGACCAATCGCTAAAAACATGGTTTTGGGTTTTAGTTACATAAACTATAAGGGTAATTTTCTTTTTCAACTTCTGATACGCTATAAATAAAATTTGGGTGCTTAAACTTCACCAGCAACACACCTTTTCGGTCCCAAAACATGGAAGCCATAACCTTTCAGTTATATAGGTTTGATATTGTGACATTTATCGCTAAGGTCCGTTTCGGGATCTAGGTAATTAAATAATTAATACACTAAAGTTTACAATTACAAATATTTATTACACTAAAAGATTTACAAAATAAATAATTAAACTAATTATCATGAAATAATACAATAAATTACTTAATAATTTACTTAAAATAAATAATAAACAATCAATAACTTAATAATTTACTTAGCACTACTTACAATCAATTTTATAGAATACACATACAAAATGAAAACTGAATACACAAAACTGAATTTAATACAGATACACAATAACTTTACACAATACACACACACACACACACACACACACACGCACGCACGCACGCACACAGTATAACAATACCTCGGAACCGTTAACCTGATATAATGCCCGATAGTCACTCGTCAAAGATCAAACGAATACTAACTCTCTGACCATGCTCGGGGGACTATTTATATACGGGGGGTTCAAAGAGACTTCTCGAACGACACAGAGATTCGATCAATAATCTTTTTTATTAGTTCTCAAAAAGTCAATTGATGAACTGATGTAAACAAGTAACAATAGATCTATTGTAGAAAGTGTTACAGGTCGACCTTTTCATAAATAATTGTACAACAATAGACACGATAGAGCGCAGTCCTTTCAAACAACTTTCATGAATAGGCATCCCTTTATAGCCACCCCATTGTTACTTTTTCATTCTATTATCCTCTTTTTACTATTTTTATGAATGAATTACCATTTTACTAGAACTTTCGCGAACATGATCTTCTTCGATATTGTCACAATATTTTCAATGACGTGCCATATAGTCTTGACCTAGCACTAAGTACCATCCTACATTTCCCTGAATTGAAGAAGTGACTTGAAGGGCAGTGCTTCCAACTAACAAGGAGCTTAAAAACTAAGTCAAGACTTATTTAAATTCATTGCTGGTAACATTTTATGAAGAGGGTGTTGTAAAACATGTCCACAGTATGACAAATGCCTAAATCGTGAAGGTGATTATGTCAAAAAGTAGTCCTAAGTATACATGGCTTTTAGTAAATTTTAGTGTAAATGAAATTTATCACCTTACCTTTGGTTGCTTTTTAAGTTTAAAAAACTTTACGGTGTTTCCATTCAGTCGTTTAAATTAAAACTCGTGAAACGAATATTGCATAAACTAATAATGCTCTGAAGAAGGTGGTACCACCAAAACACACCTAAGTTTTTAAACTTAAAAAGCAACTAAAGGTAAGGTGATAAATTTCATTTATACTGTAATTTACATTAATGGTTGGCTGGATGCGTTTCAAAAATTTATTTGTATAGTACATTTGTTTTTGGAAGAAGCTTGTAAGGGGAGGGCGAGTAGGTAGAGTAGGGATAGTTTCAATGGGGCAAGTGTTGTCTCCTTCTCACTTAATCATCATTTCCTCTCTTTCTAACTGTATACTACTCTGTTACAACTACTACGCTAGACTAAAAACTAGTTAAAAACTTTATATTTTCTGTTGTCTTTTACCTTTCTCCATCTGAATCCCATATCTTTAATAATTTTCCACAGCAACCATTTTCTTTCTTTGAAATTAATTTTCTCCCGCAAAACGGGGAGTAACAAATTCAAAATTGGCCATTCAGCGTTTGTTTTATGAAAATCATATATTGTTCTTCTCTCAAGACACATATCAAATCATCCACTTCACTCTTCACTTTCCTTCTCAGTCTTTTCTTATTTGGTGTTCTGATTAGCACATCAGGGTTTTTTTCTTTTTCTTTCAAAATTTTTTGAACTGTACTACGCGAAATCCCCATAGCTCTAGCTACACAATTATGCACATCGGTCAGTAAAATTGGTCCGTTTTGTCAGCTTCTTTTTTCATAAAATTGTATACACTGACTATATACTCCCTAGCCTGTCCGCGTATTACCTGCCTTTTCCGTAAAAACAATAGGTACATAAAACAGTAGGCCTACTACCGAATGCACGAGTTGGAGACTTGTGAAGGGAATAGAACAACAAAAATATAAAATTACAACATACAGTCAATGTTTTTAGGATTTATAGTACACTTAGGCTCTTAACACTGCTAGCACTAAGGAGAGACTGATCACTTCCCTTCGATGTGATTCCCCCACCACTAAACAGAACAGCTCAGTGGCGCAGAGCGTTGGTGGGTGAGCTTCTAGCTAGAATAAATGACTTGTAAATGATAACGTTTAGTAATGAAAATTGTTTCTATATTTACTTGTCTTTTAATTATGGCCTATCGGAGGTTAGAAAAAATGGCTCTTGTACAAAATTTGCAAGGTTTTAAGATTGGTTGACCAGTTATTTATGTATTTTGTGGTTTGTTTAAAGGTTATATGGCATCGTATTATCACAGCCATTAATGATGATCACAGAATTAGCACCGTTAGGAAGTCTTCTAGATTATTTACGGAAACAATGTAACCATTTGTCGATATCAGTATTATGGGATTACGCTTTGCAAGTAGCTACTGGTATGGCGTACCTTGAAACAAAACGATTCATTCATAGGGATCTAGCGTGCCGTAACGTTCTGCTTACTGCTGTTGATAAGGTAAGTTTTAATGTTTTCATAGTTACGTTTTGTCTGTTGACATAATCACCATGTGGGTTGTCTATTTTAAGGTAGACCTTTGCTCCTTGTTTATGTTTGTCTCTGCTTGTTCTATTTTTACTTTCTCTTGCTGTATATGAATGTATAGGGAATGGAGATATTGTCTACGTGTCAAATTTTTCACTGAAAATACATGTTTTGAGGCCCCCAGAACTTAAAACGTGTTTTTATTAAGAGAATAAGTTGTGTGTGTGTGTGTGTGCGTGTGTGTGTGTGTGTGTAAACAAAGTATCTCAAGAATGGAATAGTGTATGAAGTTGTAACTTAAGTACCATTAGGGAACCCGACACAAACACTTTCATCAAAATCGGTCAACCTTTAGTAGTATTTTTTGTAAGATTTTTCACATTATTGTGATTTTCTCAAAAATGTCTTGTACAATTTTTAAAAAAATCATCTCATTTACTAAATTTTTATGCTCTACAAGACTGTGTTAGCGGCCATCTCTGCTGAAATTCTTGGGGAGGCTGTGGTCTTGTGATAATTTTTTTTCTAGATTTTGGCCATAATATTTGTTCTAGGGCAAAAGTGTAATAATCAAAGTTGTTAGAAATTAAAAAACCTACTTTTTTATTTCAAACCTTATATTCTACAACTCTTAGTTTAGGGCCAATTTGTGATTTTCTGTATTTCACTCATTAAAATCTGTAAGAAAATGGGATTTTTAAAGATTGTGTCCTTAGTATGCATTTTATGATAAAAGTGAATATAATCAGTTATAGGATATAAAAAAATCAATAACTTTAAATTCAATTATTTTTTCTACAGAGCCTAGTTTAGCTCCAGTTAATGGTTTTCTGTATTGTAAGTGCAGTACTAAAGAGATGGATTTTTATTTTGGGTCATTCCACTCATGATTAAATTAGGTTACATTTCATTATTTAAACTGGAAAGAGAATAATGTTTAAGAAGAAAGCACCCTCAAGACAAGGCATTATAATATTGTGACAAAACCTGTGTATCTGTAAGCGTGTGAGTGCCTTAGAATGATCGAGGGGGCTGGTCTAAAAGAAGCAGAGAAATTTGAGAGAAACATACTCCGCAAAATAAGGGGTCCGAAGATAGTAGACGGACAATATAGGTTACGAGGTTGAGAAGAACTTCTTCTTCTTTGAGTGCCTATCCGCTACGGATGTGGGCGACCATCATGGCTATTTTGACTTTATCCGCTGCCAACCGGAACAATTGCATGGAGCTCCTACCAAACCAGGTTCGCAAGTTCCCAAGCCAGGATATTCTTCTCCTACCGGGCTTCCTCTTGCTATCTTTCCCTGCAGGATGCGTTGTAACAGTTCATAACGTTGCGAATTCCTCATGATATGACCCAAATATTGCAGCTTCCTTGCTTTCACAATATTAACAAGTTCTGTGGTTTTCTTCATTCTTTGCAGAACTTCAACGTTGGTCACTTTATGGGTCCATGGTATTTTCAGAATCCTTCTGTAGAGCCAGAGTTCGAAGGCTTCTAGTCGGTTGGTCGTTTCTTTTGTTAGAGTCCAGGACTCCACTCCATACAACAAGACAGAAAAAACATAGCACCTCAGAAGTCTCAGTTTGGTCCCCAAAGTAAGATCATAACTTTTGAAAGCCGCGCCCATAGAGCTAAAGATGTTCCTAGCCCTACCAATGCGACTCTTGATCTCCTGTGAGTTATCCCATGCCTCATTAATGACTGTTCCGAGGTATTCGTACTTAGAGACTCTTACAATTCTTTCTTGATTTATATACAGGTTAGCACCCCTAATTTGGTTTTTGCTAACTACCATGAATTTAGTTTTGGAGGTGTTTATGTCAAGTCCATATATGCTGCTTGTTTCTTGGATTCTGTTCATGAGCGTCTGCAGTCCTTCAATTGAATCCGCAAAAACAATTGTATCATCCGCATACCGCAGGTTGTTAAGCCTGAGTCCATTAACTAAAATGCCCTCCTCTAAGTTTTGTAGAGCCTCTCGAAAGATGTGTTCGGAGTACAGGTTGAATAATATTGGTGATAATATGCACCCCTGTCTAACCCCTCGCAGGATTTCCACTTCATCTGTATGCTCGCCATCAACCCTCAATATGGCCGTTTGATTCCAATACAGATTTGATATTATTTTGAGATCTCTCCCATCGATTCCTGTCTGTTTCAATATTTCAATCATTTTCCCATGTTTGACACGGTCAAAGGCCTTCTGGTAATCAATTAAACATGCAAACACATCACAACTGACATCCCTGCAATTCTGAAACAGGACCTGAACACTAAATAGCGCCTCTCGTGTTCCGACTGCATTGCGAAACCCAAACTGATTCGGGGCTATTTCTCTTTCGCACAAATGGTATATTCTTCTGTGAATAACTTTGAGGAAGAGCTTCAACATGTGACTCATTAAACTTATGGTATGATAATCTCCGCATACTTTTGCCCCTGGTTTCTTTGGTAAGGCTACGAATTCCGACTTCAACCATTCGGAGGGAATTTGACCCGATTCATAGATGGAATTGAATATTGCTGTGAGCCATTGCAGTTGTTCTACATCAAGCATTTTGAAAAATTCAGCTTGTATTTGGTCTAATCCAGCTTTTTTCCCCTCCTTTATCTGCCTAATTGCCAGTTGAGAAGAACTATACATGGAAAATGAACAATTAATGGAAACGACTAGAAAAAGAAGACTAAAATTTTACGAACACCTTTATAGAGACAACCAGTTGACTAAACAAATTTTTAAGACACTAAACAATGGGCCTAAGATGCCGGATAAACAGTTCAAAAAAGTCTAGGCAGAGAAAGTTGTGAGTGTTCACATCAGATTTTTAAGTTTGTGTTTTCATTTATTTAACAACACTGCTTGTGATAATACAGGGTGATTCACGAAGATATGCAGAAACTTTGGGAGCTCATTGTACGTGTAAAAATAATGAAAAAAGTTTTTATAAACATGGGTCCGGAAATGCTTCGTTACCGAATTACGGCTAGCGCACATATCAGAGTGCGTGATTTCAGCTCACCAGGTGAAATGAGGTCTTCCTGAAATTCTGGTAAGGTAGATTAAGGGGCGAATTCAATCATTTCTAATGGTTTTTGACCTGATAAATTCAATAAAACAGGTCCCAGAACTGTAAGTTAACTAGTTTTTGACCAGTGTCAAATCCAAAAAATGGAGTGAAAAAAACACATTTTTCATTTTTGGGCAACAATAACTATGTTATTTCACCAAGAATTAGATAAAAATTTTGATGAAAACTTGTAGAAAATTTTATTCTCAACAAAACGGTGTAAAAAACGTTCACAGAAAGCGAATAGATGTTTGATTAAATGAATTTTTATTCATAACAGTACAAAGTAAAATTAACCGAAAAAACAATCTAAACCTATTCAACCAAATTACTGTAAATTTTCAAAAGTTTCTCTGCCGACTTCAATGCATTTTTCTGCTCGTTTAAGGATAGCTCTTGTTGCTTTGTCTTAACGGTGTAAAAGCTTCATTAATATATCTTAAGTATTAATGTTATTTTAAAAAATGATTTTCACTCCATTTTTTGCATTTGACACTGGTTTTCTCAAAAACTACTTAACGTACAGTTCTGGGACCTATTTTATTGAATTTATCAGGTCAAAAACCATAAGAAATGATTGAATTCGCCCCTTAATCTACCTTACCAGAATTTCAGGAAGACCTCATTTCACCTGGTGAGCTGAAATCCGGGCAAAATCTTTTGCTAGCCATAACTCGGTAATGAAGCATTTCCGGACCCATTTTTATATAAACTTTTTTCATTATTTTGACATGTACAATGAGCTCCCAAAGTTTCTGCATATCTTCGTGAATCACTCTGTATATAATTTAATTATTGTGTTATTCAATTTTTCTATGTTGTAGGTTAAAATTGGAGATTTTGGTTTAATGCGTGCTTTACCACAGTCAGAGGATTGTTATGTAATGACAGAGCATAGTAAAGTACCCTTTCCATGGTGTGCACCTGAAAGTCTTAAAGCGAGGCAGTTCAGTCATGCATCGGATGCTTGGATGTTTGGTAAGTATTGTATTAACATTTTGCCTTTCCTTTATCCCAGTTATCTGAATTTTCATGTTTCTCCATCTTCTTATGTACGAGGTGTGGCAATTAAATTCGGGGAATTTGTCAATGAACCACAAGTAAATTAAGTTACGAGCAAAATTTTATTATAGACCTTCACAATAGTTTCCCTCTAACTCTACTCAATGGTTCCAACATTGCTTTTACAATTGAAAGCACCCTTGGCAATCCTCCAAAATTACTCCATTCAGCACCGCAGTTACAGCTTTCTGGACCTTCTGTACGCCACCATGATGAGCTCCCTTGAGGTGTGACTTCATCTTGGATATTAAGAAGTTGCAGGGGGTGAAATTGGGAGCTAAAGTGTGGGTGTGGCAACGTTGGAATGCCTTTTATCGTCAAAAACTCTTGCACAATGAACAATGAATGGGCTGGTGTGTTTGTCGTGGTGCAAGATTCGGCCGCCCTCAGTGAGTTTGGGCTGCACTCATAAAATGTTTGCTCGCAGCCACTCCAGGACACCAACATAGAACAGTCTGGTCACTATCTGGCCGGCAGGAACATATTCACAATGAATGATGCCGCGGTTATAAAAAAAAAAAGTCAACATTGCCTTCAGTCGTGACTTGGACAACTTCACTTTTGTTGACCACTCCTCACCCTTTTCCGTCCACTGCTGACTTTGTTTAAGAGTCTCGGGGTCATACTCAAATATCCAGGTCTCATCTCCAGTGACTACCCAACTCATCCAATCTCTGCCGTCCCTCTGAATACGGAACAACAAATCTTTACTAATCTCGCTTTTAATGTGAGTCACTCATTTCCACTAAAAAGTTACTTTTGAAAAACATGCATAAAACACAAACCAAACGTGCTATCGACTGCAACAAAAGGAAAGGTTCCCTATTTCTGGTCATATGTTTACTACTAACGATGTAGTGTTACCAATTCCTGAGTTATAACTGAATTCCTGGAACTTAATTGCCACATCTTGTACTCACTGGTTCTAGCATTCACTTGTTAGACTTCCATCTGTTCTCGAATATTCCTCTCTTGAACCCATGAGCAATCGAGATTTCACTTTCATTAGCCAATGTTTTTTATGAGGGTAGCTTGAAAAGTAATGCACACATGCTTGTGGAATGCGAACAAAATGACCAACATAAGTACGCCTAGTGGCATTCGGGAGTTGCATCCACTTTGTTATACACATACTTAGTTTGAAGGCGTTGCATTCACTAGTTCGTTTTGATTACTGGACGTGTGGAGATGTTCTATTAAATACTTTTGGTTAAATCAAAGAAGCGTAGTTTTTATTTATTATTTTAGTTTTAATCTCATGCTAGTTCTCAACCTTTTAGACTCTGCGACCCCCTTTTTAGGTTAAGTGTTTTGCTGAGCCCCAATGAATTATAATGTCAAAAAAGAATTAAAAACTACAATAACTATAATTTTTACTTAAGGATATGAGTAACTTAGTTAAGTATATGAGTGGATATTTGTGGATAGTCAATCCGTTTAATGAGCAAGCTGTACAAAATGCTGAGCTAAGTTTGTCTTCATGAAGAACTGATACAGCTATCAAGTGATCAGGTAATGAAATTAACTTCAACAATGCTTATGCTGACAAATTTTGGATAAGTATTAAAAATGAATACCCACAACTGACCAGAGCAGTGTTGAAAATTTTGATATCATTTACCACACCGTACAACTGTGAACAAGGATTTTCCATAATTGTGGATTTGGAAACTAAATCAAGAAATCATTTGACACTGGACAATGGTATCGTTTTGCGAGTTAACAAAAATAAATCCAGACATAGAAAAATTGATTTTCCAAACAAGCCCAAGTTTTGCATTAAATTGGGAAAAGTTGTAAATGTAATGTATAATTTTTATGTATCTTTTTTAAATAAATAATCTAACAATAACTATTTTTAATTTTTTCCCCTGTATTTCGTGACTCCCCTCCCTAGACACATCTTCTGACCTCCCAAGAGGGGTTGCAGCCTACCAGTTTAAAAAACACTGTTCTATTGATACAACTGGTGCCCAACAGTAGTTTTAAGTTCATAATTATTACACACCGAACAAAGGGGTTAGGCTACCTAGGAAGAAGACCTACCTAATAACCTGAGATACCTAAGTTAATTATCAATAGGGGACGGGGACTAGGGGGATTAGGTATCAAAATCTAACAACCAAAGCAATTTATTTGTGTAATTTTTTACTTTTTTGCAATCTTCTCAAAAGTGGATTCGACAATTATCATGAAAATTCCCGTTTTTACTACATTTTTTTGTGTTTTACTAGGTAGGGTAAGCGCCATGCCTGCTGAAATTTGTAGGGGACTATGCTGTCGCAGTAAATGATATATATTTTTTAAGATTGCCGCCTTAATATGCATTCCAGGGAAAAAATATTATTAAAGTTGTAGAAAATAAAAAAATTTTGAAAAACTTTTATTTCAAACATTTTGTGTACAACACTTAGTTTAGCATCAATTAATGATTTTCTGTATTCTCCTAATCAAAATAGGTAAAAATATGAGTTTTTTTAATGGTTGCAGCCTTAGCATGCAATTTATGACAAAAGTATACAGGAAATAAGAAAATCTTCCTCCTGTATTTCAAGTATTTTTCTTAATAGAGTCTAGTTTAGTGTCAATTAGTGATTTTTTTATATTTTGAAGTTCCACAGAGTTTGATTTTTATTTTGCATTATTTACTCATGAGTAATATTAGCTTTTTTCATTATTTACATGGCCAAGAGAAAGTCTTGTGAGTGTTTCACATCAGATTTTTTTTTTAACAGGTGTTACTGCTTGGGAAATGTTTACGTTCGGTGAAGATCCATGGATCGGATTAAATGGAACTCAGATTTTACGGAAAATCGACCGAGAAGGCGAACGGTTACATCGACCAGATGCTTGTCCACCTAACATGTATAATCTAATGCAAAAGGTAAGTCTTTTTCTAACAAATGTTTAATATCTATTGTTTAGGCCTACGGTGATTTCAGATCACATAATAGGTGTAAACATATGTTGGCCATTTTTTTCAACCTCTCAAAAAGACGAGTGAATATAGAAAAAAGGTTTTATTATTAAAAGTTATGTACACTTATGGCTACTTTTTAACATAATCATCTTGAAGGTTGAGGCAGTTGTCGTACTTGTGGACAAGCTTTTCAGTACCCTCATCATAAAATATTTTTACCAGTAAATTTAAATGATTCTTGATATTGTCTTGAAGATCCTTGTTGTGTTTGTTATGGAGTTCATGCAGCCGAATACCACGATTAATGCAGCTGTTTATTATGAAACCTTAGGGAGAATCATTCAAAATAAAAGAAGAAGCATGCTAACTTCTGGAGTTGTTCTGATCCATGACACCGCCCGTCCTCACAGCGCTAGTGCTATCCAACCACTCCTTGAGCAATTTCAGTGGGGGACATTTTCAATCACCCACCATACAGTCGTGACCTAGCACCGAGTGATTTCCATCTTTTCCCTGAAGTGAAGAAGTGGCTTCGATATCTGACGACTTGGTTTAAAAAAAGCTAAGACAAGCTATTTCACAGTGCAACAAACTATGTGAGAATTGCCATGATGGTCCCCAACATTTGCAATGGATAGGCACCTTAAGAAGAAGACTGTAGTTGTATTCTTTCAGCTATCTCTTATTCTGGATAATTCAACATTTCAAAAACTCAACAACCATAAAGTTCACGAATGGTCGAGTTTTCGAGGTTCTACGGTACCTAAAAAGTTAAAGATACACTATCAAAATGTTTAAACAATTGTTTTTGTAGTATACAGTTGCATCAAGGAGTAAAATGAGGTAATTTGGATACAGAAATAAATCCTTTCTTGAAATAAATCATGGTACTTTGAATTTTGAAAGTTTTGAAGATTTTATTATTGAAAGTAGGTTTTTTTAATAACCTACTGAAGAAACAGTAAAAAAACGGGTATTATTGTAAATAATCATATCTAATCTTATTTTATTTTTCTGCTGTAGGCCCAAAATTAATAAATAATTAAATTTTTGGTGATTTGTCTAATTTGGGTAAGTTCTCTTTGAAAAAATAGATTAAGTTCCAACTTTTTTTTTAATATATAGGTTAGAAAAGTATATTGTTTTCTTGTTGATTTTTCAAAATTGAGTTTTCATCAGAAATATTCATTTTCAGGTCCCTGAACAAAATATAACACGGTTTTTTTATCCGTTATGTGGGTACATTGCAATCTGTTTAATTCTGAACAATAAGCAATAAGCCGAAACAAAGAAAGAACTAGCGGGTATCTTAAATGGAATGGATGCGATCATGAGAAAGGGATACTTCATAAAAATTAGTAAGAACAAAACGAAAGTGTTGTGCAGCAGCAAGAGTGGTTTAGAAGAGATGGAAATTTAAAAGTAGGCATCAAAAACATTCAGGAAGTTGGGGAATTCTGCTATAGTAGAATTCACAATTCTACTAGAAGCACAAGTGATATCAAAAGTAGAATTGCACTAGCTAGAAAAGCCTTTGAAATGAAAAACAGCTTACTAATAACTACAAACATTGATTTACAGATTGGGAAAAATTTCTTAAAACACTATGTTTGGAGTGTAGCATTATACGGGAGTGAAACGTGGGTGATAGGGGCTGTAGAAAGAAAGAGAATAGAAGCTTTTGAAATGTGATGTTATAGGAAATTGTTAAAGATTAGGTGGGTGGACAAAATAAGTAATTTAGAGGTTCTTAGATGAGTGAATGAAAAAAAAGTATATGGAAGCATCTTACCAGAAGAAGAAATAGGCTAAGAGGGGCATATTTTAAGACATCCAGGTATTGGTCTATCAATAATGGAGAGTAATATTGAGGGAGTGATTTGTAGGGGGAGGCAAAGGTTAGAATATATAAAGCAAATTACATAAGATGTAGGGTGTTACAGGTATGTAGATATGAAACGACTTGCACACGATAGAACAGCTTGGAGAACTGCATCAAACCAGTCGAGAGACTGATGACAAAAAAGCAACTCCATGACCCAATGAGATGAGGAGGATGTGTATGGGGTGTAAATGAGGTGTAGTCTTGTACAAATCCAGACCGACATTTCCTGAGAGAGTATGGTTAATTGAAGCCCACCATCAAAGTACACCAATAACCAATGTCTAGTATTAAAATTTATATAAAAGTAACTACATTTACTAGGATTTGAACCGGGTACCTTCATCTTTGAAAATCAGCTGTTAAACAACTGACTTGTGGCAACTACTTTACCTCTAGACCAACCCGGTGGGTCAATAAAACATTTCGTTAGCGAATTTTTGTGTGTGAACAAAATATCTCAAGAACAGAATATAGTACAGTGTTGAAACTTGGAACTTAAGTTAGGTTACTACTAGGAGACCTGATAAGAATGTTTTCATTAAAATCAGTCAACTGGAAGTTGTAGTTTGTACATACAATTTTTCACTTTATAACAATTTCCTATAAATGGCTCCTACGACTTTTTTTTTTAATTGCCTCATTTACTTCATTTTTTATGATCTACAAGATAGGGTGAACACCATATCGGCTGAAATTTTTTAGATGCCTGGGCTCTTGTAAAAAATGGTCTTTTAAAGATTTGAGCTTTTAATACACAAACTAGGGAAAAAAATATATTTATCAAAGTTGCTGAACCTATAATCAAAACCTATAACTTTTTCTAAATTGTTTTTTTTCTGCAACGCTTAATTTAATGTCAATTATTAATTTTCTGTATTTTGCTTATCAAAAGCTGTGAAAAAATTAGTTTTTTAATATTTCGGCCTTAGTACACAATTTACAACAAATGTGTGTATAATCAAAGTTATAGGAAATAAAAAAATTACAACTTTTATCTTATGCATTTTCTTTTACAGAAAAGGCTCTGTTAAGCGTCAATTAGTGATTTCCTGTATTTTTAAGGCGAACTGAGTTGATTTTTATTTTCATTTTTCACTCATAATCACTTATAGGTTGTATGTTTTATTATTTACATTGGGAAGGGAAAGTTGTGTGAGTACTTCACACCAGTTTAATTTGAAAATTCATAAACTTAACTATAATTTGATTGTAGTATAATTTTTGTGTTTTGTTTTTTTATAGTGTTGGAGTAAATCGCCAGCTGATCGACCATCGTTTTCAACAATTAGAGAGTTTTTATTGAAATATACACCACCTGTGATGAAGGCGATGCAACCTTTTAATGAACCAAATCGTCTCGATATTCAACCCGGTGATAGTATTATAATTATTGAAGGAAATCCTGAATTCTATTGGTGGCATGGACAAAATTTGCGGACATTTGATATCGGACAATTTCCCAGGTTTGGATTGTCTCTTTTTAATATTGTAAATATTTTTGTTATTATGAGGAGTATTTTAAAAATAATGTCTTGTAACTACACTTCTATGTTATGGTAATAAATCATGATACTTGTTGGGCAATAAATAATGTTAAAATAAATTATGAACGCAGTATTTCATGTCTTTTAATAAGTAAAAGCAAATTATAAAAATCCCTTTCGTGAGACGACCCGTCACATAACTGGTGGCAATTTTTTAAAACGCTTAGGGCCTACCTTTGATTTATAGCAAAAACCATTAGTGATTTCTGGATCTACTCTTTAAGAGGAATTGCATGACACTATTTTTGTTTCCAAATTCCGACTGATTATTTGACTTCTGGATTTGGGCCACTTCCGGTCAAAACTGGCATTTCAAACCCATTTCAGGTCCACTAACTTTTTATGTAAATTATTAATCAAAAAACTGTTTGTTGCTATCTCTCATAGTTTTTGACATCTGTACAAAGATTTGTATGGTTGTGAATCTAATAATAATTGAAATGTAAAAATATATTGGTAGGATGAAATTGATAAAATTTCAAATTGAAATAACGTTTATATAGTGGGTCATTGAAAAAAATGCCCTTATTTTAAAAAATTAATGCTTCAAGTAGAATGAACATATCGAGTTGGTTGGGGTCTTTAAATATAGGTAAAGCTTGGGATTTTTTTACATACATAATTGGTTTCAATATGCTCCATTAGTTGGATGGCAGACATGAAGGCATTAATAGATTTCTGCCCATGTACATTATATCATTTCTGGAGTTACAGTAGCAATAATTGTTTCACTGAAATGCTGTTAGTTGTGTATTTTTTCACTATAAGCAATGTTCTTAATGTACCCCCAAAAAAAAAGTCCATTGGAATGAGGTCTGGCCTTCTGTGCGTTCAGTGCTGTGCGTACGTTTAATTTGTAATGCGGTGGCACCCCATTTTGTATAAAAATTGTATGAAAACCGTTTCATGTTCAATTTGGTCAATATGAGGGATAACGTACAACTCAAGCATATCTAGATACATGCCGCATTACAAATTAAATGTACACAGCGCTGAATGCCCAGTTTCTAATGGTTGGATTGGAAGAGTTGGCCCTATTTCCTGGCCATCTAGAAGCCCAGACCTCATTCTAATTGACTTTTCTTCTGGGAATACATAAGGAGCATTTTATAAGGAAAAAATACATGACTTAGAGCAACTCAGTGAAAGGATTATTGCTGCTGTCATTACTGTAAATACTGGAAATGATCCAGCGTACATGGGCAGAAATCGATTATCGCCTTGATGTCTGCCGTTCAACTAATGGAGCCCATACTAAAACCTTTTAGGTATTTAAAAAAACTGCCAACCTCTACCTACATTTTAAGACCCCAACCAACTTGATATGTTCATTCTACAAAAAATCTGGTGTGAAACACTCACACAACTTTCTCTTGCCAATGCAAATAATTAACAATATAACCTAACATTAGAAACAAACAAAGAAACTAACCTCAATAAATATAACCTAATTTTAATCATGAGTGAAAGATGCAAAATGAAAATCAACTTCAGTTTGGCTTAAAAATATGGAAAATCACTCTTTCATGCTAAACTAGGCTCTGTACAGAAAAATGCTCTAAATAAAAGTTGTAGATCTTTTAATTTCCTGTAAATTTTATTATACTTTGTTACGTAAAAGAAACTAACAATGATTGAAACAAAAGGCATGGTTCTAACTGAAGGCAGAGTAAGTAGAGAGTTCACAATCTGTGATGGAGTGAGACAGGGTGATGTGCTGTCGGCTTTGCTCTTCAATATTGTGCTTCAGAAGGCAATGGAAAGTATTGACAGAAAGGGCAACATTATGAATAGAATGACCCAAGTTATGGCATACGCCGATGATGTTGTCATAATTGCAAGAAGCATGCGGTCACTGGAAGAGATCTTTTTGAAGATCAAGGAGGAAGCAAAGACAGTCGGTTTGGAAATAAATGAGGGAAAACCCAAGTATCTAGAAGTGAGCGCCAGAGGATTGAGAGGACAAGGAGCAGTAAAAATAGGAGAAAGCATGTTAGAAAAGGTGCGAGCTTCACGTACCTGGGAACTGAGATCAATAGCAGTAACAGAATATCAAATGGAATAAAACGCAGGTTAATGCTGGGCAATCGTGCTTATTTTGCAAATAGAAATCTGCTTAAGTCAAAACTCCTTACTAGGAACACAAAAATGAAAATCTACAACACGCTAATAAGGCCAATTGTCACCTATGGTAGTGAAACGTGGACAATTCTCCAGGAAGATAACAAAGCCCAGAAAGTGTTTGAAAGAAAAATAGTAAGGAGGATATATGGCCCGGTTTATGAGAATGGTGCGTGGAGAATCCTGAAAAATGCTGAGATAGAGATGATACTGCAAAGAAGGAATATCCTCAGGTACATAAAGGCAAGACGAATAAGTTGGTTTGGTCACATCGAAAGAATGTCTGATGAAAGAATGCAAAAGGTAATGCTGAAAGAGAAGTTAGAGGCAGTGAGAAGAAGAGGGAGGCCGAGAGCACGATGGCAGCAAGATGTGGAGAGGGATTTGAGATCGATGGGAGTGAGTGGATGGAGGCGGACAGCGAGAGATAGAGGAGCTTGGAGGCGAATTGTGGAGGAGGCCAAGGCCCACATCGGGCTGTAGCGCCAGGATAAGTAAGTTTGTTACGTAAAATGCATAATAAGGCTGAAATCTTTAAAAAATCGATTTTTTTATACGATTTCATGAGAAAAAAACAGAAAATCGCTAATTACCGCTAAACTAAGCGTTATACAAAAAAATGTTGTAGGATTCTAAATTCTCTACAACTTTTATTATATACATTTTTGCGCTAAAATTTAAGCCTAACTGAGGTTGATTTTCATTTTGCATCTTTCACTCATGTTTATAATTAGGTTATGCCAGCCGCACTGGCGTAGTTGGTTATGTGCTTGCCTTTCATCATGCAGTCTTGGGTTCAAATCCCACTCAGGCACGGCATATTTTCATACGTTACAAAAAAATCATTTCATCCTTCACAGTTACAACCTAATGTCGTCGCTAATGACCACTGTAATTGATGTGACATTAAATAAACGAAGAAAAACATTGGTAATGTTTATTAAGGTTAGTTTTTTGTTTATTTCTAATGTTTTATTACTAATGTTAGATTATACTGTTAATTATTTACATTGGTAAGAGAAAGTTGTGTGAGTGTTTCACACCAGATTTTTTCATATTCTACATACTTTTATCTATTTTTCTACTTCATTTCCAACAAGTTTTCAATTCAAACTTCAAAGAAATGTGCCGCCTTTGAAGGAACCCAATACATGATGGCAGTTTTCACTTCTTCATTGTTGTTGAACCATTGACCACCAAGGAACTCCTTTAAGTTTACCAAAACAAGTGAAAATCACTGGGTGCAACAACATCAGCCTTACTAGTGACGTGACCTTCTGTTTTCCAGTATGTTACTCCACGGCAATGTAAGGCCAGACCTTGCACTCAGTGATTTTCACTTGTTTTGGTACTTAAAGGAGTTTCTTGGTAGTGAACGATTCAACGCAACAAAGAAGTGAAGACTGCAGTCATGGATTGGGGTTCTTTACAGGTGGCTGATTTCTTTGATGTTGGAATTCAAAAACTTGTTAACCGGTATGACAAATGTTTGAACAAAAATTGAAATATGTAGAAAGTTGATAAGTGTAGTAGAAAATAGAAAAAAAATATTTTAATTATTTTTACAGTAGGTCTATTTTTATTCTTATTTGAAAATGGACATTTTTTAAAAATACCCCTCTTATGTAAGTGTGAAAATAAAAAATTATAAAAAAATAAAACTTGATTTGCTTTTAACATATTGGAACGTATGGACTATACCTAATGTAATGTCAATACAAGCTTCCATAATACGAGGCGTGTTTTTTAAGTAAGTACCGTTTTGCGATTCCGCCGCCGCAGCGCTACGGTCGGCGTTCCGCGCATGCGCGCTGGTTACCTACATCTCTTGTCTACGCACTGATGCCATTACAGTCTGATTCTTCATTGTATACGTTGTTTACTGAGTGTTTAAGATGCCTCCGACAATCGTGAGTCCCGCTGATTGTGAAGTACGGGCTGTTATACGATTTCTTAGTGCTAAAGGCGTAAAACCGATCGATATTCATCGTGAGATCGTTGAAGTTTACGGAGAAAACATTATGAGTGATGGAATGGTAAGGAAATGGGTGAGAGCATTTAAAGATGGCCGCACAAATGTGCAACAATTTCTGCCCGGAAAATCATGTGCACAGTTTTTTGGGACAGAAAAGGAGTATTGCTAGTGGAGTTTCTGCCTCGTAATGAGACAATCAATGCAGCGTCTTATTGCGAGACATTGAAAAATCTGCGTCGTGCAATCCAGAACAAAAGACGTGGCAAGTTGAGTAAGGGTATCGTTTTGCTGCATGACAATGCCCGTCCACATGTGGCTAATCAGACCAAAGATCTCATCAAATCATTTAAATGGGAAACTCTAGATCATCCTCCATACAGCCCTGATTTGGCACCCAGCGACTACCATTTGTTCCTGCACTTGAAGAAACACCTGGGCGGTCGGCATCTTCAAGACGATAACGAAGTCAAAACATTTGTGATGCAGTGGTTAACAAATCAGGCGGCAGAATTTTATCAGGAGGGTATTCAAAAACTGGTACCACGTTATGACAAGTGCCTCAATATTCACGGAAATTATGTAGAAAAGTAGATTAAGGTACAGGCTTTCATGTAAAAATAAAATTATTGCGATATCTTTGCACGTCTTTTTTTAATTCCAAAACGGTACTTACTTAAAAAACACGCCTCGTACGTCGTTGCACTCCCCACATCTGGTAAAGTTGGAGCAGTTTGTATAGTGTAATAGAAAATGTACTTTTACACCCGTACTCACTCTTGCCTATTACTCAACAAATGAGTAATAGGCATAATATGAACCACCATCTATTTAACTTTAATTGATGTATTGTATTACTTGAATATCAAAATAAATACTTTACATCAGAATAGTCCAATTGCATACTGAGTCATACATTTTTATTGGTGGATTAATTAGATTGTATTATACTCTGCAGTGTTTGCTTTTATAAGTGTCCAACGCAAAATGTAATGCTGTTTCTATTTTAAAAATATACTGACTGCACTGTATATACATACAAGGGGTCACCCAAAAGAAACCGGAATTATTTTTCAAAAACTATTTTTCAATTTTTTTACAAAACAACCTTATCCCCTTCAAAATACTCTATTATTACTAATACATTTATCCCGCCGGTGCTTCCACTGTTCCAAACACTTTTTGTAGTCATCTTTAGAAATGGCTGACGGCTCCTCTCTCATTTTTTTCTTGACCACTTCAATGTTGTCAAATCTATGTCCTTTATGCGTGGAAATAAGAAAAAGTTGCACGGAGCCAGGTCAGGCGAGTAAGGTGTGTGGGGGCAGCGGAACCATGCCATTTTTAGCCAAAAATTTTTCACTGAGATGACTGTGTGAGCAAGTACATTGTCGTGGTGGAAGAACCAGTCTCCTGTCTGCCACAAATCGGATCTTTTTTGATGAACATTGTTGCGTAATCTTCTTAAAACTTCCAAATTGTCAGTCGATGGTCTGAGAGCACACGCTCTCGAATTTTTTTTTAAACATTTTCATCAATTCAGGCAGTTGATGGACGTCCAGAACGAGGTTTGTCATCAATTGACATGTTGCCATTTTTAAACCTAGAAAACCACTCGTATACGTAAGATTTTCCCATAGCGTCATCTTTGTAAGCTGTTTTCAACATTAAAACAGTTTCAGCAGCACTTTTCCAGAGTAGAAAACAAAATGTCACAGCTACACGTTTACTTGCCATCATAAAAAACGAATTAAGAACAAAACAGCACTAGCAAAAACAATCACTGCAGATGAATATTGAACTCGCAATGAGTTGCGCTCTACTCATCTGTGCAGCAGAAATGCGTACTACATAAGCACCGCCCACGGCAATTCTATTTCGGTTACTTTTGGGTACCCACTCGTATATGCAAGTAGATTACAAGTGAGTGTTGTAAAATTTGTGTTTCTATCAGTATAAATTCAATGATTTATATTTTTTGTACTTAATATTAATTTCTATTTTTTCTAAATAAAAATTAAATAATTTCTTAAATTAAGTTTATAAAAAGAACTACCTAGTTTATTGAGTTTCTGATAAAGTTATCAATAATTACTTCATATATTATTAAAAGTTTAATTATAAAGGTTATATAAGTGTGTATAGAGTTAAATATCTTGTAAAGGATATACATAAACTAAAATAGGATTATACAATTAACCACAATAACTTAACAAAAATTTAATTCATATGAAAGTATTAAACAGTGGTCAGAGTTTAGAGGAATATTTTTCTAACAACAGTACCTTTGTGTACTACTTGGAATAAGATGGAGGAGCCAAGTAGGGGGTACGTGTACGGTGCAAGCTTCTATTGAAATTACATACATTTAGTATAGTCCAGCTCGTCTGCCACAAACTGCTCTAAAATCCTTAAATTTATATAGATGCTTACTTCGGTTTGTATTATTGTTAATTTTGGTTTTTTTTGTGACAGGTGCCTTGTTGATCCTATGAGACGTAAGGAACCAAACGATATTAGTAGGCCATTAACAAATTCATTTATTCATACTGGACACGGTGATCCATACGGAAAATCATGGGGAAGTCCGACGAAAATTGATGAAGTTTATTTAAGAAATCCAATGGATCCACCTGATGTATTAGGATTTACAGCTTCTCCAACTGATTCAAATTCGGTACAACATGCAAATGTTTCTGCTACGTCTAAAACGTTACCTCGACAGACATCTACTCCATCATTTAGTCGAAGCTCTTCACATTCCCAGTCGGCTACAAATGTTCGCTCATTAACGTACGATCGGAAAAAAAGTAAGTTTCTAATTTTTTTGTTCTTTCTGTAGAAACAAATTTTAAAACCGGTGGAATAGCCACTGTGATTTCCTGACCACATGCTATCAGACTTTGTCCTGCGAGATTGGATGAAGTCAATATTGTTTATTAAAAAAATCTGGTATGAAACTGTTACACATCTTTCTCTTGTCAGTGTAAATAATAAAACTTGTAATATATTAGTTTAAACATTAGTAAAAAATGGAAAACCACAATATATTTTGCCTTAACTTTTTTACTATTTGACAGATTTTGAAGAATAAGGTATCATTTTGTTAATAAAAACATGCATAATACTTCTGGTTATGAGGTCATTTTGAAAAAATTACCGCTGCAGAGATATTCAAAATTTAAAAATTGTAATTCTATTATTTTAAAATGTTCAAGGGAATTTTTTTTTAACTTATTGGTTTTGTAAGGTGTAATTGTAAACAAGTTTGTTAAATTTTATTTTAATATCTCAAATGATTTTGCTATAAGTGATGGTACTGAAAAAATTCAAAAT
This sequence comes from Catonia carolina, assembly GCA_035578175.1. Classification (NCBI taxonomy): domain Eukaryota; kingdom Metazoa; phylum Arthropoda; class Insecta; order Hemiptera; family Achilidae; genus Catonia; species Catonia carolina. The sequence goes on from JAQMRL010000012.1 coordinate 17,182,736, forward strand.
GGTGGTCAGAAGGAAAACCATGGTATAAGAGAGTATGGTAGTGGAACTTTCATGGTGAGAAAAAGATGTAGGAATTTCCCCCTTTTGGCAGCTTGGATCGCTGCAGAAGGAGAATAGATTTACACCTTGTATTAGGCAAGTAAGAATAACGAGTCAATGAAAAATAAGAGAATATTTTAATAATCATAATTCTGCCACTTACTCAAAACAATAGAGAATGGAGGATAATTTCAATAATAATGATAGTATATTTTATTTTTTGCTTTACGTCCAACTGTTTTGCAATTACTGCCAATGCAAATGATGAGAAGGATGATAGATGAAGATGAGTGATGAAAAAATCCCAGGCAAATCTGACCAGGAATTGAACCTGGGACTCCGACTTAGAAGCCAGTGTACTAACCACTACGCCAACAGGCCGGCCAATGACAATTTATAAATTATTATTTTTTTATAAATACAATTTTCGTTTTTATTAAATTTCAATATACGTACAAATTGTTTCTTCACATCTCTAAATTTGATTGTTGTTTTGGTCATCAGTCAAAAGGCTGGTTTGAACCTCTAAAGGCTTTACTAAATAAAACGAGTAGTGAGGAAGTTAACCATTGGTATCCTCACTGAGTGGAAAAGCATGCTTAGCAGCATGCCGGCCCTCTGAAAAGCACCTACTTTTCACTCCGCAAATAACACCTTGACTTCATTTACCAGAGTCTGGCTGTATAATGATAAAATTCATTACTCTTAGAGAAGATAACTTTGACTAGTGATTTTTATACCTCTACCTATTCTGTTCTTAAATACTTCAGTCATATAACTGGCTGACCATTTGATAAGAAACAGATTTTTTTATTAGTAATATACAATTTAATACTTAAATAGGAGGGATTTTCCTCCTTGAAATTTTTACATTTGCTCCTAAAATATACTTAAGAAAGAATAAAAATTCTTTGATAATAAAAAAATATATATTTTGTAATCACACTGTTTCAATAATAATATATTTTATTAGACACGTATAAAATTTAAAAAAGGGTATGTTTTAAAAAGGCGCTGGTATACATTATAATATATGCTGGTTGATGCTTTTATGTATTTTCTGATGAAAAAAATTATAGGATCATAATATTTATTTCTGGAAATTTCTGATTGCATTTATTAACTTTTTAAATTGAATTATATTGAATTAAAATTGTCAAAATTTAGCCATTTTTGCAAGGTGAATACAGACTATGGTACAGCCATATTCAACAATTAAATTTGAGCTATGATTTAGAGATGCTGGATGTTTTAGAAAGTTGCAACAAGATATATTTTCTGAATATCATCATTTGTTGAAAATTCTTGCAGCAATTCCTGTGATATATGTAGTGTAGAGAGGTCATTCTGTACCACAAAAAGAATTAAAACCATTCAAAGAAACAAGATGGGAGATAAGAATGAGTAATTTGGTTTACAGAAAAAACTGCAGGTAAATTTGGCAGCATCTGTCTTGAATATTACCAGTATTATTCATGTAGCTCAAATATTTATTTTTTCAGATTCGGCAAGTTCTAGTTCTTCAACGACTGGTTTGAATCTGTTAATGCGGCACAACCCAAGCCGGCAGTTTGATTACATGAAATTACGAAATGAAATGGTCGATAAGCGAGTCATCAGACCAGCGCCTGGACGTCCGCCAGATATTAAAACAAAACCAGTTCCATTTTTAAACGATCAAAGTGGCGGTGGTGATTTTAGTAGCAGTGATTTCAATCGATCTGATGATACTGTGTTGATCGATTTCTCTTCCGACGATTTACAAGTGAAACCAGCGCCATCTGTATCACAAATTATGAAAACTGAACAGCAGTTGCAACAGTCTATATTAGATCAACCCATTGATGTACCTGAAGATGGTAAGTCTTTTTTTACTTTCTCTTACCCTGTATGAAACTGTTGTTCTTTAGATCATCAGCCGAAAGGCGGGTTTGAACCTCTAGAGACTTTACTAAGTAAAACTAGCAGTGAGGAGGTTTTCCAGTGGCTTCCTCACTGAGTGGAACAGTATGCTTGTACCAGGGCCTCTGAAAAGCATCTCACTTTCCACTCTGCAAATGAAACCTTTACTTCACTCACCGCAGGGTCTGAGTGTATAATGAAATTCATTACTTCAGAGGAGATAACTCTGACTAGTGTCTTTTACACCTCTACCTCTCGTGTTCTTAAATGCTTCAGTCTGAACATGTGCAATAAGCTGAACATGTGATAAGAAACAGACGTGCTTTTTGTTGCACTGGAACTAGCAGATCGATTACAAAAAGATTTAACACTTCACCTGCCTGTTATGGGCAAATATGAATATATAGAAAAGAAGTATTCTTTTCATTTTGATTTTCAAAATCAATTTTTCAGGCCCCCTGAACTCAAAAATACGTTTTCACCAATTGGTTTGTGTACATGTAAATGACACTGTTTATTTTTGTGGAATTGTGTGTACGTGTGTATATAAAAAAATTACTCCAAAACTGAATATTAAATAAAAGTTGAATCTTTGAACTAAGGTTAAATATTATGTGCGGGTCCAACTGGGAATATTTTCATCAGAAATAGCTCCTACAATTTTGTTCATCCTTATAGTCAGCAGTAACATTTTTATAAACCGGCATGGAAATTTTAGCAGGTGGGTCACTGAACTGTTAAGAAATCATAAAAAATTTGCTTTTACACACAAACCTTATCATACTACACATCAAAATAATAAGAAAACTTAAGAGAATAAAATATATACTTAAACTGTTATGTGGCACTTAGGTATGCTGAAGCTACTTGAAGACAATTTTAGACAAATGGTTTACTAAATTTTCAGATGACACTATTGTTTAAAACTGTCTTAAGCTGACTTTTAAAATTGATTATATACAAAACCCCTTACCAGTAATGTTTACTTCAAAATAAAACCAGAAAAACGATTCTATGTTCAAAAACAAAGAAACGATATCTACAAAAACACATCATGTAAACAAAGAAACTACCAAAATCACCTGTAGAATAGCGTGGATTTAATAGAGAAACACGGGCAAAATATGCAACTTAAATTATCGTATTATACGTAAAAATTTACCTTATTCATTACTAAACTATCATCCAATACAACAACACTATCTGTAGATGGATTTAAAACTAAAACGACAACAATGTAATGATATGAAACAAATCGTATTTTGTGGTGCTACTGGGTCAAGAAGCAGTAACATCGTCTCAATTTGACAATTGCCGGCTCTAGACTTAAGATGGCCTCATGTACAACATTTTTGCAATTTAGTTGTTGACAGTTGAATCATTTTAGAGTGTCGAAACATTTAATATGATGTTGGGGATTTTACGTAGTGCTGATGACAATAGCCAAAAAATACTGGGCATGACATTCTGATCAAATATATTTATGCTTTGGCTTCAAAGTGTTAAACGCCAATGTGTGGCAAACATGCCCATATCTGAAGTTTAAGTGAATTAAACATCCCACAACTTGAGTTTGCCATAAATTCTACATTTTGTATTTTTATTTCTAATATTGCAGTTGTTAGCAGTGATGAACAATATTGGACTGGAGGAAGCGAATCATTTTCTGATGAATTAACGACAACTCAGCTACCAAATATGTCGCAACATACATATGCTAATTATCCTAACGATCCCACAAACACACCAGAAACTGCTATAAATTACCCCGTTATTTCATCACCTCCATCATCATCATCTTCAAATCGACATCGCCAACGAGCTGAATCTCCAGATCCGTTTGATACTTCTAGAGCGTTTAATTTATCGCCAGCAAATAGATATTATTCACATGTCACGTTGGAACAAGCAATAAAACCGACAGCTGTTGATAATAAGAATACTAATTCAAAAAATATACGATCAACATCGTTGTTGTTATCATCATCACCGTTAGATTCAAGTAATGAATTATTAGAAACCTCCCCGGTTAAAAAATTAGACGCGAAATTTATCGCAGAATTAGAAAAACATTTAGGTGTAAAAGAAGCAAATGCAAACACAAGTGATACTAATAAATCTAGTTCGTTTGATAAAAAGACAATAATCAGTGATAATAATTTAGGTATACCGATATTAAGACCGCCTCCATCTGGCACAAATTATCGCCAGAATCCCAAAACATTAAATATCGCCAGTGATAATTCACCAAATTATATTCAATCACCATCTTCGACATATGCACCTTTACCGACATCATGGGAATCGAAAATCCATAATTCCTGGTCATCACAAGTGGTAAATTCAAGTAAAAGTGTTAATTTACGAAGCGATAATTATGTGACTGCGAGTAATTTTAGTGGTAGTAATTCGGAACAGTATTCATTTTGTGATAGTAGTAGTAGTATTAGTAAAATAAATTCGTCGCGATCGCAGTTTGTCAGTGTACCGGCATCTTCATCATCAGCAATACCATCCACATCTACACCATTGAATGGTTCTGATACAAATATGCGATATTTAAATACGAATAGTTCCTTCAGTACCGGTGGTTTAGGATTGAGCGATATCGAATCGAGTGTTAATAGATTGTCGTTAAATACAAGTGTTCAGGAATTATCATCCCCCGTAAATATCACAAATGATAAAATTTCATCTGTGCAGCAACGGAATGGTTATGTTCATCAGTATGATCCAGTTGAACCATCATGGTCACGTTACCAGTACGGTATATTAACGACGGCTTCTCAACCTGGAACATACAATTGTACATCCAGCACATCTGTACCAAAGAAATATACTAGTGGCGTGGTAAGTACCAGATTTGTTTTAAATTTTTAATCTATGGATTTATTGTAAAGAAGATGGAACAGTCCTTTCATCTTCTCTACACTTTGAAGACTTTGGCTTTATTAATATTCATTTAACTAACCTTTTCAGCTGCCTTGATCCAAATGATCTAGTTCAACATGTGTTTCGGTGGATCCACCATTATCAAAGTATATAAAGAATATAATATGAAATGGTACTCTTCTATTGTGTAAACACCACTCCTATTTCAAATATTTTCTGGTTTAATAGCTGGTTTATTAATGTAGAAATGAATGGAATATTTATAAACGGAAAATAACATTTATGTATTTATAAATATTGAATTATGTTGATTAATTATGGTAAAACCGTGCAAAAACAACCGCCAAATGATCCTTGCTGTTTCTCCGTTATCTGGGTGTCATATTAATAGAGTGCAACTTGCTTATTGTTTTATCCCTCCTGGTTTGTATTTTGTTATTATGTAATTGCTTTCATAATTTGATAAATAAAATTAAAAACGTTATTTAAGTAACCAGTTTACTACTTTATGTACGATAACAGTATTGTCTCTAGTGTATTGATTATTTTCTGCGCATTAATTTGTTTTTTTCTAAGTCCGTAGAGAGATAGAACAGCAAATGGCAATTTAGAATCTTCCCACGAGTGAAGAAGATGCGGTGAAATTTTTCTAGAAACTTACTGCCTCAGCATCGAGTTATGAGAAAACTTATGAAATGGCTTTTTATCTGATGGACGGAGTTTGACATTAGTTTGTAGAATCTACGTGAACCTTACTGGTAAATTCAAGTTAGGTTATAGGCCAATAAACTGTGATTCATTCGACACTAAGATCGTTAGCCCTCATATAATGGAAGAGTATGTAGGACATTATGCGGGCGCCTTTATTGCATTTAATAATTCGCTGGTTTTCAACTTTCACAAATACATTACTATCGTTTTTGTTTATAAAATAACCAAACTATGTAATCTAATCGTTCCATTCGTTTGCATTACATAGAAATGAAAAAGAAAAATCCCTTTCAGCAGATAATGCGTCTCATAACTGGTCGGTTTAAAAAAGGTTTACTGGTGATTTATGGCAAAACCCATTAGTAATCTCTGTATGTACTCTTGAAGAGGAATCAAATGACACTATTTTTGTTTCCGAATTCCAACTTTGATTTCTTAACTTTCAGTTTTGGGACACTTTCGGTCAAAACTTGAACTTCAGATCCATTGATTTCTTTTCATACTCTTTAAGAGGACCAAGTGACACTATATATGTTTCCAAATTTTGTTTTTCTATTTCTTGACTTCCGGTTTTGGGACACTTACGGTTGAAACCGGATCTTCAAACCCAGTTTAATCCCACTAACTTTTTGTGTAGATTGTGAATCCAGAAATCATTTGTTGGTATCTCTTGTAGTTTCTGACATCTGGGTTTGACGGATGGACAAAACAAAATGATAAAAATTGCCACAAATTAGTGGAAATCGTATTTCCTTGCATAATGATACTTTTTGTGTATTGTTTTAAGCAGATTTGTGTGTGTAAATGTTCTGTTCTATTTTTTCCTTATTTTTATAATACAATGGTAAAGGGGTCTACCAACCAGGCAGACGACCGGGTAGGTCATGCTGGCAAGTGTTTTATGTCAAGTCTTACATGTCCTATACTCCCTTTGGAGTCTCCTGGATGCAAAAAAGTATAATAAGGAACGCAACAAAGTGAAAGTGAATTAGTAACTATATTGTATTTCTTATTTTAATTAATTTATGGTTTGGATTGGTCTGCTATATTCTATGTGTGCTATTTTTCTTTTCTTTTCTCTTGTTTGTAAAATTTAATGGTAAATAAAAATATTATTATTATTTATTATTATTATTATTATTAGTGGAAATCGTAGTGGCATCCACATAATGGAAGAGTACTTATGAAAGTTTTATAAAATGTCAACCAGAAGTAGTACCAACCGATACAATGGCAATCGGTTGTAATTTCTTCATGCGTTTTTCTCAAAAACAGTGTTTACAAATCAATGAGCAAATGAGACTGGTGCTTGTAGCGAGCCATGTTGATAAAAGGCTACATACTTTGTTTACATCTACTTTTAATGTGGTAATTCGTGGAAGATTTCTGTGATCAGTTCAGGTCTTTATTCTTCCTCTCATAATATTCTGTTTTCCAATTAAATACAATTTCAATTATATGTGAATGGGTTCTTGCAGTTTTGATGGGTCGCACTATAATTCTTTTCACGGTTGATGAGCTCTGCTGTTCCATGCATTTAGACCAATCAGAACATTTGCCAGCGTTGTCAAATTGTACGAATGACAAACATTACGCGCGCATGCGTATAGGAGCTGCAGTAAATTACTCGTGTTTTGCATTTCGTACTCAACACATCGATTATAGAGCGCGTTAATATGAAATACTTTACAATATAATCAGCTAATTGTATGTTTATAGGTTATATTGTTATTGAAAGACAAAAAAAATGGCTGACGAAATATATAATGGAGCTACAAGAGCAAGTATTGACAACATTGCTAGCAAGTCATTAGCTAGCTATGAAGTGGGTAGAGGGCAATGCGTACATTCACAGCTCATCTGCTCTAAAAAATAGTATAAGCATTTTCTGTAAAGTCAATTATGAATACAGCCAAAAGTGGAGCAGAACGTTAGTGTACATCAGCTCCCAAGATAAAAGGAATGTAGTATATATTTTTTTTCAACTTTTCAGTGGTATGTCTTAAGTTTAATTTGGTTGATTTAATAATCATAATACAACTTTTTTAATTCCTCTAAAAGTTCCAGGATTGTGTATTGATTAACACTTTGAGCCTGGAGGCTAGAATCATGGATGTTTGGTTATGCCGACCCGCCATTGCAGTAAAAAATATTATGACACCTATTGGTGTCATCTGGCCAATTGAACAGTCTTACTTATTTGTTCATCTATTCAACAGCTAAATATAGTACAGTATTATTCACATTTTTCGCATTTGTTGTCTAGTTTCTACAAAATTTATATCTATAAAATTCATTTTTTAGTTACTATTAGAAATAAACAAATTAATACTTATAAGTTAAATAAATAAAATTATTTTCATGTGTAATCTTAAATAAAAAAACTCATGGAAAAATTAGTTATCAAGTAGTTTAACTCGCGCAAAATTATTTCGTTAAAGTGATTGTAATAGTAAATTTATTATAATATAACATCCAGTACATAAGAAATACAGTGCGTAGAAATCACGAGATCTCTAGGTAACAGAAATTACTTTTGAATAATAATTAAACTATTTTTATGTAAAAATATATTATTCTTACCTTTTCTTGGTATAAAGAAGTTATTAGGAATAGAGAAATTTGTAGAATGAATGATATAATTACACCGCATTAGGAGTCCAAATAGCTTAAAAAATTCCTTGCAGTAGGTAACTAAAGACGATCGTCATTGTGCCGCTTATAGGATTGGTCTGATTGCCTGAATAGCATTTACTAACACAGCCAGTATACCGTCAGTTGAACAAAAGCTATAGAAAAGTATTAGGGTATATGATGCCCCTACAGATGTCATCTGATCTCAATGTGTTCAGCGTCCAAGTCTCAAAGTGTTCGTAAGTACAAAATTTTGTTCTAGAATAAATTATAAATTTGCTAAAATTTTCATAAATGGAAATTTAAATTTCAGATCACTGATGATTATGAGAGTCGCGTGACACGAGTCATGAATGAGATAGATGCCCCTGAAGATGATAGTTTGGCTGCATTGCAGGATAACAATTGGGATGTTCAGTTAGCCGTTAGACAAATTAAATTGGATAGACTGCTTAGGTAAGCACATTTATTTTTCTAATAGATGAACTCAGTATATTGGACAATATGTATAGTTTTACTTAAGTTGTAAGAAAGGCAGTGGTATAAAAAATTATATCCACATTTGTATGAGCGTTGTTCTACAAAAATTATATAAAAATAAATTATATTGCTTAGATTTTTTAAAAAATTTAATTTTTTAGATGTTTTTTACTATTGTAACATTGACATTTATTTGAAGCTCTAAATTTCCTCTTTAAATTTAAATATTAAAAATTTAAATAACGCTATTTGAGTAAAAAAAGGTTATTGTAAAATAAAATAAAAGATTGTATAATAACAGTGATAAAAATAACTTTAAGTAACGTAAAACTTAGTAAGCAATAATGCCATTACACAACTTGTTGATTTTATAGTCGTAAAAACTATTACATTAAATAGTTCACACAAACTTGAGAACTTAAAGATTTGAAAAAGGGCTTAAAATAACCTGTAGATGAAACTAAGCTGTTCTATTTCATTTAAAACAATGCAATTTTAGAGGACAAGCACCACTTGTCCTTGGGATTTTAGAGCTGTTTGTGGTGGACAGGGTGGACTCATTCGTGGGCTCTAATGTTTTGATGTTCTGAGACTTATTACAGTTTTTTGACTTGTTGAAAATACAAATTTGTTATTTCAATGAACATGAAAAATTTTGTTTAAAAATGTAATATTTACTGGTGAATTTTGGTTGCAGGTTAGGTGTGGCATCGCGGCATCAGTGTGAAACAACATTGCATAAATGTGACTGGAACATCGATCAGGCGGCATCTTTGATATTAGACTCATCGCTACCTTTACCTTCAGAACCGATCAGTTAGCATTAGTATTACTTCTACATCATAATCAGTAACAATAACACATATATTAGTGAATATTGTAAAACAGGGTGTCCGTAATGAAGGAAAAATTAAAATTAGGAAATTTTTGTTTATCAGCATTCTCATCAAGTATCTACCTGAATTTTGGAATCATGTTTTTTTTCCTTGTTAAATCACAGATAATTAAAATTTTAAATCTAAATAAATACAGAAGAAATATTTCCTATCAGTTGGTGAAAAGATGTCATTGAATTATTGTTTTAGTGTTTCTTTTTCATCAGTAATTAAATTTAAAAATTTTAGTCGCTAAATCTTACAGAAGGCAATAATCTTGAGTAGCTAGGTGAACCCTTAAATGATTTGTCACACTGAGAAGGTTAGGTTAAACCCCTCAAGTGTTGGTCTCCAAAAAAAGGCTATGATATCTCATTGTCTGGCCAAACTGTTTTTTTTTTTTTTGTGGAGTCGCCAATTAGTCTTCATCGGACTCTAGGAACTGTAAGATACATTGGATTGATCATAGGTGAAAGTTAGGCAGAACCATGTAGCTATGGTTAGGTGGTTTCTGGATGCTCTACGGAATTTATGACGGAAAAATATAAAAATGTATACAGGAAATCTTTAAATTAAATATAATTATATGTGTATACCTGTACACAGGGACTGCCCAAAATTTCTGGTAATTTTTTCTCTATCATTTATTGAAGTAAATTTACAATCTCTTTAGAACTTTCTCAAAAGTACTTTCGTGACTTGATGCACATTTTCCTACGCATCACCCAACCTTTGTAGGCTCCCTGGAAGGCCTCAACAGATATATGTCTTAGACAGGCTCTGAAGCTTCTTACACCCTCTCCAGTAACCCTTGTTATTGACGTTTCAGAGTTGTTTATCTAGGGAAACAAAAAGAAGTCAGTCAGCTGGTGCCAAGTCAAAATGTCATTGCGTTCAAGCAAATTCCTGGCGCAGAGTTTCCTCATGTCAAAATCCTCAGGTAAAATGTGGTGGAACAACTGATTTGGGAACACCCTTTTCTTCGTTTAACATTCGCACACTCATTCATCGATTGTTGTCCAAAGAATGTTGAACTTTTTGGATCGTATCAACAGTGTTTGTCTTTGACAGGCTCCCTGAGTGCTTAACGTGGTGGTCACCCGACCCTCTCGAAACCTCTTGTGCCTCTCAAAAGTTTGGTTCTGTGACATTGCATCTTCCCTGAAACCTTGCCCAAATATGTTTAGCATATCTGTGCCATTTTTACATGGTTTAACACAAAATTTAATTGAATAATGCTGCTCCAAATTTTGCTTCATTGATTTTCAATGAGGGTATGGTGACTCCGGACAGTGGCATTCTCTACCAAAGACTCCCCACCACTTTTTCCACCTGAAGCCACACTGCACAGGTTTAATTGGCCGGCTGTGGAAATTCATTACCAGAACTTTTGGGACAGATCCTGTATACATAAACTTTAAAATGCCATAACTTTTTAACATATTATGAATTTTTAAATGAAAAAAGTCAAATCATGTAAAAAAAAGTTAAATGTAAATCATAAATCAGTGAAGTTAAATCATAAATCAGTGTTACTTTATGTTAATAAAGTAGGCCTAAAGTTAAATTTAGGCCTACTTAAACATTTTTATCTGCCTTACCATATGGTAAAACTGAGTACACAATCATGTTAAACTTATGGATAATAAAAATTTTCCAACTTTTCTGATAAACAATTATTTTATTTTTGTAATTTATCATTGTTTAATAAAACGCTAAAGCGATTAAATCAGTGTTACATGAAAGAGTAAATAAATGAAGTTAAATCAGTGTTAAATCATAAATGTAAATCATAAATCAGTGAAGTTAAATCATAAATCAGTGTTACTTTATGTTAATAAAGTAGGCCTAAAGTTAAATTTAGGCCTACTTAAAATTTTTTATGGTGCTGAAGAAAATGCTTTGGTGGCTTTCGAACTATTATTGTCTTTATCACTAGAATTCTCTTATTTCTTGTTGATTCATTTTCCATTTTTCTGTTCAAAAAGTTTTCTTTTTTGTCACTTTATTCTTCAGTTGTTATTTTGTTTCTTGGCTTCAGTAGTGGTCTTTTTCTGTTTGCGTTTTCTCGTAATCTTGTATTATGAAAAATACAAAAACCGCATTATAGTGCTAATCGTTTTCTATAATATAAGTAAAAATGTATTTACTCCAATGTTTAAGAGAACAAAGATAGTACTAGGGCTGTCCAGAAAGCTACCATTTTAAAATAAAAATTCAAGTAGGATAGGTACATTTTTTCATTTGTCCAAATAGCCCTTTAGAGAGAGCATGCTAAATCAATATTTTAAATACTTTTTCACGTTTTGCTCATGTTTTCTTTTTTCTACAATCTTTTCACTCTTTTGGATATTTCTTCGGAGTCACATCTCTTCTTTTCATTCTCTCCCATAAAGACCATCCTGCTTTTTTTCTAAAAGTTTCCCTATTTTGTATGTCTTCTAAATCGATTTTTGCACCTTTAAGGTCATTCAGTGTTCGGTAAACCATGCTGATTTGATTTTGAGATTCATTATTTTATTGAAAATTTGTTTAGTCAATCTGCTATCGTTCATACTTGCCTCGTGTCTGAATAATATAAGTCATCTTTTTCTCATTATTTGGATTATGTTTTCAGTTTTCATTGTATGTCTTTTTGTTCAAACATGGTCTATTGTAATTTGTGTTCTTCCTCCATAGGTCGTAGGATATTCTGAACTATTTATAACGATTTTATTATATACAACTTACTACTACACATTTTATTTACTTTCCCATAAAGTTTCCAAACAAATTCAAGCACTTATCATACTGTTACACCATTTTTTAAATACCTTCTACATATAAATCTACCGCCTGGGAATGTATCCAACCTGTCATGGTGTTTTGAAGCTCTTTATCATCATCAAAGCGCTGGGATGTAAGCCACTTCTTCATGTATGTGAACAAATGAAAAACATTAGAAGCCAAGACCGAGCTGTATGGGGGATGGTCCAAAACATCCCATTTGAACTTGGCCAGAAGTTCATTTGTTCATCGAGCTGTGTGAAGAACAAACATTGTCTTTTTATGGAATTTTATTGAGAAAAACACATTTTTCTGAAAAAGAATTTTACCCCAACTCATAATTAAATGCGCCTGTGATATGAAACTAATTCTGTCTACAAAGGTTTAAGTTAACCTTATAATGTTAATTGAATCCCAAGCATCCGCGATCATGTACCAATAAAATCGTTCAAATTAATTTTTTTATTCATCGGTTCTATTAATTTTTTCAACGTTTTCATCAGAGAGAAGTTGTAAACGATCCTTCCTGTAATTTTTTAAGGTTGGGCATTCAGACATTCATTCATGTCTGAATAAGGGGGGGTTTCTATTGTAGTACAAAAAGGTGAAAAGAGAATTTTTTTATTAATATTTTTGTGGTGGACACCCTGAGGATTGTATGAATATTATTGTCATTCTAACATAGTAAAGCGTCATTTCTGCTTTATCATTTCTTGAATTCAAGTCTTTTACTGACTTTTCTTTTTATTTCATTTAAAAATTTATTCCATGCTGATTAATGTATAATAATTATTATAATTTATCTATAATAAATAAATTTTATTATTTATAAAAAAAGTTGTAATGATTACTGATATGCCTCTTACCAAGAAAACTACAGGTTGTTGCAAAATAACCTCTCTATTTTTATTGTTGTGCAGTGAGTGATGGGAAAAAGTTGGAGTGGTGCGGATAGCGGCAATCGATGAAGGAAAGGAGGAAGTTTATTTTCCGTTCAGTACCAGTTGCCAACTTAACATGAACGAATGCATAGCAAGATTGTGCCATTAAGGCATTCATTCACAACAATGACTCAGTTGTCGCGGCACAGCGCGTGTTTCATACCCACTATGAAATTGCTCCTTGTGCATCAGTTCTGAAAGAAAGTGTATTTTGTTGTAGGTAGGAAACTTCAGGCGGACTGGTTCTGTTGTGAATAAACGCAGCAGTAGACCTCGTAGTGTCTGTACACCTGAACACCTCAATGCAATTAGGTGTTCGATTTTACAGTTTCCAAAACGCACACCATACATATACCATAGGAATACTAGGAATTGGTTTATATTGTATTTATTGAAGCTTGCATTTTTAAACTGGCTCGCAAACATCCAGTTGCTCTTCAACTTTCTGACTATAATGTTTGCTGAATTTTGCGCCTAGATCTTCACTTTTACCCATATAAGATGATTGTCATCCAAGAACTCTCAACATGATTGGCAAAGCCATATAGGAGTATGTCAAAACATTCTGGACAGTCTACCACCAGATGCCGTTGTTTTTTTTTTTTTAGTGATGAAGCACATTTTCACCTCTATGGTTGTGTAAATTAACAAAACTTTAGTTATTGGTGTAAAATAACCTAGTGAGGTCCATAAAAGACTTCTTCATTGTGAACATGTTACTGAATGGTGTGCAATGTCATGGTTTGGAATCATTGGACCTCATTATTTTGAAGAAGACAGTGCTGTGTTTACTGTTTACTTGAACAAGTATGTGATCATGATTGAAGAGTTTTTTGAATCTGTATTAACAAGATATCTCTTGAGAATATCTGGTTCCAGCCGGACGGTGCTACAGCCCATATATCTGAGATATCATTGAACATTTTGAGGTAAATGTTTCCTGGTTGGTTGATTTCTCGGGGAGGTGATATTACATTGCCAGTATGCTGACTCGATTTAACCCCATGTGATTTTTTTATGGGGTTAATTGAAAACAGAGGTGTTCAAACATCTTCCTAGACTTCCAAGACCTGAAGTGAGGAAATCCATTACATACCTCAAGCCATGCTGGAGAGAGATACTGAGAGCTTCAGAGTGCACTTGCTGCAATGCATTGACAATCACGGACACCACTTGTCTGATATCCTTTTTAAACTAAGTAGGGAAAACTTCCTGAGTCAGAGTAAGTAACCAAAATTAAATTAGTTGTAAACAGAAAACTTGTGTATTTTTTTACATTTTTAAACTGGCAGGTTATTTTGTTGCACCTTATTGTATAGCAGTACAAGAATTTGATATATAAGGTGCAGGAGAGAAAGCTACATGTGTTCTTAGCTCTTAAAAAAGCTCTTATTTTGTTGATCATGAATCCTTATTGAAAACATTAGTGCCATTGTGGGAGATGTAGAACTGAAATGGTTTCAGTCTTATCTTATTGGTAGAATACAATGCGTGGAGTTAACTAGAGTTATTAAGGGTGAAGTTACAAAGATTTTACGAGTATCTGAAAAGCTTGATATCAAACTTGGGCATATATATTTTTGTATTTATTGTTAAAATGATTTCTTTTAGATTAATAAAAATGTTAAGTTAATATAGAATAATATGATATAAAAAGCAAGTACATGTATGTTTTTAAATTTTTTGATGCCACATTGGACCACTAAGCCAGTTAATTTCTGGTGTTCTTCGGATAACTTATTAGTGTAGTCTTTCGGTCTTGCCAGTACTTTTTGAGACGGTCCGATCTTTGTTTCCGTATCTAATCTGTAACCTCTACTGTATGTCCTTCTGCTTTTCTCCAATAAAATCTGTGTGATTTGAGAGTACTTTTTATTTTTTCCTTGTCAAAGGCATCTTCAATTACCAGTCCAATTTCATTGAGATCCCTCTTAATCTCTTCGATGTATCTCCCCGTAATCTTCTGTTCATGTTCCTGAGGATCAGTTGTTTCAGTATTATATCATTAGATCTTAAAATGCGGAAAAAGTAGGAAATCCTCCTCTTCTTCCTTATGCTAATAATCGGATCAATTTCCTTAACACTTTCATTAGAAGAAATTCGCCATACCCCATTTTTTGATAATTCTTGTTAAGGCAGGTTCTGATAATTCTGCGTTCTGTTTTAATAAGTTGGTCAGTCTTAGCTTCTTTCTTAATTTGGAAAATAATCTCATCAGCGTTAAGCGCCTTTGGGAGAACAACTGTATTGAAAAGCATTTTTTTGTATTTATTCCTTGTGCTTTTTTAATTTCGGAAGTTCTGTTGCCAAGTGGATTTTTTTTTAGATTGCAGGTGATAATTTTTCCTAGATTGTTGAACTGTTGTATACATTTATGTAATAGTGTAAATTTAAATGTAACTGATATTTTATAATTGTAGTATGAGATTAATTTGTATTGTTTTAAGTAATTTCATAACAGGATGTTATCATTGGAAATGGAAGAATAGCATAAATTTTTAAGAACAATCGACATGTGGCAGAAAGGAGAGAGTTAAAGATGAACGAAAGGGTGAATTATATATATACATTCATATGAGGATTTGCAGCCCCAGCTGTATCTCACTTCTTAAGCACCGCCTCTCTTTGCCTTGCCAGTCTCCTTCGCAGAGCCACCGCAAAAACATTGCCTCCTGCATGCTATCCAACCATGTCACTTCCGGCCTACCCCTCCTACCAGCTGGTATCCACTCCCATACCCTTTGGCCACCTACCATCCTCCATCCTTTGCAAATGGCCAAACCATTTTAATTGCTTCTGAGATATGGTGTCCGTGATATTTCCTTGAATGCCAATTATACTCCTAATTTCGGAATTAGATCAATATGTGACACACCACAGCTCTGCCTCGAGAATTCCATCTTCACCGCTTTTAGGCAATCCTTCTGTCTCTGTGAATACCAGGGTGAATTATATTGAAAGAATCTGATTGGTTAAGAACAAGCGAGAATAATTTAATGATTGACTTATTTAAATTTAACGTATTTTTGAAATATATGTTGAGTAAGTCTTATGGAAGCTGGTTATGGCAAGTACAGTACCAGACAATACATTGAAGTGAGTAGATGTACAGGTGATCAGTAGATATATGTGGAAGTATTTTTTATTAGTATAAAATTATATTGTGTCTTTTTAAATATTTATATATTGTGTAATAAATATAAAATATTAATAACTAAAACAGGCATTCTAGACTTGTATTAATAGTTATCGGAGAGCAAATTCTAATAGACGCAATTCCACAATGACTTACGTAGTATGTGAATACAATTTTTTACTGTCTGTTGCCTGTATGAATATATAGAAAGGAAAGAATTGTTTTCTTGCCAATTTTTCGAAATTGAGGTTTTAGCGGATCTACACGTTTTCAGACCTCCAGAACCCAAAAAACATGTTTTTAGCGATTGGTCTGTGTGTGTGTGTGAACAGAATATTTCAAGAACAGAACATTGTACGACTTGAAACTTAAGTTAGATACTACTACTCGACCCGACGCAAACATTTTCATCAAAATCAGTCAACCGGAAGTAGTAGTTTATTTGTGTAATTTTTCACTTTTTTGCGATTTTCTCAAAAAATGGCTCCTACGATTTTTTAAAAATCGCCTCATTTACTACATTTTTTATGCTCTACAAGATAGGGTAGGGGCCATGTTTGCTGAAATTCTTGGGGAGGTTGTTTTCTCATAAAAAAATTGTTTTTTTGAGATTGTGGTTTTAATATGCATTAAAGCGCAAAAATGTATATAATAAAAGTTGTAGACAATTAAAAATCCTACAACTTTTATTACAAACATTGTTTTGTATAATGCTTAGTTTAGCAGTAATTAGCAATTTTCTGTTTTTTCTCAAGAAAACGTGTAAAAAAATTCTACTTTTTAGATTTCGGCCTTAGCATGCATTTTACAACAAAAGGGTATAATCAGATTTATAGGGAATTAAACGATCTACAACTTTTATTTAGAGAATTTTTCTCTACAGAGCCTAGTTTAGCATAAAAGAGTGATTTTCCGTATTTGCCAAACAGGTTGATTTTAATTTTGCGCCTTTAACTCATGATTAAAATTAGATTATGTTTATTGAGGTTATTTTTTTGTTTATTTCTAATGTTTTATTATTAATGTTGGGTTATATTGTTAATTATTTGCATTGGCGAGAGAAAGTTGTGTGTGTTTCACACCAGATTTTTTTACGGTTATACGTCTGACTGTATTACAATTGCTGCTAATAAGATGGTGAGAAGATTGATACATGAAGAAGAGTGATGAAAAAATGCCAGACCTGACCGGGAATCGAACCCGGGACCCCGATGCTGAAGCCAGTTGCACTAACCACTACACCAATGGGCCTGCTGATGTGAATACAAAGTAAGATAAGTTTCTCTATGAATATATTTCAATAAGAATTTAACTGTTTAAATAGCCGAAGAGATTCTGATTGACTGAGGTGGCTGCAGAGATCTTCATTGGACATCGTATCTCATCACAGGTATTTTAATAGAAATAATAATTTATAAAATAGTACCTTTCTGTAAAGTAAACTCTAGTGTGTGTATATGTTTTTAGGTGTAAAATTACTAATGTTTTGTTTTAATACATTTCTTTTTTGCTTAATAGAAATCAATTTAATTTGTAATATATTCCTTTTATTGAAATTATCTGTATTCTCGTTAAGCAGCACGAATCCAGATTTATTACATAATAAATATAACATTTCAAAATTAAAATTATTCTTTTATTTTGAAAAAATTAATTATTATGGGACGTATTCGATTGGTCACATTTTGTTTCTTTTGTACATTAAATAGGTTGCTAGAAGTCATACCTAATGGCACAGGTTTATTGTTTCTGATAATACTTCTGAAATCTTTAAATGTTTGCTGGTAGAGATGGTCTTGAAGTAAATACAGTCAAACTTCTGAAAAACGGACACTCGCGGGACCAAAAAATTTGTCCGCTAATGAGATATATGTGTACTATACAATTTTCTGTATTTACATTATGTATTGCGTAATGTAACGTATTTAAAAAGAATATATATAAAATACGCACTATGTACGTTCATGAAATGAAAAAAAATTTTTATACATAAGTTTGTAGTGTATAGTGTGTAGAAATGTATTATCTAATATGTAATATAAAAAATATGCATGCATGTACAGTACTTACAAGTAATCCAACATACCTTATGTTTTTATTCCAGGATTATACATAAGTTGATTGCACAATTTACGCAATACCTATAGTAGAAAAAATATAATTATTATTTTTTTGTTTAACTTATTTATTTAACGTCGCATCAACTACAACTGTCATTAGCGACGACGTTGGGGTGTAACTATTGTACAATGAAGGATGAAATGATTTTGTAACGTATGAAAATATGCTGTGCCTGAGTGGGATTCGAAACCAGGACCGCATGATGAGAGGCGAGCACGTTACCAACTGCGCCAATGCGGCCGGCAAAGTCATTTTTTGTTTTTAAGAACGCATGCTATTTATAAATTTAACCATTTATGCATTCAATATTTTTAAACGCATATTTTTTCTGATCTGAAGATTTTGTGTGCATACATATTATATAGTAGTACATGTTGGATGATGTTTACGATTGTCGTTTCCTGATTACGAACAAAGATTATGTCTACAATGTATTACATACATTGTACCAACATTTTTTTGTGGACAAGTTTTGTCCGCTTTTCAGAAATTTAATTTTCAAAACCATACAAATTAACTGTCCGCGTCCGTTATGTGGAGGGTCTGTTATTACGAAATATTTTAGTATTGTGTCTTTCGGGAAAATGTCGGTACTATTAAAATTGTTCCGCTATTAGGAATTGTCCGCAATCCAGAAGTGTCCGTTAGTAGAAGTTTGACTGAACACATGTTACCGAGTCAAATCGAAAAAATGGGAAAGAATGTCAATACTTGCAGTTCAAAAATATAAAATTAAAGAAGTTAGAAAAGAGGATGTAGGTCTATTTACTTATTTAGTCCTTCACCTTGGGCCAGTCTGGCGCTAACAACGAGCTGATACAGTCGTGTATTGATTAAGTGTTTAAAATCTGTAACAAAATAACCACCAAGTGTGAGGTTCGTAGTGTAATACCCTTTTTGAATGCTAAAGCAATGCCACTTATCGAAATTTACGGCTAAATTACGGAGGTTTATGGTAATGTGATGAACGAAGCTTAGTTCAAAAATTGTCCATTAAGTTTAATGGTTGACGGACAAGTACTCACAATGAAGAGCATTCGGGCAGACCTTCAGCTGTGACTGACGAACTCACATCAAGGATTGAGGAAGAAATTCAACTGGACAGACGTTTCACGTTATACGCTGTTCATTCTAAGAGCAATCCTACAAATACATTTTGTAGTGGTGAGTAATTCTGCAAGGTGTGTCTATGTGTGGTGCATGACAACAACCGGGTGACTCTGTACACACTGTTCATGTTTTGATTACCATTCAATAGCCTATCTATAACATCTTGTATAAGAGAATTTTTGACAGTTAGAAATCGGTAAAATGACCTTGAGAGGATAGCTCTTTCAGTGTATACGGTATAGATGGACTAACTTCGTACTTCCCTGAAAGGTCCATGACTCGGCAGCGGAGGTGTAGGGGAACTGCGCGGCTCGTCAGATCAAAATGTTCTTTACTTTCCGAATGACCTTCCTACATAAAAGCGTCGACCGGCATATCTTTCTTCACAATTTCGCCTTTTTGTGAGCCTAAAACTATCTTCTTATACAAATGGTGAGTTCCTTGAAATGCACCGGCCTGTACGTCTTTTTTAAAACGCACCCTTTTTTACATTGTATACGTCTCTAATGAAAAGTATTATACTGTTGAAACAATGTGGTTACAAAATAATTTTTTTTTAAATTATCAAGATTTTTTATTCCTTCTTTAGTATATTTGTAACCCCCTTTTGCTCACGCGAAACGACTATGAATCGCTACCAAAGCAAAATTGGCATAGGGGACAAGAAAGAGAAAAGAAAAAAAAACACCCCAAAAAGAGACTGCGGTGATGTGGTATAAAAAATTTAACAAATAGATTTAAATTAGTAAAAAGATTTAATAAAGTAAGCAAATGATTAGGTAAACTTAATAAAAGGAGAAGACAATAAATTTTTAAATTAGGTTAATAAGAAAGTTACATAGTTATGCAAATGTTAATTACAATTACCATAATTGTTTAATATAATAAAATAATATTAAATGAGCTCAATAATTAAATATTTTTTGTACTGGATCCAGAAAAGATTTAAGAAAATTGTTAAGTTAAATACCAAATCGGTATTATAAATGAATCAATATAAAATAGATTTATAATCAGATTTTATTAAAGAGATTAAATAAAGAATTTAAATAAGTAAAAAAAACATGCTTGGCTTATTATTTCAAAATCAGATCTAATAGTTGAAAATTTTTCCTTTTTTTTTTTTTTAAAAATTAAAAAAAAATTAATTTTACAATTTTAGGTAACACAAGATATTTGTGTAACGGAAAGTAATTTTTCCAAAATCAATATATATGCTATAATTTTGTTAAAATAATATAAAGTATTATTTATAATGTTGAAGAAATACATTAATGAAAGCCAAAATTTAATTCAACAATTAGCTAATGAGGCAGGCCCAAAACATGCTTTGACCAGATTTATGTAAAATGTGCATGCTGTCGCCAACATAAGAAAATCTTGTATCATATTTAATGATTTACATAATAATAATGATAATAATGAAATTACATTTTTATAACAAATATTAAAAAAATTTAGTAATTTTTATTAAAGAAAGAAGATTCGAATACGAAGAAAGCAGGTCGATCCCGGCAGAACTATACTAGTAAGCTAGCAGCGGACAAGTTCAAGCAAAACTAGGGCGACGTGTCCTTTTTGTAAAAAAAATAATCCAGGTTAATCATAGGTGATAATTCGGGAACAGGAAAAATATATCTTCTCCCAAAAGAAATGAATACAGATGAGTAGTATTAAAATATTGGTATGTGAGGCTTTCGGGTAAAGCTGGAAAATTCCAAATTCGACATTTGGTTTTCTTGCCGCATCGTGAGGGTAGATACGTAAAAAAATGAAGAAATACCACCCCAGAACAGGTACAAGACTGTTACCCCAAAACTGGTCCCTGCAAAGAGCAGAAAACCAGGACTTAGAAAATGAGGGCCACCACAAAAGACAAATAAAAGAAAAAAGAAAGTAGATAAACCCCAACAGCATAGAAAAGATATAAAAAAATTTAAAGAGCGATTAAAAATTTAGTATAAATTTAAAAATTTAAATTACCCAAAAGGGGTTTACAAAATTTACAAAATTTAGAAAAACATTTTCGGCTTCAATGGGATTTAACTACCAGTGAAAGAAAATAAAGCGACTTACCGTAAAAACGGGAAAACAATTGGTCAAACAGCAAAGCAGCAGCATAACGCCCCAAAAAGACTCAAAACCATAATTACGGCATATAAAAAAATCACGATCCGATCATCGTCGAGACCAATTGCAAAGAGAGCGAGCAGAACCAAACTTCCCAAAAGGAAACCTCGCCTCTGACGTCACCGACCCCTTCCACCCCGCTAGACAAATTATCCAAAAACAAGAAATGCAGGTTGAAACGGATCTTACACGACAGAATTACAGATAACAGCAGTCGGCAGTACAAAGTCAGAACGAAAAGCCAATCGATAACGAGATAACGATTTGCGGTGACATAAAAGATAACGAAATTTTAAATGCAACAAGACAGAATAAGGAAAAGATTTAATAATTAAAATTACGTAACATTAAATAAAATGTTACATATTTTAGGGGCAAATGTAAAAACTTAGGGGCCGGGGTTGGCAAATACCCTCTTTGGTTACTTGCCTGGTTCGGGGGCCTGAACACATACATATTTGGTGAAAACTTGCTTTCGAAACATCGACATGGAAACAATAGTAGGCTACTTCTCTTTAAAGTATTCATACTAGGTAAGAGAAAGCAAAAAATTCATTTTTTTTAGATTGTGGCCTTAGTAGCCTATGGGTTTTACGCATTAAGTTACAATAATCATAGGAGATAAAAAATTTACGAATAGGAGATAAACAACATTTTACGAAGTAAGGTTGAATCTGTTGTCTACGCTACGTGTAACCGGATGGCTGGCGCCCTTCGCCCGCTTTCATTTCTACATAAATATATCATTTGTAACCTGAATCCTATTGAGTTAGGCCGCTCTCAGACCGGTGAAACATGACCTCGACGCGATATTTTAATCGCGTCGAGATGTTTACACGTTGAGGTCATCATTTTAGATGAGACCTCGACTCGACCGAAAAACGAGTCGCGTCGTGCATGTCTGCACATCGAGGAGACTGGACCTCGATGCAACTGTTCAACCTTTCTTCGAATCCACCTGCAGTTTGCAAAATGTTAAGTTATGAAGAAGACGTTGTTTATTACTATGTAAGGGTGTTCTACTACCGGTGATACTCGACTCAATGTCCGATGCGAGTCCTTCCCTTACGTATATATTATGTTCCCATCAGTACGACCTTGATCAAACCGATCGCATGCGACTCAGTTTGTCCAACATCTGGTCGACCAGTCACGTATAATCATGGCAGACGAAGCAGCCAAAGTAGCCTTTGCGCTATTGTGCTGCTTATATTAGTTTGTGTTATTATAAGTATATTTATTTATTTATAGTTTATTAATACATTAGTATATTTATAGTACTTTGTGCTTATATATGGTGATATCCAACAGCTGTTTTTTTTTCTGTTTTCTTCTTAGGTAGTAATAAGCAACAACTACATCTTTTTCATCATTTGTCATTTTGCAAACTGCAGGTGGATTCGAAGAAAAGCTTGAACAGTTGCGTCGAGGTAGAGTCATTTTAATCACGTCGCGGTCGAGTTTCACCGGTGTGAGAGCGGCCTAAGGAGAAAACAGAAAAAACCGCAGCTGTTAGATATCACCGTATATAAGTACGAGTCTCTCCTGTCATGAATACAAATTTAAGTCTTTTTATCGATAATGTCTCGCCTAGAATATTCTGTCGAATTCGAATTAAAATTGTATAGACACGGATATTTTTCAGCTTCCAGCACAAAGGCTACGTTGGCTGCTTCGTCTGCCATGATTATATGCGACTGGTCGAACAGGTGTTGAACACTGAGTCGGATGCAATCGGTTTGATCGAGGTCGTACTGGTGGGAGGGCGAACATATAAATGTAAGGGTAGGACTCGACGTCCGATAATGAGTCCTACCCTTACATTTATTTATATGTTCGCCCTCCCACCAGTATGACCTCGACGCAACCTCGATCAAACCTATTGCATCCGACTAGTGTGTTCAGGTGAAGAATTACGTGGCTATAAAATAAAAAAATATTTAAGCTCTAAGAAGTAAGGAAACTTTTGGAAATTGGGGTTTCTACAGTATCGGTTAATAAGTGAAAAAAACTGCATAGCTCACGGGGAAAAATAAGAGAACGCATGTGGGATTTCTTTGAGTGAAGCTCAATAAAGTTTTATCAGGTGTAGAAGATTAGAATAAGGTAATCTATTACAGTACTTTGTTAACAATTAACAACCTCAAGCCTAGCCGCAAACAAATTTTTATGATAATAAGATTAAAATTATAATAAGAATGTAAATTAATTACTACAATATTGTAAATTTCCTGAATAACAAACGTAAACTTTTCTGGATGGATCGCGCTACGTAATATTATCTTTCAAACTGTTTTGAGCTTGTCTCAACTTAGTTGACCGAAGAGTATACTAACCTCAACACTTTAATAATAACGATGAAAGGGAATTATTATATTAAAAGGGAAATTTAGTGAACAATGATGTTGCATCACTGCTTTCGTGCGAACATGCAGTGATGTTTGTGTGGTGATAGCCGGCTTATGAGGCGATTTTGTATGGACTGCTGCGTACAAATGAATAAAAACGGATCAATAAATGTAATGTTGAATGATTTGTGTTATATAATGGGCTTAGAATTATAAAACAATTCTAATATTTTAAATTATTTATTAATTTTGAACTGACAACAGGTAATGTTAAAGTTTTTATTGTTTATTGTGTAAAATGACTATGTAGAGTTCGTCTTCATAAATTCCAATTTAATTAACAATAGCTTTAATGTTATAATGTTGTTGTAACCTTCATATATAGATTATATTGTACTAATTTTATTAAAGATTTTCTGCTCTGTAAAATATGGTTATGTTTTAATGCGGCCACCGAAAAATGTGTAAGATGGGTGCGTTGTTTACAGAAAATAATTTTTCCCTTGAAGTAGCATTTATAAATTTCTATAATTTTCTTAGAATGTTCTTCTATCAGAGCTTTATTGTTTTAAATAATACTACTTCAGTAGGTATTTAACAAAAGTTTACTTGTAGATGTTTTTCATATGAATACACAAATAGTAGTATGTAGCATCTGTTGTGCAATTCCTAAATAAATTAATGTTAACAGTCGATGGGGAAAAAATGGAACAATATGTACTGTTAAAAAACAAACAATAATGGCCGAGAAATTAGAGAAATTCTGTTTTATTCATAACATCCTAGAACATGTGCTGACAGTGAAGTTTCTAGAAGTTTCAATTTATAAATGTCTTGTCTTGAGATTTTATTACTGATTCGAATCTATAATAAAATATCATCTGGGATATTTTTAATATTAAAATAAATTGCCAGATTTAATTATAAAAAACCCATCCGGTTGTTCTAGTGGCACAATCATCCCAGCAAATCAGCTGTTAACAAGATGGTGGTTACCGGTGTCTTCATTGGTTGTGGTTCAATTAACCACACCCTGAGTCTGTACAAGACATACATCATGCTCATCTGATTGGGTTATGGGATTCCTTATTGTTCTTATATTGAACAGATTGCAACATACACTAATTTGGAATTAAAATAGGATAAAAAATTAAGAATGACAGCTTTTCATGGTCTAATTTTATCTCATATTTTATTATTAATTTTGATATTTTAGTGCAGTGTAATTTTAGTATAAGTAATATGGATAGGGTTTTTAAAATTCAAAAGAGAGCTATTAGGAATATGGTGGTAGCTAACCACTTCACCTTATGAAGAACAATTTAAGAAGCATACAATGCATGTGATCACTGCAGCTCCATGGTATGTAACTAGTGAAATTAAAGGTGTGGCTAATAAATAACGAGACTGACGTAAAAAATTTAATTTTATACATAATCACTTAGTGTCACCTTCAATGTACACTCCTTCTCTATCCCTACAACGCTCCATGCGAATTTTCCATTGTTGGAAACAGTGCCGGAAGTCATCTTCTGTCAGCTCCTTCAGGACACGTGCCGCTTTCTCTTTTACAGCTTCCACAAACTCAAATCTTGTCCCTTTTAATGCAGATCTCACCTTAAGGAACAGGTAGAAGTCACATGGTGCAAGATCTGGTGAATAAGGTGGATGTTCTAACACTGAGATGCTGTACTTGGCTAGGAACCTCTTGATGGATAACGCGGAATGAGCTGGCGCATTGTCTTGGTGGAGAACCCATGATTTGTCCTTCCACATTTCGGGGCATTTTTTCCCTTCTCTTTGACGTAGTTTATAAAGTACCTTCACTGGGTTCCTCAAGGTCAAACAATTAATCAATATTACTACCATGAGGTACTTTCAGCTCATTCCGGGATAGAGGTAGAGAAGGGATAGAGAAGGAGTGTATATTGAAGGTGAC
Organism: Catonia carolina; assembly: GCA_035578175.1. Lineage (NCBI taxonomy): Eukaryota > Metazoa > Arthropoda > Insecta > Hemiptera > Achilidae > Catonia > Catonia carolina. Next base: position 17,208,760 of record JAQMRL010000012.1, read on the forward strand.
AATAAGTGATTATGTATAAAATAAAAATAAAATTTTTTACAAAGTCAGTCTCGTTTTTAATAGCCACGCCTCGTATTGCACAACAATCTGAACATGTTGCTGTTTAGGTCATCAGCTGAAAGGCTGGTTTGAACCTCAAAGCTTTACTAAGTAAAATGAGGAATGAGCTGGTTTATGATTGCCTTCTTTACAGAGTGGAAAGGGTATGCTTATCAGCATGCCAGGTCCTCTAAAAACCATCTACTTCCCACCCTGCAAATGACACTTCGTTTACCACAGGATCTGGCTGTTCAATGATGAAATTCATTACTTTCAGAGGGGATAACTGTAATTAATGTCTTTTACACCTCTACCTCTACTGTTTGTAAATGCTTCAATCATATAATTGGCTGACCAATTTGATAAGAAACAGAACTACTTTTGTAGCCTTGAAACTAGCAGATCGAGTACAAATAATTTAACATTCTACCTACCTGTTGTGGGCACAATTTTGCCCTTCATAATAGAAGAAATTAAACTACATAGTGAGAAACATTTAAAAAAGTTTTATTGACAGAAGTGCATCAAAATCGTACGAGCTGCTGAGCCCAACTAGAATCTCAACTAGAATCAATGGGGGGGTTGTTTTGTAGGCTTGTATCAGCAAGCAAAGTATTGACATAAGTTTTGTTGTTGTTTAGGTCATCAGCCAAAAGGCTGGTTTGAACCTGTAGAGGTTTTACTAAGTAAAACAAGGAGTGAGGTGGTTTACCATTGCCTTCCTCACTGAGTGGAAAAGTACACTTATCAGCATGCCGAGCCCTCTGAAAAGCACATACTTTCCACTCTGCAAATGACACCTTCACTTTATTCACCACAGGGTCTGGCTGTATAATGAAATTCATTACTTTCAGAGGAGATAACTCTGATTAGTGTCTTTTACACCTCTACCTCTTCTGTTCTTAAATGATTCAGTCATTTAATTGGCTGACCATGTGATAAGAAACAGAACTATTTATTTTAGCCCTGCAACGAACAGAGTGAGTGTAAATAATTTGACACTCCACCTGTCCGTTATGGGCAGATAAAAGTTTTAGGAACTTGGATTGAAAACTTCAACCAATATGCATTAAAATAGAAATTCCCTACAAATGTGTAGTCAAAAATTTTAATTCATTATTTATTAAGATTAAGAAATAATTTTAATGATCATTCATCATTATCTGAGTATCCTTCCAGCAGGCCGGATAGGATTTGAGTGGACGATATGCCTCCATCTATCTCTATCTTGATATACCTTTTGTATTCTGATATCCTGTAGTGTCATTCCTTTTGTTAGGAGATCATCCCTTATTTGGTCAGTCCATCTTCTTCTGGGACGTCCAACGGGTCTCTTTCCAGATACCTCCATGTCCAAGTACTGTCTGGGGATACGTGCCTCTGGCATCCTTTGTACATGTCCAAACCATTTGAGTCTTGCGGTACGTAATCTTTCTTCCATCGTTAAGGTCACCTGCATATCTCTTCTTATATATTCATTTCTGACCTTGTCTCTTCTGGTCTTCTGCAAGGCTGATCTTAAAAATTTCATCTCACATGCCTGTAATTTGCTAATGTCCCCTTTCAATAAGACACAGCTTTCTAGGCCATATGTCATTATTGGAAGAAGATATGTTTTAAACATGGTCTGTTTGGCTCTTATGGGAACTGTATTATCCCAGACTAAGTTCCGCACTTGGTAAAAGAAGGAGGATCCTTTATTCACTCTATTTAGAACTTCTAGCTTAGCACTCCCATCATTTGAGACGACGCTTCCAAGATATCCAAAACCTCCCACACATTCAATCCTTTCTCCATCAAGTTTTATGTTACACTGCGCAGGTGTTCTGCTGACTTTCATTGCTACTGTTTTCTGCTTACTAACGGTTAGTTTGAACTCCTTAAATTTCTTGTTCCAGCAATCCAACTTTTCCTGCACCTCCTGCTCTGTCTCTCCCCAGATGGCCACATCATCTGCAAACACTAGTGCATTCAAATTTCCAGGATTTACAGCTTTAATTTCTTTAATAATTACATCCATGAGAGCAATGAAAAGAAGTGGGGAGAGTGCGCTTCCTTGTTGAACACCTCTTTTAGTTCGAAACCATTCCGATCTACCATTTCCAATTTGAATACAGCTTTCACATTCCACATACAACATTTTAATTTTACGAATTAAAGAAATTGGGGCTTCCAGTTTTTGTAAAGATTCCCATATTTTACTTCTTGGCACACTATCATATGCTTTTTCTAAGTCCAAGAACACAACAATCAAATCCTTTCCTTTTTCCCAGTGCTTCTCCATCAGTTGCCTTATGGCAAAAACAAGATCTACTGTTCCTCTATTGCATCGAAAACCATGTTGTTCTTCCTCGAATCGATGTTCTATATGTGTTCTTAGTCTTTTTTCTATGATCTTTTCCATTATTTTTAGACATTGTGACAGCAAAGTAATTCCTCTATAATTCGCACACTTTCTTCTACTCCCTTTCTTGAACAGTGGCATGATCAGTCCCTTCCTCCATTCTTCTGGTATCCTATTTTCTTTCCAGATTACTCCCAGTGTTCGATGTAACCACTGTAGGCCCGGTATACCTGCCGCTTTGATCATATCTGCTGACAGTCCATCTATACCCGATGACTTTCCAGTTTTCATTAGTTTCAAGGCGCTTTCTGTTTCTGCCCATGTAATTTGGTTTTCCTCTTCATATTTTCCCTCCAGAATGTTGGGTTCCATGGCACCGCAATCCTCTTCCACCTCTCCATTTAACAGTTTGTCAAAATAATTTTTCATCTCCTCTCTTATTCCTTCTGCTTTTATGAACATAGTACCATCGTCTGTTTCTATTGCCGTTATATCCTCCCTGTTAGTTCTTTTACTCTTCACTAACAATGTAATTTCACAATGTAATTTCACCCATGTAATTTGGTTTTCCTCTTCATATTTTCCCTCCAGAATGTTGGGTTCCATGGCACCGCAATCCTCTTCCACCTCTCCATTTAACAGTTTGTCAAAATAATTTTTTATCTCCTCTCTTATTCCTTCTGCTTTCCTGAACATAGTACCATCGTCTGTTTCTATTGCCGTTATATCCTCCCTGTTAGTTCTTTTACTCTTCACTAATGCATACAGCATTTTTTGATTACCCTTGCTCTCCTCTTCAAGTTTTTGTGTAAATGACTCCCAGCTTTTAATCTTCTCTTCCTTCACAATTCTTTTTACCAGTAATTTATTGTTTCTATATTCCTGTTCGAGGTCTTCTATTTTTTGTTTATCTTGTGGAACTATACCTTTTATTTGTTTCTGTTTTTCAACATCCTTATTTTTCTTTGCTATATTTCGATCTTTAATAGCTTTTTTCACTCTTTTATTCCACCAGCTAGTTTGTTTCTCCTTTACTCTTCCATTTGTTTTACCACATATTTCTATTGCACTATCCACTAGTATTGTTTTGAAGAGGTTCCATTCCTCTTGCGCACTTTGTGTTTCAGTCCTTGGTAACTTCTGTACTATTAGTTCTTGGAAGGCCTTTTTATTTGTCTCCTGTCTTAACTTCCATTCCTTTATTCTAGGAGCTTTTCTTGCATTTCCTGTGTGTTCAACCTTATAGTGTAAATCTGCCACTAGAAGTCTGTGGTCGCTGTCTAGACTCTCGCTAGGGATAACTTTTGTGTCTCTCACACTTTCACCTAATAGTTTGTCAGTTATCACATAGTCAATTACTGTTTTAGATCTTCCATCCCAACTATATCTGGTTATTTTATGAGTATCTTGCTTCTTGAAGAAGGTATTTTTTATTTTCAGATTATTCCTCACACAAAAGTTCAGAATGTCTTCACCTTCCAAATTTTTTACACCATAACCAAAGGACCCCATCACCTCTTCATAACCTGCTCTATCCACTCCAATTTGAGCATTTAAGTCTCCTATTATCATGATGTTATCTTCTCTCATTTGGTCTTCAAGATCTTCCAAAAATGTTTCTTTTTCAGCATCTTCACACCCTTGCTGTGGGGCATACGTCTGAGTTATTGAAAAACTTTTGTTACCCTGATTTATTCGTGCTTTGATCATTCTTTCATTAATATAAGAGACATCTGTTATAGCATCAAGATCTTTATGTAATACAAAACCAACTCCATTTTTGGCTTCTTTGTTGTTTCCGTGCCAGTATAATTTATATCCTCTTCTCAGAGTCTTTGAGTTCATTCCCTTCCATTTTGTCTCACTTAGTCCTAATATGTGTACCTTCCTCCTTTCCATCATATCAACGATCTCTTCACACTTTCCCGTTAGTGTGATTATATTTAAGGTTCCTACCCTCAGTTGAGTCTTCTTGTAATTTCTTTTTCGGTTGTTGAGTCCTATACTGGTATTTCTTCTCACGTTTCCAGGACAAGCTTCAGCCCCCGAAGGGTCATCATTAATTCCTGGGACGCAAAAAGTATTGTCATTTTTTGGTATATTCGATCCTAATTTTAATGATATTGTAGTTTATTGTCTCTATTATCCTATCTTATTTTTGGATAATTTAGGATGCATGTTTTGTGCCTTTCTATTGTCTCAATTGAATGTATTGCATTACAAAAACACTTTGTTAATATCAAATATTAGGAAAATTGATTTTTACTATTAATTACCGTTAAATTTTGTGTGCGTACAACACAATTTTTGGTCAACTTTGATGTGCTATAACTCTGGAACCTGTTGAGTCTCACCTAAATTTCTATCATAAAGAGGTGTAAACTGTATTATTTCATAAATTTTTACTCAGTCCTTTTTGAGATATTCAACTTTAAATATCGCCAAAATATGCTTTTGGGCAATTATTTGAAAAATTATATAAAAATAAAGGACAAAGTTTTTATGTTTAAAACTTCTTCAGCAATTAAGTCCTATTATAAATTTATACAAGAAAAAAATGAAAAGTGAGTTTTGTCCTTTTTGATTATTTTATAGCACTGAAGTCCCATTTAAAGATAATTATTGTCACTTTATATTTGTGGATTTTTATTTTCTTCACTTTCATCACTATTCGGTAATAAATTACATAAGGAAAAAATCTAGAACATATCATTCCGATAATTTTGGTTTTTATTTTGTCTTTATTTCTATATAACATTTGTGCAAACTTGTTTTAACCCTACAACCGGCAGGCATCAATTTTTCAACGCGATGATCGTTTCTGTACCGGCAGCATCGATAAATCGTATCGCTCAATAATGCATTAGTTTTGAAATTATGATGTAAAAACTGTATTGCATAACCACGGCAAGTAATACATATTTTTAATCAGAAAAATCAGCTTTATAAAATAAAAATATTTTTGTTTTTTAAAAATGATTGTTGTTGATGTATTATTCAATGAAATTGATGTATAATTCTAATGGAAGTCAGTTGGTGTTACTTGTTTTCATCTGTTTTGCAAAGGACGTTCACATTTACTCATCTTCGTTTGTTTATTAGTTATAAATATATTCATTTAGATTTGTGTATGATAATCATCAATGATTTATTATTATTAGTTATTGCGTAATTTGTTGTTTTGTTGATGTTTATGAAACTAAACTGATTTCGTAGTAACTCAACTCGTGAGTGTTTGTGTTTTATGTATTATTATTTCATTATGAATTTCAATGTAAATAATGAAGTAGGCGATTTAGTAAATAGTGTGCTTGATGAAAGGGTTACCGGTGAAAGCCCTAATATCAAATTTTTTATGGTGTTTCTTTTATTTGCTTTTGAATTTTATATCATTTATGCATCGACATGAAAATATTTAGTTATGTAGTATTCTTGTATTATTGACTATAGAAAACTAAGTTTTCAGTGCATCAATACAATATTTATATCATTTTCTGCAGAACAAAAAACTACAAAGTGGCTATAATAGAATTCTGGTAAAAAATTATTATTCGTTTCAATTTTAGGGGGTAAGAGAGGTTAATTATAACCGTAATTCATATATGTAGTGAATGTAGGGGGAGTAAAAATAGGGAACCCTAAATATTTATTTTTAAGTAATAGTACATAAATATTTGAGATTTTCTGAGCATTTTGATGTATAATATGTTACCAAGATTATAAAATGATTGTAAAATAAATAACTTAATAACACCTTACATTTGGCAAATTTTCTGCTGCCGGTTATGATAAAATAGGCCACCGGTCGTTGGGTTAAGCCAAAAAATGAAAGAAATCAAAATTATAAGCACGTATTTTCTATAAAGCTTCTTTATTGACATATGTTTGCAAATTTTAACATTTAGTATGATATCCTTTATTATTTATAATCATTTTTACACGGTTGGGGATGCTTGTTATGAGTGATTCACAATATCTATAAATTTCTTCATATATGTGCCATATTTTGATGGATCAGTCATTGTAGTAATTGTCTTCTTGTTGAGCTTTTCTGAACAGTTGCCCAAAACTTCTCTATCGTATTAGGATCAGAGCTGTTCCAGTCCTGGAAAGGAATTTCAATTTACTTTCTCCAAGAAAATTTATAACTGATATGTCTTATTGGCAAGGAGCCTTGCCATGTATGAACACAAGTTTCTATCAGGGAACCAGTCATTTAGTTATGAATGGAATCAGGTTAGTGTTACTTTTTTGTATCGGTCCTGCTGTATAGTCTCTTCAATGTAGAAGGGACTATGAGGCCCAACTCCTTTTGTTTGGGTTTAGGGGGCCTGAAAATGTCTAGTCGATGAAAACTTGAATTGGAGTAATCGATAGGAAACAATACTGTCCTTTCCTATATATTCATATGGGAAAGAAAGGGTAAAATTTAAAATTTCCATAGGATTTTTTTGTTTAGTTTTTCGAGTAGAATCAAAAAATGTGTAGACAGTCCACCATTTTTGAATCACTCTGTCTATCTGAATAGTTCTGTCAATCTTGTCATGAAGATAATTATTTTATTAATTTTTTAAATTATTGTATGGGTTCTTGTTTTTTTTATTCCAGAAAGAAATATTTGTTTTACAAAATGGATGACCTCATACTTTGTGTTGGCACTACATTTTTAATAATACCCGTTTCATTGTTAAAATTTGGAACAGTTTCTACATTTTTGGCTGTTATTTTGGCAACATTTATTTATAATATACAACGTAAGTATAATTTTTACATTATTCTTTATGTATTAAAAATTAATTTAAGTTAAACAATTCCCATAAATAATTTTCAAAAATTTGAAAGAAAAGAGTAAATGAATCATGCATTTCCAAAACGTTAAAAGTGTCAAAAACAAAATTTTACAGTGAGATAGAATAAACTCATTTCCATTACAATGTTTTTACCTGGACAGATGTCTCTCGAGTTAAAATTCTTGTCACTAGGGTCAGTAGTAAGCAGGTAGTCTACTGTGGCAATGTTAAACATAGCATGTACAACATGTTTTTGTAATACATAAAATGCATTTCACCCAAAACTGCACTTTCAACGTTTTGGAAATACACAATTCGAATGATGTTGTATTATTCCATACCTTACTGCATAGTACAATACATAGCATAATACTGATAGATTAAAGAATTATCCTTAACCAAAAAAAATTAATTTTGTGATTTTTAACGACCACAATTCACAATTTTTTTTCAATATTTAAAAATTACTTAATGTCGTATGACCTATGTTACACTGGAAGCTCTAAGCTTCCAAAAATTAAATAATTTTGGAAATCAGGCGGCTAGTTTCTGATGTTATCTTGTACAACCAAATAAACAATTGGCTGCCTTCATAGTGTAGTGGTAGCACGCTATTATACCATGCGGAGGTCCCGGGTTTGATTCCTGGCTAGGGTCTGGAAATTTTCTTAAGTCAAAACATACTGTTCTAGATTCATAACCCACCATAGTTGCTTATGACCAAGCAGTTGATACGACTTTAAATAAATAAAGTAAAAAAAACAATTGTTATAATGCATTTCTAGATCACAAACTGGGTGATTATCAAGCAAGCAAACCAGTTCTTGTTATAGGTACATTTCAAGAGATCTAGTGGTAGTGTTTGTTAACCCACCAGGTTGGTCCAGTGGTTAAGTCTTCACCACGAAACTGCTGATTTTCGGAGGCGAAGGTACCTGGTCTAAATCCTAGTAAAGGTATTTACTTTTGTCGAATTTGAATATTAGACAGTAATTACTGGTGTACTTTGATGGTTGGGGTTCGATTAACTATACTCTCTGAGAAATGGTTGGCCTGAGTCTGTAAAAGACTTATCTCATTTACATGTTATACACATCAACCTCATCTCGTTGGGTCATGGGGTTTCTTATTGTTGTTAAATTGAGTAACATAGACACAAAGGGATTAAATAAGGAAGTGTTTGTTTATTTTAAGAAAACATATGATTCAGTCGACTGAGAAATGCTACTCATACTTCAAAAGAATTTATAGTAGAGGTCAAAACAACAGGGATCACTAAAGAAGCATTACTATAGACCTGATTGTAAATAAAATATCTAGAAGTCTTCTTTGAATTTGAAATTTGAGAATTTGAAATTAAAACTGCCATGAGGCTGGGTGATGAACTGTTACTTGTTTCTTTTAACCGAGTGCTGGAGAAAGTTATTCAGGAATGGGAAGTGGAACTTGCCAATAACGGATTATTTAAGCAACTAGCCTGCACATTGGAGGATCAAACAACGGCATAAAGATAAACTGTCTTGCTTTTGTAGATGACCTGGCAATTGTTTCTAGGTATAGAAAAACAGCAATAGAACAAATAAATGCGTTCAAAAAACAAGCAGAAAAGCAAGACTACAGATCAAAACAGCCCCGCTTTACCTGAAGACACAATACGGAACAATTGGGAAAGTTGATACTTTCAAGTACCTCAGGGATAATACAACCTAAGACCAGTGAAAAGGAAGCGAACAACAGCAGACGAGGAAATACGGCTGGTGCTTTTCGAGGAACTCACCATTTGTATAAGGAGAAATCACTCTTGAGACAAGACCAGATTAGACATAACACTGTGGTAAACCTGTGTGTTTGTAGCGAGTGGGTGCCTTAGAATAACTGGGAAGGCTGGTCTAAGAGAAGCAGAGAAATTTGAGAGGAAGATCCTTCATAAGTCAATAAGTTTGAAGAAAGTAGATGGACAATATAGGTTACAAGGTCAAAAAGAACTGTACAAGGAAAATGAACGATTTGAAAAAGAAGACTGAAATTTCACCTATAAAGAATGGATGATAAACTGTTAAGAAAACAATTTTTTTAGATACTAAACACGAGACCTATGGTGTTGGATAACTGGTTTAAAGCAGTCAGAAAGTATATCGAGAAAACCGGATTAAACCAAGAAAACTTGAAGAATCGAACCAAATTTGGACACCTAATTACAGACTTTAAGAGCTGCAATGAAGAGCAAAGACAGAACACTGGGTGTGGACAGAAGAAAGGAAAAACCTACAGTGATTGAATGCTGAGGGCTACAAAAAGAGCTTCCAGAAACGTCATCTTCCGTGATAAAAAATTGGCCCTATAGGGAGCAGGGCAGTTTTTTCACTTTCTTGGGATTTTTTCAAAAACGGCTCCTATGATGTTTTTTTAAAAATTGTTTCCTTTACTACATTTTTTAATGCTGTACAAGGTAGGGTAAGCACCTTGTCTGGTAAAATTCTTGGTGAAGCTGTGCTCTTGTGGTAAAAATTGTTTATTTTTTAAAGATTTCAACATTTACTTGCATTTTATAGCATAATTATTTGTAACAAAGTTGTAGGACATTAAAAAACGTATAACTTTTATTTCAAACTATTTTTCTACAGACTCTAGTGTAGTGTCAATTTATGACTCTTTGTATTTTCAAGTCGTACGAGGCAGATATTTATTCAGTGTTATGTACTCATTATTAACACGTTCAGCACGGATGCCACCTTAAGGCGGCAAATCAAGGTTCATTCCAGAGACGAATGCCGCCTTAAGGCGGCATATACAATACCACATTTCTATAGCTTTTTTAAATCGCCGGTGTACTGGCAGTGTTAGTAAAGGTTGTTCAGGGGTTCAGATCTATTCTACGAGCACCACTGTGAAGATCGTCTTTCGTTACCAACTGCCAGGAATTTTTGACGAATTTTTAAAATTGTAGTCTATTCGAACGTCCTTGTGCCGTGCAATTTTATTGTTTTATTTAATTATATCAATTATTCTATGAATTTCTTCGTTTCCAATGACTTCTTTTTACAAATAAAAGAACAATAGTTTAATTATAACTCAAAAGAAATTTCTGTTACTTTCTGAACTCGCGATTTCTATGCACTGTGTTTCTTTTGCAGGCCTACTGTACGTTATATAATAAACTGTACTATTATAATTACGGTCATAAAATAATTTTGTACGAATAAAAGTACTTTTATTACTAATTTTTCCATATTGCCATGGTCTCACTAAAAATTATTAGTCGGCTTATACGCTTAGCGTCATAACGAAAAATTATAGTGAATTAGTTGTACCATCAACAAAAAAACTAAATGTTTTACCTTTTGAGTAATAAATAAGCTGAATACTTTTAAGTATATATGTTCCAATATAATTATTGAGTATTCTGCAGACACAAATTATAAAAATAATAATAGTATAATTTGTTTGCACAAAAACACTGTGCGTACTTATGGCCTGTTTCTCAATTGTAACGTAATATAGTCAACAAACGTTGGAATAAAACGTTTAACCCTTCAGGGCCAGGAAAATATTGTGAGTTTTGACCGAATGCCAGTAGTTTTCCATTTGTATTCTTAAAAATGTCAGCCTTTTGTGCGATTTCTAGCGTTATGTGTGTGTGTGTGTGTGTGTGTGTGTGCGTGTGCGCGCGCGTCCATAACTTGGCTTTTTTCGTGGTATCTTAACAATTTACTTTATTACTACTGTATTACTTATTTATTTACTGTAGTTTATTTATTTCAATTTTTTAAATTAAATATTATTCATTATCAAACATAATTGTATTTTTCTATTTTATACACGACAATAATTTTCATTTATTTAATAATTTATAAGTATTAATTTTTCTAATAACTAAAAAATGAATTTCAAATATAAATTTCGTAGAAACAACTAACGCGTATAATACCGTACTAAATTTAGCCGGTAAGTAAGATGAGCAAATAAGTAAGATCGTTTCGGACGAATGCCGCCCTAAGGCGGCATGGTATTTTTTCACTGCAATGGCGGGTCGGCACAGCGAAGCATCCGTGATTCCAGCCGCCATGCTGAACGTGTTAAAATGAGGTAATATTGTGTTCATTGTTCACATTGGCAAGAAAAAGTCATGTGGGTGTTTCACATCCAAGTTATTTTTTAATCTTTCTTTTGTGTTTCAGGTAGTTGTTTTATAAATTACAAGACATCGCTTGGTATTTGGTATAATATATTAAGTTATATAGCAAGCGTCGGCCTAGTATCGCATGCATTAGCCTCCACATTGTACTATATCGATAATCTACATGGCACTTCATCATTATTAAAATCGCTTACGACTTATTTTGCGATATCGTTAATATCTGTTTTCATCATTATAACGCTAGTCATATTGTGTTCTCTAGGACTTGAGGTGTGTATTCTAAATTATTTGAAATTTTTCTATTTTAAAATAGTTTCCCTGTGTTTAATTAGGTTATAACAAGTAAAATATATGTTGTAACATTTTCTTTCAAAATCTGTTTATTTATAAATTATAAATCTTCCTTTTAAACTTATAACAAGTATTTATTCATAAATTTTTTTTGTTTTACATCTGACTGTTTTGCAATTTATGCTAATGCAGACGGTGGAGAATGATGATATATAAAAATGATTGATGAAAAATGCCAGACCTGACTGGGAATCGAACCTGGGATCTCGGCGTAGAAGCCAGTTGCGCTAACCACTATGCTAATGGGCCGGCCTATTTACAAATTAATTAAATAATTACAGTAAAATGTTACGGTCTTAACTACTAGCGCTTGTTTCAAAAAGGATGCAACCGTAACATTATGAAGATAGAAGTAATGTACAGGTAAATTTCATGTCTTCTAATATGTCAGTTGGCAACCCTGTATTCAAGGTTAACAGCCTGTAAAAAATTGATGTCGTTTTTGTGCACTAGTGCAACTCCAGTATCCATTCGTATCTGTTTTGTCAATGATGCCATTTTTCAAAGATGAATGTTTGCTTATAAATCTTAAGAATGAGTAAAAGTTTAGTTTCGGTAAACATTTCCCAATTCTACTGTTCTACAAGAAGTCTAAATTCTTTTGTTTGTTAAATAAATCTTGTTAGGAGAAAAATAGACGCTAAGGGAATAAAAATATGTGAAAGGAAAGGTTGTATGTCTGTAGATTGTGTAGTAGTGAGAAGTAAAGCTATTTTTTGATGTGTGTAGATTGTGTAGTAGTGGGAAGTAAAGCTATTTTTTGATAATGTGTTACTGAAAATAACAGCCTGCTCTGAAATAGTTATTTACTAATTTGACGAATCTTGGTTAGGCTTCTAGATGTTACAGTAAATTCATTTTATTTATTTCTTCATAATAATGTTTTTAATATTGGGTGAATTTTAGATCACTTGAAGTGACTAAACATTCCTGTAAGCTATTTGCAGCCCACATTCGTAGGATTAGTTCACTGTTAGCTTTTCTCCTTTCTTCTGTTTTGTTTCTGTTCTGATTTTGCTCTTTATGGAAGCCCTTAAAGCGTGTATTTTTTATCATCTGTCTCTTGACTGGTTTGATGTATTTCTCCAAGCTGTTCTATCTTGCACAAGTTGTTTTGTTTCTACATGCCTGTAACATCCTACATCTAGTATGTAATTAGTTGTTTGGTTCGGTTCATTAAGTTTTCTCTATTTAAAGTTGGTTTATTTAGTTTTTCTCAATATCCTTTCTGACTTCTCTAAACCATTTATCCGACACCTTTGGTCTATTGTTTAAAGTCTTCAAAATTTGTTTTGTTAGTCGTTAAGTTATCCATTCATAAAATTTTAGTCTACTTTTTCTAATTGTTTCCATTAATCATTCATTTTCCTTTTCCTTGTACAGTTCTTCTCGACCTCATAACTTATATTGCCCGTCTACTATCTTCAAACCCATTATCTTGCGGAGGATCTTCACTCAAATTTCTCTGCTTCTCTTAGACCATCCTTCATGGTCATTCTAAAATATTCACTTGCTTTCAGACCCAAAGGTTTTATCACAGTATTATAATGTCTAATCTTGGCTTATCATGAGAGTGCTTTCTACTTAATACAAGTGGTGAGTTTCTTGGAGTGCATTGGGCATCTGTCCTTGTTTACTGTTTCTTGCTGGTCTTCAGTTGTATTGTATTCTCGAAGTTTGAATTTGTTTCAAACCATTTCATGATTCTGGTGTTCGAAAAATGAGTAGGAAAATCTGAGTTAGGTAGGTTGATTTTGCACCATGTGTAAATGTAATGTAGCGTAAGGTTATTCATGTGTTTAATTCTTTATTTTTTGGGAAATTAATAATAATAATTTTTTTGGCAGAAATCTACTGTTTTAAGAACTTTATTAACTACAAGTATATGTTCAACGATTGTTGTTCTGGCTCTAAATACACCTGTCCATAAATTGGAACGTATTTTCTCAATTCCACCTGATAATATGACACAGGTATGTACTACCATTTTCTGTGTTTTTATTTTTTTTGCCCTATATGAAATGGATAATGGTTCTTTATAAAGGAAAATATATTTTTTTTAAATTTATTGTTTTAAAGTTACTTCAACACCAAAGGTTATTAGTGACTACAAAAATTAAACAGTAACAATTTTTACAAAAAAATATTGATACATAATTATAGAACAAACGAGGGGGGCGAAGAAAACCAGATTTTTTTATATAAAAATTTATTTATTACCTTCTTTAAAAAATTCTTTTAGTCACCTTCAAAGTACTTTCCATTAGATGGGATGCAGTTATCAAGTATTTTTTTCCCACTGTTTGAATCAGCTCTGGAACTTTTCAACTTTGATATCGTTCAGTGCCCTTTGCGAAGCTGTTTTTCCCACCTCCACATGATCGAAATGCTTCCCTTTTAGATTTTTCTTCATTCTCTGGAACAAAAAAGTCGCATGGGGCTAGGTCTGGTGATTACAAAGGGTGGGGAACTACAACAGACCACCCCTAAGAGGCTAAATAGTGCTCGACTCGTAAGGCCGTGTGTGCGAGGGTGTTGTGGTGAAGGAACCAGTCACTTGATCGCCGAAACTCTGGGTGTTTCCTCTGTACATCCTCTCGCAAATGTCTTGGAACTTCCAAATGAAAGTGCTGGTTAACAGTCTGGCCAGGGGAACAAATATCTGATGCATAATTCCATAAACATAAAAAAAGACAATAATCATAGTCTTCACATTTGACCTCACTTATCTTGTTTTTTTGGCCTGGGGGAGTTGGGAGTCCTCCACAGGCTTTTGACGCCTGCTTGGTTTCTGGGTTATCGTTGAAAGCTTGTTGAAGTGTTTGGTAAGCTTTCGTTGCTGATTTTTCAAGTGAGAAACAAAATTTCAAACAGATTCTTTGTTCTTTTAAATCTGGCATAACTACATCGCAGGGGAAACACGACAACAGTAAGGGAAACACAACTCTTCGATCAAATGTTAACTTGCAAACTAGTGCTGTCTGAGCAGTTGTTTGCTGAAGGTCTCTACTAATCCTATCTAGTGGGAGAACTCTCTACTACGTCTAAAAATGGTAGCACACTCTCCGTTCTTTTTTTTTGGGGTCCCCTCATATTACTGAATAAAACCTGTCAGTTCATTTTTTTTTTGGGTCCCCCTCGTATTACTGATTTATAAACAGAACACAGTTTTTAAAGTTCATGAACACAAAAAGATTAGAGCATTATAATTTCTCAAAATTCAACAAATATTGAAATCCAAAAATATATACTGAGGTTATTAGACTTTATTAAAGTAATGTACTTTTTAAAAAAAAAAAAACAAAATTGAGTCATAGAAGTTATTTCATTTAGGCACTTGTGCATATCATTAGGAATTTTCAATTTAGATCTAAAAATTTGTAAACCATTTATAAACTATCACACTCCATTAGCAGTTGTCTTATTGAAAATTACAGTTACAAAAATTCCATTTTGGAGGTTTTGTTTTAGATAAAAGATAAATAATGTGTTAAAAGTGAGTGTCCTTTGCATATCCTTGTGAGACTAACTTCATGATTTATTGTGTTGGTTGTTCTACAAAAATGTTCTGCCATGATTCATGTAATTTTGTTGGTGTACTTTAGGAAAGTATTGCTTTCATGTTGATTATTCAAAATCGAGATTTCATATTGAAAATGTATATTTTCAGGCCCCTGAACCCAAAACAAACTTGTGTTTATTGATTGGTCTGTGTGTGAACAAAATATTTCAAAAAAAGGAATACTGTACCAAGTTGAAACTTAAATTAAATATACCA
Source organism: Catonia carolina (assembly GCA_035578175.1). Lineage (NCBI taxonomy): Eukaryota > Metazoa > Arthropoda > Insecta > Hemiptera > Achilidae > Catonia > Catonia carolina. The sequence goes on from JAQMRL010000012.1 coordinate 17,224,200, forward strand.
TAAGTGGATTCGACACAAACATTTTCATTAAAATTGTTCAACTGAAAGTTTATTTGCGCAATTTTTCATGTTTTTTCTCAAAAACGAGTTTTAAAAAAAATTGCCTTTTTTACTATGTTTTTTGTGCTCTGCAAGGTAGGGTAAGTGGCATATCTGCTAAAATTTGTAGCGGCTGTGCTCTTGTGGTAAAAATTGTTTTTTAAATTGCTGCTAAATTAAGCATTATAAAAAGAAAATACTTGGAATAAAAGCTGTAAGTTTTTTTTAATTTTCTACTTCTTTCATTATGTATACTTTTGTTGTAAAATGCATATTAAAGCTGCAATCTTAAAAAAAATTCACAAGAGCACAGATTCGCCATGAATTACAGCAGATATACCGCTTACCCTATCTTGAAGAGCACAAAAATGTAGTAAATAAGGCAATTATTAAAACAACTGTAGGAGCTATGTTTTGAGAAAATTGCAAAAGTATAAAATATCTAATGAATAAACTATTACTTATCGTTAACCGATTTTGATGAAAATGTTCATGTCGGATTCCCTAGTGGTACCTAACTTAAGTTCCAAGTTTCAACTTTTTACGATTTTCTGTTAATGAGATATTTTGTTCACACACAAACTAATCGCTAAAAACTTGTTTTTTTTGCGTTCAGGGGGCCTGAAGACATGTGTTAAACTAGTTTGAAAAACATCAATATGAAAAAATACTTTCCTTCCCTGCATATTCATATCGGGCAAGAGAAAGTAAAAATAGTTTAAGGTAAGGTAAACTATTGAGGTAAACTATTGAGTTTAAACTTTTGAGTTTTGTAACTATTGAGGTAAACTATTGAGTTTTGAGGTTCTTATTTTCCAGACATGCCTAATACTTGCCCTCTGATGTTAGCAGTAATGTACATAGCAAGTAACTTGGTATTATTGAATTTATGTTTTTACTTTCTCTTGCCCTGTATGAATATACAGGGTGTTCAATTTAAAACAGAACCCAACTCTTAGTTCAGTGTGTAAATAACAATTTATTGACAAACACTTACATTACGAAATTACAGCAGATGTTGAAAATGTTGTCCATCCATTTCAATGCACTTATTAACACGTTTCACCATGTTCCTGGCCACTCTTTTCAGCTTTTCTCTGTCTATCTCATTAATAGCATTAGTAATGTTTGTCTTCAATTCCTGTAGGGTATGAGGATTGCTCCTGTAAACAATTTCTTTTAAGTAGCCCCACAGAAAGAAGTCAAGGCTAGACAGATCAGGGGATCGTGGTGGCCACAATCCTGTTGAAATGATCCTTCCATCAAAAAATTCCTGTAGCATCTCCATACTAGAGCGAGCTGTATGGCAAGTGGCACCGTCCTGTTGCAGCCAGCAGTAACACTCACCCTCTTGCAGTAAGGCTATGAACTGTTGGATAATGTCTTGGTAGACGGCAGCATTCACAGTTGTTTCAAAAAACAGAGGTCCTATTATTCTTCGCCTTGAAACCGCACACCACACGCCTATTTTTTGTGGGTGTAGAGGAGATTCAATGAAAATGTGCGGGTTGTCAGTACCCCAGGTCCTGTAGTTCTGGCTATTAACATAACCTCCAAGATGGAACCAAGCTTCATCTGTGAAAAACAGTTGATCTAAAATGCCAATGTTGCCTCTAATGAATGTCTTGAACCATTGGCAGTAGTGAACCCTTTTGGGAAAATCAGCATTACTCAGTTCATGGAAAACCTGCATTCGGTACGGATAACATTTCAGTATTCTTCTTACAGCAGTGTGGGCTGAACCTATGGAAATGTTATTTTCCCGGCTTACTCTTCGCAAAGATTTATGTGGAGATCTCGTAATTGCTGCATTAATATCCTGAACGACCTGCGTAGTTAAAACTGACCGCTGCCTGTCACGTTGCTTGTCTAACACTGAACCTGTTTCACGAAACTTTTTAACTAACTGATGAATTACACTTTTAACTGGTGCTTCTTTTTCAAATTTCTCCCTGAATTGATGCCGACACACAGCATAAGATTTCGTCACTAAATAAGTTTCAATTACGAATACACGTTCTTCAACAGTTAAGCGCATTTTAACAAATGACAAGACACGATCACGCAACCTGACTTGACAACGTTCAAACGTAAATGCTTGACCTTCACTAGTTCAACTGCTATGCGCAAGGAATAAATAGCCATCCCTACTCCAGCTCCAGTCATACCAACATTAGAAACAGTATTTTACCCGTTTCACACAAATATATGCATTTTCCAAAATAAATACATTTAGTACAAGCTAATGAGCAACGGGTTCTGTTTTAAATTGAACACCCTGTATATGAAAGAAAAGTAATTATTTCATATCGATTTTTGGAAATCAGGTTTTCTTTGGAAATACTCGTACATGTTTTCAAGCCCTCTGAACCCAAAAAACATGTTTTTATCGATTGGTTTTGTGCATTGATACCCAACACAAACATTTTCATCAAAATTAGTCAACCGAAGTAGTAGTTTATTTGTGCGATTTTTCTCAAAAATATCTCTTAATTTATTAAAATTGCCTCAATTGCTTCATTTTTATATTCTACAAGATAGGCGTCATTCACTCATGAAAAAAATTGGGTTATGTTGTTCATTTTGCATTGTTTACTCATGATTAAATTAAAATTTTGGTTTTCTTTTTTATAATTAGGCAAGAAAAAATTCAGTAGAATTATGGTTGTGGTGATATGTAATTTTAATGTGAAATTTGACAAGGATTTAAATTTTTTTATTGCAGGTATTACAAGCAACAATTTTAATTTTGGCTGGTTTCGTCTTACTAGCGATTGACAACAATAAGCAGTGTGGTGTTAGCAATACTAATAATAACATTAGTCAACGTTTTATTCACGTAAATAGCATGAATCGTTACACTAAAATGTTTACAATTTTTATTGTAATGATTTTTATTACGTTATCCATTTCATTTTATTTACTTCGTCAACAGCAACATAGCTTGTAAGTATTTAAATTTAATATGAAGCTTGCGCTTCTTATTTATGCTACGTTTAAAGCATTTTCAGAGCGTATAAAGCCTGAAGTCTGCTTAAAGTATGAAGCCCATTTTTTTTTCATTCTCCTTCTTAGTGTACCCTCTCCGTCTTGAGGTTGGCAATCATGATGGCTATTTGTACTTTATACACCATAGCTCTGAACAGCTCCGCTGAAGTACAACAAAACCATTCGTGAAGATTCTTCCACCGAGAAATTCTTCTTCCCACATCTCTCTTCCCCTGAATCTTGTCTTGTATTATCAAGCGAAGCATTTCATATCTTGGTCCACGCATAAAATGGCCCAGATATTCTTTTTTCCTTTTTTGGATGGTGTAAACAAGCTCCTTTTCTGTTCCCATTCTCCGCAAGACTGTCTTGCTGGGTACTTTAACCATCCAGAGTATTTTTGAGCATATGCCTGTACAACCAAAGCTCAAACGCATCTATTCTCCTGATATTCATCTTCTTTAACAACCAAGCTTCCGCACTAGTAACACTGTTGAGAAGATGTAACATTGGACCATCGTCAATCTCAGGTCAGGGCTCAAGGATTTATCTATCAAAAGGTTTTTCATTTTAACAAATGCAGAACGAGCCACCTCTATCCTTTTGTTTATTCCGTAAACAAGCTCCTTTTCTGTTCCCATTCTCCGCAAGACTGTCTTGCTGGGTACTTTAACCATCCAGAGTATTTTTGAGCATATGCCTGTACAACCAAAGCTCAAACGCATCTATTCTCCTGATATTCATCTTCTTTAACAACCAAGCTTCCGCACTAGTAACACTGTTGAGAAGATGTAACATTGGACCATCGTCAATCTCAGGTCAGGGCTCAAGGATTTATCTATCAAAAGGTTTTTCATTTTAACAAATGCAGAACGAGCCACCTCTATCCTTTTGTTTATTCCGGCTGTGTGATCATTGTCTTCATATACGAGGGTAGGCTGATAAGTAATGCACACATGCTTGTAGAAGACGAACAAAAAGAAATAGCAAGATGGGGTAAATAACAAATTAAAGTACAAATCTTAACCTACCAAATTATCTATTTATTTTTCAATATAGTCACCGTTAAGCATTACACATTTCTCCCAACGTTTAACAAGTTTTTTCATTCCGTCACTGAAAAATTCTTCCGACTTTCCTCGAACCCAGGACGCAATAGCTGCCTTCACCTCATTGTCCGAGCTGTAATGATTACCCTTAAGGTCTCTCTTCAGTAGAGGAAAAAAATAAAAATCGCAAGGCGCAAGGTCGGGAGAATACGGAGGGTGTAAAATTGGTTGAAACTTCAGGTTTCTCAGAGCCTCTCCAGTTGCACGCGAAGTGTGTGGACGAGCATTGTCGTGTTGCAAAATTATTGGCGCCAGGTTGCCTCTAACACGACAAACTCGACGTCGGAGGTGTTTCAGAGTCTGTATATACTGAGCAGAATTTACCGTTGCCCCTCGTTCCAGATAATCAGTCACATAAACTCGGCGAGCATCCCAAAACACAGTCAAAAGAATTTTTTTTGCGGACGGTTGTGTTTTGAACTTTTTCACAACAGGAGAATGTGGATGACGATATTCAGCGCTCTGCCTTTTTTCTTCGGGATCGTAATGATGAACCCATGACTCGTCCCCCGTCACAATATTCAAAAGAAAGTCGTCTCCTTCGTCACGGTAGCGCTTCAAAAGTTGTTCACAGCATTCCAATCGACGCTGTTTATTCTCGTCTGTCAGACGGCGTGGTACCCATCGTGCACAGATTTTACGGTATCCCAATTGTTCAATAATGAAGCCAACACGTTCCTTAGATATTCCAATTTGGTTTGCGATACGCTGTTGAGTGATTCGCCGGTCATTTTGAATCAAATCATCGATGAGTTTGCGACGATTATCGTTTGAGGCAGTGATTGGTCGTCCACTGCGTGTTTTGTCAACAATTAAGGCTTTTCCAGGTTGGCAATCACGAAATTTTATTACCCAACGATTCACAGTAGACCTATCAACAGTATCGTCACAATAAACAGCCTTTAAACGACGATAAATCTCACTAGGATTCACTTTCTCAGCAGTTAAAAATTCGATAACAGCGCGTTGTTTAATTCTCGTTGACATAGCACCAGAACACGACGCCATACTTCCACTACTCAAAACAAACTGAATGAAAGCAACGCCTTCAAACTGCGCAGGCTTGTAGAGGAGAAATAGTACTTCCACATGCCACCAGGCGCGCTACTGAAGTTTATTTAGTTGTCTTCTACAAGCATGTGTGCATTACTTATCAGCCTACCCTCGTACTATTGTACTTAAATATTGATACTTGCTAACTCTCTCAATTGCCATGTTGTTGAGCAGCAATTGTCTTTGTATAAATTTTGGTATTTTATGAACCACCATGTATTTGGTCTTTTTGATGTTAATTCTTAGGCCGCTTTCCACTATACGTATTGAGTCACTCCAGCATCATTTGCAAGTCTTTTCTACGTGTTGCCATTATTACAGTATCGTCTACATACCTAAAAATATTTATCGTTTTCCCATTGATTATTACTCCAGTTGTTATATTCGAAGCTTAACAAAATATTTATTCTGAGTATATATTTATCAAATAACACTGGTGACAGAATACATCGTTGTCAGACTCCTCTACATACTTCCATTTCATTTGATTCTTCATTTTCTACTTTGACCGTCGCTTCTGATTCCAATACAGGTTTTCAATTACATTTACTGTACAAGTTTCAATTCTCTTTCTTCTAAGGAGTGCTATAAGCTGGCCATGGCATACTTTGTCAAAAGCTTTTTCATAATCATTGAAACACAGAAGTATGTTTGTGTTCATATCTCTACATCCGTAACAGTATATTTAATCCAAACAATCCTTTCCTCGTTCCCATACCATTCCGAAATCCAAATTGTGTTTCACTTGTATCCTCTTCACGTATTTTATATACTCTTTTAAGTATTACCTTTCATTCTCCAGTAGACCATAAATAAAAGACAAGTGAATATGGAATGAATGTTTGATTGCTAAAAGTTACGTACACTTATGGCTACTTTTCGATAAAATCACCTTGTCGTTGGTGGTATTTGTCGTACCTGTGAACAAGCTTTCCAATACCCTCTTCATAAAATGTTACTGTCAATGAATTTAAATGAGTCTTGACATTGTCTTGAATTGAAGCTCATTAGTTTGGAAGCACTACCCTCCTAGCCACTTATTCAGTTCAGGGAAAAAATGGATGTCACTTTGTGCTCGGTTGGGACTGTTTGGGGGTTGATTGAAAATTGTCTCATTGAAATTGCTTAAGGGGTCATTTGATTGCACCAGTACTGTGAGGACAGGCGTTGTTATGGATCAACAATTCCAGAAGTCAGTATGTCTCCTTTTTTATTGTGAATGGCTCTCTGCATACTTTGTAAGGTTTAACAATAAACAGCTGCACTAATCGTGGTCCCTGGCTGCATGAACTCCACAAGTAACACAACTCCTCGTTGTGACATCCACTCTGTGAATTTCTTCTAGGGGGACTGTGCTCTCATGGTAAAATTGAATTTTTTACTACCAAAGTTTTAAGGAATTAAAAACCCTACAACTTTTATTTCAAGCATTTTTTTCTACAGGCTTAGTGCAGCATCAATATTTGTGATTTGTGTATGTAACTCATGTTAGGGCCTACCACACAGAATGCGGTCTTCATCCTGCGTTCTGGGCAAGTGATAATAGCGTGTAAAATATTTTTTGTACGCTGTGGTTAGTAGCGAAGCATGGTGCACTGAGTGCGTTCTGATCGTTGGGCGGCAGCAGAATGCTGCGGGTAGAAACTGAGCGCATCTACCAAACAGTTTGAAACTGAACGCATTGCAATCCAAACGTGTGTCATATAAATTGTGCTGTTTGTTACAAAGTTGTGATATATCATTCGAAATAGACAAGTTCATTAAAGCAGTTCGTTGCTGTCATTATTTATATGGCGTAGGACATGAAAATATCTGTAAAAGCGGTCTTCATGTGATGAACATTCTGTATATAGTTAATTATACTCTTCCAACTGTAATTGTTTTTTGTTTATATCATGTGTTCACACTGTACAGTTTTTTTCTAAGAGATAATAAAAATAGAGTAGCAGCTCCTTCCTCTTCTGATGACTTTTTGTGACTGAACGAATGAACTGACTGCATTCTGTGTGATAGGGAAGGTCGCAGTTGAGGTCGGAGTGCTTTCATTTGCCTGGAATGGAGGACGCAGATCACATTCTGTGTGAACCACCTTTAAATTCAATAAAAAATTGTAGTTTTAAGATTACAGCATTAATATGGATTTTACGACAACAGTGTATAATAAAAAAAAAAAATTAACTGAAATTGTAGAAAATGAAAATCCCTAAATTTTTGTTTCAACCTCCTTTTTCTATGAGCTTAGTTAATTGGTAACTAGTGTTTTTCTTTTTGTACTTTTAAGTCCTACAGAGGTTGATTTTTATTTAATGTCATTCACTCATGATTCAACATGGGTTATATGTAGTCATGGGACGAATGAATAGTTTTTATTATTGAATTAAGTTCTTGCTACTACATGCTGCTTGAATGTTAGCAATACATAATGCTATTCAGAATCCCAAACATACCAATCATTCGAATAAAAGCAGTGTACTCGTAATATGAACACATTGTACAATTGTATGCTCTTGGCATTGTTCAGTCTTCTGTCTACCTCTCACCCATCTGACTTATTCCATCCTCCACTGTGTTTCTCTGTTCTATTATATCCAAATCCCATCCTACTACTTCTCTCTCTATTTAAGGTAATGAAAATTTCGTCCAGCGCCATCCTCAGAAACAGACGTAACAAGCCGTTAAAGGCGCATTTACACGTGCCATGATTTGCTGGCGCCAATATTGATGCCAGTTTAATTTGCATGCCAGTAGAGGTTTACACATTAAACGCTTTTTGTTGCGCCAGTTCCTTTTTACTTTGCTGTTGTGTAGTCTCAAGTTCGTGAAAGCTTCCAGAACAGTGATTTGTTACATTGGTATTGATAGTTTGGAGGTCTGTTTTTGACGAATAATGTACGTTCCACAAATAAGGAACTTGTTCACATTTTTCCAAAAATTTAATGTTTACATCACTACTTCACTTCTTATTTTTCAATATTTAGCTCATTAGTTACCGCATTGGTAACGTGCTCGCCTCTCATCATGCGGTCTTGGGTTCGAATCCCATTCAGGAACGGCATATTTTCATACGTTACAAAAATCATTTCATCCTGCACCGTCTGCATTAGCAGTAATTGCAGAACAGTCGGACGTTAAACCAAAAAAAAAAAAAAAATTAGTTACCATTTAAAGATACAACAAAATAAAAAGCTATCTATATGAAAATATAGGTATATACTATTAGATAATGGATGATAGTGAAAAATCAATTCGAAATTAAACCACCTTCTGTATGCCAATAGCCTACTGGCGAGGTGAAGGTTTATATATGCAAATGTTTATTTAGTGGCGCGCCAGTCACTTACTGGCGAACACAATTTCAGAAGGCTGCAGAAAATTCCATGCAAGTTTCTTTCTGTGCATGCATGTTGAAACTTGCGCGCCAACAATGGTTTACACATACATGCATCGTTTTACTGGCGCACCAGTTCTCACTGGCGCCAGCAAATCATTGCTCGTGTAAATGCGCCTTAAGTGTCGGTTTTTGGGCTTATTAAACATATTTAAATGTATTGTTATTTCAGAGGCCTCTATCACATTGTTTATTACTTTCTCTTACTATAATCGTGTAGTGATTTATTTTTGAGTTGTTTAAATGTGTAATTGATAATTGTAATTTTTTTCTCATTACAGGTACGGAAAAACAATAACAACTGATATTACTTTGTCGACTGTATTTTTCAATTTGTTATTAAACAAATGGTGCCGTCTGCTAATGTTGGTTTTAGTCGTACTGAATCTTGGTCTCATGTTACCAGACCTAATGATCACATGTTCAAATGGTTACAGTAAATTAGCTGGACGAATTTTTCCATTATGGATCAAAAAAGAAATCACTTTGACTGGCACACAGGCGATATGTATTATTATGGCTGGTATGTATATTAATACAATATTATCTTGGCAACCTCCATGGCACAGTGGTTAGCGTACTACGCTGCAAAACGGAGGTCCTGGGTTCAATTCCCGGCCAGGGTCTGAAAAATTAATACAAGTTCCTCACTTCAATGCATTCACTAATTACCAAGATGTTGATGCAACTTATAATAAAATTATACAAAAAATCTTCACCTTTCTGTTATTATCCAGTATTGGTTATAGACCTCCCTAATTCCCTATTCTGTTATCTTCCAGCTCAGTTAAATAATCTCACCGGTTTTCAGTTTCCGCTCCATCACATTTATGGATGTCCTCTACCTCTAGAATAATTGTGAATAATTTTATTTATAAGCTTACAAATCAAATTCGGATTAATCTTCTTCAAAGTACTCTCCGTGGCTAGTGATGCACTTATTGTTAATTCCAAGATTGGATGCATTTCTGGAAAAATTCTTTCAGAAGGGCCTTCATCTGCTCCATCTCAATGTCAGGAATTGTGTCAAAACGTTTTCTTTCTATGATGGTTTTTTATTTTTGGGAAGAGCCAGAAGTCGCATGGTGCTAAATCCAGAGAGTGAGGTTGATGAGTACAGACACAAATATTTTTTTGGCCAAAAACTCACTGATCAGAAGCGAGGTGTGGCACGGGAAACAAATTTTGCACTCACTGATCTCATTTGCAAATTATTAGTTGAAATGCTGTGTACAAGATGTTCAGTTCTTCGATACACTCTCGAATAGACAATCGCCTGTTTGAACGAACGAGTTTTATGCACGTTTTCGTCTGTTTTTGAGGTCAAAGGACACCCTAACTGTTGCTCGTCTTCAGTTGATTCATTTCTGGTATTAAATTACTCTGTACAACTTGTAAACATCTTAGAGTTACCACTTTCTTGCTGTACACTAATTTTAACATTTCTTGAGCTTCTCTAAAATTGTTTTTGTAACTGGTTAACTCTTTCGAGCCTGAAACTTTGAACGTGGATTAACACCCAGTATCCTGGATGTTTTTAGCTAATTTTACAGATAAATTACAACGACCTGAATAGTTGTACCTTGAATATATTTTATCCATATTGTAGATCAAATTTTCTTCTTTCTAGTGATGTATTACACTTGTATATTGTATACTGTTTATAACTGAATAAATTTTTACAAAGTAAATTTCGTTCAAAGTTTCCCTTTATTTGGTAAAAAAAAATCTGCCAAGTAAAAAATAAAATATTTTTTATTGGAAACGTAATATTTTTTTACTGGTTTTAGACAATAATTATAATGTACTTGATTGAAATGTTTCTAAGGTAGATTCCTTACTTATTTTGTGAAATATTGGCTTTGGTATGAAATATCTTGAAGCACTCTGGAAAACACAGGGCCACATTACACTGAGGACAGTAATACCGTGTTTCTTTGTTTCTTTGTGCCTGTTAAGTCTTTAAATGTTTTACGCAACATAGTTTTGAAATATAAACAAAGAAATATGTCAACGCAAATATCCCGACGAGAACGGAAATTTTAACGATCACGCGGACTGTCATTTTATTTATGCCTAATAAAAACTCTTTCATTTCATTCAGTTTAATTCCTTAAAATTTCAAAAAATTACCATTTATTTATAAAGAATTTGTTGTTAGCACAGCATTTAAACCAAATTTTTCCGTTTTTATTTACGACCAGAATAAAAATTGAAAATTAAGAAAAAATATTTTCTTTTAGTAATATCAATTTACGTATGAAAAAGTATCACTAAATCAGTAAAAATACAAAAACATATGTTTAGCTATATATACATATATAAAGCAATTCATTGCAAAAATAACAACGTTTAGATATTGCAAATTGATAGACGCATTCAAAAAATATCACACTTTTTGTGCAACAAAGTATCATGCTGGATGAAAAAAATGGGGGAAAATTGCCTCAAAATAATGTGGTGTCTTTTCAATTTTTATTTACTCCTCTTCCATGAAAGTTCTATCTCTTTTCTGCGCGTTGTTTTGTGTATTATCCTATTCTAAACAGGATAGCATAAATCAAAATATGTTATAGCTTATTTTGACGCTAATTGTAAGGTTTAACCGAGGGATAGACAAGACGGGTAGTGTTAACCTTCTTTGTTCGATTGTAGGGTCAAAATTTGTCGCCGGCACTTCTAATTTATTGATTTCGATTGTTACATTTAAAGCTAACTGATGATGTCATTCCCAAACAAATACGTTTTTTTGTTGAAAAGTTATGGATAAAAACGTTCTAATTTTAGTACTGGCTGTTCAAAAAAAAATCTTTATTTCGCGTAACACCACGTTGTCAATTTTCATCGTACAAATATGCAAGATATGTCAAATGAAAGAAGAAAAAAGTCTCTATCTAATAAAACTAAACATTTTAGAAAATAATGAATAGTTGCAGAGATAAAAATTTAAAGAAAGACAATGATGAATGAGTGATATTGGGCATTTCGGTTTGTAAGAGATATTACACAACACTTTATAATTTATAAATACGGACGCACTAATAGTGAACCACGCACATAACCTTATAGGAAACAACAACATAAACACGGTGCCATTACAATTTGGTTAGCTACAAAATTTTTCGTAATGTGGTGCTATCTGTGGTAGGAATTGTTACTAAAATGTTAAAGGAAATGAAGTATATGCCTACAGACGTATTGGTTCCGTCGTTTTCATATAAAACCCATAGAAATGAAAAGAACGTGTGACATATGTCATTAGGAGCCAGCAGTGAAATTGGACTGATATATCACATATGTTCGTAGGCCCAAATGTGTTAACATGTTGTTTGAAATTCTTGATGCACGACAGACACGGTAAATGCTTACTGATGAGTCATGACGAGTTCAAACTTTACTCTGACTATCTCAAAGAATCAGGCTATCGGACTTATTACTTCAAATGGTTGCATTATCAGCAGTTGTTGCTGTAAAAATTCTTTCACTGCAGTTTTTAATCACACCTCATGTGTTTCTGGCCATTCAATCTTTAGGAACTTCCTCTTTATCCCTCACCAAAGTTTCTTGGGGCGATCCCAACTCTACTCCTCTCAATTACTAAACCTTCTCTCCTTATTGTTCTTGTAATATCGCATCTTTTTCCTAATTCATCCATAACTGAACCTATCCATTTCACTCATGGTCTTTTTCCGTCCATCTTCAAGTACACCATTCTTTTTCACAGTCTACTCTTCTCCAAGCGATTGACATGATTGTAGTGCACCGCCCTTTTTCCACCGACAAATTATTTAACTAACTACTGGCACAGAACCTCCATTTCGGGAAAATTCCCGAAGATGGGCTTTACACAAAAACACTAGGACACACTTTAGGAGAAAAACAAATAATAAAAAAATTTATGCTGTAAACCAAAAGGTACTAGAATTTAATGAATCAAAATTATAAAAATAAATAGCGTAACAATTTGTATAAGAAAAATCAAACATTGGTGGCCACACAAGAATCAATTATTACACCTTAAAATATAATCATTATAAAGTTCAGACGTTAATAAAACAAAGTTTATACTGCACCAAAGATTTTTGTTTTTACGAATGGATATTGGGTGAATCTGGAGATCTTAACGGTAGACGCCTCTTAAGAAGAAATATATTTCCCCTGAAGGATAACTCCAATGTACTACTCCATGAGTTTTCTGACCGTCACTCCAATGACTTTAGTCCATGAGATTTTCTCCAAGATCTCCAATGATTTTTCTGGAACATCAAACCATACTGTGTAGGAGATAGAACTTCTAGAATAAGAAAGTTCCCCCCCTTTTTTAACACGCGACTTTATAACCTAACCTACCATTAATTTACAGAAGTTAAATAATATTATAACATGAAAATGATTCTAATTTTAAATATCTTTCATTCTAAGTTGCTGATCGCAGTTTAAACAAAATCTCAACAACAAACTAAAACCAAATAAGCACACCAAGAAAATAACGTTTCAGCCCAAAAACAATTAAATTTAAATTAAACAGAATTCAAACGTTAGTACTTATATCAATCTGCAATCAGCGAAATATGCCAGTGTGAATAATAAAAAAACCCTAAACAACATTATTACCATAACATACAAATTCAACTTCAACAGATATAAATGGCAAAAGGAGACACTTACCCAAAATATTCCATCACTACGTTGGTGGAAGCATCAATGGAAAATTACAACTACATATTACACGCCATTAAAATAAAAATAAAAAGAACAACTTAATAAAGACTCAAACTAATGACATTAAGAAAAGGTTAACAACACATTATTAATTAAAACGATCCATCGTGATACACTAAGAAAAACGCCATTACGGCACTCAGCTAACTTCCAGAGGTGGCTTCATCATCGGATCCCAGCAAACACAGGCAGAAACCAGCACCTCCAGACACGGTTCACTACCCTAGGCCGAGTCACTTGATCAGCTCAACCAATCAAAAAGACCCACCACCAACATCATACGATGTAATGAGACATGAGAATAGTCACGTATGCATTTGAAAGTCAACCACCTCGGCCCTAACCAGACAATACAAATATAAAACCTTTAGAATTGACAAACAAGTTACCAGTATAGGCCTAAGGAAGCCTTTTCAACTCAAGAAATCAATATCTTGATAACCAAGGAAAGTTCAATGAAATATAAAATATTTAAAATTAATACACAAGTGACACTTCAAAACAACAAAAATGTAAAATTACTACCGGACCAAAGCATTTTAAAATGAAACAAAGTTCTAACCTAATAACAAATAATAAAAAAATCAAGAAACACGAAGAACTTTAAATAAAATTTTAAGGCAGCCATAACATTTATAAACGTTACAGTAGCTTTGTCTTTCCAACTCTTCTCGTCAGGCTGCCCATCTGCAATTTGTCCGTAATTTCATCTTTACTTATCTTTTCTAACATACTCTTGAGTTTCATTTCTGCTGCCTGTTTTCTATTCTGAGCCTTCCTTACATCTGCTTACAGTGTCTTTGTACATCTTTGAAGTGATAATGTATGCAAAGTAAAATACCTCTGTACTGAATGAATGTCTAAAATCACAACACAAGAAACAGAATCGATTACTGTGTTGCTAATCACAACACTAAATTATTTGAACAAAAACCTACTTATGCAGGTAGAAAACATATCAATAAATTACCACAAACTTTAAAAAGTTGTGGTAATCTAAATTTGCTTTAAAAAATACTTGATTGATAAGACATTTTACAGTGCACTAGAATTTCTTTCTAAATTGTTTTTTGGTTGAAAAATAAATAAATTTCTAAGTCAAGAACTTATTTTTTAACCCTTTCTAACCCAGTGTGCCATAGAAGTCATATTGGAGTGAAATAACAGACCTCAAAATTTTAGATGTTAGAGACAACTTTGGATAAAGAATGCTGGGTCTGAAGTATAATAATTTTCTGTACCAGTATAATAATTTTTGTGCCATGGAGGCAACCATTAATTTCTTTTTAAAGTTAATTGTGGTTTTAGAAGTTTGTGTTCACTTACTAAAATGAAGTAACATTTCTTTGAATATGTTGTATGTATATACAAGTATATTTTGTAAACTGTTACTAAATAGTGATTTTATCCATTTTACCAATATTTTTTAATTGTAAAATTTTTGAAGTCTTAAACAATATTAAAATCATACTTAGTTTTTTTTGCTACAAATTTACGTAAGAGAATACATATTTTGTTTAGGAAGCCTGAACATGATTTGACTTATTCTTAATGTTGGGAACTTTCATACCATCAAGTCCTAATGTGGGGTATGTGTAACACTTTTTGTCAGGCCATTAAAAGGGTTAAAGTTCTAAAAGTAATTTTATTACACTTAAATATCAATAAAATGTATGAAACAATGTACACATATTCTTTTGTGTACAGGTTAAAAATTTGGGATCGAAAGGGTTAATAGAAAATACCTAAATATACGTATTATTATTTTAAATACACATTATCTATTACTGCAAGCTTACTACAACAAATGTATTATTTTTGAAGGGTAATAACAGATGGACGATGGATGGCATCAATGTGCCGTTACCGTGCAGCCAGTGTTGAGTGGTAGTGCACACAAATGACAGTGTGTAGTACCAACCGTTGAAAAATCCAATGTTGGTCGACCCCATGCCACCGGCACTTTACCTTTCTATCATCTGTCCTTTACCATCTGACTCATGTATGTAACTCACCGCCCAACAGTAATGCTGGTATAATGTGCCGTTCATCTGTACCCGGTCTAATATTTAGTTTTCAACTTAGCAGTTGCTTTATGTTTTGGGTGTTTATTTATTTTGTGTTATTTTTAATTTTAATAAAATATTACTCGCCACTCCAGCAGCGCTTCGCGCTGCATCCGTGTCTCGACCTCAGAGGGGTAGGTGGATCAGAATTCATATGTGGATCAGAATCATTTGCCACAAGGTGAATGACTGAATGAACGTTACGTACCTGTAATGTTTTGTTTAAAAATTTGCTAAAAAATCGTTTTGAAGGTGTAAAGATAGGAATACCTGAAAACGACAAACCCCAAAAACCGAAATTTGGTTTTTGTATTTTACTCAGCGGACCGGTGGGTTAAGGGCAACTTTGGTTATATAATGTTGATACGTTTTTGTGGGGCACAAAACAGGTTCATGCATTTTGTCCCTATTATTTACCGTTAAGGAGATAAAGAAATACAACCCCTACCGCAGGCTAGAGGGTTCTAATTGAAAATTTTCGGGTTATCAAATTTTTGTGTAATTTTTAACGCTAAACAACATGCCGTCAAAAGACTTTTTGTATTCTAAATATGAAACATTTCATATCTTTTGGATAAATATCACACATCTTTTGTGTTATTTTTAATTTTAATAAAATATTATTCAGAAATAAATTCTTGTACACTGTAAAACATCTCATCAATCAAGTAATTTTTCAGATTTTGCTTAAAATGGTGCAATGTAGCTTAACATTTAAAAAATGTTAATTTATTGATGTATTTTCTGTGACGTTTTGCTATAATTTTTCTTATTTAACTATTGATTTTAGTTTTGATTGAATTATTTTTCGATGGATTGTCTTTTAATGTATTTTATTAATATATGTATTTTCGGTAGGGAAACGTATTCAAGTTATTTCTTTTCTTTTAAAAATTCAGTTATTCTTTTATAAACAATTTAAAATTTTTATCTGGGTAAAGTAGGTTGGGTACTTCATCCAGATAAAAATTTTAAGCTATTAAAAATTTTAAACCGTTGTTATGATTATGATCACAATAAAACAATCATTATTGTTTCCATTTCATTTCCATGGTAATTGTTGATAATTGTCATGAATTAATTTACAAATTAACTGTCTGTCTGTCAGTCCTGCGACTCCTGATTTTGAAAAAGGAAAAAGCATTTTATTTATTTAAAAATATGACGATAGTATATGTAAAATTTTTAATTTGATAAAGTTTAAAATGATTTGGTTTAATGAGAAATTTTAATAAAATAAAAATTAAATCCGTATGTTTGGCATTTTGAGGTAAGAGTTTGTCATATTTTTGTTCTCTCATTTTTTTTTAAACTTTTTCACAGTTTTAAACTATCTTCCTGAAACTATATCAAATATGTATTAATACGAAATGTGTAAGTTTTTTTAATTAAATTTGTAGAAGTTGTTTTTATGTAAATTTGAAGCTGAAAGTTTTTTATTGTAATATGCAGATCAAATTTTTTTCTTTACCTTATTGAAGTCTGCAGAAGAAATTTTATTTGAATTCAGTTCAGACTAAGAGTAAGAAAACTAACTAAGAATAAGAAAAAAAATCATCCACAGTTACATACTCTTGCCCTTTTTTTATCATATTACTTCATGTATGTTTTTTCCTTTCACTACAATTATTTGTTCGTTATAACTCCCAAAAAATAAAATAAAATTTTTGCCACTGAATCTTTAAAAAGGTAAATAAAAGATTTGACCTGCATATTACAATAAAAAATTTCAAATTCAAATGTACATAAAAATAACTTCTACAGATTACAATTATAAAAACTTATACATCTTGTATTAATACATATTTGTTTTAGTTTTCAGGAAAGGTAATTTAAAACTGTGAAAATGTTAAAAAATATGAGAGAATTGAAATATGACAAACTTTTACCTCAAAACACCAAACTTAGGGATTTTTTGTTTATTAAAATTTCTTGTTAAACAAAATCATTTCAAATTTCATCAGATTCAAAATTATACATTTATATTTTCTTCATATTTTTTAAATAATTAATTACTATACTTTTGTTTTATTTTTAAATAAAAAGTAATTTCATATCAATAAGAGTATACCAAAATAATATCACATGTTTTCATTATGAAAATTTCATCGAGGCAAAAATTTTAAACTGTTATTAACCCTTTTAGTGCCAAGCGTCGCTGAGTTTGAGGGCGAGCACTTGTTAAAAGTGCCATCTTCGCTCACAGCGACGGTCCGTATTTCGTTGCTTACAACTCTACGGTAGTACTAAAATACGTAATAATTGTAACTAATTGAATAAGAAAGAGTCAGTTTATCGCTTTATAATCGATAATTATTGCACAATCGATATATTACACACTGTCTATATATAGTCTTTAGTATACGGCAACATATTACCGTCATGTTTGTTAGTTCGGTTATGTTTACTCTGACTACGGTCCGTTTGTTGTGAAGTATTGTTGTAATAAATGGTGATTTATGTAGTTTATTTGTTCGATTTGTCTTACAGAAGTGATTTTTATGTTTTTAGTTTTTAATTTGTTTAAGTTAAAACAGTTTTTATTGTGTAAAATGTTTTAAAACTTATTGATAAAATTCTGCACGTATAATGAACAAGTAGTTTTGTAGGTTACTTTTGCTTTGTTCTAAATGGTAAGAATTTGTTTAAATCACATATTAAACTCAATTTTGCATCCTCTGAAAGAGTGTATGTATCATAATATAACTAATCATAATTTAGAAAAAATAATTAGCTTGTTACATTTAATACTAGAAACTTCAGAATCATAAAAAAATTGACATAGGACTTGTTTTTGTATATTTAACATAATTTTCTTCAAAATGTACCTATAAAAACAATAAAATATACGTTTTGTTTAGAATTTCCAGACCTGTAATATGGTTTAATTGAAAATTAAATTAAGAAGACTACGAAACAGCATTCGTCGTAAAAGACCTAATTTGTGGCAGACAGGGGACTGGTTTTTCCACCACGACAACGCGCCTGCACACACGGCAATCTCGGTTACCCAGTTTTTGGCGAAAAACGGCATGGTTTTGCTACCACACGCACCGTACTCACCCGATCTGGCTCCGTGTGATTTTTTCTTGTTCCCACGCATGAAAAGGGGCATGAAAGGTCTCCGATTTAACAACGTTGATGATGTCAAGAAAAAAACGACGGATGAGCTGGCAGCCATCACTGAAGAGGAGTACAAAAAATGTTTTGAACAGTGGAAGCACCGGTGGGACAAATGTATTAGTTGTAATGGAGAGTATTTTGAAGGGGATAAGGTTCTTTTGTAAAAAAATTAAAAATAAATAGTTTTAAAAAATAATTCCGGTTTCTTTTGGGTACCCCCTCGTACATTGGTTATAGTTTAAAGAATAACATAATTTAATAATTATTGAAAAAGTAGTAACTGGAATGTGTTTTCCCTACATAAATAATTATGTATTAAGACGATCCATCAAAAAATGTTAAAATAAAATACTAAAATAAATAGTTAATTGAAAAAATATAACAAAATGTCACATTTCTCCCTGCAAAAGTAGTTTTTTGTTACAATTATTTAGTTATTTTAACCATATAATCATTTCTTTGTGTTTTTTCCTCGTTCAGAGCTAATTTTAGGCCACATGAGGTGACTATAGATGTTTCTGGAAGCTCTTTTTGCAGCCCATATTCTCAGCATTTGTTCACTGTAGGCTTTTCTCCTGTCCACCCAGTGTTTATTTTTACTCATTATGGAAGCCCTTAAAGTCTGTTTGAACTGAACCAAGTTCATTAAGTTTTACGTAATTTTTCTCAATATCTTTTCTGACCTCTTTAAACCATTTATTAGACACCTTAGGTCTATTTTTAGTGTCTTAAAAATTTGTTTTGTCAACTGGTTGTCATCCGTTCTGTACAGATGTCTGTAAAATTTATATCTTCTTTTTCTATTTGTTTCTATTAATCGTTTATTTTCCGTGTACAGTTCTTCTCGACCTCTTAACCTATATTGCTCATCTACTATTTTTGAACCCATTATCTTACGGAGGATCTTTCTCTCAAATTTCTCTGCTTCTCTTAGTGATCTACCAGCCTTCCTAGTCATTCTGAGGCACTCACTCGCGTACAGACACACAGGTTTTATAACAGTATTATAATGTCTAATCTAAGCTTGTCTTGAGAGTGCTTTCTTCTTTTACAAGTGGTGAGTTTCTCGGAATGCACCAACCTTCTTTCCTCGTCTATTGTTGTTCGCTTCCGTTTTGCTGGTATTCGGTTGTATTATCTCCGTAAGGTACATGAAGCTATTAACTTTTCCAATTTTTCCGTATTGTGTCTTCTTCAAGTGACGCGGGGTCGTTTTATGCCTTAATTTTCTCAAAGGGGATCTGTAGTCTTGTTTTTGTTTGCTTGTTCTTTTAACACATTGATTCTTTTTATTGCTGTTTGTGTTCCAAGAAACAATTGCTAAGTCGATTCCAAAAGCAAGACAGTTTATCTTTATGTGATAGTTTGATCCTCCAATGTATACTTGGTTTAACAATACTGTGTTGGTAAGTTCCATTTCCCATTCCTGTGTAATTTTCTTCTGTGCTTAGTTATAAAGAGTTGTTGACAATCATCACCTTACGTAAGACCAGTTTTAATTTCAAACTCTTTGGAGATTTCTTGTGTTATGATAGTGGACATTGAATTTTTTTATAAAGTATTTTGCCTAACATACATTATCACCATTTTTGAGGTGATAATGCTTGATATGCCTGATATCACCATTTTTGAGGTGATAATGCCTAGTGATAGGTAAAGGCCTGCATGTGATAGTTAGCTCCCACCATACACTTAACGAATCGGTAAGTAATGTTTTTAACATAGTATTAGTTAATATTTAGGCTTATAAGTTTTATCTTGACATGTATGTACTACTATTCTGGAGTTTCCTGGATGCAGTTAAAAAATATACATTCATATTTTTTCTGTGTAAGTCTAAGTATTTACAAAAGTATTACATTATAAATATTTTCTTCTAATTTTAAGGAACTACTTGATCCCAAAATTAACTTCTCATACTTCAGAAGAAACCACTTGCTTCTGCACCCTTTTATACAATTACTTTTCTAATTTTCTGTTTGATGAGAAAACAGTCCCCAGTTATATGAATTCTTTAACTTCCTTGAGCATGTAATACTTAATCTCCTCAAGCATTTAGCCTTATTCTGTGTCACTGCCTTCTCTCCTCACATTTTTCCTGCACCAGTATTTTACTTTTACTTCATTGAATTCCGTAACCATATGGAACAAATCTGCAAAATCTCAGCTTCCTATATTTATGGAGAAATGGGAGATTAATGATGAGTACTGAGGATCTTCTTTTTTGTATGCATATATGAAGATTTTAGTGAAGTTAAATATAGTTGATGGTACTTTAACGGGGTTATCCAGGAAGTAATGTTACAAAGCATGTAGTTCTTGCGGGGTAAGGTGGTACCACTGCCATGTAGCAGTAAGCCAGCGGAAGCGACTGAGTAGTCCCAATTGTCAGTAGCTTGTCGACTGGCATTGTATTAAAGGTTACAGATAAATGTCCTCATTCCGTTTCGATTCATGCTGCTGCGATTAGTCGTGAAATTGTTGCAGTTTATGGAGTGTCATAATGTCAAGACAGCATGTGAAAAAATGGTTAGAGAATTTTTATTTTGGAAAAACGGAAATTCACGATGAAGCCAGAAGTGGACTTCTGGATGCAGTCTCAGTGTTGTTTGTGAAGGTGGCTGTCCGATGTGACTGATCCCATCGTACAGAAAATTGCAGAAATGTTCTCTGATCGGCAATTTTTGTTTGACAATTGACAACCTGCGTGAACTTGTCCAAACATTTCATAAACTGTTGTTCATGAAGTCATAACTAATTGACTGAAATATCGCAAGTTGTGTGCGTGATTAGTGCTCAAGATGCTTACTGAAGCAATCAAAATTGATAGTCAGTGCCGCCCAAGAATTTCTTGACCATTTTGAGACTGAAGGTGATGTTTTATTCAACTCTGTAGTGACAGGAGATGAAACGTAGGCTTATCACCATATTCCAGAGAGCAAACATCAATCAATACAAGTGGCTCCATACCCATTCTCCTTTAGCCATAAAATTTTAAACTCGGCAATCAGTGAGAAAAGTCATGGCATCTGTGTTTTGGGACAGAAAAGGGGTTCTGCTCGTTGATTTTTTTGGAAAGAGGTGAAACAATCTATGCTGCAAGATATTGTGAGACCATGAAACAACTTTGCCGAGCCATTCAAAACAAATGTCATGGGATGCTAACGAAGGGATGTCTCTCCTTCATGACAATCCACGTTCATACTCTCCTCATGCAACACAAGAGTTGTTGACTTCATTTGGTTGAGATGTTTTAAGCCACCCCAATCTCACACCTAGTGACTATCATCTGTTCACTAAATTGAAAGAGCACCTTGATGGAAAATACTTTTCCAACAACGACAAGGTGAAAATTGAAGTGAAGAACTGGCTGAAAAAGGCGGCATGAGACTTCTATGACACAGGAATCAGAAAACTCATCCTATACGAAGACGTCCTATGAAGACGTCTCATGGATGACAAAATGTGTTGAACTAAATGGTGATAATGTGGAAAAATAATGTAATACCTGTACTACAATCTGTATAAATTTTATTAACACTTTGCCTGCAAGGGTCATCACTCGATGATGGATGAAGTTATGTGATTTCTACATATGTCGTCATATGACGACGGCCATTATTAGTTGTTTGTGAATGGACTATGTCGCTATGTAGCGACGATACATCACTCGGAACGAATAGTTTAGATATTTTATTGCACATTTCTACCATTAGATGTCTTTGTGTAACTTTTAGTTTCTTAGTATTTTTGTACAATGTGGTTCAGTTCAACATTCACCATTTGTGTATAGCGTTTAGGTAATGTTAATGTTTGTTGAAATCGTAGCGTGTTTGTAAATTATACCTATTATTTTGTCAAAAACCAGTACATTGTGTTGACTACTGAATTCTAATAACATAACATAGCATGTAGTTCACTACACCATTTTAAAGAAGAAATTCTATAAAATAAAACAATGTACGTACCAAATTTATAACTACTAGGTGTTTATAAATGAATAGCGGAGGTTTTAACGCTCTATAATATTTAATACATTATACTTACAGTTATAAATGAAACATTAAATGAAAGTGCAACTCAAGCAGTTTTGTTTGTTGGCAGCAGTGCGCTATGTTTCCACCGCCAGCCGTTAGAAAGCGCTAGTAGCAAAGATGGCGACCAAAGAACGGAAAGCGTTTTGTGTTTTACAGTTCGCAAAGACGGAATCGGTAGTTACTGCACAACGTGCATTCCGTATTAAGTTTGGTTGTGAACCTCCTGGTGATAATAACATCCGTGGATGGTATCATCAGTTTGAAGATACCGGCTGCGTATGCAAAGGCAAGAGTACGGGACGACGAAGTGTTAGTGCGGAGAGCGTTGAGCAAGTGCAAGAGTCGTTCACGCGTAGCCCACAGAAATCTATTCGGAAGGCTAGTCGTGAATTAGCAATTCCTGTAACAACTGTTTGGAAAGTTTTATGGAGATGCTTACAACTACGTCCTTATCGTTTGCAGTTGGTACAGGCTCTAAATCCTGCAAACTATGGTTTACGTGCCGACTTCGCTAACAAAATGTTGTTGCATGAAGATTTTCTAGAGCATGTCATCTTCAGTGATGAGTCGACTTTTCACCTTAGTGGACAAGTGAACACTCATAATGTGCTAATCTGGGGCACAGAAAATCCTCACCCGATGGTAAAAGTGCAACGAGATTCTTCTAAATTGAATTTTTTTGTGCTATGTCCCGGCGAAAAGTTTATGGGCCTTTGTTTATTGTTGAAGCAAATGTAACTGGTGCTTCTTACCTTGATACTCTACAGCTATGGCTCGTCTCTCAGTTGGAAGATGAAGAGCCAGAGAACTTCATTTACCAGCAAGAAGAACAGTCGGACGTTAAACAAAAAAAAAAAAAAAATTACCAGCAAGATGGTGCGCTACCTCACTGGCATAACAAAGTACGCGATTGGCTGAACGTCTCTTTACCCGACCACTGGATTGGCCACAAGGGGTGCAATGACAGGGCTCGTTTTCCATGGCCTCCACAGTCACCCGATCTGACGCCGTGTGATTTCTATCTTTGGGGGTTCATGAAGGATCGTGTGTATGAGCCTCCACTACCAGCTGACCTTCCTGAATTAAGAATCAGGATTGAAGCAGCTGTTACAACAACTACTTAAGAGACACTGAACATTGTTTGGGAAGAACTCGCATATAGTCTTGACGTGTGTCGTGTGATGAATGGTGTGCACATTGAACACTTGCAGGCATTTATGTAAAACTGTTTGAGTTGCTCTTTCTTTGATGTATCATTTATAACTGTAAGTATAATGTATTAAATATTATACAGCATTAAAACCCCGCTATTCATTTATAAACACCCGGTATAACACAACATTTACATAATGATTTTTAAAATTTGACATTTTACAGAACTAGGGTACAACGGAGTGAATTGAATAACATAATGGCTCAGCTGGTTAATTGTTAAAATTTATGCATCTTTTGTATTTAAAAAAATCTTGTAACCGTAGTTTCCGAAGAACCATTGTATATATGGAGTTTTTCTGGTTTCAGGTTTTTTAACAGTACCTATCTCAACAGCTATGACTCTGGAAGAATTAATGGAGTTGATGGCTGCCGGTTCTTTGTTGGCTTTGTACACTGATATTATTTATAATATTAACAAAACATTTCAACCAGCTTATTTCTGTAAGGATTCAGGTAAGTACTGGTCAGATTGTTAGTCCGTGGGCCAGATAGGGTTACCGTGCAATCCCCCCCCCCCTACATCCCAACTTGTCATACATCGACGTGTTCGTTTCAACCTCCTGATCAAGAATATCCAATGTTCCCAAAAAAAAATTCTGGCAAAATCTACCAAAATGGCAATTAAAGATGGCCACCAAGCGTTCCTGCATTAGTTCGTTTATTTGATTATATCTTTTGTTCTAATTACCATACAGTCTTTTTATACACACCAAATTAAAGTTTAAGAGTTGCCAAACATTTTAAACACAAAAACGGTATCTTAATTGGAAAATCTTGGAGAAAAGTACGATCAAATTTGAAATTTTTATGAAAAATTCCTCTAGAACTTGTTTAGAAACTTAAATAACACCTAAGTGGCTAAATATTTTGAAAAAATAAGCAAAATAAAAGTTATTATATTTACTATTAAATCCACTACTTACATAATATAATACTACAACGTTTGATGGAACAGTCTCATTTGAAGTATCAGTGGCAGCGAGTCTGGCTCGCTGTTCTCAAGTAGCTCTTTACACAACATCGTATCGACTGTCATGTTGGTCTTTAGTCTTCTTCACATGTTCTGGTTTACTTTTTTATTTAGTAGACTTGTAAGTATATTTTTTTATAAAATGGAAGGTTTCAAGTTTTTCCTCGGAATTACAAATTTTTTTCAGTCCGAATACGGCAAAATATTTCACAAACAAATGACGTTATTCTTTAAAGTACAATATAATCTTATGAATGCAAATAGAATCTACTAATTCATGTTTGTACATATTTTTCCGCCATCTTGCATTCAACTTTGTTTAAAATACGAAGGTGGTCATGTGACACATCATTTGCATATAGAATTTTACGAAAAGTTCACTGGTGAAAACCGTTTATAAATATGTCTTTCCGTTTTGAAGTTATAGCCTGTCAAACTTGGGAACACAGTTAAATTGGCTCGTCTTGGATGTGACGAACACGTCGATGTATGACAAGTTGGGATGTTGGGGAGAGGGGTACACGGTAACCCTATCTGGCCCACGGACTATGTGTCTTTGTATACCATCTTCTACCGAAACGTCCTACAGATCAGGGACTGCATTCTCCAAAATAGTTCTCCACCATTCACCTGAATATTTCATGAAGTTCTTGAGCCAAAGTTTTCTATCTTGCCATGTCTCCTGAAAAATTACCTGAAATTGTTAATACAGTAAAACCCCTCTTAACCCTTAAACTCCGGAATGGTTTTGCCTGCTATTGTGAAAGTTCAAATTATTAAAACACGCTCCCAAATAAATTCATTTATCTAATTTCATTATTGATAAAAAATTACAGATGTTTTCTGTAATATGTATGGTTATTTTGAGTATAAAAACATAAAAATCGCTTCAGACTTACATTTGCTAGACGTCGCAAACTTTTCGCGCGCACACAAATTTGTAGGTTACTTCATATTTTTTACTGTAAGTCACTGAAATATAAATTTACCATAAAATTATACATAACATATTTTGTAGAAGACAGTTTTGTGAATAAAACCATGTTTCACATTACGATTTGGGATAATTTTTTGTTGAGTAAATTCAGTTTGGAATTTGTAACATATTTCAGTTTTTTGTAAATTTTTCTAGAAAAGTAAGAATGAAAAATATGTTTTTTTACCAGTCAATTACTAAATAAAAAAAATTTGAAAAAATTACAGGTGTTTTTTTATAATATGTATGGTTATTTTGCGTATTAAAACATAAAAATAGCTTTAGATCTACGTTCATGAGACGACGCGAACTTTTCGTTCGCACATCAATTTGTAGGTTACTTCATCTTTTTTTCTGTAAGTCACTGAATAATAAATGTACCATAAAATTGTACATAGCATATTTTGTAGAAGACAGTTTTGTGAATAAAACCATGTTTCATATTATTATTTGGGATAATTTTTAGCAGAGTAATTTCAGTTTAAAATTTGTAACATATTTAGGTTATTTTTGTAAACTTCCCAATGTCAGTGTTAGGATTTTACACACATAGAAAGTTACAAGTATACAATATTTCTAAAAGTATTAGTGAAATAAAACGAGGTACTGTGTTAGAAGTAAAAAGGTTTGCACGGTTGGCAGACAAAAAATATTTGCTCCCTCACAAACAATTGCATGTCAACGACCCCTTCTACAACAGACCTATGGCCTTGTGTCAATCTAAAAAGAGACACATGTGTACATAGTGGGAAAAAGTTTTACCATCTGAAATTATGAAATGTTTCCAAAGTTCTAGCATATGAAATAGACCTAACGCAAATGTTATGTTGGCCATTCTTTACCACCTGCCTACAGTATGAACCAATAGGAAATCCATTGAATTTTATATCATAAAACTTCATTTCAAGGCGCCAAATTTGAGATATCATACGTGCTGAAAGCTTTATAAATATGTCTGCTATGGCTGTCTTAAGCTGGCAATGTATGGAGACCCAAAAAGGGGTTTACCGGTAACAAAGGGTTAACCAAAATATGTACCTGATTTCAAATATGCGAAATTCCGGATTACATGCAGTTATACTTTTAGGGTTTAAAAATAGTAAAAATGATTATACAGTTTTTATACGACTGTTTATTAATATATGTTTAGGCCCGATAATTAAATTATATTTGTTATCGCCGCTATTGGCAATAAATATAGGTAGCAGATAACTCCGTACAGTCGATGAGTGAGTGTCGTGCCGTACGCGTCGCTATTTGTTACCGCTGTCTCGTTAAACCGCTTTATGACCGCTGTTCTGATAACCGTGTTATCAATAACACCGCAATTTGGAATTTCCTTGTACCTTATCCCTGCGCTGGTGGTATTCCTTTTATTTTATTTGTCCTTGTCTTGGAAAAAGGGGTAAGTCAAGTTTTCATTATATTTTACTTCGCATATATTATATCATTAAATTTATTTTACCGCAATACAGTCCACTGTCGCTCTATTAAATAAAACACAACCGCAACTATTGGTAACCTCCGGACCTGATATCTTCCAGAAACACATTATTAACTTTCGGGCGGATAGCTTCGAAAAGACCATTGGTTTTCCTTCGCGAGGGATATACCTTTACATTGTGTTTTATTTGATGTCAATTGAATTCACGTTAAATCGCTTTGTTAATGTAAATGTAAATAACATTAATTTGTTTAAAACACGCTATTCGCTATTGCACGCTATACGCATATTTGTTAAATTTGCGCTTTGCATAAAATTCATAACTGTTCATTTTTTTAAGAAGTCGGAAAACTTTAATTACGTTTTCAATTATATATATTGTTAGCATAATATGCATTACAATTCTTGTATGCTGTGTCAAGTTTTAACCTGCATAAAACTTGTTATTCGCTTTAAGTTATCTGCTACCTATTCCTACAAATTTTGTTATTTCGTTATCGGCTTATCTACAAACTTCACATTTAAATTTAAATTTCGATAAACACAATAATTATAATTTTATTATTTCAATTTGATTATCTTCATGAATAAATTCTTTAATCCTTAAATTATTTCTAATCAATAAATAAATGATTATTCTAGAATAAAACTATATTGGATAATACGTCTTCAATATTGATAATACGTATTATCAAAATACGTGTATTTTATTTGTTCATTATTTTGCTTATACAAAAATACATTGTGTTTGTCTTGCATCCTTCCAATTTTATTTTATTTTTGGATCGCATATTTAGAAATAAACAATTTCTTACGATTTTGCAATAATTTAAAGAAATTATTCTTTAATTAAGTTACGCGATTTCCGTGCTACTTGTTTGCATTTATAACCCTGTTATTAGGTTCATTTCTTATATTTAAACAAAAAAAAAAATATGGCAACCGATCAAACAAGGTTAAGGGTATTAGAAGCTAAGAAAAACCATCTCTACCAAAGAGTTCAGCAAACGTATGATGCCAGCCTAAAGCTGGATATACCCGCTTGTAAAGATTTATTCATAAAAAAATGTTTAACTATTAAAGAAACCCGAAATGAATTTCGTTTAATTATGGATGAAATAAATGAATTGTCATTAAAAATAGATGATAACACTGAACCTAGTTTTCAAGCAGTTGATGCTTTAGAAGATTTATATTGTGCTATTATAACCGCAGAAAAATCGCTTAAATTAGAAATTAGTAACAGTGACCAAAAAAGTAAACAAATTACTGAAATTAAGCCTAAAATTAAGTTGCCGATTTCAGAACTACCCGGATTTTCGGGCGAACTTTCGGAATGGCCTATATTTTTTGAAAGTTTTAAAAGTAATATTCACGAAAATATTAACTTATCCGATTCCGATAAAGTTAGATACCTTGTAGGTAAACTAAGTAAAAAGGCATTAGCAGTAACTTCCGGAATTCCGCCTACCGCTGAAAATTATGCTATTTTATGGAAAAATCTTGTAGATAAATATCAAGATAAAAGAAATTTAGCGTCTTTTTATTTAAATAAAATTTTAGAGTTTAAACCTCTTACTTGTCAATCTTCTCAAGGATTAGAAAACTTTTTGCATTCTTTTGTAGCATCCGTTGATGCTCTTAAGGCTATTAATGTCGGTAACTTAGCCGATTTTATTATTTTGAAATACATTGTAGGAAGGATGATATCTCTACGTTCGATCAACTTTTAACTTTTACAAAAGAAAACGCAAAAATTCTTTTTCACAATTCAAAATTTAATAAACTCGAGAATTCTCAAATTAAAGATAAAATTAACGAAAGTAAACCTACTCATACTTTCCTGACGAGTAAGAATAATAATTATCAACCCCCAAAATGTGCAATTTGCAATGAATTGCATCAAGTTTTTAAATGTCCTGAATTTAAACGGTTATCATCCGCTGACCGATTTTTAGCTGTAAAAACAAAACATTTGTGCGTGAATTGTTTGTCATCTCAGCATACTACTAAGAACTGTAAGAGTTTTAAGACCTGCATTTTCTGCAAGAAACGATACCACTCTACCTTGCATCGTGACAGTCAACCTTCTGTGACGAAAACTGAGGAACTGAACGCAAGTAAATCGGATACTCTGACTCCTTCAGTTGACACTTCGAAACAAGTTACCTCATTTGATTCTTCGCTCGCGCACTGCTCAACATCGTCAGTTAGCATGACTTCTCAAAATACTCCGCCAGAATCGATAGTTCTATTATGAACTGCAAAAATTTTTATTTTTGATACGATGAACCGCGCTCATGAAGCTCGTGTGCTTCTTGACAACGCCAGCCAATCAAATTTTATTACTGCCGAATTTCAACGCAAGCTGGGGTTAAAGGTATCACGAGTAAATTCAGCGGTTCAGGGAATTGGACTTAGCACTCGTCCTCTTAAATTTAACGCATCACTTTCTATCGCCTCCCGCTTTGATACGCAAAGGGTACTTAAATTAGACGCTTTTGTTATAGATAAAATAACTGATAGTTTACCCAGCCGATGTTTTTCATTGGAGTCATTATCGCACTTCAAAAATATTCAGCTCGCTGATGATACGTGTAATATTCCCAGTCAGATAGACATTCTGTTGGGATCGGAAATATTTTCGCGTATATTAAAATCACATAAAATAACGGGACCTCCCGGGACTCCAGTCGCTTTAGATACGCTTTTCGGTTACATTCTTATGGGAAGAACTGTATCGGATCATTCGCACAGTAATCGTTCTGAAAATCAAGTCTACATGTCTACTACTGAGACTTCACTGGATGATTTAATGAAGAAATTTTGGAGTCTAGAAGAAATCCCGCAACCCACTTTTTTGGACAAAGGAGACGAGATATGTGAAAAACATTTCATCGACACCCACCAGAGACTACCGACTGGTCGCTATTCTGTTTCGCTGCCGTTTAAAGAAGATCCTTCCACTCTCGGAGATTCACTACCTGTCTGCGAAAAACGCTTCTCATCTTTAGAAAGACGACTTAAAGCCAATCAAGACATAAAGATAGAATATCATGCCTTCATGAAAGACTACATCGAACAAGGTCATATGTCTCTGTCAACTTTTACTAACGACAGTTATTATCTGCCACATCGTTGCGTAATAAAACCGGACAGTACAACCACACGTCTTCGAGTAGTTTTCGATGCAAGCACTAAGGCTTCAAATAATCGTTCGCTTAATGATCTTTATACAGGACCTAAATTACATTGTGACTTAATAGAAATTCTTGTTAGATTCCGCTTATATCCGATTGCAGTTACTGCAGACGTGAAACAGATGTATCGGCAGATTGAAGTCAATTCCGAACATCGAAAATTTCAGAAGATTTTATGGAGATTTTCCCCAGATGAAGAAGTGCGCGCGTGGACACTAAATACTGTGACTTTTGGTGTCAAGCCAGCTCCATTTCTCGCGATTCGAGTCACTCGGCAATTAGGCGTAGATGAAGCAACCAAATATCCTGAAGCTGTTGCTGCAATAAATAATTCCATCTATATGGATGATCTGGTCACCAGTATAAAGAACCTCCAAGAGGCTCAGACGCTATACTATCACTTACGAAAATTGTTTAAGGCTGGTGGGTTCAAAATGGTCAAATGGTCAAGCAATTCCTCTGATTTAGTTTCTGTAATTCTAATTGAAGATCAACTTCTGAATTCTAAAAATTTCCAAAATGATGACACAAGAAAAATTTTGGGTTTGCAGTGGATCGCATCATCGGATTGTTCTAGTTTCAAGATATGCTCTGAGAATAAAATTTGTACAAAACGCAACATTTTGTCGTCAATAGCTAGGATATTTGATCCTTTGGGATTTCTAGCTCCCGCAACGCTGCTAGCAAAATGTTTAATAAAAACATTATGGTCATTAAAAATAGACTGGGATGAAAGCCCTCCAAAACAAATCGTGGAGACTTAGACTAACTTTCAATCGCAACTGCCAGTACTATTAAAATTAAAAATTTCTCGCCATGTCGCTATTTTTGAAGGACACACAGCAGATCTTATCGGTTTCTGCGACGCGTCCGAAAAGGGTTATGGTGCTGTAGTTTACATTAGAGCTCAGCAACCAGATAATACATTCAAAATTAATCTCTTATGTGCAAAATCTCGTGTTGCACCTATGAAAATAAATACAATTCCGCGGCTAGAGCTATGCTCAGCAGTTATGCTTGCTCGATTGATTTCATTTGTGTCCAAAGCATGTGAAATTCAATTTAAGTTCAAGAATATATTCGCATTCTCGGATTCAATGATAGTGCTTCAATGGATCAATAGCCCTGCATCGAGGTGGAAAACCTTTGTCGCTAACCGCGTATCATATATACAAGAAAATCTACAATCTTCAGCTTGGTTTCACATAAATGGAGAGCAAAATCCGGCCGATTGTCTCTCTCGCGGCCTACTACCAAATAATTTGGTTGACCATCAGCTATGGTTTCGAGGCCCAAGCTGGCTAGAAGAAGATTATTCTCTCTGGCCTAAGTATCCGATCAATTCGTCAAAAGAATTCGTCGATGAACAACGTGTTTTGATTGCTACGGAGTCAGCAGATTACCCGCTTCGAGACTTAATAGACAAATGCTCGTCCTACAATAAATTGCTCAGAGCCACTGTTTACGTTTTACGGTTCTTAAAACGACTTCCTTGCGTTGATGGTCTCATATCCGCATCTGATTTAGCCGCCGCCGAATTACTTATAGTCAGAGAAGTACAAAAGGAACATTTTGCCTCGGAAATACAATCGCTTATTGAAGGAAAGGGCTGCTCTTCGGAAATTAGGAAGCTCAATCCGTTCTTGTCAGAAGGTGTTCTACGTGTTGGTGGACGGTTAATTAACTCGGAAATAAGCTACGAGCAAAAACATCCTATACTTCTTCCAAAACGAGATAACTTCACGAATCTCATCATAAATCATTGTCATCAAAGGCATTTCCATACAGGGCCGACGCTCGTGTTATCGCTACTACGCCAGAAATATTGGATCTTAGGTGGAAGAAGCGTAATTCGAAACTTGATCCGTTCTTGCAATATTTGCTTTAAGCTTCGACCAAAACCCATATTTCCTCTTATGGGAAGCCTACCCTCTGCAAGAGTAAAGCCAAGTAAGGCATTTTTGCACACCGGTGTGGACTACGCTGGACCATTCTGGGTGTCCTGGACAAGACGCAGGAGCGCTCGCCCTCAAAAGGCTTACTTGTGCTTATTCATCTGCTTAACTGTCAAAGCAGTACATTTAGAATTAGCATCTGATTTGTCAACTCAGACGTTCCTTTCTGCCTTAATAAGGTTTATATCTCGCCGCGGGCCATGCAAGACGTTTTATTCTGACTGTGGAACAAACTTCATTGGAGCCAGAACTCAGTTGAAAGAAGTATACGAATTAATAAAATCAGACACTTACGTCCATGCATTGGGGTCAGAGCTAGCCGAGAACCAAATTGAATGGAAGTTTAACCCAACTTATGCTCCGCATTTTGGCGGTTTGTGGGAGTCCAATGTAAAGTCTGTGAAGAGCCATCTTTATAGAGTAATTGGTCAACAAATTTTAACGTTTGAAGAGCTTTCCACCGTTTTTTCACAAATTGAAGCTATTCTCAATTCTCGCCCGCTTTATTGCTTAAGCTCGGATCCAAGCGACCCTTCAGCTCTTACTCCAGCTCATTTTTTAGTGCAACAACCTCTACAAGGACTGCCTACTTGCAATCTACTGGATGAACCGCTGAATCATCTTACTAGATATCAGCTTTTAGACCGGTTGATCAAAGAATTCTGGAAGAGATGGAAGGTGGAGTATCTTCACAACCTGCAAGTAAGACAAAAATGGAACTCTCCCGCTAAACCTGTGGAGGCCGGTTTAATCGTCATCATTAAAACTGAAAATTGTCCACCTCTTCAGTGGCCACTTGGAGTAATCCAAGAAGTTATTCCTGGTCCGGACGAAATTATTCGAGTCGTGAAAGTTTGCACTCGAACAGGAGTACTTACGCGGTCGGTGACTAAAATTTGTCCGTTGCCGACCCAGTAATATTTCGATTCTCTTTTAATTATTTATTCTAGGTATCTTTTAGTTTAGTTTATTCTTTTCTATTTTCGCAATAAGATTTTGATATCTTTTCTGTAATTTTTATTTATTTTTTATTGTGTTTGTAAATAATCTGTGTGTAGAGGTTTTCACACGGAAACTACGCCTTTAGATTTTTCTATTTTACTTTTTCCATATATTTTTTTACGCTATTTTTCTTAATTATCCTTTCCTTTTTCCCTTTCTTCCGTGGGCCACCTCGCCTTCGCAAGTCTTCAGTGACAGCCCCCGCTGAAGTGAAGATGTCTCCTTTCTTTTTCCTTCAATTTCCTTATTTATTTTTTTGGGGTTCAGAAACTGTCGTTTCAGGGGCGGGGAGGATGTTTAGGCCCGATAATTAAATTATATTTGTTATCGCCGCTATTGGCAATAAATATAGGTAGCAGATAACTCCGTACAGTCGATGAGTGAGTGTCGTGCCGTACGCGTCGCTATTTGTTACCGCTGTCTCGTTAAACCGCTTTATGACCGCTGTTCTGATAACCGTGAATTCGGAACACCGCAATTTGGAAACTCCGTGTACCTTATCCCTGCGCAGGTGGTGGTATTCCTTTTATTTTATTTGTCCTTGTCTTGGAAAAAGGGGTAAGTCAAGTTTTCATTATATTTTACTTCGCATATATTATATCATTAAATTTATTTTACCGCAGTACAGTCCACTGTCGCTCTATTAAATAAAACACAACCGCAACTAATATATTTAAGCGAAAATATGGAAATTTCAAGAGAACAAAATGTAATATTGTACAGTAATTAATATTTATTGTATATTTTTACTTTCCCTTGCCCTATACAAATATATACAGAAGGAAAATATTGTTTTCATGTAAATTTTTCTAAATCAAATTTTCATCTGAAATGCATGTTTTCAGGTCCCCTAAACCCAAAAAATATTTTTTTAGCGATTGGTCTGTTTATGAACAAATTATCTTAAGAATGGAATAGCGTACCAAGTTCAAACTTTAACTTAAGTTAGGTACCATGGGGAACCCGACATGAACATTTTCATCAAAATAGGTCAACTGGAAGTAGTATTAGTTAATATGTGCAATTTTTCACTTTTCGTGATTTTTTCTAAAGTGGCTTCTACAAATTTTTTTAAAACCTCTCATTTACTACATTTTTTCTCTACAAGATGGAGTAAGTGCCATATCAGCTTCTTGGGGAGGCTGTGCTCTAGTGGTAAAACATGTTTTTTTAAAGATTGCGGCTGAACATATATTTTTGGGGAAAAGTGTATATCCCAGCGTATAAGTCGAGGTTTCAGAAACAAAATATATGTTTAAAAAACAGAGGTTGACTTATACACCGGGTCTACAAAATTTAATTTTTTTAAAGTTCAAGGTAGTTGACTGAGAAACAAAATACACTGAGGTACTTAACTGAAATAAGTAACTACGTAACACTATATTCTTTAGAAATACCTAACTATATTCTTTTTAAAAGAAAAAGTAATAGAATAAAAAGTTATTATAAAATACATACTGTTATAGACCCGTGTCAGAAATTTCTGACTCTCCATTGTCTATTCCTGCAACGTCATATGGATCCCACAAGTCTTCCCTTGCTCCATCACTATCCTTGTCAGTATCGTTATTGTCGTCACCGACGTCCCACAGTATGTCGTCTTCTGATGAATCTAAAGCGTTAGATATCCTGCATTTTTTAAAATGATTTTACCACAGTTTGTATTTTCACTTCATCCCAAGCTGTAATGCAAGTCATCACATTTACTGGCAAATAATGTCTAAAGACAGGATGCATATTTCTGCCCAGAGTAAAACTTTTCTCTCAAACAGCCATCCATTTATTCCACTCCCGATAAACTGCACTTTTAAATGGCTTGTTTAAACAAACATCCAATGGTTGGAGCACTGACGTAAGTCCACACGGGATTACACATGTATCCGTATTTTCGTCCTTTAAATTTGTTTTTGTTTTTTCTGTTAAATGCGCACGAAACATGTCCCACACCAATAAGCCCCCACCAAGTCGCCTATTCCAAATATTTTTTACCCAAATGTCAATACCGGCCTCATCCATCCACCCCTTTTCTTGGAAATGTACTATTATGCCTGATAGAAATTTAATTTTTGGCCTACTTTTGCGCTTAAAAATAACCAAAGGCTTGAATTTTGTTCCATCTGCCATATACGAAAGAACCACAGTAAAACGAGTTTTTTCGTGTCCAGTTGTTTTAACAATAACCGAATGTTCACCTTTTACGTTCACTGTGCGATTACCAGGCATGTCAAAATTCAGTGGCGTTTCGTCCATATTTCCAATGTTAGCCAGCTCATAGTCGTGTTTTTTTCGAAGGTTTATAACAAATCTATGAAAATTAATAATCTTGTTATCTAAATCTTTTAGTAATTTTTGTGCAATTTTAGTTTTTTGTCACAGAACTAGGTTATGTCGATCCATAAAACGGCTACACCAACTTCTAGTTGCCAGGAAACTTGGCGAGTGTTCAGGATTATCTTTTGCCCAGTTTATTGCATGCAATCGAATTGAGCAACGTGTGATAATATTGGCGCTCAGTCGGTTTTCAAGCACCCATTCTGCTACATGTTTCTCTAATTCCGGCCAAAGTACAGTTCCTGTTCGCGTAGCGCATTTAGAGCGAAGCATTCCTCTGATCTTTTTTTCACTTTTCCGCCAATCACGCACAAGTTTTTCTTAAGTCTTATAACTTTTAATTTGAATGAAGAGTCGTATTTCATTCGTTTAACCGCACTTATTGCTACAGGTAGTATTACACGCACGAGTAGGCCTATATAAAATGCACTGTTAAATAAATAACCGAAAGCAGGTGGATAACCTAACTCGATTGTAGTCACTGCAATGAAGAACATAATAGTAACCTATAGACTGTACTGTACTAGTACTGGAAGCCTGTGAAAGTCATTCACACAAGATGTATTGGGTATTCCCAAATGTAACATTAGGCAGGTACCCATAAAACCTTTTGATTGACAGGTGGAAATCGTCTACAATATAGTACTTCCCCATTTCTGTCCCAAAATAAATACCGTAATGTAAACTGAAATGTATAATCTTATACCTAGTAGCTAGGTATGTTCATTCATTGTGTAGCACAGATGGCTAATTAAAGAGTCGTTTTTAAATAATCTGACGTACCAGTGGGTTATCAAAATAAACTTTGTATGAATTACCTTACTTTTCAGATTCGACTTATACAACGGGTCTTGCTTAAATCAACACAAACACTCTACAAAATTAGTTTCGACTTATACGCCAGGATATACAGTACTCAAAGT
Organism: Catonia carolina; assembly: GCA_035578175.1. NCBI lineage: Eukaryota > Metazoa > Arthropoda > Insecta > Hemiptera > Achilidae > Catonia > Catonia carolina. Next base: position 17,260,741 of record JAQMRL010000012.1, read on the forward strand.
TGTAGAAAATTAAAAACCCTACAACTGTTATTTCAAGCGTTTTTCCCTACAATGCTTAGTTTAGTGATTTTTTTCTGTATTTTGCTCATCGAAATTGGTCAAGAAATTAGAATTTTCTCTCTCTTGGCCTGTTTGAATATTTATTTATAGGGAAGGAAAGTATTGTTTTTTAAGATTGCGGTCTCAGTATGCTTTTTACGACAAAAGAGTATGTAATTAAAGTTATTGAAAACTAAAAATATGTACAACTTTTATTTCAAAGCATTATTTTCTACAGAGGTTGATTTTCATTTTGTGCCATTACTCATTATTAAACTTTGGTTGTATTGTTCATTATTTACTTTGGCAAGAGAAAGTTGTGTGAGTATTTCACACCAATTATTTTTTTTATTAACAATCTTTTTAAAAAAAGATTGAGATTTTTGATGAAATCATTTTTTGCAGCAACATCACACCATCGTTGTATTAGAAGCATGTCCTGGAGATGAAGAAGCCTATTCATAATATTGAAATAGAGTAATCACCAAATTAAAAAACAAGTTTTCCAGATCTGTTTCGGTTAACAAGTTCATGGCGGCCTGGTTGATGCAAAGTCATTCACCATGACGGAGTAATACTGCAATAATAAACTGGCTTGACACTATTATATTCTTGTACAAAAATTTATTATTTAAGTTACTTAATTATTTTTGCCTTACTTAATATTTACTAAAATTAATTTTTAGTGATTGAGTAATTGTAACACAAGTAATGTCATAAAATAAATTTTTATAATATTACTACTATGACTAGAAAACATAGAAAAGTTGTGTAAATTCTCAGGTTTTCTTACGTGTTTATAAAAATGTAGATGGAATAACATAATCAATATCTGTAATTATGAAATATATGTACCCTAAAATTCGATAACATATATAAATATTTCATTTAAAACTAATAATTTACAAGTAACTAATAAAAAAAAGCTCACAGAACGGTTTTTAAAATTCCACCAGGCCTTCGGGCCAGCCCAGTCAGTCAGCTGGTAAAATGTTGGTATTATTTGTTAACTAACATTGGTTGGGCAAGTGACTTTGTTTGGTGACCAGCTGACAGCCATCTGTGAACAAATTCTTTTGGGGGTCGCTGTTCAAACTCATGCCTAATTCACATCAAATATTACAGCAAAGCAGTGATCAAACTGGGTAGTTGTCAATCAAATACAGTTCCCGATAACAAAAAAAAAAAAATATTAAAAAAAGTTCCACCAAAATAAATCTGTGACGTCTGTTCAAGAACCGATCGCATACTGGCAAAGAATGAACCTTTTTCCAGGACTGCATGATAATGGAAATACTAGCCGCATTTTTGAGTTCCCCACTCGCCTCGTAGTGTTCGATAAACCGCATAAATACGTCCGCCGCTCTCAACGTGTTAAGTGGGTTTCAGATAATCAGGGTTTTACTGTATTTACTACTGCACAAAATAAATGTCCTTTCCGTTTATTGAAGCCCCAGTACAAGGTGTGTTCAGAAAATAACTGATTTTTTTTATTATTTGGAAACATTAATAGTTCGTGAACATTAATAGTCCCCTTCAAAATAGCCTGTCAGATATTGCATGCTTATGCCAGCATTTATTTCACAGTGAGGGGCCAGCCAACTGGCTTCGACACTAGGGGTCCCTGGTTCAATTCCCAGTTATCTGGTATATTTTCATTGTTCATTTTCATTTATTGTGATTTTTGTACAAAAATAAATTTAATCTTTTTGACAGCTGACAACTACAGAGTAAATATCTAATGGGGTTGCCAAAGTGCAGATACATTTTACTTTCTTATGCCGTAAATGGAGTGTAGGTAAGGAAAATATTCTTTTCATGTCAATTTTTCAAATTGTTTTCACCAAAATTATACATTTTCAAGACCCCAGAGCCCAAAAGACATGTTTCTACCTATAAGTCTGTGTGTGTGTGTGTGTGTGTGTGTGTGTGTGTGTGTGTGTGTGTGTGTGTGTGTCTGTGTCTGTGTGAATAAAATAACAGTTTATTTGTGAAAATTTTCAATTATTTGCAAATATCTCAAAAATGGCTCCTGATGATTTTCTTTAAAATCATCAAAATCACTTAGAATGATTTTCATTTCGTGTCATTTTGCATCATTAAAATTAGATTATGGTTTTTTAATTATTTGCATTGGCAACAGTATCGTGTAAGTGTTTCAGACCAAATTTTTCTTATAGGAAATAATGCCGACGGAGGTAAATATGAAATGTTGACAACAATACAAGATGAGGATGATGAAGAACTGTTAAATAACTTAGAGAGAGGAGAACTTAGTGATGATTCTGGACACAGTAGTGACACTGATATCGATGCAGTTGTTGCTGAATTTAAAGAGAAAATTAAGGTTTGTTTTAACCACTTTATTTTATGTACTTAAGTTTTTAAATCATACAAACAAAATAAAATAAATCTGTTAAAAAATAGTAATTTGTTTTGACGGTCCTCTTTCACTCTAACAACCGTCCGTCTCCTCTAACGTTTATCACCGTAACATATGTAGAGGTGGTACAACAGAATGACAGTCAGCTTTCATTTGCTGATAATTATAATATAACAAATGAAGAGTTTCTCTCTCAGTGCGTTCTATTATTTTTTTTACTGATCTTCATAATGTCACAACTTTTTATCATATTTAACCAAAAAAACATATTCGTATTATGTATAACATAAAACATATATTCACACACAAACATGTAAATGTGAAAACAGGCAAAACGCAAAGCACATACAAGGTTTGTTCAAAAAAAGACCCAACTTTTTAAATTGCATCCGAACCATGTACAGTTTGAATTCATGTGCCATTATACACCTATGCTGCTAGGTGTAGCATTCCTTCGAAACTAAATGAGACACTTAGCGCATTGTGGTAGTTTGATCAGTTAGTGGGCATGTGCAGTCAGCACTCTGCGAAAGTGAACATGAAGGACTTTGTAGAGCAGCGTTGTAACAGTAAATTTTGTTTCAACATCGGTAAACCTTTTTCTGAAATTGGGCATTGCTTCAGCAGGTGCTTAAGGAGGGCTGTATCAGCCACACACAATGTTACGAGTGGTATACTTGTTTCAAATCGAGCAGATCATCGACCAACGAAAATCCAAGATCAGGATGACCCTCGATGTCAACAAACGATGAAACAGTGATGCTGTTCAATGTGTTTGTCATGGAAATAGTCATTTAACTGCGCAGGAAGTTGCAGAAGAAATCGGGATCAGTATTGGTTCGTATCGTAAAATTTTAATAGAGAAATTTGGCTTGTATTGCATCTCAGCAAAAATGGTGCCATAACTGCTCACAAGCGAGCAAAAAAATCAAAATAAAAAGTTGTCCAGGAATTGCTTCAACTTGCTAAAAGTGATGAAAACTATCAGCACAGATGACGAAACTTGGTTTTATGGATATGTCATTGAAACCAAGGTAGAAACCACATGCCACGAATTTCCAAGCTGCCATTGTAATGCTGAGCCATCTGCCAGCTGTCATTCTACTACCCTTTTAGTATAACATATGTCATTTCATTTTGTGTTTTTGTGCTAATATATTTTACTAATTTCATGTTATAATACTAATGTTTTTTTTTTCTTTTTTTTTCTTGTTTGACCTCAATGGATCACTCTAGCCGACTTTGTGGTTCGCTTCCTATGTACTTCATTGGCTCGCTGTTTTTGCCAATAGCTCCTCATGTTTTCAGATCTTGCTTTTCGTTGCTCGTCAGTCACCTGCACAACTCTAACTACCTTGTCCACATTAAAATATTTTGCATTTAGAAACGCCCTTATCTTTGGTTTATTTGTCGCATCTTCAATCCTCAGTCCAACTTCATCAACATCCTCTTTAATTGCTGAGATGTATCTTCCACCAGATTTCACACTGATTCCTCTGGTTATAAGTTGTTTTAATAACCTATTCTCTGGCATTCTTAATATGTGAAAGAAATAAGAAATTCTGCGCTTTTTCATTAGACTGATAATAAAAAAAAAATGTTTAATCCTATAAATTTATTAATAATTTATTAATGTTTTAATCCTATAAATTATTTTATAAAATAAGTATTTACTTATTGATGTTCTGTATTCCATTTGTAGTTGACCACCTTCACCGATTGATGGATGAAAATAAACTGAAGTATAACTGAAATATAACTAATCAAATTTATTTTTAAAAACACTTAGAAAAAGTAAATATTTAAATTTATAGAGGCAAAATATCATTAAACGAACTGCTAAATTCTTCATATCCAGCATCATTGTCACTAACTTTCACTATCTGTATTTCTTTCAAAAGAAATAATGAAATTTTCCGTAGTTTCGCCCAGTTTATATTCTTTTTTCATATAATCATCTTCTATTTTAATGTATTTTCCACAGTACGATTTCCAGTTACATATTTACGTTCTTTTTGGCTATTTTATTTTCACATAAAGTTTTAACATCCTTATTGTCAAAAATTACATTACACCTACCAAGTCCTCTTTTATTTTAGACCATATCATTTCAATAGGATTTAAATCCAGGTGATACGATGGTAGTCATAAGATGTCATGTCATTTTTTGTAGCTCATTGAACAAGCTTGCAACATTCTCTATTTGATTTTATTAACTTGTACAACTGTGGCTTAAGCATTGTCTGAAGAAAACTGAATTAAATGACTGTCTAACCAGGTTTTCATGTCTTCTTTCCTTGATGTTGGTGTTCTCTTTGCTACTGTGTTGTGATAAGATGTGTTGTCAATTACAATCACAGAATTTTCTGGTAGATTCAGTATCAATTTTTCCTTAACCCATTTCAAATACTTTACTGTATTCATCTGGTCATGATAATCGCCACTTTTTGAATTTGATTTCCTAATCAATAAATATCGTGTGTCAACCCTATTTCTCCTCCAGCGTGTGCTATAATTAGTTTGTTGCCTCTTGAAATTGGAATTTTTAAGTCACATCCAGAAGCATCAATTCAGGATTTTTGGGAGGAGTGTGTAGATAAAATATATGACTAGTCAATGTAGACAATTGATCTTTTCTCCTCCCTGAATTTTTTTTAGTGACCAAGTATTTTATTCATTTTATTTTCTCATCATGTTTTTCAACAAGGAATTTCCTGTTGTCCTCTATTTTCCACCATTTAAATCCTAAGTTTTTTAATACTCGTCTTAAACTTGTTGTCCTTCCAGAGAAGTCAATGGAATCCTTTAGCCCCATCTGTAATTTTTTCACTGTTGGTAGTTTATACATTGTATGGAATTCATTTACCGTCTTTCTATCTGTACACTTTTGAAATCATAAAGTCCTGTGGCAGGTTTGTGCCTTTTTTGTATTTCCTTGGGTACTGAATGACAAGGAACCAAACTTTCTAACTTCCTGAGCGAGCCACTGTGATACAGCGCATGCAGCTGCTATTCTTTACTTACATTTTTTTATAGAAATTAAATGCCGATTATTATTTTCCAGTTTACCGAACCTATAAGCTTCTCTTTATATGAAATCGTATATGTTTTCTATTTCTCTGGCTTGTCGTCCTAGTTTATGATTTTTGAAAACATAAATTATGTTCATGTCATAAACAATGCCGTATTAAAACAATGACTAACATTGTTATCATTTATAATACCAATTACAAATTTTTTCTCTTTATTTTTACGTAAACGTATATACATTTAATCTACATTTTTTCTAAGGTTGATTTATAGAAATTAACTAATGCAATTTCTTTACGTTTGCTTAACAAAATAAAAAATTAATCACATTTGTAAAAAGTTACTAATTGTGCGAGCCTATATGGTCATATGAAATAAACGTTAGGGAATGTTTTTGCTTTAGATAGTATGCACCATAATACCAAGCCTGGAAATTCATGGCGTGGCCTATATAATCATCACAATGGGGTGGTCAACATTCGCCATGTCCAAACAAAGCATGCATGAGTCCATCAAACATGAAGTCAGTGCTGATTTTTTTGGTTTGACTGTCGTGGAGTTGTTCATCAAAAATTTGTGCCACACGATCAAACGGTCAACAAGGAGTTCTATGTTGAAGTTTTATGGTGTTTATGGGAAGATGTGAAACGAAAGAGGCCTGAACTATAGAAAAACAATAACTGGATTTTGCACCATGGCAACAAGCAAGTCACTCGTCTCTACTTGTTGGCCAGTAAAAGAACAGCCGTTCTTCCTCACCCCTCAATATTCTCCAGATATGGCTTCTGCAGACATTTTCCTATTTCCTAAACTAAAATCTGCCTAGAAAGGATGTCATTTTCAAAATGGTAAAGATATTCAAGAGAGATCGCTGGCACAGCAAAAAAGAGATCACACCAAACGAGTTACTGGGAGCATACAAACAATGGATAAAACGATGGAATGGGTGCATAGCAAGCAAGGGTGAATACTTTGAAGGAGACAAATGTGGGTAAAGTTTAAAGAATCGAATGGCTCAACAGAAAATCGTTGCTACTGACAAAATTTACAAAAGTGAGGTTTCAATGGAGTACGTTCTATAAATCCTCTATTTGATCATAATGGTGAATTCTAACGAGTAGAGTTGTAACTAAAATCTCAGAAATTCTTGAAACAAAATCGTCATACAGTGAAAAATCGTTATGCAGCTAAGAATCAGATGGTATCTTTCACTTTCTGTAAAAATTTGTTTTTGTTACTGCAACGTCTTTCCGTTGGCCCATTCAATTGTAGTAAAGATTTTATGATAAAAGTTCAACCTTTTTTTGAACGAACCTCATCTTCACAGGAAATATTTATTAATTTTTCCTGAGGTTATTTTGTTTTTCAAAAATATTTCAAGATTGGAATACGGAAAAACAGATTACAAAGTTGAAACTTGGAACTTAAGTTAGGTGTCACCAGGGGATACAACATGAACATTGTCATCAAATTTGGTCAACCGGAAGTAGTTTATTTGTGACATTTTTCACTTTTTTGCGATTTTCTAAAAAATTGCTTACAAGATTTTTTTAAATTGTCCAAATTTACTATTTTTTATTGTCTACAAAATAGGATAAGCGCTATCTGCTAAAATTCTTGGAGGGGGGGAACATTATGCTCTTAATGTAAAAAATGGTTTTTTGAAGATTGCGGCATAAATATGCATTTTACAACAAAAGTTAACATAATAAAAGTTACAGAAAATCATGAAACTTTCCACTTTTATTTCAAACATTTTTTTCTATATAGCCTCATTTAGCATCAATTGGTGATTTTCGGTATTTTTAAGTTCTACAGAGGTTTATTTTCATTTAGCTTCATACTCATGATTAAAATTAGATTATCTTTTTCATTTTACATTGTTTAGTCATTATTAAACATCGGTTATATTGGTCATTATTTACATTGATGAGAGAAAGTCGTGTGAGTTGTTTGTCTACATTTAATTTTTTAGTTTTTTATCTACAATTTTTTACAGGTGGCTACAACAATGGCCGATCCAATAATAAGTGAGCCAACAACTTTTACTGGAAGAAGAGTTACTTTGTCATTGATATTTGTGAATGCCTTATTATTTGTATCTGGTTTTGCAGTCCGATACAACTTCATTTTTCTGTTTATAATCTGCATTGTAGGTACGTTAAAGATTGTTTTACTTTTAACACTTTTTATCCGATTACTGTTCTTGTTCAGGGTCTGTCCCAAAAGATTGGGTAATGAATCCATAGTCGGCTATGTACACTTATGCGGTGCAGTTTCGGGCAGCAAATGGGGGGAAGGAGTCTTCGGTAGAGAATGCCACTGTCCACAGTCATCTGTGGGCAGTGGTTGACTGAAGATCGTGCTTAGCACAAAGTGTCATCATACCCTTGTCAAAAAAAACGACGATGCAAAATTTGGAGCAGCGTGACACAAAACAATTTTGTGTTAAGAGATAAAAATGGCACGAATACACTAAACCTGCTTTGGCAAGCCTTCAGGGAGGACACAATAATGGCCTGTCTATGAGAGGTCCCTGTTGAGGCCTTTCAGGGAGCCTATGAGGGATGGTGAAGTGTTGAAATTTAACATAGAGTTGGGAGAAGAGTACTTTAAAAAGTTCTAAAGAGATTATAAATTTGTGTTCAATAAATGAAAAAAAATACCCACCAGGTTGGTCTAGAGGTAAACTCGTCGCCAGAATCAGCTGTTAATAGCTGATTTTCGGAGACGAAGGTTCCGGGTTCAAATCCTAGTAAAGGTAGTTACTTTTATAAGGATTTGAGTGTTAGACAGTGGTTACCGGTATACTTTGATGGTTGGGGTTCAATTAACCATACCTCTCAGGAGTGGTCGGCCTGAGTCTGTACAAGACTACACCTCATTTACACATCATACATATCATCCTCATCTCATTGGGTTATTGGGTTGCTTATTGTTCTGAATTGAACAGATTGCAATGTACACAAATTAGGGATTTTAAAAAAATTTAAAAAAATAAATATGGGAACTTATGGGACAGACCCTGTACAAGTGACATATCGGTAAAATAGAAAGGGATTAAAATAATAGAAATGAATTAGTTCTCCTGTTGATACCATAGTACCAACACTTTACTTATTTCTTCACTGAGTTCCAAACCATATTCAAGAATCTCTTGATTCCACCTTCTCGTTTGTCGTTTCTCATAAAACCAGATTATGTACAAACAATAAGGTTCCAGTATTCTCTTTGATCATTTTCAATTGGCTTACTCTCATGGTAGTACACTTCCCTGCTCCCTCTTCTCTATTACACATATTTAGTTATTTTTCTCGGGTCGTTTTTCTCCCTTTCCTCTGGTTATTCATACTGATATCAACAAAATTCTTGTTTCCAGTATTACGAAGATGAATCAAATACAAACAGGATTTTATTTTTAAAAAATGTATTCATTGAAAAATAAAAGGCAAATAAAATTTATTTTTCTACATAGTTTCCTGCTTGAAAAATACATTTTTTTGGGTGAGAAGGAAGGTTTTTTATCCCTGCATTGTGAAATGAATATCCCTGCATTCTGATTGCGTCAGGAGCCAATGGGCACAAACCCCTCCACACTTTCATCAACTTCCAATTGTTGCTCTCCTAGTGTCTTTAAACGGCCCAAACTAATAAAAATCGCGGGGGTGCTAGGTGCAGGTTGTAGGGAGGACGATCAAGTTGGTTCCAGTGCATTTCTCCAGCTTTGAGACTGTTAGAACCCCTCAACTTTTAATGTACAGCCAAAAAGGTGAGGGATTCGTCACGGAACATTAATCAATGTCAAGTGATCATTTGCAATGATCACTTGACAGCTCCCATAATTTATTACTCTGATCTGTTCTGCAATTTCAGGTACAGTCACCCATCGATCATTTTCAAGAATGTCTCGAACTGTGCAAGAATGGTTTTGTCTGTAATGCTGATCTGAGGATGGCGATTGTGCTCCTGATTTTTTACTTTTTCTCATCCATCTTTGTACTTTTTATGCCAGGAAAACACATGAGTCCTTGACAATATTTGGTCCCTGAACTGGGCATTCAATCTAAAGAATTTCCATCGCTTGAACTTCTTCATGAGCAGGAAACTTTCATAATTATGCGTTGTGCAATGGAGTGGTGAACCTGTTGCTCTGACATCGTGTGCGCTACTGATCCAATGGTTGGGAGTGTGGAAAGCCCAGCTCTTCAACTCCTAATGACCCCATCCATACTGCAAACACTACAAGCGCAGGCCCAGTCCTACCAACTGTAGACGCTCAGGAACAAAAATCCCGTTTATATTTGATTTATCCTCGTACTATAGCCAACTCTGATTATATTGATCCTCTTGGGTACATCAGGAGCCAATTTTTTTCTATTTGGTTCACGATAACCAAAAAGTATTTTTCTGACTATAATAAAGTGCAAACCTTAGTTTTAAATGACCATTTAAAATCAAAAAGTGTGTAGTAATAAAGCGCAAATTTGTTAATTAAAAAACAAATTTTTGAAAATAAAATTTCTATATTTTAAGCCCTTGAACATCTGTTGACTAACACACACTGAATGTATTACAATGGATTATGCCTTCTCTCATCCTCCATTGATGCAGCTTACACAAATAGGGATACGATGAAGGCTTCTATGAACCGTAATGTGTTTTAGTAAATTTTTCTGTAATATTATGTTCTATTGAGTTTTTTAATGTAATTTATATGGCTTCTCGTTGTACCCCACCCATGGCCAGCATTTTGCTCGGTCAGGAAAACATTAATAAAAAAAAAATTGCACATGAATGTTTTTTAACTTTAGTATTAAGTTTCTAAAACCTAGGTCTTGGAAAGTATACACCATTTTTATTTTTAAAAAAAATTGTGCAATTGGCTGTTTGGTTTAAGTTTAAAGCTTAACGGGTAAATTTTGCCCCATTTTCTTCTATAGATAGTAAAAATTAACATTTAAAGTTAAAATGTAAATTTCTGTATGTTTCAGTTTTGTTTATAATAATGATTATAATTGGCTGTCAGCCTTCCAGACAAAACGAGAAGAAAATCTCTTTGTTCATTTCGGCAATATACTTAATATTTACATCAGTGCTCCTCTCCAATTTCTCTTTGCATATTATATTGACAATAATCGTGTGGACTGTTTTCTGTGAGTATAAAAAATGACTCTTCAAATTATTTATCGCACATTATCATATGACTTAATAATACATAACGAACATCAGAACAGCCCTGCGTCACTTGAAGACATAATACAGAAAAATTGGGAAAGTTGATTAGCTTCAAGTGTCTCAGGGAGATAATACAACCTAAGACCAGCAAAATGGAAGCGAACAACAGATGAGGAAAGATGGTTGGTGTACTCCAAGGAACTCACCACTGTATATGAAAAAGCACTCTCAAGACAAGCAAAGTTTAGACATTATAATACTGTGATAAAAACTGTGTGTTTGTATGTGAGAGACTGCCTTAGAATGGAGTGCCTTAGTGGAAGGGTGGTCTAAGAGAAGTATTGAAATTTGAGAGAAAGATCCTACTAAAGATAATGGGTTCAAAGATAGACGGACAATGTAGGTTATGAGATTGAGAAGAACTGTACAAGAAAAATAAATGACTAATTGAAATGATTAGAAATAGAAGATTAAAATTTTACAAAAACATGTGTAGTATGGATAACAACCGGTTGACAAAACAAATTTTTAATACTAAACAATAGACTTAAGGTGTCAGATAAATGGTTTAAAGAAGTCAGAAAGGGTATTGAGACAACTGGAGTAAGTCGAGAAAACTTGATGCGCAGAACCAAATTGTGACCACTAATTACTGAATTTAAGGGTTATCTTAAAGTGCAAAAAGAACACCAGGTGGAAAGAAGAAAGGAGAAAAACCTACAGTAAGCCGATGCTGAGAATATGGGCTGCAAAAAGAGGTTCCAGAAATGTCAAAAGTTTTCTCATGTGGTCTAAAATTGGCCTATATGTGGAAAAAAATATGATAAATAACTGTATTTAATCACAAAATTCATATAATCTCGTAATTTAGCTATTTAAATATAAAAATTTATTTTACAAACATAACTACACTCAGATGAGTCACAAATATCACAGGATTTGATGAGTTTGATTTAGTTATCAATGCAAATTTTATAAATATCATAAATGTACAAGGCATACTCCTAAAGTAAGAGCCACTTTGTCAAAAACTTGGCAGAACTCACGTGCGCAGGGCCGCACTGCTGTTTAAAAGCCATAAATAGTTGTCTTACTAGAATTCTGTGAAGTTTATTTTTTTCATTTAAAGACAATTTGATAAAAAAAAATTAGAACTTAAAAAAATACAATAATACTATAACAAAAATTATCAAAATCTAAAATTATTTCTTACATTTTTCTATTATATAGTAATAAATTATTATATTTTTATTTGTTTAAGGTGAAATCGCATGGTGTATGTACAACCCAGCCAGTAATAATCTAATGAAACAAATAAAGCAGATGTTCATAAAACCAAAACGATGTTTATCGAATTCCTCGACTTTTGATCGCCATTCAACAAGTTCGACATTAACCCTAGTCGATACTGTTCACATTATACGATGAATTTCATTGATTATTGCAGAATTTTGTTATTTTCATTTAGAAATATCGCAAAGAAGTTGATGTAGATTTTTACTTTCTCTTGCCCTATATGAATTCATAGGGACGGAAAGTATTGTTTTCATGTCAATTTTTGGAAATTGAGTTTTCAATACACATTTTCAGGCCCCCTGAACCCAAAATGTGATTGGTCTGAGTGTGTGTGAACTACATATCTCAAGAATGGAATAGAATACGAAGTTGAAACTTGGAACTTATGTTAGGTAAAACTATGGGTCCCGACACGTACATTTTCATCAAAATCGGTCAAATGGAAGTAGTAGTTTATTCCTAAAATTTTTCACTTTTTGTGATTTCTGAAAAATGGCTTGTATGATTTTTTTTTAAAAATCGCCTCATTAGTTAAATTTTTTGGCACTACAAAATAAGATAAGCACCATGTTTGCTGTAATTCTTGGGGGGCCTGTGTTTTCATGGTAAAAAATGGGGTTTTTTAAAGATTGCGGCCTTAATATGCATTCTAGGGCAAAAGTGTATATAATTAGAGTTGTAGAATATTATTAAACCTACAACTTTTATTTCAAACATTTTTCTACAAAGCTTAGTTTAGTGTAAATTAGTGATTTTCTCTATTTTTTCCATCAAAATCGGTAAAAAAGTGGGATTTTTTAATATTGCGGCCTTAGTATGCATTTTATGACAAAAGTGTATATAGTTAAAGTTTAAGGAAAGTGAAAAATCTACAACTTTTATTTCAAGCATTTTTTCTACAGAGCCTGCTTAGTGGCAAATTAGTGATTTTCCATAGTTTTAAGTCGAACAGAGGTTGATTTTTATTTTGCGTCATTCACTCATGATTAAAATTAGGTTATGTTTTTCATTTTACATTGTTTACTAATGATTAAACATAGGTTATATGTTTTCTTATTTTCGTTGGCAAGAGAAAGTCGTGTGAGTATTTACAATCAGATTTGTATTTCTTTGTTTCTAATAACATCACATTTTCTTATAAATATATGTTGTTGTGGATTTAGCAGGTCTAGTGCAATCACCTTGTTGCTCCACTTACATTGACATTGATGGATAGGTTTTATGTTAAATGGAATTTACAGCGGTTTTGTACACTTTATGTACTTATAGATAAATTATTGTTATGTTTGTGTAGTTAAAATATGAAATTTATTTAGCAAATAATAACTTATATTATAAAACAGAAGTGGTTTTATTTGTTTTCTTTGTTTTTCAATAATTAACCTTCTCAAAATTCTCCTTTAGCATTGAATGGTAAAGTATTGTAACACTTTTTTGGGATCTGGGTTTAGTTAATAATAAACAACTTATAACAATTTTATTTTTCTTGTATAGGGCCAATTTTAGGACTTTAGGACTTAAACTTTTCTGGAAGCTCTTTTTGCAGCCCACATTCTCAGCATTTGCTCACTACTATCGGCTTTTCTCCTTTCTTCTGTCCACCCGGTTTTGTGTTTTTGCTCTTCATGGAAGCCCTTAAAGTCTGTAATTGCTTGTCTGAGTTTGGTTCTGGTTATTAAGTTTTCTTGGTTTATTCCAGTTTTCTCAGTATCCTTTCTGACTTCTGTGAACCATATATCCAACACCCTAGGTATATTGTTTTGTCAACTGGTTGTCATCCATTTTACACAGGTGTTTGTAAAATTTTAGCCTTCTTTTTATTTATTACTTATTTTTTAATAAAACAAATTTTTAAGACACTAAACAATAGACCTAAGGTGTCAGATAAATTGTTTAAAGAAGTCAGAAAGGATATTGAGAAAACTGAAATAAAATTTAATGAACCCAACTAAATTTAGACAAATATTACAGACTTTAAAGGCTTCCATGAAAGCAAAAACAGAAAACCGGGTGGATAGAAGAAAGGAAACCCTACAGTGAGCTAATGCTGAGAATAGGGGCTGCCAAAAGAGTGTCCAGAAAAGTATTAAGTCACCTCACGTGATCTAAAATTGAACCTATAAAAGGAAAAAAAATTACATTGTTTAATAATGATTAAATATAGGTCATATGTTTTATTAGTTACATTGATAAGAGAAAGTCATGTGAGTGTTCACGCCAGATATTTTTACATGACAATTACAATTTATTTAAGCTTATGTACTAAAAATAAAGTACATTGTCAATAATTTTTGTACTATGGATTTATATTCCTGGTAACATTATTCTATATTTTGTTATCTTTGTTACCACTGATAAGAAATGCCTCTTTTTGTTGGTATTTTGTGTAATTTAATCTAAAAAAATTTTTCCTGTAAGGAAAACTGATAAATAAAGGAAATTCCAATGCTTAATCATTGTAACAGGAATGCAACATTGATATTATAATTGATATGGTTAGTATCTAACTTGTGTACGATGCTGTGAAGTACTATCTGAATTTCAGATTGGAATATTTCAAACTATGTTTGTATTTTAATTGTTTATTTAAATTTATGCAAATCTTTTATCTTAAGTATATTTGATTTATATTTTACAATACGGTGAGTAATCTTGGTTTCATTTTTACTTTCTCTTACCCTATTAGATTGTACAAGGAAGTAAAGTATTGTTTTCATGTCGATTTTTAGAGATCAAATTTTTATTGAAAATATACGTTTTCAGGCCCATTGAACCCAAAAAAAAATGTTTAGCGATTGGTTTGTGTGTGTGTGTGTGTGTGTGTGTGTGTGTGTGAGCAAAATATTTCAAGAATGAAATATATACAACGTTGAAACTTGGAACTTAAGTTAGGTATCACTGGGGGACCTGACACAAACATTTTCATCAAGTCAACTGGAAGTTGGTAGTAGTTTATTCATGCGATTCCGAATTTAAACTAGGAATGTTCCTTAGGTACCATGAGGGGACCTGACTGGATTTACTCAGTGGTTTTCCAAATTTGCTCATTGAAATCGGTAAAAAATGTGATTTTTTAAGATTACAGGCTCCTTACATGTTTATGTAAAAGTTGTTGGAAATTAAAAATTAATATTTTTATTTTGAGTGGTTTTCTATAGTTTAGTTTCAGTTAGTGATTTATATATTGCTTGATTCATTCATGATAAAAATTGGTTGTTTTTTATTATTTACGGTAGCAAAAGAAAGTTATGTAAGTGGTTTTCTCATCAGACTTTACTTTCTCTTGTCCTATATAATATACAGGGAAGGAAAATATTGTTTTCTTGTCCATTTTTTAAAATTGAGTTTTCACTAGATATATACGTTTTCAGGCCCCTGAACCCAAAAAACATTTGTTAGCGATTGGTGTGTGTGTGTGTATATATTATATATGTGAACAAAATATCTCAAGAACGGCATATCACACAAAATTGAAACTTAGAACATAAGTTAGGTACTTCTAGAGGACTCGACACAAACATTTTCATCAAATCAGTCAACCAGAAGTAGTACATAGTTATTCACCCAATTTTTTTGAAAACAGCTTGTACAATAGGTTTAAAATTACCTCATTTACTACTTTCTGTATGCATTACACAGTAGGGTAAGCATGTCTTTTAAGATTGCAGCCTTAATATGTATTTTATTGCAAAAGTGTATATAATAAAGTTGTAGAAAATAAGAAATATAAAACTTTTTTAACCATTTTATTTTAAAATGCTTAATTTAGCATCAGTTTGTGATTTTGTGTATTTTTCTCATCAAAATTGGTGAAAAATGGAATTTTTGAAGATTGCCGTTTTAGTAATGTATTTTACAACATAAGTGTATATTATCACAGGAAATAAAAACACCCTACAAATTTTATTTTAAGCATTTTAAACAGTAAGAGTAAAACAGAAGTAATCTAGCATAGTTAGTAGTTACTTAAAAGATAATTTTGGTCGCTCCTGCTTTCCTGATTGGATCGACAGCAGTGTTGTATTGTGGAAGGCATATATGATTTCAGTGTGGGTCAAGTGGAAAGAATATGTTCATTCCCTTTCTACTTCTCACAATACCCTTACTACACACTCATTCTCACAAACAGCTTGGCTTCCTTCTTTCGGTAAAAATATAACAAACTACGGTGGCATGCGGGCCGCACATGCGCAGTAAGTTGCTCCCCCACCACAGATAGATCATCGTCGTAGCCTGATACAGGCTGCCTCTAAAGTAGTACTCACTACTCGTGTTGTGTTTGTGCGGTAATCGTTTTGACATTCGTGTCGTTGTCGAAAGCATCACGCCGTCGAAATTAGTTGCGCGCGCACAAAATACGGGGAAAATGTCTGCAATTCATTTTAGGGTAATAGGCAATAAGTTTTTTTCTAAATGACGTACCTATCATAAGTTTTGACATGCCCAAAAGAAAGGTACGTCATAACCTCATTCTGTTATATTTACTGTACGGTTCTTTTTTGTTAAAATGTCAAACAACTGATATTATGCGTATGTAGTTGATTTCTAAAATTTGACGTATGTTTCATATAAAATTCACAACTATTAAAATTGATTCAGCTTCTTGGAATATTAACAGGAAGTAGACACCAGACACGATGATCTATCTTTGACTTCCCTTCAAAAAGTGATTTTTTTCAAGCTCGTTTATTATTTCTCTTTCTGCCCTACATACATCAAATTACAGATAAAATTTCATATTTTATAACAAAATAATAAAACGCATATTATGTAATCCTGGAAAGAAGTTAGGGCCTATATTAGCCTACGTGATACGCAAAAAATGCGATGAGATTTAAACGTCTAACTTTGTACGAGCGTATCTTATATAAATATCAGGATAATAACATTTTTAGTGTAATAAAATAAGATCCTTTAGGAAGCGAAAGTAATATTTTCAGAATTGTTTGATGAAAAATGAGCTTGTTAGAGTGTAGTGAACGAAACTGGCCGGCAGAGTGCCTACCGTACCGCGTATTGTCACTATTGCGCTTGAACAACCTTGCACTGATTGAAATGAGTTGAGGGGAAAGGCGGACGCAACACATTCTCTCTCTGTCCCGCTACCCTCCCTACATGCCGCCGTAGTTGGCGAACAGTATACCAATTTTCCTTACCTGCACTAGGTTATCTCTGTTTTACTCTTCAAGCATAATTTTTGACAACATGCATCTCATCTCTTCAAAACAATCTGTTCATTCAGTCTTGAAGGACAGCAGCAAAGCTTGAACAATGTTAGTTATACAGTAGCCACTGCTGAGTGTGACATGGTTATGTTATTATTCGGTTATTATAGTTTCATTTAAATACGAACATAAATTATATAAATACATTCTAATTGGGCCGCTTATGTAATCATCTCTTCGCTTATTGTTATTATTTAATTTGTCAAGCAAAATAATATGAATTCACTAGAATTGACCGAAAATGTTTACATGTGTCGTCAATTGTGAAAAATTAGTTGGGTGATATGGTGACTCATATCCTGTTTGTACATACTTCATTTACATCCATCTTGTAGGTCTCATTAGTTGTTTGTTCACCTAGTTGGTCGTGTGTCATTTGTTCACGCAACTACTGCACTATTCATTTTTATGTACGTTTATGATTTCAGTGTACTTTTACATAATTTAATTTAGGAAAATCGTTTTTCATTTGTTTTGTGTAGTTTGGTGTCACTCTAAGTTTCAAAGTGTAGCAAGATGTCCGAGTCTCAAAATAAACGACATGATTAAAGTCTTAAAGATAACCTTTACATTTTAGATCAATACAGTAAATTACCAAAAATGAGTCAAAGAAACACTGCTTCTTAACCCTTTCAATCCCAAATTTTTTAACTTTACACAAACAAATATGTGTACATTGTTTCATACACTTTACTGACATTTAAGTGAAATAAAATCACTTTTAGACCTTCAGCCTTTTTTTGATGGCGTGACAAAAAAGTGTGACACATATGTCACATTTGATGGTATACACTTGATGGTATCAAAGTTCCCAACAATATATAATATTATTATTAATTATATACAATATATAATATAGGGTACAGAAAATTATTACATTTCACATCCAGCGCTCTTTAATCAAAAGTAGTCGCTAACAATGAAAGTTTTTATGTCTGTTATTTCACTCCAATGTGACTTCTATGCCTTACTGGGTAAGAAAGGGTTAACACGTTCAATGCTGCCTGGTAGACCCAATGTCATTCTCCGTGACCGAGCAATACTTTAATGGTAAACTGGCCTGATGATATTATATTCGTATGCAAAAATTTAATTAGTTTTGCCATACTTAATATTTACTACAATTAATTTTGCGTAATTGAGTGATTGTAACGCAAGTAATGACATAATTTTTTTTTAATAATATTATTAGGCTACTAAGACTAGAAAACACAAGAAAATTGTGTAAATACTCAAGTTTACTTATGTGATAATGTGAATGTAGCCGAAATAATATAATCTATATCTGTAATTATGAAATATATGTAGCCTAATAATCAATAATGTATTAAAATATTTCATTTAAAGCTAATAATCTATTAAGTAACAAAAAAAATTTCACAGAAAATTTGTAACCGAGTTGTAAACATATTGGTTTTTAAAATTCCGTCAAAAAACCTGTGACGTTTGTTCAAGAACTGATCGTATACTAGTATAGAATGAACCTTTTTGTAGGACTACACGATGAAAGAAATACTATTTACCCTGACAAAACGTAGAAAGAAGAGAAAATAAAACATACAAACAGCCGGCCGCATTGGCGTAGTTGGTAATGTGCTCGCCTCTCATCATGCGGCCTTGGGTTCGAATCCCACTCGGGCACGGCATTTTTTCATACGTTACAAAAAAATCATTTCATCCTCCATTGTACAAAAAGTTACACCCCAACGTCGTCGCTAATGATCGTTGTAGTTGATGCGACGTTAAATAAACAAAATAAAAAAAATAAACATACAAACAGGCTAAATTTTTTTGTTCACCTGGCAGTGTTCGATAAACTGCATAAAAGCGTCCGCCACACTGAAAGTGTTAACCTCTGTTATGTAAAATTTTGAAGAACAAAAACTCCATCTTGTCATTATAAAAGTGTAATGATAGGCCTATATATCGTACGTCCCGAAGAAAACTGTCGTAAGTCAAAAAATGTAAATTTTCAGGAGAGCGAAAACAGATTTCACTTTTTCTATCTGTGAATTTTAATAAAAATGTAGAATTTAATGTGTTTTCCTTTCTGCATTTCCAAAAGTATGGACTATACTGAATACTGATTACTGAATATTGTTATAATATTTTTTACAATGGCGCACAATGTTTTTACAAATAATTTTTAAACAACAATATAAAATATATGAAAATTACTTGATGTTGTTTAAGAAGAAGAGGGTAGTCAGAACAAAATGCATCACTACTGTCTTAAAATATATATATATATATATATATATATATATATATATATATTAATAAATATTAACATATTTTTCGAATAATAGTGATGCAATTTAAAATAATACCCTGTTCCCCATCAGTCATTTCTTAAACCACAACATTCCTAACAAAACAGTACTAAGCCTAAATAATTCTCATTTCTAGTAAGACTAAACGAAAACATCTACAACAGTTTCCAGACAAAAGCGAATCAACTTGAAATAATAGTCTACACTTCTTGCTGACAATAAGCGAAATCTTTAAGCAATTAGTTTGGAAGAAAAAATATGTACCTACTTAAGTGCTGTCTGGTGGTAAATTTAATAAATCACTTTCATATTCTTTTCACGAAAGATAGGCCTACTACTCAATATTTCGCTACATTATTGTGCAATAAAACGTTTTAATTTTTTTGACTTCTGACAGTTTTCTACGGGACGTACGATATAATCCTAATTACAGTAAACACTTGTGACCATAATACAGTGAGCGCAATACAGAACCTACTGCTATACATTGTGAGTACGCAGTCAGTTATTGCTATCAAATCTGCTTTTGACAAATGGGATTACAATAAGCTGCGGCTACTGTAACTGTGTTTTTGGTGACCATTATAGGAGCTAACTTGCTGCCTTTAGAAATTCCAACTTAAATTTTGTTTAATGACGAATGTTATTTGACTTAAAATAAAATAATTTATTCTGTTTTATTTACAGTGATATTGGAATGGATACATTACCATTAAAGCAGTGGTTTACTTTTCTGAATCTTTCTATATTTATAATATGTTTTTGTACAATCTTTGTGCTAGTTAGTTGTGAAACTGAAAATAATCCGTGCAGTCTAAAACGGAACTGTCATGAATGCATTCAAACGCCATCATGTGCGTGGTGCTCTCAACCAGTAAGTTTTCAATAAATTATGTTCCAGTACATACTAATGTTGAGAATTAAAATTAATTTTAAAAAATTTTTAAGTTAAGAATTTATGAGGATGTTCAATAATTAACGTGACGAATTGGTGTATTCAATGGTAGTTAAACTTACACCACTTTTTACTTTCTCTTGCCTATATGAATATATAGGAAGGAAAGTATTGTTTTCATGTCGATTTTTAGAAATCGAGTTTTCACCGGATCTATATGTTTTCAGACCCCCTGAACCCAAAAAAACATGTTTTTAGCGATTGGTCTGTGTCTGTGTGTGTGTGTGTGTGTGTGTGTGCGTGTGTGTGTGTGTGTGTGTGTGAACAGAATATCTCAAGAATGGAACATCGTACGAACTTGAAACTTAAGTTACATACCACTACCGAAAACCCGACACGAACATTTTCATCAAAATCGGTCAACCGGAAGTAGTAGTTTATTCGTGTAATTTTTCACTTTTTCGCGATTTTCTCAAAAACTGGTCCTACGATTTTTTTAAAAATCGCCTGGTTTACTCAATTTTTTATTCTCTACAAGATAGGGTAGGTTTTATGTTTGCTGAAATTCTGGGTGAGGCTGTTTTCACGTAAAAACCTAGTTTTTTTAAGATTACGGCTTTAGTATGCAATTTAGCGCAAAAATGTATATAATAAAAGTTGTAGAGAATTTAAAATTCTACAACTTTTATTTCAAATATTTTTTTTGTATAGCGCTTAGTTTAGCGGTAATTAGCGATTTTCTAATTTTTTCTCACGAAAACGTGTGAAAAATCGATTTTTTTAAGATTCCGGCCTTAGAATGCATTTTACGACAAAAGTGTATATAATAAATGTTATAGGAAATAAACAGATCTACAACTTTTATTTAAAGAATTTTTCTCTACAGAGCCTAGTTTAGCGTGAAAGTGTGATTTTCCATATTTTTAAGCCAAATAGGTGGATTTTCATTTTGCGTCTTTCACTCATGATTAAAATAAGGTTATGTCTATTGAGGTTAGTTTTTTGTTTATTTCTAATGTTTTATTACTATTGTTAAGTTAATTGTTAATTATTTGCATTGGCAAGAGAAAGTCGTGTGAGTGTTTCACACCAGATTTTTATTTTCTCTTGCCATATATATATATAACGGAGCTGTTGACAACCCATGTTGCTTCGAAAGACAGCAAAATAATGAAAAAGACAAGTCAAGTAATTTGACAAAACAAAAACAGAAAGAATTCTTTGTGTTAAGGCAGACTAAAAGTGGAAAAACCGATATTTGAGGAGGTTACATTCAAAGCGTGCTTTGTCCAATTTTTTGTCGAAATGAGTTAATGGCAGATTTTGTTTTATCTATGCCGTTCACATATGATAAAATATTAATTTTCAAACAAACTATGCTCTGTTCTATTTAAAATTAATCATGAAAATTGGGGTTTCGATGAAAGTGTGTTTTGTCCGTACACTAGTTTCAGATCAAACAATGTTTTGTCCACCTGACCAATAGGATTGCTTGTTTCAAGTCAGCTGACAGTTGTATTGTTATTCACTTAACCTCACTTTTGCCTTGTTCCTGCTGTGCGTGTTAATCGTGTCTTATTTGTTTAAAAGCTAAAAGTACTCTAGCGTTATTAATATTATTATTAATCTTGTAAAATAATTTGAAAATGGAAGATGCTGATGGAAGTGTGCGTGTGGGTGACTGCAACATTGGATCGAGGAAAAGACATTCTACTGGTGGGAAACGAGCTGCTTCAAAAAAAGTCAGGTACTGTCTTCCTAAAAAAGTGCTTACATTTGAGGCTTTTAAACACAACAATTCTAGATTTGCCTGCATTAAGTTCAAGCCTAGAGATGTACAACTCTTTAGAACGATTTTTTTTAAACCAAATAAAGTTACAGTCCAGCCTCTCTTAGTTTGCTCCTAATGTAAACAAATAATGACGTCACTGAGCATGCGCATTACATAAAAATGAGTACACGCTGATTAAAAAGTAACAACAAAATACTTTTAAAAGTATTTAAATACAAAATACTCTTAAAAGTATTTTTCTAAATGAAATTTTTAACCCTACATCATATCATGACTGATGTTTTTAGTACTTTAAGTACTTATATTTAAAAAAATAGTTAACTTAATAGGAATACGACATCCGTAAAGTCTCAGACTTTAGCGTGCACCCTGTAGAAGGTGGCTTTTGTTTGTTGACAGTAGGAGCAAACTAACAACGGCTGAACTAGACAAGATGGTATCATAGCCACTCTTATTAAGACCACTCCAATCAAACGGCGTAGGCCTAGGCCAACTGATAGAAACTAAGGCCAAAAGCCGGGTGGAGAACACGATTTCTCTGCTGCATATTTTTTACCAACAAGGGACTTCGGCAAAATCCCAGTTTGCCAGAATTTTTTCTTGTCAATAGTTACTGGTGTTGGTCGCACTAGGCTGAAAAATATTGCAAGGAAGGTTAATGCTTGTATACCAGTTGAAGAAAAGAGGGGTGGCGATAGAAAGAGCCATTTAAGTTTTCCAAAAAAGGAAAATGTAAGGCAGTTTATAAGAAATCTCAGAGGCACAGAGTCACATTATAGCAGGAAGAAATCCAGAAGAATCTATTTAAGTTGTGAACTTTATTCAGAAAACAGTGTGATATGTACAATGATAATGCTTCTGAAGATATAAAAGTGAGTCCGGCTATGTTTTGAAGAATTTTCGTAAAAGAATTTAATATTGGCTTCAGATCACCAGCCAGTGACGCTTGCAGTACATGTTGTTTGTTATCAGAACTAATAAAAAAAGCCCAACCTAGATCTGCTGACAAAATGAGATACATGGTTGAAAAACGTGTCCATAAGAAAAGAGCTCAAGCATTCTATAGCTACTTGAAAGAAAATGTAGAAAATTCATTCTCTCTGGCTTTTGATCTGCAGCAGATTCAGCCACTGCCAAAGATGCCAATTCAAGAGGCATTCTACGCCAGACAGATTAATTTGTACAATCTGTGTATAACAGACCTGCAAACTAAAGACCCACATTTCTATTTGTGGAGTGAAGACCAAGCAGGGAAAGGAAGTACCGAAGTATCCTCTGCGCTGTTAAATCATCTCTCAGCAGTTGACTTTCAAGGAAAAGGTATTTTACGCCTCTTTTGTGATGGATGTACATCGCAAAATAAGAACAATATAGTATTGAGAAGTCTCGTACATTTCCTAGAAACAGCTAAGGAGGCCTCCATTAAAGAAATTTTTGTTTATTTCCCAGTTCGAGGTCATAGCATACCAGCAGATAGAGTTTTTGGGAGAGCAGAAAAACTTTTAAGAAAACTACCTATCATGTTGACACTGGAAGAATATTTTGACTCCTACAAGAGTATAGGACGTGTTAAGTATCTGGGAAAAGATTGGGAACTTTATGACACCAAGAGCCTTAGTAAGTACTATAAAGATATTGAGTGCATCAGTAACCTGAAGAGAATACATCTAAAAATAAAGCAAGGAGATTTCATTGAAAGAAAAGTGAAAGGAAAAGTTGTTGTTCAAGTAGTAGAAAAAATCAACAATGATAAAAAACGTGTTATAGTGAAAGGAATGAAGAACTACAAATTTGAGAACGAAAATATTTTGTTGTGGAAATAATGGGGATAAACCCATTGGTTTTCTTTGCAGTACTTGTTTATTCACTACCTGAGTTTAAGTGAAATGTGTCTGTATGATTTTTTTAAATGGTTGGTCAATGTTTAATAAAAAATTTATTTGATAATGCATTTTTTTAAAAAAACAGTTGTGCTGTTTTTGAACATGCTGCGCCGATGTTGCTTGTATGACAGCTAGAGTAGAAATGAATGTCGGTACCGTCTCCATATGGCCTGCTACCGCGCATCACTCTCCAAAGTGCAGATCCGTTGTATTTGGCCTGTACCCATTGGTGTGTGTATATAAAAAAAATTTCAAGAACAGAATATCATACGAAGTTAACACTTGAAACTTATTTTAAATATGACCAGGGGACCAACCAAAAACAATTTTATCAAAATCGGTCTACTAGAAGTAGTAGTTTATTCGTATGATTTTCTATAAAAAGGCTCCTATGAATACATAGGAAAGGAAAGTATTGTTTTCATGTCAATTTTTTGAAACTGAGTTTTCACCCACCAGAAATATTTCAGGACTCCTAAACCCAAAAAATATATTTTTATTGATTGGTGTGCGTGTGTCTGTGTGTGAACAAAATATCTGAGGAACAGAATAGTGTATGAAGTTGAAACTTGGAATTTGCATTAGATACCACTACAAAAACCGCCTTCTTCACTACATTTTTTATGCTCTACAAGATGGGGTATGTGCCATGTCTGTATGTGCTAAAAATTTGTGGGTGGGGGGTATGTGCTCTTGTGATAAAAAATGTTTTTTTTTTTAAGATTGCAGCCTTAATATGCATTTAAAGCAAATGGTATAAACTATAAGTTGTAGGAAATTAAAAATCCTGCAACTTTTAATTCAAGCGTGTTTTTTTCTATAATGCTTCTTATTTTACCATCAATTTCTATATATTTTTTTAAATCGGTAAAAAATGGAATTTTTTAAGATTGCATCTTTAGTATACATTTCACCATAAAAGTGTATATAATCAAAGTTATAGGAAATAAAAGAATCTACAATTTTTATTTATAGCATTTTTCCTACAGAGCCTAGTTTAGTGTCAATTAGCGATTTTCCATATTTTTAAGTCAAACAGAGGTTGATTTTCATTTTGTATTATTCATTTTTTTTATTTTGGTTTCAGAATATTGGAGACTACAAGCAATGTTTCATGCCTTCATTGATAAAAGATAACAGTAAACATTGTCCACAGAAATATGTCCATGACCCTCAAAATTTTTTTGAGGTAAATCAGGCGAAACAGTTAACTAGATCGTCAAAATCTAAAGCTGCTAAGAATGAAGAAATTGTACAATTGTATCCACAAATAGTCACCCTTCGATTACGACCAAGTATGTTGTTCAAAAATTTACTAATGAAGTTGTAAAAAAAATAAGTCAAACAATTGATTGGTTATGTGTTGATTAAGGTGTCATCAGCCAAAAGGCTAGTTTGAGAAGGCTGTACTAAGTAAAACAAGGAAAGAGGTGATGTACAGATGCCTTCCTCACTGAGTGGAAAAGTATGCTTATCAGCATGCCCAGGCTATCTGAAAAGCATCTACTTTCCACCCTGCAAATGACATCTTCACTTCTTTCACCACAGGGCTGTATATTGAAATTTATAACTCTCAGAGGAGATAACTGTGACTAGTGTCTTTTATACCTCTACCTCTTATGTTCTTAAATGCTTCAGTTGTATAATTGGCTGACTATGAGATAAGAAACAGAACTTTTTTTAGCCCTGGTACTAGCAGATCGAGTACAAATAATTTAACTCTCCACCTGCCTTCACCTGCTTATGGGCAAGATTGATTAAGATTAAATTTTAATTATTATTACTCCAAATATACATATTAATTTACTAAACGACACAGCATATGTCCACCATTTTAAGAATTTTTTTACTTTCCTTTGTCCTATATGAGTATATAGGGTAAGTATTGTTTTCATGTCAATTTTTCAAAATCAAGTTTGTACTGGAAATACACATTTTCCAGCCCCCTGAATAAAAAAAAATGTTTTTAATGATTGGTGTGTGAGTGTGTGTGCGCGTGCGCGCGCGTGTGCGCGCGTGTGTGTGTGTAAGAACAAAAATAACAGTATAACAGTAAGGAAACTGACACAAACATTTTCATTCTAATCGGTCAACCAAAAATTGTAGTTTACTCGTACAATTTTCACAATTTTGCAATTTTCTCAAAAGCATAATTTACATGTCAAAATATATTGTTTTTTTTTTAAAACCACCAGTAATACGGAAAATATTAAACACTTACCAATTAGAGCGCTTTTGTGCATAAAATGCACATCTTCAGTAATTGTTATTTATAAAATTTTAAATATTCTACTTCCACCATGGTAGATAGATAAAGGATTTAGTCATTTAGTAATTTATTCTTTAATCTATATTTAAAACAGTTTTGCC
This sequence comes from Catonia carolina, assembly GCA_035578175.1. Taxonomy (NCBI): domain Eukaryota; kingdom Metazoa; phylum Arthropoda; class Insecta; order Hemiptera; family Achilidae; genus Catonia; species Catonia carolina. The sequence goes on from JAQMRL010000012.1 coordinate 17,287,102, forward strand.
AACTTAATTTAATTTTTTTTTTTATTCCTAATTTGTGTACGTTGCAATCTGTTCAATTTAGAACAATAAGCAACCCCATGGCCCAATGAGATGAGGATGATGTGTATGACATGTAAATGAGGTGTAGTCTTGTACAGACCTAGGCCGACCATTCCTGAGAGAGTATGGTTAATTAAGCTTAATTAGATTGTTGTAATTTCAATGTTTGAGTTCATTAATTTATGTTTATTTCCATATTTGTAAATAAATACTTTTCCAAAATCTCAACTTCATTCTGTTTTTCATTTATTTCTAATATTTTTAAATTATTTGTTATATCTGTTGTTATATGTTGATTTCTGTGCATATGTTCAGTTATATTTGAAAATTTATTATTTATCTTTTTGTAGTTCAAAAAGTGTTATGTAATCGTTTTTTAATGATCTGGTAGTTTTTCTTATATATAATTACATGTCATATGTAGGCCTATCATTCTCATATAATTAGGTCATGGGGTTGCTTATTGTTCTAAATTGACCTGATTTCAATATATACACAGCACGTAAAAAAGTAATCTGGTTTAAATTATATTATCTTGTTTCAAAAAATAATTGTTTTTTTTTTAAATTTCACATTGAAATGATGTGTCACATGACCACCATCCTATTTAAAAACTTAAAGTTGAATCCAAGATAGCGGACAAAAATTTTAAAACCACCAAAAAGTTGGGTTTTTAAAACTACAAGCTTCTTCGTTCAAGTACGTCTCGGTTACGCAATATAAAGCTGTTTATATACTTAAAAATCATCCTGTATAATATAGGTATTTACTTTTATAATTGAACTAGTTTTATGTAATAGATAATTAACAGAAATGAATGTTAGCTTGGAAGAGTTGGAGCAGGAGAAGTAGACAGCAGAATTAATACTGCAGTAGGCAGCATATTGTGAATACTTCCCTGAGGTTGGGTGTTTTTCCAGATTGTTTGAAGGTTATTAAAGTAATACCCATTTTTAAGGGAGGGGAAATGTAATAGAAACAATTTCAGGCCAATCTCTCTAGTTTCAGTTTTTTCAAAGGTAATAGAAAAGATTGTCTTTAGATAGATTATCGATTATGTGCAGAGGTATGATGTTCTTAGTAACAGCCAACATGGTTTTAGGGCTGGTAAGTCAACTAAAACGACAATAGTTGAGCTAATAGAGATGGTAACAGATGCCTTAGAAAACCTTTTTGTTGGTTTTTGGACCTCTCAAAAGCCTTTGACTCTGTTAACTTTGAACTGCTGTTTGATAAGCTACATACCATTGTGATTGGTGGAACCGTTCTGGAAGGGTAGTCATTTATGATAAGTCACAAGTACGCAGTCCCCAAAGGGTCAGTTCTGGGACCACTGTTGTTTATGCTATATATTGGAGATATGGGAAAAGGGTTTGCTAAGAATCTAATTAATTATGCAGACGACACAATGGTGATCAGTGCTGATAAGGACCCAATGAACTTGGAAATAAACATTAATACAATGCTAAATAATCTTGCTGAGTATTTTAATGATAATAAGCTACTACTCAACACTAAGACTTATATGATGCATTTTATTTTAAGAAATAAAATATGACCTCATCTTCCAGTAATAAATGTCGTAATGATATGATGAATGGAACAACATCAACAAAGTTCTTGGAAGTTCAAATAGATAGTCAATTAAGCTAGAATAAACAGATTAAGGATCTTAAACTTACATTGTCAAAGGGAATTTTTATTGTAAAAAACACATTGAAACTGACACTTAATGCATCTTACAGTTTCTTTTATAATCACATTGCATATTCCATCATATTTTGGGGGTCATATACTCGTAAGCGTGAGGAGATCTTTCTGATGCAGAAATGAGTAATGAGGTACATATGTGGGATAGGTCGGGAGAAGTCTTGTAGAGACTACTTTAAGCACAATAAAATTCTCACTGTACCTTGCTTATTTGTTATGGAATCTGTTCTGTGGGCTAATTCAGTAAAACATGATGGTTTGATAGTAAAGCCTCATGGCTTTTATACAAGAAGGCACCTATGAAAAAAACCATCAATATACCAGATCAAAACTGATGTCCCATCTTCCACAAAGGTTGTTTGGGATTGAATGTGAGAAATGATTTAAGGAGTTAAAGTCTTACCTGATTGATAAGTTGTGCTATACAATCCAGGAATTTATAAATGGTAGGGTGTAAATTTGTGTTTTGTATTGTATAATAATTGTTTATTTATTGTTGTTATTGTATAATATTTATTGTTTTTTTTTTATATGACTGATGTTGACAATTCGTTTTACGTGATGTTTCATTTTAATGCTTTTTAACAGATGAAATGTTTTAATACTAACTTATCCTGTACTCTTCTTGAGTTTTGTATGGATTAAAATTAAAAAAAAAAAATAGAAGAAATAAGTGGTTCCAAGGGGCGATCTTTTGCTCCCAGACCCGTCATGTGACTACTACAGACTTGCTTTACACCTATTTATTTACTTGTTGTAGAGTTTTTATAAATATGAACTATTTATAAATAACTTCTTTTTGTTTTCAGATAAAATCGAAACCTTTAAATTTTCATACTCACGTGCTGAAGATTTTCCAGTTGATTTATATTACCTAATGGACTTGTCAGCAAGTATGAAGGATGACAAAAATAATTTATCAAAACTTGGAGGACAACTTGCTACTGAAATGAATAACATCACTTCAAATTTTAGACTTGGGTTTGGCAGTTTTGTGGACAAAGTTGCTATACCTTTTGTCAGCTGTTTACCGAAGGAGTAAGTACAAATAGTTGAATTTCTTTTTACTTATTTCGCCATATAAAAAATAAAGGTTGACAAAAGAAAGTTATGTTTTCATGTCGATTTTTCAAAATAGAATTTTCACTGGAAATACTAGTTTTCAGGACCCCTGAACCCAAAAACATGTTTTTAGCGATTGGTTTGTTAGTGAACAAAATATTTCAAGAATGGAATATCGTACAAAGTTGAAACTTCAAACTTAAGTTACGAACATGTTCATCTAAATCGGTCAACTGGAAGTAGTAGTTTTACTGAGCGATTTTCCCTTTTTGGATTTTCTCAAAAATGGCTCCTACTATTTTCATTAAAATCATTTCAGTTACTAAATTTTTTTAATTCTCTATAAGAAAGAATAAGTGCCATGGCTGCTAAAATTTTTGGGAAGGCTGTGCCCTAGTGGTAAAAAATGTTTTTTTTAAGATTGCAGCTGTAATGTACATTTCAGAAGAAAGGTGTAATATAATTAAAGTTGTAGACAATCAAAAACCTACAACTTGTATTTCAAACATTTGTTTCTACAATGCTTTGTTTAGTTTCAATTTTATTAGTGATTTTCTGTATTTTTCCCATCAAATTGGTAAAAAACAAATTTTTTAAAGATTTGTGGCCTTAGTATAGATTTAACAGCAAACGTATTTAAGGTTAAAAGTTAAAGAAAATGAAAAATCTACATTTTTTATTTGATTTTATTTCAAGCATTTATTTTTACAGAGCTTAGTTTAGCATCAATTAGTGATTTTCCATATTTTTAAGTCAAACAGAGGTTGATTTTCATTTTGTGTCTTTCATTCATGCCCGTAACAAGTAGGTAGAGGGTTAAATTACTTGCACTCAATCTGTTAGTTCCAGGGCTATAAAAAATAGTTCTGTTTCTTATCACATGATCAGCCAATTATATGATTGATGCATTTAAGAACAGAAGAGGTAGAGGTGTAAAAGACGCTAGTCAGAGTTAACTCTTCTGACAGTAATGAATTTCATCATACAGCCAGACCCTGTGGTGAATGAAGTGAAGGTATCATTTGCAGGGTGGGTATTACTTGCTTTTCAGAGGTCTGGCATGCTGATAGCAAACTTTTCCGCTCAGTGAGGAATGCAAAGGTAAACTACCTCACTCCTCCTTTAACTTAGTAAAGCCTCTAGAGGTTCAAACCAGCCTTTCGGCTATTGACTTAAACAGCAGAGCTTAGTTTGGCATCAATTAGTGATTTTCCATATTTTTAAGTTCTACAGAGGTCGATTTTCAATTGGTGTTTCTCATTCATGATTAAAATTAGTTTTTATTTTATGTAGTTTACTAATGATTAAGCACAAATGTTATATTTTACATTATTTACATTAGCAAGAGAAATTTGTGTGAGTGTTTCACAACAAATTTTTTGTTAAAAAAATCAACTTTGTTTAAGCAATTAATTGTTTATTAATTGATTTATTTTGTTTTAATTTAGAAAAGACTGTCAATTTCTAGGACATAACGACCCCTACAGTTTCAGACATCACATGAAGCTCTCATCCAATGATAGTGTATTTTCGGTAAGATTGTTTTTTATAATGTACACATAAATACCTGGGCAAGATAAACTTGAGTCTTTTCCGTTTTCTGTGTGCCACTATCAAATCAGAATTCCCTGAAGGGTTACACAATTCTCCCACTCCTGCATCTAGCGCGCCAATCTGACTAGCAATATTCCTGTGTAGTGTCAAGTCCAAATGCATCAAATGCTCTTTTTTGTAATTTATCAGTAAGCTGTTTATGAACAGCTGATTTTATTTTCCGCTGCTTCATTATAACAATATGAAATAAAACTACAGAACGTGTAACATAGTACTATATATTGTGCGGTTCCAAGCTCCGTGTAGTTACGGGGTGAAGGGTACAGGTGAGGTATAATGAATGAGTGACGCATGTTGGGAGAACGATTGTTGTATTACTCTAATACAAAACATTTCTTTTCAAAATTTCCGTATTTAACATATTTGTTTGTATTTATTATATTTATTTATTTACATATTTTTATATAAATTGGTAAGTTAAATATTTTGAATCCGACCAAGTTAATAACCTGGTAGGTATTTGTTAAATTAATACGCCGGATGATAAGAATATTTTTTTAGTCTAGTTAGTACGAGGGCTATTCAGAAAGTAGGGAACGTTTTGTAAATAAACAAAAACTATGTAAAAGAAAAAAATGTTATTATATACATCTGAAAGAGTGACTAAAATACTACTTTTCTACATAGTCACCAAGCAAATTGAGGCACTTGTCATAGCGGTGGACAAGCTTCAAAATTCCTTCGTCATAGAAATCCGCCGCCTGTGACCGCAGCCACTCAGTGATGCGCGCCCGGAGTTCCTCGTCGTCGTCGAAGCGCTGTGTTGCTAGCCAGTTCTTCATTCTTGGAAACAAGTGAAAATCACTCGGTTCAAGATCAGGACTATAGGGTGGATGAGGGAAAACCTCCCATTTGAATGAATCAAGGAGTTCTTTTGTGCGGTTTGCCGTGCAAACCGCACAAAAATCAGCAAGGAAGATTATGGCTACTAAGTTTTGGGACAGGCAAGGTGTGCTGCTCATTGACTTTCTCGAGCGTGGTGCAACAATAAACTCTGATCGGTACTGCCAAACATTGCGCAACCTTAGGAGAGCAGTTCAAAACAAGCGCCGAGGAAAGTTGTCGTCAAAAATTTTGTTTCTTCATGACAATGCCCGACCTCACACGGCAAACCGCACAATAGAACTCCTTGATTCATTCAAATGGGAGGTTTTCCCTCATCCACCCTATAGTCCTGATCTTGCACCGAGTGATTTTCACTTGTTTCCAAGAATGAAGAACTGGCTAGCAACACAGCGCTTCGACGACGACGAGGAACTCCGGGCGCGCGTCACTGAGTGGCTGCGGTCACAGGCGGCGGATTTCTATGACGAAGGAATTTTGAAGCTTGTCCACCGCTATGACAAGTGCCTCAATTTGCTTGGTGACTATGTAGAAAAGTAGTATTTTAGTCACTCTTTCAGATGTATATAATAACAATTTTTTCTTTTACATAGTTTTTGTTTATTTACAAAACGTTCCCTACTTTCTGAATAGCCCTCGTATATGCTACCACTACAAATGCATCAGCTGTGAAACACTACTAACTCATTCATTCTCCCACTACTATAACAACGCACTGCATTCCTTCCAACTACACGGAGCTGGGTCTCAAACAATACCATATTCAGTAAGTCAGGGAGTGGGAGAAATGAACAAGTGTGCAACCCTTCAGGGAATTCGGATTTGATAGTGGCATACACAAAACGGAAAAGACCCATAAACTGTTTTTTTTTTTGAGATGACCTAGCTATCGTGTTTAGAAACAATGAAACAGGAATAGAACAAATCAAAGTTTTAAAAGAATGAGCAGAAATAGCAGAACTACAGATTTCCTTTGAAAAAACTAAATACATACACTAGTGTAGTAATAAATACAATGAGATTATTTTAATTAAATTAATTACAAAACTTAAGCTTAAATTAAACTTCACTGTAATTAAAAAACCGTCACTTAACAAACACTTGCTACTACTTGCATGCGCACGCACTATTAGCATAATTCAGCCGTAACTCCGGTAACATAATTCTGGTCCCGTAACAACACTATTTCGAAATGGCCTAACAGCACTATATATTCATTAAGTATTGACTAACTCACTACTAAGGCAGTAATTGTTTTTATGCCTGAGGGCCCATAGTTCCCTAAACAACCCTTCTACATCTTTGCTACTTTACCAGAAAAATATAAAAAATAGAAATTATCAATAACAGACAACAAAGACCCACAACCTCTTTTCTGAGATTTTCTATTCAAAACATCTCATTCATTGCTGTCTCCTATCCGTATTATACACTCTCCACCCATATAATATGGGTGGCGGCCGCATTGGTGAAGTTGGTAACGTGCTCGCCTCTCATCATGCGGTCTTGGGTTCGAATCCTATTCAGGCACAGCATTTTTTCATACGTTACAAAAATTCATTTCATCATTCACAGTCTGCATTAGCAGTAATTGCAGAACAGTCGGACGTTAAACAAAAAACAAAAAAAACCCATATAATATGCAATTATTTTACAATAAAAAATCTATTCCGTCAACAATTTGCAGCATATCACTCCATAATGTTACAGTATATTATTTTACAGGACAAGAAAAGTTTATTTAGGAAGAAGTCCTAGGGAGACCAGTATAAGGTAGGTGAAAGAATTAGGGCCTACTGGCAGAAAAGAAAAACTATGGGTACACAGTATTTAGTGGCTCAACTGTGAAAAAACCTATGAAGTACTGTACATTTCATCATGACCTACTGAGCACATCTCGTAAAAGAATAACAAACCAATATTATAAATTTTGTAAACGTCCTGCGCAGAACAGATATGAAACCTAACACAAATTCTGGAAAGTTATATTTTAAGAGATTAAGTAGTAGTGTTTGTTGATTTTAAGAAAGCTTATAATCCAACCGACCAAGAAATGCTACTGAATATTTTAGAAGAATTGGGAGTAGACGTCAAAACAATGGCAATCATTTAGGAAACATTAACTAAGACATGATCAAAAGTAAAGTTTCAAGGAGAAATCTCCGAACACATTGGAGGATCTCGTTACACATTGGAGGATAAATAAACTGTCAATAATTTAAGAATAGATTTGGTTGGGAAAGAAATAATTATGAATATTAAATGTAAACATTTTTTTGAAATTTCAAAAAATTTCATATCTAATATAATTTTGTCATTCTAATTTTACTTTCTCTTTCCCGTATATGAATAGGATATATAGGGAAAGGAAGTATTGTTTACATGCCAATTTTCAAAATCAAGTTTTCACTAGAAATACATTTTTCAGGCCCCCTGAACCCAAAAAACTATGTTTTTAGGTATTGATCTGTGTGTGTGCACCTGCATGAGTGTGTATGAATTAAAATTAAGAACAGAATGCCGTAAAAATTTGAAACTTGGAACTTTAGTTAGGTGCCACAAGGGGACTCCACATGAACATTTTCATCAAAATTGGTCAAACAGAAGTAGTAGTTTATTAGTGCGATTTTTCATCTTTTTGTGAATTTCTTTAAATTTGACTCGTTTCTAGATTTTTGTGTTCTACAAAATAGGATAATTGGTATGTCTGCTGAAAGTTGTGAGGGGCTGTGCTCTAGGGGTAAAATTTTTTGAAGATTACAGTTTTAATATGCATTTTAGGGGAAGCATAAAATATGATGAATTGTAGAAAATTATAAAATCTACTTTTATTTCAATCCTTTTTTCTACAATACTTAAGTCAGCGTCAGTTAGTGATTTTGAAAATTGTGTTATTAGAATCTGCAAAAAATATTATTTTTTCGGATTCCGCCCTTAATAATTATGCATTTTACTGCAAAACGTATTTAAAGTTATAGAAAATTTAAAAACCTATGAGTTTTTCAAGCGTTATTTTCTGCGGAGCTTACGTTATGGTGATTTCACGTGTTAAGTTCCTCATAAAAAATCCATCAGAGGTTAACATTAGTTTAATGTAATTCACTCATGATTAAATTAGGTTATATATTTCATTATTTACATTGGCAAGAGAAAATCATGTGATTTTTTCACACCAGATTTTTTGTTTTACATCGACTGTTTTGCAATTACGGCTTATACAGACGATGAAGGGTACAGTTAGATGAAAATGAGTGATGAAGTAATCCCAGACCTGACTGAGAATCAAACCCAGGATCTCTGGTGTAGAAGCTAGTTGCGCTGACCACTATACCACAGCCTGGCCATTGGTGACTAACACACCATGTCTTAATAATGTCAGTACTTAAATAACAAAATCTGGTGTGAATTACAAACACAACTTTCCCTTGCCAATGTAAATAATGAACAATAGAACCTTTGTATAATCTTAAGTAAACAATTTAAAATTAAAAACATGTCCTAATTTTTATTATGAGTGACAAAAGTTATCAACCTTTGTTCGATATAAAAACATGAAACATAACTACTTTATGCTAAACTAAGCTCTGTAGAAAAACATTCTTGAATTAAGAGTTGTAGTTGTTTTAATTCTCTATAACTTTGATTATATACAATTTTATAGTAAAATGCATACTAAAGCTGCTTTCTTAAAAAATTCCATTTTTTACCGATTTTAATGAACAAAATATAGAAATTGATGTTAAAATATGCATTATAGAAAAAATATGCTTGAATTAAAAGTTGCAGGATTTTTAATTTCCTGGAACTATAGTTTATACACTTTGCTCTAAAATGCATATTAAGGCTGCAATCTTTAAAAAAAATTACCTCAAGAGCACAGCCCCCAAGAATTTCAGCAGATGTGTCGTCTATCTGTCTTCTAGAGGACAAAAAAATGTAGTGAGGCTATTTTAAAAAATCCTAAGAATTGTTAAGAAAATTGGAAAAAAGTGAAAAATCACATGAATAGACTTCTGGTAAACCGATTTTGGTAAAAATGTTTGACGCAGGTTCCCAAGTGGTATGTAACTCAAGTTTCAACTTTGTACGATATTCTGTTTATAAGATATTTTGTTCATACATACGCAGACTAATTGCTAAACACATGTTTTTTTGGGTTCAAAGGACTTGAAGGTGTATTTTTGGTAAAAAATTGATACCTACAGACAGTAAAAAAAGATTTTGAATATAGAATTTAAAAATGTATTTTTAAATTCTGGATTTAAAAATATAATTTGAATTATTTCAGAAAGAAGTTAAGAAGGCACCAGTTTCAATCAACTTGGATGCACCAGAAGGTGGTTTGGATGCAGTCATGCAAGCTGTAGTTTGTAAAGACGAAATTGGGTGGCGGGACCACGCTCGTCGCTTGTTGGTGTATTCCACAGATGAGACGTTCCATCAAGCTGGTGATGGCAGGGTAACTAATTTCAGTCACGTAATTAGATTATCGCTTCTCCTCTTTCTTTTTCATATATATGCATGTTTGAGACACAGAACATGAAAATGAGCCCTTACAGTGAGCCAATCTATGTTACTAGATTCCCCCACTCCTTCAAGACATATCGTTCGTCTAAGAGCTAGATGTTTACTGATATTCATTACAGCTTATTATTATTTACTTTTTCTTGCCCTATATGAATATAAATAGGGAAGGAAGGGGGTCTTCCTTCCCTGAAGGGTTGCACACTTCTCCCACTCCTGCGTCTAGTGCGCCAATCTGACTAGCAATATTTCTGCATAATGTCATCTCCACTCCCATATTACACAGTTTAGTTACTACACAGTCAGTCTACTATAAATTTTGTAGAGTTATTAAATAATATTTGGACGGAGGAAGATGCTGTAGAGTTCCTTCAGGAAAAGGGGTTATTGCATAATCCCAGGAGATGTGACAACTAAAAAGGTCTGTGTGAAACATTCACACAACTTTCTCTTCTCAATGTAAATAATTAAAAAATATAACGTAGTAGTAATGTAGTAATAGCAAAATAAAACAATCAAAATAAGAAATAAAACAACAGAACGTGTAACATGTACTGGGACTGGAAAGGACATGTATACGCGTGTGTGAGTGTTTATATCTCAGTATGAGTATTCAGTGAGGCAGGGAGTGGAAGAAATGAACACGTGTGTAACCTTTCAGGGAATTCGGATTTGATATTGGCATACAGAAAACGGAAAAGACCCAAGACCTGTACATTTTTTTGTAAACTAGGTACAGTACATTTCAATACTATATTGTTTTCGTTTCAGTTAAGAGTTTACAGTGCGGTTAAGTTCATTTTAAAAATGGCTAAGCGTGGCCCGTACAAGAGATTTTGGACAAAGAGGTTAAAGTGATTCAAGACGTGGAACAGGGTACAAAATGAAAGTGCGACATAATGAAAAGTTTGAATTTCCTAATTTTTTAACTTTACAATACTGTTCCATATGATGTTGGTTATTTCTAACTCTTTTCCATTCTCCTACCAGTTTAAATTAACCAAGTTATACTGTATCTCAAAAACTGAATGTCATACAAAGTTGAAACTTAAAACTTAGGTACTACTACTACTTAAAGAGGTACTACTAAGGCACCTGACATGAATATTTTCACCAAAATCGGTCAATTGGATGTAGTAGTTTATTTGCAAGATTTTTCACATTTTCAATTTTCTCGAAAACGGCTAATACGATTTTATTTTAAAAATTGCCTAATTTGCTATATTTTTTATTCTCTTCAAGATAGAATAAGCTGTGCCTAAAAAAATTCTTGGGGCTGTGTTCTAAAGGTAAAGAAACCAGTTTTTATGAGATCACAGCCAACAAACCTACAACTTTTATTTCAAGCTTAGTTATGCATCAATAGTGATTTTCTTTATTTTGCTAATTAAAATTGGTAAAACAATGGCAATTTTTAAGATTAGGGCCGTAGTGTGCATTTTATGACAAAACTGTGAATATCAAAGATATAGATAATAAAAACTACAACTTTTATTTCAACATTTTTTTCTAAAATGATTAGTTTAGCGTCAATTAGTGATTTTCTGTGTTTTTCTAACTAAAACTGGGTGAAAAATTGAATTTTTTAAGATTGAGGCTTAAGTGTCATTTTACAACAAAAGGTATATTATAAAAGTTATAGGAAATTAATAACGTACGACGTTTCATACATTTTTCTATAGATCTTAGTTCAGTGTAATTTAGTGATTTTCCCTATTTTTGTCAGCAAAATCGGTAAAAAAATTTGTTATTAAGATTGCAGTCTTTTTACGCATTTTTCAACAAACGTGTTCATAATCTAAGTTGTTCTTGTTTAGGTTATCAGCCGAAAGGGTGTTCTGGAGGTTTTTTACTAAGTAAAACAAGGAGTGAGGTGGTTTACCAATGCCTTCCTCACTGAGTAGAAGTGTGCTTATCAGCATGCCAGGCCCTCTGAAAAGCATCTACTTTCCACTCTGCAAATAATACCTTCTCTTCATTCACCACTGGGTCTGGCTGTATAATGAAATTCATTACTCTCAGAAGAGATAACTGTGACTAGTGACTTTTACACCTCTACCTATTCTGTTCTTAAATTCTTCAGTCATGTAATTTACTGACCATGTGATAAGAACATTTTTTTGTAGCCTTGGAACTAGCAAATCGAGTGTAAATAATTTTAAACTTGCCTGTTATGGGAAAAATCAAAGTTATAGGAAAGAAAAAAACCGACAACTTTTATTTCAAGCATTTGTTTTTATAGAGCTTAGTTTAATGTCAATTAGTGACTTCCTGTACTTTTAAGTTCTACAGAGGTTGATTTTCATTTTGTGTAATTCACTCATGATTAAAATTAGGTTATATTTTTAAGTTTCATTTTTTATATTAGCAAAAGAAAGTTGTGTGTTTTTCTTACTAATTTTTTTCTTATTTTCAGTTGGGTGGCATTATTAAACCTAACGATGGTCAGTGCCATTTAGATAACGATGGATTGTACACCCACTCTCTAGTACAAGATTACCCATCGATATCGCATGTAAGTTTACAAACTACAAATCTAAACGTTTTGACTTGAGGAGATTAGTGCAACCTTATTTATAGCTTTGTAATGTTATTTACATGCACATATCTCAGAAATTATTTGAGATAACTCCATGATTGTTTTATAATCAAAAGTTCATATTTGTTTATATTTTTACTTTCTCTTGCCCTATATGAATATACAGGCTGATTATAAATTATGGTAAAATAATTTTGTATATAATTGTAGAGCTAAAAATAATAAAAAAATTCATATAAACATATATCTGCAAACGCTTATTAGCAAGTTATAGCTAGTGAAAAATTTTGCCCCTGATTTCAGTTCCCCTGGTGAAATACAGTGTTACTGAATACTTTGGGGGCTACTTTTTGTGACAAAAATGGTGGATTTATGTGAAAAATCACCTAAAAAATTGAATACAACCAGCCTGGAAGCTGTAGTGTGTAACACCCCTATTGCTGCCGGGAACACATACGGCAACAAAAGCGATAGGTCGGCAAGGGTGTTAACAAAACATTAAAAAAAAAATTTAAGGAAACCAAAAAAATACACTCAGGTAAATCGTTGCACAAATGAAATAAATCTAGGAAATGTATATAGTAAAACAATTTAATTATAACAATAAAAATATGGTGTAAACATCAAAAATTAATACAAGGTTACCCAGTCTTAAATAGCTGAACAATCTAATATAATATCAGATCCAAAAATAGTACTTCCTGAGGCAAATAATTGTTAATATCAAGTACAAAAATAAAATATTTAAAGATATACTCATTAAATGATAATGAAAATCGAAGTGGCCAAAATATTTTAAATTTAAACTTTTATTTTCAAGCTTAGCATGCTAGCAGCTTCCTATTCAAAATATATTATTATTATTATCTTAAATTCCATAAGTTATAAAAATATTTTTGTATATATAGATATATATATATATATATATATATATATATATATATATATATATATATATATAAATGTGCAAATATGTAGAAACATTCTAGGTTCCACTATAAATTTTGTTTCACAAATATAATAATTGATAAAACAGAAGTTAAATTTTAAACCTTTTAGAATTTTAAATTTTTGAAATACTTAAAATTGAATTCAACCCTTTTTTTAATAAAATGTAAATGAAAGAATAATAAATTTTAAGAAAAATTTTAATGGAATGAATTAGTTAAATTTTTATTAATCAATGTTCCTGATTGCATTATGTTTTGCAAAAGGTTTAGTAGGAAAATAGTCCAAGCAGGTCACTTTAAATGCACTAAATTTCCTGTTCAAAACAAGTAATTAACAAGATGGATCTTAGTTGTGGCGTGATCTTCTCCCCAGAAAAAAATGTATCGGTTACCTCTTTAAAACACATTAAGTTACATGGATGAGCTCCTCTCATGATAATAAAATAATAAGACATACCCAATAGTAGTTAACACTTATTTCGGAGTATTACTGAAGTAAGCAATAACTAATAGAAGATTTACAGATGAAATTTTCATCCAGATTGGACTTCATGTAACTCCATAACAGAAAATTTCAGGAAACATTGAACGTTAGTTAAAGGATGTTGACGAAGTGAACATTCGTCCTTCTCGGGAGTCGAACCCCATGTAGTGAATATTGAAATGGTATGATACACTGAACGGCTATTACCGTCCCCGGATTTGACCCTAGACAAAAGATCGAGCCAGTGTTAATATTAAGTAAAATAATCGTCGATCGCAAGCAAAAGTACAAACGCATAAATTATGCAATTTAAATGAACAGTAAAATATTACAAAGATCTGAATTTAAAAGTAGAAACTTAATACGAGTTGCAATTAATAAACAATAAGGAAGTTTTTTTTAAAAAAAATCAAAACAATTAAAATAAGCTATTACATTTCGAAGTAGAATACAATTTACCAAATTACAAAACGTTATATCGGTTACAATAAATTTATCATAAGTCAAAATTTAGTTTTACATAAACCAAAATCGAATTTAGTAGTTATAAAATTGCAAGTACAACTGCAACATAGATTCGTTAGTATAAGATATAAACTTATGCAACTCGTGAAAAATTTCCAGCTTTCGGAATGCTAGAATAAAATCAAATTAACTTACCATGTTTTATGGGCAAGTAGAATTAACTTTTTCAAAAGTTACAAATTGAAAATAAACGTAATAAAATTTACTACATTACGAACGAACAGTACACAATGAAAATTCAACACTGAGTGTCGTAACCTGCCGAAGGCCCGGCTCGTGATGAGATGGCAGAACGCAGTTAGAAGGAAAAGCGGTAGATCGCACCACCGGACGGTGAGTTAATTAACATCGCCACAGTAAATACGAATTATCGGCAACCAAAAGAAAACAACAAGCGAACGCTAAAAACCGAACAAAAATAAAAACGTAACAATCTGGAAACAGATGTTACAAGTGTTAGCAGTTTTTGAGAAAAAGGATGAAATATGCAAAAATCTTAGTAGAAAATTAGTCTTCTACAACTGATGCTTTATAACTTTGTTAAATGACCAATAAACAAATTATTTATACCAATGAAAATTATAGAGAATTAATTCTGAAAGCAATTATGTAAGCAATGTAACCTAAATATAAATAAAAGTTTAATAAAATGAACTCTTCTGTAGTGTAATAAATAATAACCAAACTTCCAGTAAGTTATTACAGTTACTTTATTTATAGAATAAATTACAGAAAAAGAAGGCTAAAATTGTATGGACACCTGTGTAGAGTGGACGACAACCTGTTGACAAAACGAATTTTAACGCGTTAAACAATAGACGTAAGGTGTCAGATATTTGGTTTAATGAAGTCAGAAAGGATATTGAGAAAACCTGAATAAACCGAGGAAATGTAATGAACCGAACCAAGTTCTGACAACTAATTACGCTTTAAGGGCTTCCATGAAGTGAAAGAAAAATGAAACTCCATGAAGTTGAAACTTGGAACAGGTGGACAGAAGAAAGGAGAAAAGCCTACAGTGAGCAAATGCTGAGAATGTGGGCTGGTAGAAGAGCGCCAGAAACATCTAAAGTCACCTCACTTGGTTTAAAATTAACTCTACACGAGGGAAAAAATCACAATTAATTATTATTATTATACTATATGAAATACAGGGTAGAAAACTATTGTTTTCATATCGAGTTTTAACCGAAAATACTCAATTATAGAAGGCCCTTGAAGTGAAAAAAGTAATGGTTTTACCAATTTGGTCTGTGTGTATGTGTTTGGGCAAACAATAATATATCTCAAACATGAAAACTGAAACTTAAATTACGCATCATAAGGAGAACATTTACTGAAAAATTAGTAAACTGGAATTAGTAGTTTATTCATACAATTTCCCTTTTTTGTTATTTTCTCAAAAACGCCTCCAATATTTTTTTTAAAAATCGCATTTTATAATCTAGAATGTAGGGGTAAGCTGAAAGTCTGCTGTAATGGGAGTGGGGCTGTGCTCTCATATTAATTAATGTTTTTTTTTACTTCCTCTTGTTCTATATGAATATACTATAGGGTAGGAAAGTATTTTCATGTAAATTTTTCAAAATCGAGTTTTCACTGGGTATATGCTTTTTAAACCCCCTGAACTCAAAAAACATATTTTTAGTGATTGGTTTGTGTGTGTACAAAATATATCAAGGACAGAATAACGTACAAAGTTGAAACTTGGAATTTAAGTTAGGTATCACTACCGGACCTGACACGGACATTTTCATAAAAATCGGTCAACCGGAAGTAGTAGTTTATTTGTCAGATTTTCCACTCTTTTGTGATTTCCTAAAAAACAGTTCTTACGATATTTTTAAAAACCTCATTTACTACATATTTTTACTTTCTCTTGCCTATATGAATATATAGGAAGGAAAGTATTGTTTTCATGTTGATTTTTCGAAATCGAGTTTTCACCGGATCTACACGTTTTCAGACCCCCTGAACCCAAAAAACATGTTTTTAGCGATTGGTCTGTATGTGTGTGAACAGAATATCTCAAGAACGGAACATTGTACGAACTTCAAACTTGAAACTTAAGTTATATACCACTACCGGACCCGACACAAACCTTTTTTATCAAAATCGGTCAACCGGAAGTAGTAGTTTATTCGTGTGATTTTTCACTTTTTTGCGATTTTCTCAAAAACTGGTCCTACGATTTTTTTCAAAATCGCCTAATTTACTAATTTTTTTACGCTCTACAAGATAGAGTAGGCGCCATGTTTGCTGAAATTCTCGGTGAGGCTGTTTTCACGTAAAGAAATTGTTTTTTTAAGATTACGGCTTTAATATGCATTTTAGGGCAAAAATTTACATAATAAAAGTTGTAGAGAATTTAAAGTCCTACAACTTTTATTTGAAACATTTTTTTGTTTAACGCTTAGTTTAGCGGTAATTAGCGATTTTATGTTTTTTCTCATAAAAACGTGTGAAAAATCGATTTTTTTAAGATTTCGGGCTTATTATACATTTAACGAAAAAAGTGTATATAGTCAAATTTATAGGAAATTTAAAGATCTACAACTTTTATTTATAACATTTTTCTCTACAGAGCCTAATTTTGCATGAAAGAGTGATTTTCCGTATTTTTAAGCCAAACTGAGGTTGATTTTCATTTTGTGTCTTTCACTCATGATTAAAATTAGGTTATGTTTATTGAGGTTAATTTTTTGTTTATTTCTTATGTTTTATTACTAATGTTAGGTTATATTGGTCATTATTTGCATTGGCAAGAGAAAGTTGTGTGTGTTTCACACCAGATTTTTTGTTCTGCAGAATAGGGTAACCGCAAAAACAGGTATAATTACTATAATAACAGTTCTGGTTTCAGCATACGATTTTAAAGATAATTTAAAAAAATCATGCCTGCTGAAATTTTTGAGGAGGCTGTGCTTTTGTAGAAAAAATATTTTTACGAGATTGCGGCCTAAATATGCATTTTAGAGCAAAAGTGTAAATAATTAAAAATGTACGACATTTAAAAACTTACAACTTTTATACCTAACATTTTTTTATAATGCTTAGTTTAATGGGAATTGGTGATTTCCATTTTTTCCATCAAAATCGGTTGAAAAAAGGGATTTTTTAAGATTGTGGCTTTAGTATGCCTTTTACGACAAAAGTGCATCAATGAAAGTTATAAGAAAATTCAAAAACCTACAACTTTTATTTCAAGCATTTTTCTCAACAGAGCCTAATTTAGATGCAATCACTGATTTGTGGTACTTTAAAAGTTTTACAGAGGTTTATTTTCAATTAGCGTCATGATTAAAATTAGGTTATTTTAAATTTAACATTATTTACTAATGATTAAACATGACTTGTATTTTTCATTATTTATAATGGTAAGAGAAAGTCTTGTGAATGTTTCACACCATATTTTTGATTTTAGGTAAACTTTAAGGTGCAGGAAAATGCGATCAACATTATTTTTGCTGTAACAAGCGGTGTACATGGACTTTACCAAGAGTTGACCAACCATATTGAAGGTTCTTATTCTGGGATTTTAAGTGACAAATCAGAAAATGTTGTAGAGTTTATCAAGGAACAGTACGAGGTAACATATGGTATTTCTCATTCTTTATATACAGAGTGATACAAAAATTAATGGGAAACTTCGGAAGCTAAAGATTTTTGTTTTTTAATGAAGTTTAATTCTTTTGCAATCAGTTTTTACTTTCTCTTGCCTATATGAATATATAGGAAGGAAAGTATTGTTTTTATGTTGATTTTAAGAAATCGAGTTTTCACCGGATCTACACGTTTTCAGACCCCCTGAACCCAAAAAACATGTTTTTAGCGATTGGTCTGTGTGTATGTGTGTACTAAATATCTTAAGAACGGAACATCGTACGAACTTGAAACTTGAAACTTAAGTTACATACTACTACCGGACCTGACACGAACATTTTTATCAAAATCGGTCAACCAGAAGTAGTAGTTTATTCGTGTAATTTTTCACTTTTTTGCGATTTTCTCCAAAACTGGTCCTACGATTTTTTTTAAAATCACCTGGTTTACTCAATTTTTTATTCTCTACAAGATAGGGTAGACGCCATGTTTGCTGAAATTCTTGGTGAGGCTGTTTTTACGTAAAAAAAGTGTTTTTTTAAGATTACGGCTTTAATATGTATTTTAGCACAAAAATTTATATAATAAAAAATGTAGAAAATTAAAAATCCTACAACTTTTATTTCAAACATTTTTTTGTATAACGCTTAGTTTAGCGGTAATTAGCGATTTTCTGTTTTTTCTCACAAAAACGTGTGAAAAATCGATTTTTTTAAGATTTCGGCCTTAGTATGCATTTTATGACAAAAATGTATATAATCGAATTTATAGAAAATTAAAAGATCTACAACTTTTATTTAGAGCATTTTTCTCTACAGAGCCTAGTTTAGCGTGAAAGAGTGATTTTCCGTATTTTTAAGGCAAACTGAGATCGATTTTCATTTTGCGTCTTTCTTACATGATTAAAATTAAGTTATGTTTATTGAGGTTATTTTTTTGTTTATTTCTAATGTTTTATTACTAATGTTAGGTTTATTGTTAGTTATTTGCGCTGGCAAGAGAAAGTTGTGTGAGTGTTTCACACCAGATCTTTTAAGTAAAGATGATAAAAATCTGAATATTAACGTTCTTAGAATGAAAATCTAAAACACACTTGGTAGTGTGTTTAAAAAAAAGAAAAAGTGTGAACAAAAATAAAACTAAATTTGACTGAACTGTGCATAGTATCTTAGAACATGAAGTTGTTGAAGCTGAACATGGTGATAAAAGTAGTATAAGTAGAAAAAATCTGGTGTGAAACACTCACACAACTTTCTCTTACCAATGCAAATAATTAACAATAAACCTAACATTAGTAATAAAACATTAAAAATAAACAAAAAAACTGACCTCAAAAACATAACCTTATTTTAATCATGAGTGAAAGATGCAAAATGAAAATCGACCTCAGTTTGGCTTAAAAATACACAAAATCACTCTTTTACGCTAAAATAGGCTCTGTAGAGAAAAATGCTCTAAATAAAAGTTGTAAATCTTTTTATTTCCTTTCAAATTTATTATATACACTTTTTTCGTAAAATGCATTCTAAGGCCGAAATCTTAAAAAAATTGATTTTTCACATGTTTTCGTGAGAAAAAATTAGAAAATCGCTAATTACTGCTAAACTAAGCGTTATACAAAAAAATGTTAGAAATAAAAGTTGTAGGTTTTCAAATTCTCTACAACTTTTATTATATAAATTTTTGCTCTAAATTGCATATTAAAGCCGTAATCTTGAAAAAACTATGTTTTTATGTGAAAACAGCCTCACCCAGAATTTCAGCAAACATGACGCCTACCCTATCTTGTAGAGAATAAAAAATTGAGTAAACCAGGCGATTTTAAAAAAAATCGTTGGACCAGTTTTTGAGAAAATCGCAAAAAAGTGAAAAATTATACGAATAAACTACTACTTCCGGTTGACTGATTTTGATGAAAATGTTCGTGTCGGGTCCGGTAGTGGTATGCAACTTAAGTTTCAAGTTTCAAGTTCGTACGTTGTTCCGTTCTTGAGATATTCTGTTTACACACACACACGCGCGCGCGCGCGCACACACACACACACACACGAATGGTAATCATGAATGGAATCATGGATGGAATCATGGAATGGAAATCATGTCGATTTCGAAAAATCGACATGAAAACAATACTGTCCTTCCTTTAAATTCATATAGGGAAGAGAAAGTAAAAAATTATATGAGTTAAATTATTAACAAAATCGTAAAGATAAGTCCAATGTTTTAAAACATTTCAGTCTGTGGGTATCTTTGATGTTATTGAAGAGGTTAATTGCAAAGAGATTTTGATGCTCTTCTAATATTTTAAAATGTTTCTCATGACGTTGTTTAATTTCTTCTTTTGTGAGGGGTAGTTTTAGATCGTTGTGCGTTATTTCATGGGTTACATACAATGGAGCGGCAGTTATCAGTCTCAGGCATTTTGATTGAAAGTGCTGCAGTATTTCTATATTTGATGAACTAGCTGTACTCCTTAGCTCTAACCCGAACGTTAGAGTCCAAACTGGTTGGAGTATTACTTTGTATAAAAGAACTTTATTTCCAAGAGAGAATTAAGACTTACTGCCTAAGAGTCAGAACAATCGATGTAACTTCAGCCTCAATAGTTTTTGTTTTGTCTATATATGACTTCTTCATGTGAGTGTTTGATCTAAATGTTAACCCAGTTAATTTCTTTTTGTGGGATTACTGTACCATTCAAGGTGACCACTGGACATGTCAGTTTCTTTAATGTAAACGTTACACTTGTTGACTTATCCTCATTGATCTTCATTCTTCATTTCTTATACCATTCATGAATGTTGTCAAGGTGGGTTTGTAACTTCTCAGGGGCACATGCCGATGATGCGACTGCTACTAAAATTGCTTTGTCATCTGCAAACATTGCCGTCATTACAGATTCTTGTTCTGGAATTTCGGTTGTATAAAGTGTATAAGAGTGGGCTCAAAATACTGCATTAAGGAACACCGGAATTTATTAGGTAGAAATTGGAAAAGACAATATCGTATTTAATTTTGAAGAAATGATTTTACAGATAGTTTTAAAAAATGTATATTGTAATTTAATTTTAATTTTGTATAACATACAAAGATGCCATGTTGTTGTTGTTGTTGTTTAGGTCAACAGCCGAAAGGCTGGTTTGAACCTCTAGAGGTTTTACTAAGTAAAAAACGAGGAGTAAGGTGGTTTACCATTGCCTTCCTCACTGAGTTGAAAGAGTATGCTTATCAGCATGCCAGGCCCTCCGAAAAGCACTCACTTTCCACCCTGCAAATGACACCTTCACTTCATTCACCACAGGGTCTGGCTGCATAGTGAAATTCATTACTCTCAGAGGAGATAACTCTGACTAGTGTCTTTTACACCTCTACCTCTTCTGTTCTTAAATAGTTCAGTCATATAAGTGGCTGATTATGTGATAAGAAACAGAACTACTTTTTTTAGCCCTGGACCAAACAGATAGAGTGCAATTAAAATAACACTCTACCTGCCCGTTTTGGGCATAAAAGATGCCATACTTAGTCAAATACCTGTTGAATGTCCAAAAACTCTGTTTCAATTCTAAGCTTTTCTGGATAAGTTTTACTAGTCTGTCGACTTTTTCTATAACTGAGTGCCGTTCTTGAAACCCAAACTGATAATCGGGAATCGACTTACACTCTTCTATAATAGGTTTTAACAATCCAAATTGGGTAATTTGTCCCCCTGGCGGATTCATTTTTTTTCATAAATATATTAATTTTTATGTGTTGTTTGCCCCTTTTCATAAAATATTGGCAAAAATTGACATTTAATAATAAAAAAAAGTGGGTACGACAATGTGTCGATGTCCGCCTACGTGAAGGACTCTTGTGTGACAATGTGTCTACAGCCACCAGTGTGATGGGTTCTAGTGCTGTGATGTGTCCGTCTTCACTTCTAGAAAGGACTGATTTTGTTTTAATTAAAACAGAGAATTAATGTATTTTGCATTGGTATTCTAAATAATTAGGCCTAGTTCACAATTGTTGAAGGTGTAATAACTTTTTTTATTTTACATTTTTCATTTTATGCTTATAATAAACAAAAACGATGTTCATGTTATACACTAAATACGAGTACATTTAAAAATATATGTAAGTTATAGTCTACCTAAACTAATTAAAAAATATTGCTACATTAAGTTTTTAACAATGGTTTATGTATGTATTTATGAATGACACGTTAGTGATAATTTACTAAACTGCCTTGGTTGTAGGAAGGGAATTTAAAACAATAAGACTAAATGTTAGGGTCTACATGAAGAATTCAGTAAAAAAAACAATAGAACTCGTAAACAAATGTAGTATTTTCAATACACATATTATCCAATTTTTGATTAATTATGTTTAATCTTTTTCTATTCATGAAGGACACAATAATACAACACTACCATGACTATGGATGGAAAATTTAAAAACTGTAGTATAAATTATAGCATAGACTTAATGATATAATAAATATTAGGTAGTCAAATCTTTTCCTAACTCGATCTGTCTGTTTTTGAAAGTAATGAATAATTGTACGCTTGTGACAGCTTTAGATATCTAATGAAATTACGTGGAAAATGTAAATCCAAACTTTGGCATACGATTCTAAAGTTGAATTTGAGAAACCAATGCTCTGTAAAGGAAAACATAGAGTAATAGTAATAACAATAATAATAAAATAAATCGCACTAATACAAATTATAAGAATGGATAATATACCTACTGAACATTGCTCATCTATCTTAATTTGGTTTATGAAAATTTCAGCTGAGAAACTCTGTAAATTATATACGACCATTTTTAATGGAGTAATTAGTCACAAAATTTTTAAAAACTAAGTTATTTTAAAAGCAGAAAATAATAAACTGTGCGAATACTGCATGTCAGAATATACTTCAGTATTATACATATTCACTGAAATACAGCGATTATTTTATTCACCAAAACGTGAAATTGGAAAAAGAATTAAGAAAATGTTACAATTATATTATTATAACTAATTTCTTTATAATATTATGTAAAAACGTATGAAAAACTGATTAAATAGTTTTCAATAATTGAAAAGAATGTGAACTCACCTTTAAAATTAAAAATAACGTTTAAAATTTTTAAAAATAGCCGTCAAGGTGCGATTTGTTAACGGTGGGTCCTGGAATATAGTTCACACCTTCCACTAAGACACTAAGCAACAAACAATTCTATTAGTTGTATATGCTGTCATGGCTATGTGTCAACCACTGCACGGCTGAGCGGAATAAAAAAAGCGACAATGTATCGACAGCCGCAGTGAACGTGTTAAATGACTGAACAACATTTTCTCAAAGGTAAGAGATATTGTTTATATAAACATAGATCAGGGAAGCAGAAAAAGAAGTGTTGGATATTGTCTGCCTGGATCAGTTCCAATTTAGCGCGCCCATGCGTGTTTTACCCAGTTACAACCTCCTGTATTCTTAGATTGGTCCTCGTAGTTTATTATGCGTTACTGTATTGTCATTTCACGCCTCAAATAGTTCCCCTCTTGCACTCTTTTTTGTTTTCACTCCTTGTCTACTCTCGCTCCTAACTTGACTTCCTTTACTTCTTTCAGTTCAGGTTTCAGCATGTAAATGAACTGCTGTGTCGTTCTGTCATACTAGCGGTATTTCATATGTCAAGTCATGAAATACTTATGCATTGGCTTCGTTTTATCATTCTGTTTATGTTGTTACTTTTTCCAGCCCTATGTGTTAATATAGGGAAGGAAAGTATTGTTGTCATATTGATTTTCACAAGAAAATACACATTCACAGACCTCCTGAATCCAAAAATAATTTTAGCGATTGATCTGTGTGTGAACAAAATATCTCAAGAACGGAATACTATTCGAAGTTAAAACTTGAAATTTAAGTTAGGTACCACTACAAGACCCGACACGAACATTTTCATTACAATCAGTCAACCGGAAGTAGTAGTTTTTCGTGCGATTTTTCTTATTTTTGCAATTTTCTCAAAAAAGGATTTTACAATGTTTTTAAAAATCATCTCATTTACCACATTATTTATGCTCTACAAGAAAGGGTAAGCGTCATATCTGCTGAAATTTTTGGGGAGGTTGTACTCTTGTGGTAAAAAGTGTTTTTTTTGTTTTTAAGATTGCAGCCTTAATGTGAATTCTAATGCAAAAGTGTATATAATAAAAGTTGTAGAGCCTTAAAAGACCTACAACTTCTAATTCAAATACTGTTTTGTACGAAGCTTAGTTTTTGTATTTTTTTCATCAAAATTGGTAAAAAAGGGAGATTTTTTTATAATTGTGACCTTAGTATGGACTTTACGACAAAAATTTATAAAATTAAAGTTATAGGAAATAAAAAAATATACAACTTTATTTCAAGCATTTTCTTGTACAGAGCCTGGTTTAGCATCAATAGTGATTTTCTGTTATGCAATTTCTACAGAAGTTGACTTTCATTTTGCACCATTCAATCATGATTAAAATTAGGTTATGCTTGTCATTTTACATTGTTTACTTATGATTAAACATAGGTTCTAATGTTCACTATCTACTTTGGCATGAGAAAGTCATGTCAGTGTTTGACACCAGATTTTTGTCTTGTATAAAAGTCCAATGTGCTAGACTTTGTCAAATTTATTTGCTATGTCCAAGAAAGCTGCTGTACAATACTGTTTCCTTTTCAGGGAATTTTGAATGGTGTTTACGAGACGGTATTACTTTAATTCTGAGACCGAGTACTCTAATTTTGTCTATTTTGGATTTTTTTCTTCTAACTTTTATAAACTTTGTTTTTTAAAGTTCAACTAGCCTACTAATAGAATGATACTACTAACTTTGTTTTGTTAACAGAAAATTACATCTGTAATTGAGTTTAAAGACAATGCCCCAGGTGCTTTAAAACTGTCTTATTTTACAAAATGTCTGACAGGTGGTTCTCGAATTCAAACAAATAAGTGCAGTAAATTAAAGGTATGTATCGCATAAAAATAATTTTATTTACTTTCTCTTCCCTCGGGTGTAATTTAGTTCTATTTGAATAATTTTTAAAGTAGAATTTGGTTTGATTTAGAAAATTTTTAAATATAATTATAAACAGTTAGAAATTTATAAAAATTTAAGGGTTAAATCTACAAATTTAATTTCAAAAAAGTTTTTCTGCAATGCTTCAAAAATGTTTTTCAGTTCAGCGCCAATTAGTGATTTTCTGTATTTTTTCATTAAAATTTTGTTAAAAAATGTTTTTTTTTAAAGATTGCAGCCGTAGTATGCATTTAATGACAAAAATGTATGAAATTGAAGTTATAGAAAGTTAAAAAACCTACAACTTTTAATTCATGAAATTTTTTCTTAAGTACTTAGTTTAGTGTCAATTAGTGATTTTCCATATTTTTATGTCTAACAGAAGTTGATTTTCATTTATCGTCATTTACTCATGATTAAAATTGGCACTATAATTTTACCTTAATTATTTATTTATTGCTATTTTTGGGTTGATGTTATTTTATGAAATAATTATATATTATTTTATAGTTCTATTGTATTACTTGTTTGTTAAAATGCTTATGTTATTGCTGCAATAACGATAACATTCGTCACTTTCTAATAGTTCTGTATATATATCATTATTTATCATTGTGCGGAATGGTTTATTCATTTTTCTTTTATTCTCTGGTTTGTCAAGTCGTTTTGTATAGGCAAGAAGTTGTGGGATTTACCGATGACTGAATAAGCTTCTTGTACTATCGCAGCAACATGACGTTTTGCCACTAATTCAATTATGACGGGCCAGGCATGAAATGAAGTTGTAGTTGTTTGGTTTAAAGTAAATATTTCTGCAGCTGATTCCCGATAGAACTATAAAAACAATTACAGATGCAATAGTTAATAGTATCAGCGAATGTTCTATAATTTATTCTGATTCATGGCAATTGTATTGCAGTAGTACTTTGGAGGAGGGCGGGTTTCAGCACTTTAAGGTGAACCACAAATTTAATTTCGTTGATCCAGAAACCGGTACACATACTTCAACCATGGAGTGATTTTTGGGGAAGTGCTAAGTGGTGTAACAAAAGATATCGTGGTACAGCTAGACATCTTTTGAAGCCATACCATGCTGAGTTCCAGTAGGGTTTTGTTGCCTGTGATGATCCATTTGCAGCGAGTTTGGCTGCCATACAGAATTTTTGGCCCCTGGAAATTAACTTGTAACGTAAGTAGAAGCATTAAAAAAGTGTTTAAATGAAATAAAATAAACAATACAAAATAAAGAGTTAAGGTAAAATTAGAGTGGCCCCTTTTTAATAGAAAAGTACCAAATTAGGTTATGTTTTTCATATTACGAGGGTGTATCAAATATAAATGCAACTGATTTTCTTAAAAATTCTGGAGTGGTCCTAGATTTGGAAGGAGTTGATGTGCAGGTAGTGTGTACCATTAGAGATAGGGGAGAACTGACCACAACTCTCTCGGGTTCCTTTTAGTATCGAAAGAAACATTGAGCGAGAAAGAAGTGCATGTATCCGTGGAACAGTGGATTATCATCAAGTTTTTAGCCAAGGAGTGGGTGAACCCAACTAAAATTTTGCTACAATTATAGGCAAAGTTCGGGGACCCCTGTCAAGAACCCATGTGCTTGCTTGGCACAAAAAATTTTCTGGTGGGTGTGTAAAGGTTGGGAACTAGAGCGACGATCACCGCTAAAGGACAAATGTGATCGAAGCCGACAAGAGGTGGTTTGAAATCTTATAGAGGGTGCTTTTCACATTGATTTTATTATGATCGATGCACAATTAATGCGCATTATTATTGTGAAATACTGGATGCTGCGAAATTTTAATTGTGAAAGAAAAGGAAGAAGCAGTGGGCTAGAAATATCGTTCTTCTGCATGACAAGGCCAGGCCTCATGCGGCTAACGCTACTATCCAAAAATTAGATGCATTAGGACAGGAATCTCTGGAACATCCACTCTATAGTTCAGACTTTATCACCTTGCCACTACCACCCTTTTGACCCCTCAAATAAGTGCTTGAAGGCCAGTGTTTTGATGACAATGAATCATTGGAACTGTGTGTGCTCCAATAGCTACAAGAACATCTGAAAAGTTTTTATGATCATGGAATAAAAAAGCTGCCAATCCGATGGAAAAAATGTTTCTAGCACGGGACAGTATATTGAAAAATAATATACAAATATTTGTAAGCTTAGTTAAATAAAGATAAATGTTTTAAAAAAAATGAGTCCATTTTTATTTGATACACCCTTGTATATTGTTCACTCATGGTTAAACAGGTTATATTTTTTATTATTTACATTGGTGAGTGAAAGTCATGTGAGTGTTTCACACCAGATATTTGATGCTATGAGCTCCATTTCTTCGATTTCTTATGAACTCATTGAACAAATCTAATATTTTATTTTTGTTAGTCCTGGGACTCTTCGTGTATTTTTATTATGTCTAACGTGTTTCATCCTTGAAGGTTTCATGCTTCACAGAATCCCAGCGAATGCATTAATCATGATCAGAAAGGTCTTTGTGTATATACCGTATTGAATCCAGACCACATTATATTCTGTGCTCTATACTGAAGGTGTGAGAAATATAAATTAATTTTGTTTTGCAGATTGGTGACAAGGTGGACTTTGATGTGGAAATTGAGTTACTGGAATGTCCGGTAAATAAATCACAATGGAATCAGTCTTTTAAAATTTATCCTGTTGGAATAAATGAAGTGTTAACAGTCAACATAGAAATGTTATGTGATTGTCCTTGCGAAAACCCTGGAAATGAGGTAAATATTATCTTGTTATTCATTTGTACAGAGTGATTTTTTAGTCCTGTTACCCAATTGTTAATGTCTGGTAATATTTTTCTAAAAAAAATAAATTTTGTTTTGTGACACTAAGTTGGTAGCCCTACTCAACCAGTATGGATATGGCAGTGTGAGTTGATTCTCCTTGAGCTGTGTAAAATTTTGTGCCATTTCCGGTCGTGCTACAAACAGAATATCTTTTATCCTAAAACAAACTCTTGTTTAAATCTGGAGGCTGAAGCTCTAGAACTAATCGTATGTGATACGGATACAATTTCTATTTTTTAGCAGCTTTCTGAGCACTCGAACATGACAAATCAACATGCGAGCAAAGTTTTTGTAAACTTTTTCATGGAGAATTGAGCAATCTTGTTTTCACATTCTCTTAACGTCATCTGTCAAGAGAGTTGGTCGACCACTACGTTTTCTGCTGCAAACAATACCTGCCTCTAAAAATCAGTTAGTTAGCCTAGAAATTGACTAGAATAGAGTGGAGGAACACCAAAAAATTTAATTTAAAATGATTCTTTTACACTCGCATACGATTTTGTAGCAAAATATTGTTCAAGAATGAAAACCCGTTGTTCTAGGGTAAAAGACATTCTGTTCGTAACACAACTGGAAACAACACAAAATTTTACGCAACTCAAGGAGAATCAACTCAAACTGTCGTATCTATACCGGTTGAGTAGGGCTACCAACTTTGTGTCACAAAACAAAATATCCCTTTCTTAGAAAAGAATTTCCAGACATTAACAATTGGGTAACAGGACTAAAAAATCACCCGGTAATAGGGAAAGCCCTCACTGACTCCCTCATCTCTAATTTTCGTACTTGCACAATAGCTAGAAAGCTGAAAGTTGTAGGAAATATTCCCTTTAGGGTAAATAGAAAAGTTAATTATAAACGATTTCTATTTTCCACCATTAACGGGTTGAAAAGGATGTTCGACTCTTTAACTGATATTTTCCGTTTACTAAGTTCTGAACAAGCTAGATGGCTGAAACTTGGTGGAGACATTATTACAGTTCAATCACAAAAATTTCTCCTTAACCAATTTCAAAATGTAGTTGTAAGGGGATGAAAATGGTGTTCAACCCTTAAACCAATATTTTTATTGTTTACCAAGTTCCAGACAAGTTAGGTGGATGAATTTTAGTGATGTTATTTATAGTGCAAGTAAAACAATTTACCTTTAACAATTTTAAAAATTGTACCATTAAAAGGCTGAAAAGGGTGCGCAACCCTTAACACATTGAGCACCATGGACGCATATGCATACATTGCGTCCAGCAGTACTACATCTGCTACGCCGACAGCGCCACGTGTGTGTACGTGGTTTCAGTTTTTTTGTTTACCTAAGTGTTTATAATGGCTGATGAAGATATCAGTGGCCCATCCCAACAAAACCGGATACGATTCACGAAGAAAGTATTGTCAGACAACGAATTAAGGGCAGTATTAATAGATGACAGTAATGATGAAGATGTTGATGGGAACAGGGACTCAGATTATTGTTGGGAGGATATAGATGATGAATCAGTTTACACTGATAATGTCAATGTTGAAGATCTGAGTGACTAAGAAATTTTTAATTTGGATATTGTAGGTGCTGAAAATGTTGAATTTCAAGAAAACAGTAACAAATAAGACAAATAGGTCTACAAATAAACAAACTGAAATGCCAGTTGTATGGGCTGACAGTCCGCCGGACCTAAAAAATATTTTCTTTTCCGATGATCCCGGCCTACGTGTAGATGCACCACATGAGCGTAAGCCGGTCAATTTTTTTAAATTTATTTGCTGATGACACATTTTATGAACTG
Organism: Catonia carolina; assembly: GCA_035578175.1. Classification (NCBI taxonomy): domain Eukaryota; kingdom Metazoa; phylum Arthropoda; class Insecta; order Hemiptera; family Achilidae; genus Catonia; species Catonia carolina. The sequence continues at coordinate 17,316,638 of JAQMRL010000012.1, forward strand.
ATTTTACAAGAAACAATCCTTTATGCTGATAATTTGGAACGAACATTTTATTACATAAACAAAAACTGAGCCCCAAATCGTGCATATCATGGAAAGAACTAACAAAAACGAATTGAATGTGTTATTGTGACTACTGTCGATTGCTTTATTATAGACACCCCTTATTGGTCTTGTCTGCTTGTTTTCATAAGAATGCCATATGAGACTAACCTCATTTAGCACTCTGGTGGCAATCCTGTAATGTTCTGCACCTCTTAAATTTATTTTAAAACTATTCCCCGATAACAGTTTAATAGAGAGGCTGTCATTTGAAATCAGCTTCACTAATTTTTTGATAGGAGAAGTCTTAATATTTTTTTTTCATTTATATCAAAAGAAAGGGCTGTCTTTTCTTTTAAAACTATGCAAAATAACAATAATTATCCGCACCGTACAAACGTACCGTAACAAAATTTAATACTTTAAAGCATTTTTCATATTGCGGGACAAGATTCTTTAACTCCTCTGCATAGAATTTTCCCTTACCGCCTGGGAATTGAATTAGTTGACAACTGCAGTCTTCATTCCCTCGTCATGCTCAATCCGTTTTCCACTTAGCCACTATTTTATGTGCAAGGAGAGGAAATATTTGCTAAGTGCAAGGTCAGAACTGTAGGGTGGGTGACAAACCCATTATTTTAATTAAGGGTCATCAAGTTCCCAACCAAAATCTTGAGTCTTCCCTTTTTCCGGACAGTGGTGTGAGGACGTGCGTTGTCTTGGAGGAAAACTATTCTTAACGGTTTCCTGTACTGTCAATTTTGGATTGAACATGTCAGTTTGGTGATCATTTCACAGTAGATATCAGCTGTAATTGTTGCCTTCTTCCCCCCTTCCGTGAAATGAACTAATAGAATGCTCTTTTGCTCCCAGAAAACGGTAGCCATAATTTTCCTACTCTAGTAAGGAGGCTTAAATTTTTTTGTTTTTGTGAAATTGAATGGCGCTAATGCATTGACTATTTTGTTTTTTGTTTTTGCATTGGTGTTGGGTATCCGTGTCTTGCCATCTGTAACAATGTGGGATAACAAGTAGTGGGAGGAACTTAAGACTGCCATTGACTGCCTGGGTGATGAACTTGTATGCAGAAGGGTTAAAGAAGCTAGTGTAGTGTTATGAAAAGTGCTTAGGAGTGGACGGCAACTAAGTAGAAAAGTTAATGGCTAAAATAAAGTACAACAAAATGAAATTCTCATCTTATTTGGTAGAATTCTAACTATAGTATGACTACTGCACAAACCAAATGCGAACCACTACAGGTATTCCCCACATCCTATCCGTTCTTAGGCTCGCTTGCCAGCCCCAACACAAATCTCAGAGTTGTTATGAAAATGTACCTATGACGTATACCTTCACCATTCTCAGGAATGGTTGGCCTGAGTCTGTACATGACTACACTTGATTTACATGTAATAAATATCATCCATTATGGATTAAGGAAAGCAGATCTACCATTCAAGTTGTAACTAAATCATAGTTTTCTTTTACATTTACAGTTCTTCAAAGAAAATTCTGAATTTTGTAACAGCGGTGGAATAGAGAAATGCGGAATATGTGAATGCGATGCCTCTCATTCTGGCAGAAATTGCGAGTGCAACTTTGATAATTTAAAAGACAATACTGCTGATGTAACAGCTCGTTGTAGGCCAAATAATTCCAGTAACCAAGATTGTTCAGGACGAGGAACTTGCATATGTGGACAATGCATTTGCAGCAAACGACCAGATCCTGATGAGGTAAGATGACAAATGGTTAACTGTTTAGAGTATAATAGATTTTGTTTGAAGCCCCGATTAAAATTTAGAACAATTCTATTGGTTTTTGTAGGTTTAGAAAATGACACCATCCCTACTCCAACTTTTCGAGGTAGTATGTACACATATGACAGTGGTGGGAGTATTATATTCAACAATGTGTGCACGATTGACGTGCACATTGATGCGTGGCTGGATTTGTTCACAATTTCTATGTTCATGGTAGTTTACGTGTTTACCTTGCTGGCCACTTAGAGCACTAATATGTCGTCTGCATTTTTCACTACTAGTAAAGCCAAATATTCATGGTTCAATCTGGTTGCTCAATGTGGCTGAATCAATGAAATTGATTCAACAGCATTGAATGGAATTCATCTACATGGTTCAATGCAATTGAGCAGTTAATGTTAAAAGCATGGAGTCAAATGAAGTTATTAGATTAGGAGTTAAAATAATTTTTAAAAACTTAATCGAGATCTGAATAAAATCACAAAGATTCACTAAAAGCGGCAGTGGGATTATTGGAAACGAGCAGTGATATTGTGTAAAAATTTTAAAAAATTGAATTTTTTATTTGGCGCCTATGAATTTATTAAAAGAACTTGAAAAAGAAGACCTTGAGACATTAAAAATCATTTACGTATGTCCACTCAACAATTCTAACAACTGCATGACAAACCTCAATGCTATCATATTAAAAATTAAAATGCAGTTCACACTTTTCAATCCCATTGAATACAAATCTACACAATTCATCTTTGTTGAATCTATTGTATTGAACAAAAGTAGAAAGCCAGTATACGTCCTTCAAATGTGGGTAAATTGCTGAAATTCTTGGGGGCTGTGTTTTTCTGGTTAAAAATATTCTTTTTAGATAGCGGCCTTAATATGCATTCTAGGGCAAAAGTATATAACCAGAGTTATAGGACTTAAAAAACCTACAACTTTTATTTCAAAAAATTTTTTCTACAATATTTAGTTTAGCGTCGTGTCAATTTGTGATTTTCTGTATATTCTCATGAAAAATCTGTAAGGAACGAGATTTCTTAAAGATTGCGGCCTTGGTATGCATTTTACAACAAATTGTTTACATAATTAAAGTTATAAAATATTTTTAAAATTTACATTTTTTATTTAAAGCATTTTTTCTCCAGACCTTAGTTTAGTGCCAATTTTGTGATTTTCTGAAATGTTAAATTCTATAAAGGTTGATTTTCATTTTGTGTCATTCACTCATGATTGATATTTTGTCATGTTCATCACTTTACATTGTTTACCGATGATTAAACGTAGGTTATATATTTACATTGGCAAAATATAGTTGTGTGAGTGTTTCACAGCAAATTTTTTCTTGCAGATATATAGCGGACCATTTTGCGAGTGTAATAATTTCCTGTGCGATCGAGACAAGGGATTATTGTGCAGTGGTCCGGATCATGGTACTTGCAAATGCGGACATTGTGAATGCAAACTGGGATGGTCAGGTTCTTCATGCAATTGCTATTCTCGCAATGATACTTGCCAACCACCTGATAGCGATGAAATGTGTTCAGGACATGGGAAATGTGTTTGCGGTAAATGTGAATGCTATTCTGAAGTAAAAGGTCCTCAGTATTCTGGAAAATACTGCGAGAAATGTTTGGTAAGTAAATTTATTTTTCATTCGCTCAATCAATGCTTCTTACAGCATTGTTGCTTGGGGAGGAGAATACGATGCTCATATAATGCTGCTTTTACACAAAACAGTTTTTGGTTCAATGGGAGGAACACATTACCATAGATGTACAAACACACTGGATTGATAAGTGCGCGGTCGGAATTCAATCCAGTCGGGTCAGGCGCTTCCCCCACCACTGGTTGGCAAGACGCACGAGCAACTGCATTATTTTAAATGGCGCAACCACCACATTGTGGTTGTTTTAAAGGCTCACTCGAATATTGTATATGTATGGCATTATTTAAGTAGTATGAAGGTGAAAAAGGACAGATTACACTTAGATGTAACATCATTTATTTATACACAAAAGAAAAAAAACATTACACATTACTGAACAAAATCAACTTTGTACATTACTGTCGAAACCCTAACTTGGTTGAATTAGCAGTATTTGTTTTCTCTCAAGCTAAATGATGGCACACAATTTTAAGGAATACATTACCAATGAGTTTAATTAGAATAAATTGATGATTAATTTTACCAAAGTCAGTATTACCTACATGGCATTTACATACTGAATCCTTAAAATACATTCATGTTTTTGCAACTATGAACTTGGTGTTAGGCTTACAAAACTGGCCTGACTAGTGAAATACAAAGCTGAACATAAATTTCACAATTTTTATTACATCTTCAGATGCCCTTTACAATTTTCCGCTTTATACAAAATCAGTTAAGTGTGTGTATCTACTAGAGTTTTCATTTCTTGTCAATAGTAAATTCACAACATTCCTCACATTTTAGTCTTTTCTGAATAACCTTAACTACAAAATTTCAGATATAATACAGTATCTTTGTAAAGATTCCTTATAGTTATTCAAAATGTTTGCTATTTCTATTAAGTCATAGTCAGTATTATATTCTTCTACTATTTAATCTACCACTGCACATTCTGAGAAACTTAAAACTGAACTCTGATGGTTTGGGTCAAATTGTAAACAATTATTGCTATTAGTTGATGGCCTTACACTATTTCTAAACATTAGTTTTCTAACAGCCCATTGAAACTGCCGAACGTTGGGATTATTATTATGACCACTTGCACTTCTAACACAAGAAAAAAATAGTTCTACATGGTCTTGTGACAACTTATAACTAAGTACTTAAAATCGTTAATAGCTAACAATCTGTCTCTTAACTTTTATCACTTTTCATCACTTTTTTATCACTTAAAAAAACCAATGACAAATGTTTTCCTTGGATGATGTAAAATAGAAATACCATAAATTTTTAATTGCTTATTTTGATAGGTAATTTGAAGCATCAGACAGCATTTTATCATCATAATTTTTTGATGCTTACTGGTCTACGTTCAACATACTTACCGGTAAAATGAAATTCTGCTTCCTTTCTTGTGTCTGTTCGTACAGTTGTACGCAACGCATGATACTACCATAGTGATTGGGTGGATTATAGGAACAGTAAAATATTAACAAGCTAGGTTGTAATAAACCGAACACGTCATGATAATCACGGCGGCATGGAGAAGCGTCTCAAATTCTCTCGTAGCAGCTGTTGTTGCCAACTGGTGGTGGGGGGAGCTAGACCGTTTTCGAGCGTGCTGAGTCACTACTGTTAGCGATCCAGTGTGTTTATAAATCTTTGCACATTACTCGATTATTTCAGCATCTGAGGAAAATTATATATTTATTTAAGAAAGTTAGAAGTGCCCTTGAAATTAAAACCCTGAAAACTGTTCACTTTTTATGGTGTAGTCACTCTTGACTCACAGGATTGTGGGTTGAGGTGGTACTTTGTATTGCTATTTGAGTCCCCTGTTAGTAGTACAGAAACTAATTTCAAAAGTTATAAGTAGAAAACTGCCTTACTATCCACCAGTCTAACCTTTTACAGAATTTTAAGTGGTGAACATCAGGCAATTTTTTGTAACGGAGATCTTGAGGAAGCTAAATAAGAGTAAATCGTGCATCAAAAATATATCCCATTAGCACAACACAAGAAACAAAAACCTATTTCTTCCAGATAAAGCGAGAAACACGCTATACGAGTGACATTTTTCTCAGAAATGGATAATTAATATTGGAAAGGACAACATGGAAGTGATGCTAAGTAAAGCATGAAATTAACTGTGAGCTCATATTTTTGTGTGGTAAATAGTTTAACTGGTTGGCTACCGTGAGATGCGCCGGCGCTACTCAGGCTTTTGTTACCCACAGGCCGTGAGTAATACAGTTCCTACTCAATTCCTATTCTACAATTTTGTTAATATATTTTCGCGGCCTGCTTGGAGAGTGTTGTAATTTTAATACGGCCTCTATGGCATACTTTTGCGTATATGTACGGTAGCAAGATCTTTGACTAGCCATAAGAACTCTAATGACACGCGAGAGAACTGATACCAATCGCTTCTGTTGTTTCATTGAATAAACATCGTGTTGTTGTGAATTTAGTCTATTTTTTAGTTTAATTTGTTGTTTTACCGTATTAGTTTTTTATCTAATTAATTTAAACCGTTGAACTCACTTTTTTCATTATTTTTAATTGTATTAATGGTTTTTTTTATATTAATAGAATAATAAACACATAATTAAAAAGAAACTGTGTTTTTATTGCGCGGCCTGTCGGGAAGGGGTTTCCTTTAACATGGGCGGCAGCCAACCTGTTAAAGATTAATGATCAATGGTTTTTTTACATATCCCCTGGCACATGGTTTTTTTGGCCATAGTTGGAAATGTCAGTTTCCACCGCCTTTATTATTGGAATAAAAGTGGTAATAGGAATGGATATGTGTACAAAAATTAATAAAAAATGTTAGATAAAAATTGTATATATTTTTGGAAATAAAATATTATTATTACTCATTTACCTCTGGAAAATTTAAAAAAATAATTTTTTACTTTCTCTTACCCTATATGAATATGTAGGGAAGAAAAGTATTGTTTGCACATTGAGTTTTCATTGGAAATACGCATTTTCCACAGGTTCCAATTCCTGCTGTAGCTGAATTTTATATGTGTGTAATTTCAATCTTTTGTGTAAAACTTGTGAATTGTTGTTTTTGGAATACCTAGCTTGAAGCTTTGACGAGCGTTGGACTTGTTAGGACTTCTACTGTCAATTTCTTTATTACAGATACCCGAGTTTGGAGCCTTGATTCTTCAAAACCGCTTCTTCAATTGTAATGTTCTGAACACCAAAATTTAGCTGATTTCAATCTGCCTTGTTACATGTTAGTTTCATACTTTTAGTGTTTTTTACTTTCTCTTGCCTACATGATATATAGGAAGGAAAGTATTGTTTTCATGTCAATTTTTCAATATCAAGTTTTCACCGGATCTACACGTTTTCAGACCCCCTTAACCCAAAAAAACATGTTTTTAGCGATTGGTCTGTGTGTGTGTGTGCGTGCGTGCATGTGTGCGCAAACAGAATATCTCAAGAGCGGAACATCGTACGAACTTGAAACTTAAGTTAGATACTATTCCTGACCCGACAAACATTTTCATCAAAACCGGTCAACTGGAAGTAATAGTTTATTCGTGTCATTTTTCACTTTTTTACGATTTTCTCCAAAATGGCTCCTACAATTTTTTTAAAAAATCGCCTCATTTGCTAAATTTTTTATGCTCTACAAGATAGGGTAGGTGCCATGTCTGCTGAAATTCTTGGGGACGCTGTTTTTGCGTAAAAAAATTGTTTTTCTTAAGATTGCGGCTTTAGTATGCATTTTAACTCAAAAATGTATACTAAAAGCTGTAGAGAATTTAAATTCCTACAACTTTTATTTTAAAAATATTTTTGTGTAAGGCTTAGTTTAGCGGTAATTAACGATTTTCTGGTTTTTTCTTATGAAAACGAGTAAAAAATCAGTTTTTTTAAAGATTTCAACCTTAGCATGCGTTTTATGACAAAAGTGTATAAAATCAAATTTATAGGAAATTAAAAGATCTACAACTTTTATTTAAAGCATTTTTCTCTGCAGAGCCTAGTTTAGCGTGAAAGAGTGATTTTCCGTATTTTTAAGCCAATCTGAGGTTGATTTTCATTTTGAATCTTTCACTCATGATTAAAATTCTGAACCCCTGTTAACTCTGTAACCACACATTAATTTGCCACTTTCAAAAAATCATTGTATTCAGAATAAGAAAATTAATACAAATTCATTAATTTTATGGAACTGCAATTGACCAGTTATTTGGCAGAATTTTTTTGACATTTAAATAATATATGTAACATTTATACATAATACAATGTAACATTTAACTTCTTATTAACAATGAATAGGAAGACCTTTTAAATTGTTACAAAGGTTCATATTACTTTTCATAGTATTGTATAATATACATGCTGTTTTTTTTGTTTTACGTGTGATTGTTTTGCAATTTCTGCTTATGCAAATGGTGGAGAATGATGATATATGAAAATGAGTAATGAAAAAATGCCGGAGCTAACTGGGGAACGAACCCAGAACCCTGGCTTAGAAGCCAGTTGTGCTAACCACTACGCTAACAGGCCGGCCGTGCTATGTTTTATATAAGCCTAATGTTTTCATAATAATGTATTTTTACTTTCTCTTGCCTATATGAATATATAGAAAGGAAAGTATTGTTTTCAATTCGATTTTTCGAAATCGAGTTTTCACCGGATCTACACGTTTTCAGACCCCCTGAACCCAAAAAACATGTTTTTAGCGATTGGTCTGTGTGTGTGTGTGTGAACAGAATATCTCAAGAACGGAACATCGTACAAACTTGAAACTTAGAACTTAGGCTACATACCACTACCGGACCAGACACGAACATTTTCATCAAAATCGGTCAACCGGAAATAGTAGTTTATTCAAGTAATTTTTCACTTTTTTTGCGATTTTCTCAAAAACTGGTCCTACGATTTTTTTAAAAATCACCTCATTTACTAAACTTTTTTTCTCCACAAGATAGGGTAGGCGCCATGTTTGCTGAAATTCTGGGTGAGGCTGTTTTCACGTAAAAATATTTTCTTTTTAAGATTGCGGCTTTAATATGCATTTTAGCGCAAAACGTTATGTAATAAAAGTTGTAGAGAATATAAAATTCTACAACTTTTATTTCAAGCATTTTTTCGTATAACGCTTAGTTTAGCGATAATTAGCAATTTTCTGTTTTTTTCTCACGAAAACAAGTGAAAAATCTATTTTTTTTAAAGATTTCGGCCTTAGAATGCATTTTACGACAAAAGTGTATATAATAAAATTTATAGGAAATTAAGAGATCTACAACTTTTACTTAAAGCATTTATTTTGTACAGAGCCTAGTTTAGCGTGAATGAGCGATTTTCCGTATTTTTAAGCCAAACTGAGGTCGATTTTAATTTTCCGTAGTTCACTAATGTTTTTTGAGGTTAGTTTTTTGTTTATTTTTAATGTTTTATTACTAATGTTAGGTTTATTGTTAATTATTTGCATTGGAAAGAGAAAGTTGTTTGAGTGTTTCACACCAGATTTTTTGTAGTAGTTAAATTACCTGTGGTTTATATAAATCCAATGAAAAGATGTGGCAACGTGGTTATAAGCTTCTTAAAGACAAAAGCTTCTGGACAATTTTACATGCCGGTAACTAAAGCAGAATTATAATAAAATGCTCAGCTTAGGTTCAAATCAAGGCAAAAGTCCGATGACTATCACAACTATGAGAAATGCCTATTCACGTAGATAGTGACAGTGATTTGGTAAGTGACTTATCACACCACTTTACGGATAGTGATAATGAGGGGTCTGAAGAAATGAAAATCGGCTGTGAAAACAAATTTGAGATTATAGAAAATTTTTACTTTCTCTTGCCTATATGAATATATAGGAAGGAAAGTATTGTTTTCATGTCGATTTTTGGAAATCGAGTTTTCACCGTATCTACACGTTTTCAGACCCCCTGAACCCAAAAAACATGTTTTTAGCGATTGGTCTGTGTGTGTGTGTGTGTGTGTGCGTGCGCGTGCGTGCGTGCGTGCGTGTGTGCAAAATATTTCAAGAACGGAACATTGTACGAACTTGAAACTTAAAACTTAGGTTACATACCACTACCGGACCTGACACGAACATTTTCATCAAAATCGATCAACCGGAAGTAGTAGTTTATTCGTGTAATTTTTCACTTTTTTGCGATTTTCTCAAAAACTGGTCCTACGATTTTTTTTAAAATCGCCTGGTTTACTAAATTTTTTATGCTTTACAAGATAGGGTAGGCGCCATGTTTGCTGAAATTCTTGGTGAGGCTGTATTCACGTAAAAACGTTGTTTTTTAAGATTACGGCTTTAATATGCATTTTAGCGCAAAACTTTATATAATAAAAAATGTAGAGAATTTAAAATCTTACAACTTTTATTTCAAACATTTTTTTGTATACCGCTTAGTTTAGCGGTAATTAGCGATTTTCTGTTTTTTTCTCACGAAAACTTGTGAAAAATTGATTTTTTTTCAGATTTTGGCCTTAGTATGCATTTTACGACAAAAGTGTATATAATCAATTTTATAGAAAATTAAAAGATCTACAATTTTATTTATAGTATTTTTCTCTACAGAGCCTAGTTTAGTGTGAAAGCGTGATTTTCCGTATTTTTAAGCCTAACTGAGGTTGATTTTCATTTAGCGTCTTTCATTACATGATTAAAATAAGGTTATGTTTATTGAGGTTAGTTTTTTTGTTTATTTTTAATGTTTTATTACTAATGTTAGGTTATATTGTTTAAATTATTTGCATTGGCAAGAGAAAGTTGTGTGAGTGTTTCACACCAGATTTTTATAAATGTGTAAATAAATGAAATAATTTTTGGTTAATGTTATATAGAAGGTAATTCATAAATAGGCTGTTTATTTACGTTTAACAGGTTGACTCCCAAGTCAATTTTTACAATTTTGATTAAAAAACCTATACCTATTTTATGGTTCCTTTGTTTTCTTTAATTAATTTTCTTTCAAGTCTAGCGTATTGTAAGTCTTAAATTGTTTGGCGTTGTTTTAGGTGAGAGACTGATCAGGTAATCAAGAGTAAAAAAATCAAATTTACTGTGAAAGACTGATTTATGTCTCACTGAAATTTTACTTGTACTTCTATAATAAAATATTATATTTATTTTATAAATAATTTACTTTGGGCTATTTTTCAATAAAATTACATAAATATCGATGATGCGTGTCTCTATCAAGAGTTATTCGGCGAGTGGTAAACTTGAGTACCAGTTATCTACATAGAGGTACCGACCAGAGTCAACTTTTACAATGCAAAAATATTGTAATATAAAAACCATAAAAAATTAAAAGATAAAATGATTTTTCATTATATGATGTTATTGAAACATGTTTAATCAGGCAATAATAGTCAATATTATGTAATAGTAATAATCAACTATCAAGTTCACCAACTCATTTTTGACTCGATCGGATCAAGTAAATCACGAACCATAACTAGGGAAATGTTTTTTGAACTCATTTATAACAGCTTAGTAGGCCCTATATGATTCAATGCAAACGAGCATCCAATCCGTCTCACGATTCTATTAAAACACTATTACATGAGAGATGAATCAGTCTATCAAAAGTAAATTTTACAGATCTGGTGAGAGACGTATAAGTGTCTCATGGGAGTCAACCTGTTAAGCCAACTCATTTCTTATTTGACTATAATTTAGAAGAGTTGTTTAAACAATAAAATAATGAATCATTTTGTAATATAACATTAGTAGTGCTTGTTATGACGTATGTTGTGAAATTTGACTTACTGTATTATTCCGAATACAAGCCGCAGTTTTTCCCTAAAAATTGGTTCCATAATTTGAGAGAGAGAAGGAGAGAGAGAGAGAGAGAGAGAGAGAGAGAGAGAGAGAGATTGATAGTGTGATCGATAGTGAAAGAGAGAGAGAGAGAGAGGGAGAGAAATAGCGTGGTAGTGTTATAGATAGAGAGATAGAGATAGTGTGATAGAGAGTGAGAGAGAGATAAAGATGGAGAGAGAGAGAGAGATTGATAGTGTGATACAGAGAGAGAGAGAGAGACTGTGCAGAGAGAGAGATGGAGAGAGATAGTGAGAGAGAGAGAGAGAGAGAGAGAGAGAGAGAGAGACTGGGCAGAGAGAGAGATGGAGAGAGATAGTGAGAGAGAGAGAGAGAGAGAGAGAGAGAGCAAGAGGGAGAGATAGTGTGATAGAGAGGGAGAGAGATGGAGATAGATAGTGCGATAGAGAGAGAGATAGTGTTAGAGATAGGGAGAGATGGAGAGTGATTGATAGTGTGATAGAGAGAGAAAGTGTGATAGTGAGAGAGAGATAGTGTTGTAGTAAGAGAGAGAGAGAGATGGGGAGAGAGAGAGGGAGTGATAGTGTGATCGATAGTGGGAGAGGGAGAGAGACGGAGATGGAGAGAGAGTGAGATAGATAGTGTGATAGAGAGAGAGATAGTGTGAGAGATAGATAGAGCGATGGAGAGACAGAGAGATAGTGTGATAAAGAGAGAGAGAGGAAGAGAGAGAGAGATATAGAGAGATATGGAGAGAGAGAGATAGTGTGATAGAGAGAGAGAATGAAAGAGGGGGAGGGAGTGAGAGAGAGAGTGGGAGGGCGGGAGGGAGAAACACACACTCTATGTAGTGCGTGTACAGTCATTTTGATCAGTTTGGTGTTACAGTATAAAGTTTGGTAGCAGTTTTTGTATATTTCATTTTGTTTTTTATTCGATCATTTGTTTTTTGTTGTATTTTATACATCGCCATGAGTGATGTTATATATGTTAAGGGTACTTTGTCTATACAAGTACCCAAAAAGTAGCGCAGGACTTGCGATACCAATTTCGAATTATTGGTATCGCAAGTCCTGCGCTACTTTTTGGGTAAAAACGCGGAAAAGACATCCACCAAAGAAGCCGGAAGAAAACGCCTATAATGTCGATGAATCCTTGTGTTCGGCATTAAATAAAAAATAAACAAAAATTTCTAAATGCTAATTAAGTAGTAGGGCCTAAGTGTATTTGTTTGTACGGTATTTTCTTCTTAAAAAAATGAAATACTTTCAAAAATATACAAGTACTGTACTTTAAATTTATTTCCTAGTTTTGATCATAATTTTTCCGATGCGGCTTAAATTCGGGTGCGGCTTGTTTTCGGAATAATACGGTACTTCGCAGAATAATATAGAAATCATTATACTTGTAGTATGATATGTTAATTTATTAGGAGGTTTACACAGTATTTTCTTAATGCTTAAAAATGTAGTGAGAATTTTGGAATTTTTAGTCTGATCAAAACACTTTACATGAATGTTTTCTTTAACGACAGAGAGAATACCAAAAGATTAGGGGGGGAGCTACTTCTCCTCAACCCAACTGATCTTCCCCCTTAGCCAAACACCCATTCTCATCTGGGCTTCAAATGAAATTTTTTCTGGTCTACCTAAATACTATCTTTTTCAGACGTGTCCTCCTATATGTGCTGAATTGAAGGACTGCGTTGCATGCAAAGCTTACAAGAAAGGCCCATATACCGAAAAAGAATGTAAAAATCAGTGTACAAAGATACACGAAGTATTTTTGGTGAACGAAACTGAATGTAAGTGACTTTCTTTCTATTTTAGCTGTCTAGTGCTTTGTTAATATTGGATGTGTTACCATAAAAACCGTTGCAACGGCAACAAGCTATTGTCAACGACATTCATTTTTTGGTCTAGTATTTTCAATGTCTAAAACCATAGTAACCATAATTTTAATTGCTAATTTTAATTGCTATTTTGACTATTTTGGATACAAATTTTGATACCCTTACATTAAGTGGATGCCATTCCAATTTTTGCTGATTTTTTTGTTCATTTCTACGCTACAGAAGTGAATGAAAAAATTAGATTGTATTGTTTGGTTATTCTACAAATGAAACCATTAGTAATGTATTTGTCAAAATTGAAAACCAGCGAATTATCGAATATAATAAAGGCGTTCGCATAATGGAATTAATGCCTTTATTCCATTATGTGAACGCCACCAATGTTACGTAATAATGATGTGTTGATTGAGTTATAGTTAAATCAATAAAGCCAATAATAGTTTTAAAATGCATAGCTACTAAAAGATTATTTGAATAACAAATATTTTAAGTTGACTCTAATTTTATTTGTGTTGTGTAATGAATTATTTATCTGACCCTGCATTGATTTTATTTTCTTGCCTACGTATTTTGTTTGTGTGTTGCTCTACCATAAATTTTAGTTCTTGGGGTATGGTTTCTCCTGGTTGTTCCCATGCCTTGTTTTTCTGACCATGGTGGTGTAGATTTTGTTTGCACCTTGTGCTCCAGCCCTTGAATATATCAGTTTTAAAGTATTTCATTTCAGCTGGCTGGTGTGATATGTATTTACTGGTACAGCTAATTTAGTTTTTTTTTAATTTTATGTGGAGACATTTGTCTCCCCTGCATAAATTTGTTATCTGGCACCGTGTCCTATTTTTCTACTGCATAAATTTCCCTTACATAAATTGAAATGCTTATTCTTAATTTTCTGTGTTATTTTAACAATGTAGAATGGGTTATTGTAAGCCAATAACCTAACTTAAATTAAGCTGCAAGGTTAAGGTAAATGTTATGACTAACATCCCAGCCCTGTCTGTCAGATAAAAATTCATTTTGTGACCTTTCTCACAGACTTGATGTTGTGGAAATATTTCACTGCATCTTTTTAGCATGCGGGAAGATTTCAAATTGTCATTAGCCGTTACATCTTGCTATCCGCTCGTGAAAAAAAACAAGTTAATGGACAGTAAGAATAATCAATACGCGACAGACAATTCTGCTTGAACTCCAGTACTGCTATCATACATAAAGTAGAAGACTGGTTACTTTAATACCATTTAAAATTTTATTTACCACATTATTTATACAATTAGATAACAATGAAATACACACTGGGAGAGATAAGACGATGGGCAAGTTGTACTCTGATAAGGTGGTGCCCAGATATTGGAGAAACGACAAGGGTTCATTTGGCAGTTATGTGGACGCATGGTTTTACCATAATAAATCTACAAAATTCAAAATTTATTAATATATAAATGTTGTTTTCTGTTAATAAATAACAGGTTTCCATATTCCATTCACTTTCCCATTAATAACCCGGCAATCAAACTGAAAGAAATCTGAAATAGGAGTGGTGTCCACGTAATGAAAGCAAAATTCATTAAATTTGTATTGGATATAATATTTCAGTTGTTTTTTTTTGTAAAATGGTTTTTTTTATCAACCTAGTGTTCACCTTTTCTGAGTAATAAAAGCTAATGCAAACCTTTACTGGCCAGGCAGTGGGTTTTTGGTTGGCCTCCTTGGGGCGAGGATGACTCAATTGAGTTCAACACTACTTTCCCCATCGTGAGGGAGTGAACACGAGTTTTTCTTGCCGCCTCGGATAAAGAAAACCCTTTACAAATGCAAGAATCAGGTTGCGGAAGCCATTAGAGAATGGAAAATTAAAGAAAATTAAAATTACTTATTATGGATTCTGTAACCATGTAGGAATCTATAAACAAAAAATCATTTGATTATAAAATGATCAAGCAACCAATTATTTATGTCTGGAACACTGGAATTTGACAGACCCACAAAGACAGTTGTTTTTTTATGTTTATTTAACCCATCGGTTGATCTAGTTGTAATAAAGTCATCGTTACAAGTCAGCTGTTTAACAGCTTACTTACTGTGACAAAATTCCATGGTTCAAATCCTAGTAGAGGTACTTTTATACAGGTTTTATTAGACAGTGGTTACTGGTGTATTTTGATAGTTGGGTTTTAATTAACCATACTCTTTCAGGAGTGGTCGACCTGAGTGTACATGTAGTTACATAATCCTCATCTCAGAAAAAATTAGGGCTACAGATTTCCTTCAATAAAACTAAATAAGATAACAAATATCAACACAGTCCTGTGTCATTTGAAGACATGAAATGGAAAAGTTGTGAAAATTGACAGCTTCAAGTATGTCGGGGAGATAATACAACCAAAGACCAGAAAACTGGAATGAACTGAGAAAATTTATAAACCGAACCAAATTGAGCAACTAATTACAGACTTTAAAGGCTTCCAGGAATAGCAGTAACAGAACACCTGTTGAACAGAAGAAAGAAGAAAAGACTACAATGAACGAATGGTAAAAATGTGGGCTGCCAAAAGGGCTTCCAGAAACGCCTAAAATTACCTCACGTGGTCAAAAATTTGCCATATACGAAAAAAATTCTTATCTAATTGGGTCATGGAGTTGCTTATTGTTCATAAATTGAACAAATCCCAACATTAAAACATTAGAGATTAAAGAAATGTTTGTTTATCTAAGATTGCATTAATAATAAGTCATTAGCAACCAGTTCACATAACAATATTACTTTACAAAATATTGATAACAAAAAAAATGAGGGTACTCTTCCGTTGCGTGGACACTACTCCTATTTCAGATGTCTTTCTGTTTAATTGCCGGGTTATTATTGTGAAAGTGAAATACAGATACCTGTTATAATAAACGGAAAACAACATTTATAAATTTTGAATTATGTTGATTTATTATGGTAAAACCGTCCGACCACATAACCGCCATGTGACCCTTGTCATTTCTCCAATATCTGGGCACCACATTATCAGAGCAGAACTTGCCCATTGTCTCATCTCTCCCAGTGTGCATTTCATTGTTATTTATTTGCATTTATAATTTGGTAAGTGAGATTAAAAACGTTATTAAAGTAAACAGTTCACTACTTTATGTATGATGACTGTATTGTCTGTAGTGTATTGATTATTTTCTTTGCATTAACTTGGTTTTTTGGCGAGTCAGTAGCGAGATGGAACAGCGAATGACAGTTTGGAATGTTCACTCGTGTGAAGAAGATGCGCAAAAATGTTTACAGAACGAGGCATACTTACTTACTTACTTACTGCAGTGGCCACTCGTACCCCAGTCGGTACTTGGCCTCATTAACACAGCCCCTCCAACGAACCCGGTCAGCAGCGTCATCCTCCTTCAGCCCCATCTTTCCCATGTCCTTCCGGGCCTGGTCCCACCATCTTGTCTTAGGCCTTCCAGCTGGTCTTCTTCCCTCAGGATTGTTCCTCAATACACTGCCCGTCAATGTGTTCCCCTCCTTCCTCACAACGTGTCCCGCCCACCGTAACCTTCTGCTTTTAATCTCACCCAATATGTCCGGTTCTTTGAATAGCTGACGTATTTCACAGTTGTGCTTCATCCTCCAAACTCCGTTCTCCAGTGTTGGGCCAAAGATTTTTCTAAGTACCTTGTTTTCAAAAACAAGGATCTTTTTTTCTTCTTTTTTGTTCAGTATCCACGTTTCTGAAGCATAAAGCATTACTGGTCTAATGATGGTTTTGTATAGTCTTACTTTTGATGTATGTGAGAGGAGTCTTGAGCTAAGCAGCTTATTGCATGCATGAAAGCTTTTATTTACCGATCTTATTCTGTTAGTCACTTCCAGTTCCTCTGAGTTGTTGTGCGTGAGCGTTACCCCTAGGTATGTGAAAGTTTCTGCCTTTTCAAAATTATAGTTTCTTACTTTTAAAATCTGATTATGGTGTCTGTTTATATTTTGATCTCTACTTATCTGCATAAACTTGGTCTTTTTTTCATTTATTTGTAGTCCTACATATTCAGTTTCTTCAATCAAAATATTCGTCAGGTATACCAAGTCTTCTTCTTTCTTAGCCATTACAACAATGTCATCTGCAAAAGCCAGGATATTTATATTCACCCCAATCTTAATTCCTTCGTTTTTGCTTCTTACTCTTTGCAGCGCTTCTTCAATGGCTATGTTAAATAACGTTGGTGACACCCCATCTCCTTGCCGTACTCCAGTATTAACCTCAAAACTCCTTGTGGTTTTCCCATTCACTTTTACCTTGCATCTTGAATCTAGAGTACTAAGCTTAGCTAGCCGTATCAATTTACTTGGTATCCCAAAACTCTCCATCCTTTCCCAAATCTTGTCTCTGATCAGGCTATCATACGCTTTTGAGAAATCTATAAACAGACAGCAGAAAACCTGGTTAAACTCCCAGTATTTTGCTATCGATTCCTTTAAGATGTAGACTTGATCAGTCGTGGATCGACCTCTCACAAACCCGGCTTGATTTTCTTGTATAATTGTGCTTGTATACTCTTCCAATTTTTTCAGAATTATTCTGGATAATACTTTGTAGGTAACATTCAGCATGGATGGAGGCTCTGTAATTGTTGCAATCCAACTTATCGCCCTTCTTGTGAATTGGTACGATTATTGCCTCTTGCCATTCTTTGGGTATCCTTTCCAACTCCCAAATCTTCAAGACCAGATTATGTACTTGTTCAATTACACACTCTCCTCCATGCTTTAGTATTTCAGCTGTTATACCATCCTCTCCTGGCGCTTTGTTGTTTTTGAGACCCTTAATGGCATCTTTTATTTCATTTATTGAAGGGTTGGGTATAAGAGGCTGTACATTCAAGAATTGTATGTTTTCCTCTTCATCGTCTCTCGTTTCGCCATTTAATAGTTCAGAAAAATATTCTCGCCAGCGTGCTAGGCATTCTTCCTCCTCAATAATGATTCCTCCTTCTCTGTTCTTTACACCAAAAGCATTAGGACTAAAACCCTTCCTAAAAAACCTTACTGAGCGGTAGAATTCTCTTGCATTGTTTGCTGTTCTGTCCTGTTCGGCCTTAAGTATTAGGCCTTTCATCCAGTCACGTTTTTTCTTACGTATAATTCTTGATGTCTCTCTTACCCGCATCTTATATCCAATTCTATTTTCCTCGGTATTGCTATTTGACCACTCCTCCTTTGATTTCTTTCTCCTTTCAATGCTATCCCTGCACTCCTCATCAAACCATGGGTTCCTCCTCCCGTTCTTTCTTCTGCCACATGTTTCCAGTGCACACTGTTGTACAGTTCTCTTTAGGGCATCCCATTGTCCTTCAATACTTCCAGTTTCTGTGTCCATCTGCAGTCTCTCACTTTCCTCCTTCCGTGCCTCAAAACGGTTGGATAGTTTTAGTCTAAACTCTTGGGCAGTTGGTGGATTTTTAAGCCTTTCTGCATCTATTACCAACGATTTTTCTTGTTTGGTTGCTTGTCCAACACAAATTTTTTGTTTCACTTCTACTAGGACCAAATAATGGTCGGATCCGCACTCTGCGTTTCGTATGCTGCGAACATTAGTTACATGCGATTTGTGTCTGTTGTCAATTAGAACATAATTAATTTGATTTCTAGTTTCTCCATTCGGGGATGTCCATGTCATCTTATAAATATTTTTTCTCGGGAAAAAAGTGCTCATAACATTAAAATTAGCTGCTTCTGCTAGGCTCAAAAGTCTAGTACCATTGTCATTGCTTTCTTCATGCAAACTTTCCCCACCAGCAACTGGTTTCCACATATCTTCTCTTCCAACTTTGGCGTTCGCATCACCCAACAATATCTTCACATCATACTTTGGCAGCCTCTTGGTAACTTCCTCCAGTCTTTCATAGAATAAATCCTTTTCTCCATCCTCTGCGTCCTCCGTTGGAGCATAGAAGCTTACAATAGATATTTTCTTGAATCTACCCTTAATTCTAACTGTACACAACCTCTCGTCTTTGGCCTCAAAATGCATCACAGCGTTCTGTATTCTCCTACTTACTGCAAACCCCACTCCTCTCTGGTAACGTCCCCCGTCATTTCCACTGTAGTAGACTACATATTGTCTTGTGTTTAATTTTCCTGCTAGGGGCCATCTTGTTTCTTGCAGTGCAACAATGTCCATTCTGTACCTATTCAGCTCCTCTGCCAGTATGTCTATAGCGTTTGGTGACGCTAGCGTCCTAACGTTCCATGTTCCAAGTCTCAAATTTTTCCGGGGTTTTCTCCGTGTGTCCTGTCCGATTTCCGAGACATTTTGTTGATGTTTCTGAACGGGTGCGTTTTTCCAAGGTGGGTTGTTGGCCCGACGCTCAACCCCCAACCTGGAGGACCAGGGTATTTGTGTAGAGTCACCATCTCCCAGGCACGTGCTTCCAGTACAGCTTTCAGAGCATAACCTACCCTGGATTTTCTTTGGGTTGTCTCCCTAGGCTCTTCCGCCCTCTCCACCGTTGGGATAAATCCTCATCCGCCTTCGAAACCGTTGACCGGTTTTCATCCGTGACCCTGGGCAGGGCCCCTTACAGGGTGCTACCATCCGGCGCCAGATGGACCCCGGATTTTTTACGAGGTGTATCTCCTCCCGCTCCTCCTTCCCTATCATTTGCTAGATAAGGCCCCGGGCTTGCGACCGGCAGAACGACAGAACGAGGCATTCTGCCACAAAATCGAGACTGTGAGAAAGCTCATGAAATTACTTTTTACCTCATGGACAGGGTTTGTAATTAGTTCTATTAATAAAAAATGTTTATTTATTTATTTAAGATTGCATCCACAATAAGTCATTAGCGACCAGCTACATAACAAATTACGTTACAAAATATTGATCATAATAACATTAAAAAAATTCAGGGTGAATAATTTAAAAAAAAAAAATTTAAATTAACGTGAATAATAATTATTCACATTATTTAATTATTAAATAAAATTCTTGCCCTATATCTACCTTAACTTTACTGGTGATGTAAATGTAGGTTAAAGGCTAATTAACTGAACCTCTCAACCTTAACCTTGCTGGTGAATTCAAGTTAGGTTATAGTCTAATGAACTGTAACTCAATTGACACTAAGATTGGTGGCGCCTGTTTAATGGAAGAGTGTATAGGGCATCAGTTCCATTATGCAGACTCCTTTATTACATTCGATAATCTGCCTGTTTTCAACAACTAATACATTACTTTATCGTTTTTGCTTGTAAAACAACCAAACTATAAAATATCTAGAATCTGTCTACGCTTAGAGTACTCCGACGTAGGCAACCAGCAACACAAGTAAGCATGCGTATTAATTAAAAATACGCACAGCATGATCAAAAACAAAATTCCATACACCATTGATTCGCTCTAAGCTTAATTTAATAAAAACACGTTTAATTCATTTGTTAGAAAGTGTTTTATAAATCGAACATTAGTTTACCATTAATAACTAACATTTTACTCTAGGTATTGCTATTCTGACATGGTTATTTTTTGTTACATTATTTACTATTATTACATTATTATTTATTATAGACTCAGTTTTATTTATTTTTGGTCACAAGTAGGCCTAATAAAAGACTAATGCCTTGAATTTTAACAGGAGAGTAAACCATTCCAGTGATTCGTTGTTTATAATTTCAGATTGTTTATTTCATATCATTAAAATAATTAATGTGTGTGACT
This sequence comes from Catonia carolina, assembly GCA_035578175.1. Lineage (NCBI taxonomy): Eukaryota > Metazoa > Arthropoda > Insecta > Hemiptera > Achilidae > Catonia > Catonia carolina. The sequence continues at coordinate 17,337,429 of JAQMRL010000012.1, forward strand.
AGTTTAATACAACTGTTCGCACTTGCCCGTATTTAACTCATTTTTAGTTACATGGGTTATCTTTTGAAATTGTATTGGTTCGTTTCGATTTTCTTCGTAGACTGAAGTTGAAAAGTTTTGTAAGTTGTGTTTTGTTAACATGTGTGGTAGTGAATGTGTTGAGATTTTGAAACATAAAAGCGGTAAACATTAAAAAGTAGAAAAAAATTGTTTTGTTAAATGTAATGGTTAAAATAATTAATTAAGGAGTCTTTATGAAACTAAAATAATTAAAAATAATCAGAACGTTATAATTGAAAACGCTTAAAGGAAAATGTTCATTTTAGCTGGATGTAGATATTTTTATGATGGAACGTAGTGCAAGATAATTGACCGGCGGAGAGGTAGATACGCGCCAACTAGTGTAAAACTTTCATTTACAACCTGTAGGTGCTTGCCTCGCGCGGAGTACTCTTACATTAGATGGACTATAATTGTTCTGTTGTTTCTGTAGCGTAGGAGTGTAGAAGTGAAAAATAAGCGGAAATTGGAGTGGCGTCCAGATAATTGAAGAGTACCAAATCAGTAAGTTTTATCGAAAAATTTATTTTATTTGATGTTGGTATTATGTTTTGGTGATAATTTGACTTGGTTTTTTTTGTTTGAGTGGTGGACCAAAAACATGAAGCCAGCTGTTCGGGAACCGACAACGACGGCTGCAAGTTTAACTATCTGTACAGTTACAATAAGGAGAAGAAAATTGTGATTGAGGCAGAAAAGGAGTTATTATGTCCAGCTAAAGCTCACATAATTGGTAAGTTCTCTATTTTTTTTACGTCTAGCCTATACATTGTGTCATGACGTTCATTCCAGTTTCTTTCAGGATCTGGTAAAAAAACTTATTTTTAAACTTATAACAAGATTTTTTTACTTTTCTTGCTCTGTATAAATATATAGAGAAGGAAAATATTGTTTTCACATTGATTTTTCATTGGTAATACACATTTTCAGAAAGAGGACTTGACACGAACATTTTCATCAAAATCAGTCAACTGGAAGTTGTAGTTTATAACTGTAGGTTATAAACTATTGAACTTATTTGTAAAATTTTTAAATTTTCTCAAAAACAATTTTTTTAAGAATCGTCTCACTATATTTTTAATTTCTCTTGCCTGTATGAATATATAGGAAGGAAAGTATTGTTTTAATGTCGATTTTTCGAAATCAAGTTTTCACCGGATCTACACGTTTTCAGACCCCTGGAACCCAAAAAAACATGTTTTAGTGATAGTTCTGTGTGTGTATGAACAGAATATCTCAAGAACGGAACATCGTACAAACTTGTAACTTATGTTAGATACTACTATCAGACCCGACAAACATTTTCATCAAAATCGGTCAACCGGAAGTAGTAGTTTATTCTTGTCGATTTTCACTTTTTTGCAAGTTTCAAAAACAGCTCCTACGATTTTGTTTAAAATTTCCTCATTTACTACATTTTTTAGGCTCTACAAGATAGGGTAGGTGGCACCATGTCTGCTGAAATTCTTGGTGAGGCTGTTAAGTATTTTTGTGTTAAGCACAAAATTATCTCTATTAAAAGATGTAGAGAATTTAAAATCCTACAACTTTTATTTCAAACATTTTTTTGTATAATGCTTAGTGTAGCGGTAATTAGCGATTTTCTGTTTTTCTCACGAAAACGTGTAAAAAAATCAGTTTTTTAAAGATTTCTCAGCCTTATTATGCATTTTACGCCAAAAAAGTATATAATCAAATTTATAGGAAGTTAAAAAATCTACAACTTTTATTTAGAGCGTTTTTCTGTACAGAGCCTAGTTTAGCGTGAAAGAGTGATTTTCTGTATTTTTAAGCCAAACAGGTCGATTTTCATTTTGCGTCTTTCACTCATGATGAAAATTAGATTATGTTTATTGAGATTATTTTTTTTGTTTATTTCTAATATTTTATTACTAATGTTAGGTTTATTGTTAATTATTTACATTGGCAAGTGAAAGTTGTGTGAGTGTTTCACACCAGATTTTTTATGTTCTACAAGATAAAGTAAGTGCCATGTCTCCTGAAATTCTTGGGGAGGCTGTGCTCTCATCGTAAAAAATGTTTTTTTTTAAGATTGCGACCTTAATATGCTTTTAGGGCATAAGTGTCTATAATTAAAGTTGTAGAAACTTAAAAAAACCTAATACTTTTAATATTCAAGTGTTTGTTTTACAACATTTTGTTTAGTGTCATTAGTGATTTTCTGTATTTTTTTAATCAATGTTGGTAAAAAAATGGGATTTTTTGAAGATTGCGCCGTTAGTATGAATTTAACAACAAATTGTATAGGCCTATAATTAAAGTTATAGAAAATTTATAAACCTACAACTTTTACTTCTAGCATTTTTTGACAGCTTTTTTTTAGCGTCAATTAGTGATTTTCTGTATTTTGCATCAATTCACTCATGATTAAAATTAATTAATTATTTTTTCAGTTTACTTGTGTATTTACAATTAAACTTAGGTTATAATGTTCATTATTTATGATTTTTTTTTTTTTTTTTTTTGGTTTAACGTCCGACTGTTCTGCAATTACTGCTAATGCAGACGGTGAAGGATGAAATGATTATTTTGTAACGTATGAAAAGATGCCGTGCCTGAATGGGATTCGAACCCAAGACCGCATGATGAGAGGCGAGCACGTTACCAACTGCGCCAATGCGACCGGCTCATTATTTATGAGGGCTAGAGGAAGTCATGTGGATGTTTCACACTAGATTTTTACAGATTAATAATGGTTAATCTTTTTTTTAGGTATTGTTTCAGGAGTAACAGGTGTGACTATTCTTATTGGATTACTGGTGATTCTTTTATGGAAAATTTTAACAGTTATCCAAGACAAAAGAGAATTCGTTAAATTTGAAAAACAAAAAGCATTGGCTAAATGGAATACTGTGAGTACTTCATTTGGTATTAGTATATTTTTACTTTATTTTGGCCTACATGAAATATAGGTAAGAGTGAGCACAAAAACCATGTTGACTGATTGGTGTGTGCTCGTGTGTATGTGTGTGCACGTGTGTGAACAAAATATCTAATAATGGGAAATCATGCAAAGTTTATACTTAAAACGGTTCTCTTCCTTTATGTGGACAACTCTTCTATTACAAATTTTTCCGTTTAATTCCCGGGTTATTAATATGGAAGTGAATGGAATATGGATACCTGTTATTAATAAATAGAAAACAACATTTTATACATGAACAAAAAATTGAATTTTGTTAAATAATTATGGTAAAACCCTGCATCCACATAACCATCAAAATAACCTTTGCCATTTCTCTGTTATCTGTGCACCACATTATCAGAGCACAACATAACTATTTTCTTATCTCTCCTGTTGTGTTTTCATTATTATCTAATTGCATTTGTAAGTTGATAAGTAAAATTGAAAATCGTTTTAAAGTTTCCCGTTAACTACTATTTTATGTATGATAGCCGTATTGTCTGTTGTGTATTGATTATTTTCTGTGAATTAACCTGTTTTTTTCGCGAGTTGATAGCGAGATGGAACAGCAAATGACAATTATTTATCCAACATGGTGATTTCGCAAAGAACGACTGTCACAGACAAGGCGGAATGGTCTGGTGCATTGTCTTGGTGATGCATCCAGGAATTGCTCTTCCGCAAATCGGGTCTTCATCTTCTCACTTGAGAAGATGAAGAACCTCGATGTAATAATGTTGATTTTACTGTCTGATCTTCAGGGACCCTATCAACATAGACAATTCCTTAAGTTGTCAGTTTTTGATGTCGAGGGTCGTCCAGGGTGCGAATTGTTTTTGGTTGTTTCACATCGCTCCTTTAACCATTTAAACCACTCAGAAACTTGTGTGGGCAATAAACATCCTCTTTCATACATTTCCTTCAACATGAGCTTCTGTAACGGTTTTCCCCAGTTTCACAAGAAACTTGAGGTTAACTCGTTACTCCATTTGAACACTGTATTTTTTGATGAGATGCAAGAGCAAGAACTTGACTGGGTGATCAGGGGAGCATCAACAGACACAGACATGTTCAAACCTGCCGCGGTGTGCTCACTATTTGACGGTAGCATCACCAGTCTGGTTCTTTAATTGTCACACCTTTTAACCCTTGTCCACACTTGGATACTTGTGTGCAAACAGTTTTCAGATTGTATATCAACTGTAAGCAAACAGTTTTCATACAAGTTTGCTGACTTCTCAAAACATGAGAAACACGGTTTTGGATACAACATGTATGTGACTTGTTTTGTGTTCGCATTAGTTGGCCAGTGTTTGTTGTGATGTTGACAGATGAAGACGTGGCTTTAGCATTGTTACCTTCAGGAATTTGGTTTCTGCTTCCACAAGACTCAGTATAGTTAAACAAAAACAGCATTAACTCATATCCAAACCATGCTGCTTTTTTGGGCGAACTACCACTTTTTTTTGCGTGCAATGATTTATGCTCACGGCGAAATTGCACTTTCACACTTTTAATCTTTTTTATCTATTTCATCAACTCTTAGTTTTAGAACATCAGCAATGTCCTGTAGGGATTCCTGTTTTTTATTACGGTTCTTGTAATCTACAACAGTTACAACCCACTACACTGGAAGAGAATGTAATTCCTCCATCAACTTTGTTATCATTTCTTGGTTCCACCTGCTCATAATTCCCTAAATAAGAAAAAAACAACAAAACCAAAAACAATAACACCACAACGCACTAACTAGATCTGACTGGAAAATGGCGGAAGTAGCAGGTTGGCAATGCCAGGCAGTGGTTATAGCAGCTTTCACTAACAGAGATGTCTACAATAGCAAACTTGTAGCAACATATTTGTATCTGTATTTTTCATTTCGTTGGGAAACAGAAAACATTGTATTTTCAAAAATAAATCCTTTTAATGCATCCTGCAGCTTGAAATCAATTCTATTTCCTATAATAAATTTCACTAACCTTTTTAAGCTGCTTTAGTTTTTATTATGAGTCACTTACCCGTGTTTTGGTGGATCCACTATCATCAGAGTACAAAATACCATTTGAAACTAAAAAATTTTTTAAATCTTTAGAAAATATTACATCTTCAGTCATGTATATATAATTGAACATAGTATTTTGTTTCCAAAAACACAATATTTGTATGCGTACTATTTCCATACTGTATGCTAACAGTCTGAAAAAATCTCCGCTACAAATGAGAAACAAGAAATTTGTATGCAGAAACATATTTGCAAACAATGTTTCCAAATACAAATCTGTAATTGGTGGACGAGACTCACATGTCGTGCTAACATTAAAAATTACTTAATCTAAAACATTAAAGTAAAGAAAGGTTAAAAAGAAAAAAATATAATGTCTTATGTTTTAATAATAACTGTTTGCATACTTTTGTTCTTATGTTTTATGAACTGTTTGTTCTTATGGTTTTATTAATTTTATGGTAAAATGATTTTAAATTGTTTTCAGGATGATAATCCACTCTACAAACAGCCGACTTCAACTTTTAATAATCCGGCTTATTATGGAGACTAAGAAACCATTAGGAAAAACCCATGGTGGAAAGATTATAGAATAGGTGTGTCGATGCACAAGTTTTATGAAAAATCAGCTGTTCTGTGATGTCACACTTGAAAGATCATTCCCTACTTAACCTTAACTCAAGGTCACTTTCATTGTCTGTTCGCTTTGTACAGCATACATTTTTCTTTGGTGTTAACCTGAACGCCTTTGTGAATATTATTCAGTGTTCTTCAAAATATTTGCATTAATTCCAGGTGTAGATGAAATAGTATTAAATTAGTTAATGAAATCAATCTAAAAATGTAATATTTGATTGTAAACATTCTACAGGGTCTATGCCACTCAAAAGTTTGGTTCTGTGACGATGTGTTGTCTCCGGAGGCTTGTCTAAGCAGTGTTTTTTTTAGCATATGTGCTTATTTTTAATCAGTTTAATGCAAAATTTAATTGCATAACGCTGCTGCAAATTTAGCACAATCATTTTTTCGACGACATTATGGTGATTCACTTTGTGCTAAGCACAATCTTCACCCAACCACTGCTCGAAGGCGACAACGGACAAAGGCATTCTCTACCTAAGATACCCCGCTCCACCTCTTTCTCCCCCAGGAGCTGCGCCATGCAAGTACAATTGCCCGGCTGCAGAAATTCATTACCAAAATTTTTGGGGCAGACACTGTATAAGTAAGATAAAAAATGTGAACGATAAGTACGAGGGTCGTTTGAAAAGTCCGTGCAAAAATAAAAACTTCTTAATTGTTTGGGGTAAACCTTTTTTATTTTTCAACATAGTCTCCTTTTAGGCTTATACACTTCGTCCAACGCTAGTTTTTTGATCCCTTCCGAATAATAGGATTTGTCCAAATCTGAAAAATAGCCATTCGTTTCTGCAATCACCTCCTCGTTGGAATAAAATCTTTTACCCGCTAGCCATTTCTTCAAATTGAGAAACAAATAGTAGTCCGAGGGAGCCAAATCTGGAGAATAGGGGGGATGTGAAGCGAGTTGGAACCCTATTTCCATTAATTTTGCGACCACAACTGCTGAGGCGTGAGCTGGTGCGTTGTCGTGCTGGAAAAGGACTTTTTTGTGGGGCAATCGTGGGCGTTTGTTTTGCAGCTTGGTTTTCAAACGGTCCAATAACGATGAATAATATGCACCTGTAATAGTTTTACCCTTTTCCAGATAATCGATGAAGATTATTCCTTGTGAATCCCAAAAGACAGTCGCCATAATCTTTCCGGCCAAAGGAACTGTCTTCGCCTTTTTTGGCGCAGATTCCCCCTTCATAACCCATTGTTTAGATTGTTCTTTGGTCTCAGGAGTGTAGTGATGTATCCATGTTTCATCCGCAGTGATGAAACAATGCTTAAAGTCCTGCGAATTCTTCTGGAACAGCTGAAAACTGTCCTTGCAACACTTCACACGAAATTCTTTTTCATCCATTTTTTGAAAATCACTCAACTTCCTCGATTAAAACGAATGTCAAACACAAAGAAATAGACCGATCTGGCTGAAACTACACATGTGTTTTTCCAACAGATGCTACTAACTAAACATATGCTCGATATGCGCCAGTAGTGCCATTTATCTGACTTTGCACGGACTTTTCAAACAACCCTCGTATTATAATTTTTTGGAATAAAATACCCTTCAGCAGCAGTACATAAATTCTTGTAAAAGGGCAGATAAATACTATTAAAAATGCTTTTATCTGTTTAGAACATTTCACATTAAATTACTTTGTATACCCTCTAAACCACAGATTGCTACAGTTGAAAAATTTTAGAAATTTAAAATTAGATGAATTTCCTACGGAAAACCTTCCTTGAAAGAAACTTACTCAACTAAATAATGTTGTTAGAATAGATTACAACAACGAAATAGAAGAACTTTAATTCAAGAAGAACTTAAAGAGAAACAGGAATTACTATGAAAATAATGTTTAAAGTAATTCATGAACAATGATAGTCGTGTAGGACAAGTTTCTGACTGCAAAGAGTCTAAAAACGAGATTAAAATTAAAAGAAAGTATTCAGAATTTGGAAGCGGAATATATAAAACTTAAGAAAAAATCTGAAAGCTCTTATGAAGAAAAATTATGAAATTATAGCAGAGAAAGCATCATTATATGATAATTGAAATTGCTTCTGTCTGAGGAAAGCACTGATGTTTCAATTTTTAATGTGTAGGACTAGGAGGCTATTACCACAGAAATAAAATTTATTGGTTCATGAATAGTACACATTTTGATGAATGTTCTTTTTTAATTAACATTTTAAAATATTCCGAATACTTGTAATAGTAAAATGAAAGATCTTAAAAATTATGTTTTATCCTGTAAGATTTTCGTGTGTATGAAATTTCTACTTTATTGATAATGTACAAAATTAGCTGCCCATCCCGGCGTCACCCGGGTATAATTTTGTTCTATTTCAATAATTTTTAATTAGGGTTTGGTTTTATTTTAAAAAATTGCAAATATAATAATAGACCTATTAGTTTGAAATTTATAAACATTTTAAGGGTTTAAGGGTTGAACCCTTTTCAATCTCTTAGAGGTGCATTTTGGCAATCGTTATGGAATAATCTTTAGGTGCACTATTGGTAACACCTCCGCTGAATTTCAGCCATCAACTTCGTCCAGAACTTAATAAACAAAAAATATTGCTTAAGGGTTGAACTCCTTTTTCAACCCTTTATGGGTACATTTTTGAAATTGTTAAGGAATATTTTTTTTAGGTGCACTGTAGGTTACATCTCCACTGAGTTTCAGCCATCTAGCTTATCTGTAACTTAGTAAACTGAAAATATTGATTTAACGGTTAAACCCGCTTTTCAATCCCTTATAGTTAAATTTTTGAAACCATTGAGTTGTAATTTTTTAGCATCACTAAATGTAACATATCCACCGAGTTTCTCATCTAACTCATCCGGAACTTAGTAAATAAAAAATATTGGTTTAAGGGTATAACACCATTTTCAACCTTTTAGGGATACATTTTGAAAATAAAGGGTTTTTTTAGTTGGACTGTAAAATTACCAACAAAATTCAACCATCTACTCATCTGGAATTTAGTAAACAATAAATATTTGTTTAACCCTTTTAGTGCTGCTACATGGGTCAATTTTTCTATACAAAAAGTGCTACCACAGAAATGACTATATTACATAGTGTTAACGATTGATTCATTAAAATTTATTTTTAAACGCTTTTTGGTGTATTTGGTTTCATTTTGTTCACAAAAGTCTGTAGTTTCTGTCAGTTTCATTTTAAATATTGTTTGTTCTGCTGTAGCAAAAATTTTTATAGAAGTAAATTTATAAACAAACAAAATTATAGAGGAGATAAAATGACTTTGGATTTAAAAGTAGGGGGTTTACAATTTTTTCTTTGAATTGAAAATAATACCATTCAATAGAAGAAAAAATTAACAAATTTCATCCATTTTTTATGTATATAATAATTATGTTGATTTTGGAATAATAGGTAACAATAAAGAAAAGAACGCATGGTGAAATTCTGTTGCTATATATAGTACTTGTGCTTGCAAATGAATCAGGCCTACTGAAATAGGCCTATCACAAAACACTATGAATACAAACCACTGTGTTATAACAACATATTATTTAGAAACAATAAAACAGATTAGTTAAAAATAGTGATTAAAATAAAACGCAGCGATACCCCAAACAAAGGTAAACACAATTAAGATGGGGAACAAGTGGTGAAATCATAATCATCAGTCAGCTATATAGAAAGTGTAATATTTTAGCTATATTTTGATGCACCAGGGAAAATGAATAATGGTTAGATTCAGTAAATGATTCCAAAGAGAATAAAATTAGTTGCAATGATATGTGATGAATATTAAAGAAACTACATGCAGAAAACTAAAAAAGTCTATTAGATCGACTCACAGCACTAAAAGGGTTAAGGGTTGAACACCATTTTCAACCCCTTAATGATAAAATGTTGAAATTATTTATATTTAAATTTTCTATGTACCATAAAGGAAATATTCCCTCCAAATTTGAGCATTCTAGTTATTGTACAACTAGGAGAATTAGTGATGAGTGAGTCAGTGAGGGCTTTCCTATTTATTACACAGATGGTGTGTAACAAAATGCATTCAGTCACTGGGCAATTCTACCAAAGCTGTTAAGTAGTGGTGACTGGACTCCATCTTCTGTGAGTGATGTAGATGCGCAGAGTGGACCGATTGAGTAGTGGGATGATCATATCCTTCCAGTCTTTATGCCGTGGACTAAGATAATACATTAATTAAATAACTTATGTTAACATATTTATTTACAAATAGATTTTTAACAATATTAACTTATTTATGTAATTACATGATTGATTTAATTTTATCAGAATGTAATAAACGATTTGGTTAAATTAAATTTATTTTTTATTTCTTCTATATCGAGATTCCTAGCTGTTAACCTAGTATAGTAGAATACAGTTACAACCAGATTTAACAGGTTCAGCACGGCGGCTACAATCACTGGTGTTTTGCTGCGCCAACCCGCCATTACAGTGAAAATGTACCATGCCGCCTCAAGGCGGCATCAGGCCACGGAAACGATCTTACTTATTTTACTCACCGGCTCAATATAGTATGGTATTATACGCGTTTGTTGTTTCTACGAAATTTATATTTGAAATTAACTTTTTAATTATTAGAAAAATTTATGCTTATAAGTTATTAAATAATTAAAAATTATTTTTATGTGTAAAATAAAAAAATACAATAATTATTTTCATAATAAAAAATATTTAATTCACAAAATTTAATATGTAAAATTAAATTAAAATTTTTAAAATGTAAATATTAAAATTTATGTAAAAATTTTTTAAATATCCCAGAATAAAAAGAAATATATTTACATGTTTACAATAAATTAATTAATAATTTTTAATGAGACCATGGCAATATGGAAAATTAGAAATAAAAGTACTTTTATTCGTACAAAATTATTTTATGACCGTAATTATAATAGTGCAGTATATTATATAACGTACAGTAGGCCTGCAAAGGAAACACAGTGCATAGAAATTGCGAGTTCAGAAAGTAACAGAAATTTCTTTTGAGTAATAATTAAACTATTTTTACGTAAAAATGTATTATTCTTACCTTTTATTTGTAAAAAGAAGTCACTGGGAACGAAGAAATTCGTAGGATAATTGATATAATTCAATAAAACAATAAAATTACATGGCACTAGGACGTTCGAATAGACTACAATTTTAAAATTCGTAAAAAATTCCCGGCAGTTGGTAACGAAAGACGATCTTCACAGTGGCGCTCGTAGAATAGATCTGAACCCCTGAACAACCTTTACTAACACTGCCAGTGCACTGGCGATTTAATAAAAGCTATAGAAATGTGGTATTGTATATGCCGCCTTAAGGCGGCATCAGTCTCTGGAATGAACCTCGATTTGCCGCCTTAAGGCAGCATCCGTGCTGAACGTGTTAAAAAATTATAAGCTTGCACATAGTAGCTGTCATTACCACATTTACAGTAGCAGTGTTTACTATTAATGAGAAAAAGAAAAAAGTAAAGGTGTTTAAATATTTGGGAGAATGTTTCAGATAAAAAATAAAGAGAAGGATAGCTTAGAAAGAAGGGCGAATTAAATGAGAACTGCATTCATGAATAGGTACCAGAAACCTATACAACAAAAACACCGTATCATGGGATACAAAAATCAGGCACTTTCTTACAGGTGGTAAGACTGGAAGCATTGTATGGAGCAGAAACACTTAAAATTATGTTGAAAGGTGGTATCAATAAATTAATGAGCATAGAAAGGAGAATAGTTCAGAATATCCTAGGACCTAAGAAGGAAGAAGACAATTTACAAATAACCCCATTCGAACAAAGAGATATTCAAAAAATCTGGTGTGAAACACCCATGACTTTCTCTTTACAATGTAGATAATGAACAATATAACCTATGTTTAATCATGAGCAAACAATGTAAAATAAAAAATATAACTTTATTTTTATCATAAGTGAATGACACAAAATGAAATTCAACCTCTGTAGAACTTAAAAATACGAAAAATCACTAACTCTAAACTAAGCTCTATAGAAAAAAATGCTATAAATAATATTGTAGGTTTTTTAATTTTTTGAAAATTTGATTATACACTTTTGTCGTAAAATGCATACTGAGGCCCCAGTCTTAAAAAATTTAATTTTTTTACCGATTTTGATGAGCAAAATACAGAAAATCACTAATTTACGATAAATTATACATTGTAAAAAAATATTGAAACAGAAGTTGGTCTACAACTGCACATATACACTTTTGCCCTAGAATGGATATTAAGGTCGCAATTTTAAAAAATAAATTTCTATGAGAGCACAACCTCTCCTAGAATTTCAGCAGCCATTTATCCTATCTTTTTTAACAGTGGATTTCTTTTGCAATCAGTTTTTTTATGAATATAATTATAAACTTTAAGCAAAGATGAGAATCCTATGTCATAGAGCATCAAAATTGTTATAAATGAGGTGATTTTTAAAAATATCTTAAGAGCTGTTTTTGAGCAAATTGTTTAAAAATCAAAAATCACACGAATAAATTACAGCTACCAGTGGACTGGTTTCGATAAAAATGTTATTGTCAGTTCCCCTAGTGGTACCCAACTTAAGTTCCAAGCTTCAACTCATGCAATATTCCATTCTTGAGATATTTTGTTCACACACACACACACACACACACAGACCAACATTGCTAAAAACATGTTTTTTGGGCTCAGAGGGCCTGAAAATATGTATATCCGGTTAAAACTCGATTTTGAAAAATCGACATGAAAACAAAAGACCTACTTTCCGTCCGTACTATATATTCATATAAGGCAAAAGAAAGGTTAAAAAAAAACTGAAAACATAATCCATGTAATGAGAAAAAGAAGACTTGTAATTTTGGACGTGTGGCAAGAATGAACAAATAAAAAAACAAATTTTTTATAAAGCAAACCCAAACCAGAATGACCCTTAAAGATGCAAAAATCAAAACAGAAGGCATACAGAATGGGACATTTTTTAGAGAAAAAGCCAGAGCAATATTCTGGGTAGAGAATGAAAGGAAGAGTCTTGAACCCACATCATTGAATAACTTAAGAACGAAAGATCTGAAAGAATGAAGAGATTGTTGGAGAAAAGAAACGTGAGTATAACATGAAGAAGTAATTAAAATATTAATTTGGCGTGCTCTCTCTAAAGGAAGATTTGGAAAAACAAAAAGGGAAGGAGTATCAATATTTGCAGTTCAAAAACAGATATAATGTTAAGGAAAGTAGAGAAGTGAATGTATTTATTATATGAATATACAGGGAAGGAAAGTAGTATTTTGTTTTCATATTTTTTTTAAATTAATTTTTCACCAGAAATACATGTTTTTAGACCCCTGAACCCAAAAAACATGTTTTTAGCAAAACTTGTTCTACATTCATTCTATTTGTGTTTTCTTTCTCTTGCCCGACATGAATATTTACAGAAGGAAAGTATTGTTTTTGTCGATTTTCCAAATCGAGTTTTCACCAGATATACATACACATTTTCAGCCCCCCTGAACCCAAAAACCCAAGAATGGAACATGTAGAGTTAAAACTTGGTCTGTGTGTGAACAATATGAGATTGTATATTCTTGAATACAAGAATATTTACGGAAGGAAAGTATTGTTTTTGTCGATTTTCCAAATCGAGTTTTCACCAGATATAATAATATACACATTTTCAGCCCCCCTGAACCCAAAAACCCAAGAACGGAATATGTAGAGTTAAAACTTGGTCTGTGTGTGAACAATATGAGATTGAATATTCTTGAATACAAGAACAGAATAGCGTACAAAATTAAAACTTGAAACTTAAGTTAAGGTATTATGATTTGAAATTTTTTTTGAATTTTTTTGGCTCTTCTTACTATCTAACTTATTCTACTTTACCAATATTTAAATTTAGTAGTCAACTGTTGACTATCCCAACAGTTTATACGATGATAGTAAAGTAGATGGTAGAGTATTACTCTAACTTTTTACTCTACCAATTGAACGGTACAGGGGAAGAAGGAGGAATGTCGGTTAAATAAAAATTCTCAGGAAACAAATTTTAAGATTTGAACAACAGTAAACATGATTTTAATAAGTTGTTTTGACATAGTTTTACGTTGACATAGTAATCATAGTGTTCTTAACATATTACCAATGAATCAGTGTTATTATATTAATCACTTTTTTGTGAATTAAAAAAATTAACCTGACAAGAAAGAGGAATGTCAGTTGCATCCACTTTCTTGATTAATAAACTAATGGTATAGGTAGACATATGTTAATAAAATCTGGTGTGAAACACTCACACAACTTTCCCTTGCCAGTGCAAATAATTAACAATAAACCTAACACATTAGTAATAAAACATTAGAAATAAACAAAAAACTAACCTCAAAAACATAACCTTATTTTAATCATGAGTGAAAGACGCAAAATGAAAATCAACCTCAGTTTGGCTTAAAAATACAGAAAATCACTCTTTCACGCTAAACTAGGCTCTGTAGTGAAAAATGCTTTAAATAAAAGTTGTAGATCTTTTTATTTCCTATAAAATTTATAATATACACTTTTGTCGTAAAATGCATTCTAAGCCCGAAATCTTTAAAAAATAGATTTTTCACACGTTTTCGTGAGAAAAAATCAAAAATCGCTAATTACTGCTAAACTAAGCGTTATACAAAAAAATGTTTGAAATAGAAGTTGTAGAATTTTAAATTCTCTACAACATTTATGATATAAATTTTTGCGCTAAATTGCATATTAAAGCCGTAATCTTAAAAAAACTATGTTTTTACGTGAAAACAGCCTCACCCAGAATTTCAGCAAACATGACGCCTACCCTATCTTGTAGAGAATAAAAAATTGAATAAACCAGGCGATTTTTAAAAAAATCGTAGGACCAGTTTTTGAGAAAATCGCAAAAAAGTGAAAAATTACACGAATAAACTACTATTTCCGGTTGACCGATTTTGATGAAAATGTTCGTGCCTGGTCCGGTAGTGGTATGTAGCCTAAGTTCTAAGTTTCAAGTTTGTACGATGTTCCGTTCTTGAGATATTCTGTTCACACACACACACACACAGACCAATCGCTAAAAACATGTTTTTTGGGTTCAGGGGGTCTGAAAACGTGTAGATCCGGTGAAAACTCGATTTCGAAAAATCGACTTGAAAACTATACTTTCCTTCCTATATATTCATGTAGGTAAGAGAAACTAAAAATAGGTAACTACATTTTTCATAAACAAGATTTTTATTCTATTTACACCTTTATACTAAAGTTATAATTCCAGGACTACAAAAAAATAGTTCTGTTTCTTATCACGTGGTCAGCCAATTGTATGACTGAACTATTTAAGAAAAGAAGAAGCAGAGGTATAAAAGATTTAGTCAGAGTTATCTCCTCTGAAAGTAATGAATTTCATTATATGGCCAGACCCTGTGGTGAATGAAGTGAAGGCGTCATTTGCAGGGTG
This sequence comes from Catonia carolina, assembly GCA_035578175.1. NCBI lineage: Eukaryota > Metazoa > Arthropoda > Insecta > Hemiptera > Achilidae > Catonia > Catonia carolina. The sequence goes on from JAQMRL010000012.1 coordinate 17,352,503, forward strand.
CAAAGTAGATGCTTTTCAGAGGGCCTGGCATGCTGATAAGCATAGGCTACTTACATACTCAGTGAGGAAGGCAATGGTAAACCACCTCACTCCTCGTTTTACATAGTAAAACCTCAAGAGGTTCAAACCAGCCTTTCGGCTGTTGACTTAAACAACAACACTACAGTAATTGTACAATGTATCCATTTTCAGGTACTCGAATGAAATGTTAAATTCAATGGAAAATAATGTCCTATAGGTTTCATACGATACAAGCATATTTTTGCACTTTTCAGTATATAAACCATGCATTTTTGTTACATTAAGTAAATAGAAAACAGGTGGGAATAGAAACAAACAAGGGTACTTATCATGTGTGACACTATGACTAACCCCCTTGCTAGCCTGTGACACATGGACATTCCTCTTTCTATGCCTGTATAAAAAATCTCTGTTGCTGTTTATTTCATGACTATTCTCCTTATTGACTGTTATGAATACTGCATTTTATAGTTCCTAATATCAGCTACCTGATGATGTTATAAACAAATTTTTAATTTTTTTGACATTCCTCCTTCTTCCTCTGTACCGTTCAATTACTATACCAAAACGTATAAACTCTGTCTAATTGATCAGCTAATATGGGAATTGGTTGGCTTTCTCTACATTTAATGAAGTAAAGATAATATTTGTTTACTTTGCAAAGATTATATTTATTTTGTTTTTTTTACATCAGTTTTTTATCATAATGATCAGAAAATGTTATCTTAATATACACTTTTTTACTTTCTCTTGCCTATATGAATATATAGGAAGGAAAGTATTGTTTTCATGTCGATTTTTCGAAATCGAGTTTTCACCGGATCTATACGTTTTCAGACCCCCTGAACCCAAAAAACATGTTTTTAGCGATTGGTCTGTATGTGTGTGTGTGTGTGTGCGCGCGCGCGCGCGTGTGCGTGCGTGTGTGTGTGTGTGTGTGAACAGAATATCTCAAGAACGGAACATCGTACGAACTTGAAACTTGAAACTTAAGTTACATACCACTACCGGACGCGCACGAACATTTTCATCAAAATCGGTCAACCGGAAGTAGTAGTTTATTCGTATAATTTTTCACTTTTTTGCGATTTTCTCAAAAACTGGTCCTACGATTTTTTTTAAAATCGCCTATTTTACTCAATTTTTTATTCTCTACAAGATAGGGTAGGCGCCATGTTTGCTGAAATTCTCGGTGAGGCTGTTTTAAACTAAAAACGTTGTTTTTTTAAGATTACAGCTTTAATATAAATTTTAGCGCAAAAACTTATATAATAAAAGTTGTAGAGAATTTAAAAACCTACAATTTTTATTTCAAACATTTTTTTGTATAACGCTTAGTTTAGCGGTAATTTGCGATTTTCTGTTTTTTTCTCACGAAAACGTGTGAAAAATTGATTTTTTAAAGATTTCGGCCTTAGAATGCATTTTACGACAAAAGTGTATATAATTAATTTTATAGGAAATTAAAAGATGTACAACTTTTATTTAAAGCATTTTTCTCTACAGAGCCTAGTTTAGAGAGAAAGAGTGATTTTCCGTATTTTGAAGCCAAACAGGTCGATTTTCATTTTCCGTCTTTCACTCATGATTAAAATAAGGTTATGTTTTTGAGGTTAGTTTGTTTGGTTATTTCTAATGTTTTATTACTAATGTAAGGTTTATTGTTAATTATTTGCACTGGCAAGAGAAAGTTGTGTGTGTGTTTCACACCAGATTTTTAACATTCTACAGTACTATGTATGCCTATCTAATTTTCTAAGACTATGGCAATATACTAAATATTACCAAAATCTTAGAAAGTTTTGTATAAAATCAATATCATGACAACATTTTAAACCATAATTATGTGCAGATATATGCACATAAAACTTTTCCTTTAAGGGCAGTCTGAACACTAAAGACTGAAAAAAAATTTACAGTTTTTCGCTCTATATTATGTAAAATGTAACATGAGTAGTCATGTCATACATGACTACTCATCAGTTCTGTCTTCAATATGATGACACATGATACAAATACACTAAATCTATAAAAACTACCAAGCTTTACGATCTAAAAACCATTTTAACTTACCAGAAATAGTTATGATACAAGAGCTAAACTCATCTTTCAAAGCATAGCTAATCCAGAGTTGCTTCAAAAATGTTTGAAGGGAAAATCTCAAAACCCAAATGAGTCCCTCCACAACATCATTTGGTCTTGTCTTCCCAAAAGAACATTGGAACGCTCCATTTTAGTGTATTTAGTGTATAACTTAGTTTTGTTGTTCAGTGATGGAGATTTTAGCTAATGCAAACTTTTTGATCTCTTTAAGACTGAAATATGGGTCATTTGGTTTGATTGATGAAATGTCTGGAATGGTATTGCATTTAGAAAGCTGAGAAGCAGGGAAAAGGGCTTGGGAATATCAGACAAAACAGGACATTAACTAGAAGGAAACTGTAAGACTTATTTCTGGCCACAACAGGCAGATGGAGTGTTAGATTATTTGCACTTGATCTGCTAGTTCCAGGGCTAAAAAAATAGTTTTGTTTCTTACCACATTGTCAGCCAATTATATGACTGAACCATTTAACGACAGAAGAGGTAGAGGTGTAAAAGACACTAGTTACAGTTATCTTTTCTGAGAGTAATGTAGAGTAACATAATAAATAAATAAATATATATATATATATATACACACATACACACACACATCTATATGTATACATATATATATTTTTTTTTGTTTAACGTCTGCCTGATCTGTAATTACTGCTAATGCAGACGGTGAAGGATGAAATGATTTTTTTGTAACGTATGAATATATGCCGTGCCTGAATGGGATTCGAACCCAAGACCGCATGATGAGAGGCGAGCACGTACCAACTACGCCAATGCGGCCGGCGTATAATAAATATATTATTATTACCGTAGATACGAATATTACCATAGATACGAATTATATATAAAATTTTTTAACAATACAAGGGAATGCTCGAAAACTAATATTTTTGTGAAACAGAACATTTATTTTTTTTAAATTTAATTATTTAAAGTCACTTCAATTGCTTGGTTATTAGCGACTACGATGGGTAATGGGTAAACATCGAGAACAGTAGGTTTTGACTTGTGAAAATTTCCAAACCCTCGCTGGGAATCGTGATAGGGTAGTGCGATCACTACTACGCTACGGAGGCGGCCAGAACATAATTATCTTTTATGGCTCCAAAAAATCCTTTTTCTGAAGTCATAAAAGATCTAACCAATATGCGTAGTTAAATTTTTAGAAAATTGACAATAAGCCTCATGATGGAAAATATATCCCAGTATAACTAAATAGTTTTCCCTAATATATAGACTACGTACTATAAAAGTTTACATTGAATCGACTAAATCGAATTCTTAATCTATTATACATTTTGATCTTTGTTAACATTCTACTCCTTTTTTATAAGTACCGATCTTTTGTGATTAAATTCAAATTTTCCAAGTAGTCATTAAGAAAGACGAGAATGTTCAATAACTTAACCAAATTATCAGCCCACTACAGGCAGGTGGAGTGTTAAATTATTTGCACTCAATTTTCTAGTTCCAGGCTACAAAAAATAGTTGTTTCTTATCACTTGGTCAGCCAATTATATGACTAAAGGATTTAAGAACAGAAGAGGTAGAGGTGTAAAAGACACTAGTCACAGTTATCTTCTCTGAGAGTAATGAATTTCATTTCAGAGCCAGGCAAGGTAGGCCTAAGTAAAAAGTTGGCCGGATCGTGGCAGTCTCACCAAAATTTGAAACGGACCTGATCAAATTTTGTTTATATTCTGTATCATCGCAAGTACGTGTTATCAGTTCCGAAACCCTTCATAAAATTTCTTGCAATGATCTGGGATTTAAATATGCAAAATGCCTTTAACATCCTTAAATTTACGTAGACCCTACATTTACTATTATTTTAAAACTAATTCCTATGATTTTACAACTAATTGCTATTTTTTTGAGTGTGTTTTACGTCCGACTGTTTTGCAATTACGGACAATGCAGAGAGTGAGAAGGATGTTAGATGAAGGTGAGTGATGAAAAAATACCAGACCTGACCGGGAATCGAAGTCGGGACCCCGGCGTAGAAGCCAGTTGCGCTAATCATACGCAAACTAGATAAAGACCACAAAATTTACGTTATAATTTAATACATTTGAAGCTTAATTTAAAATAAAACAGAAATAAGTTTAGTCCAGAGTGAAGCAGAAAATTCTTCGTATTGTTTAAAAACTAGCCTCCAATCACGCACGTAACAGAGAATGATCATGTCCTCTTAAAAGACAGGATCTGGATGTTATTACTTAACAACCAACTGTACAAAGAAATAGACCCAATAACAGACATGATGAGAAAAAAAATGTATTTGCTTCTCAGGGCATCTCCTAAGGACACCAGCAACAAGCATAACTAGACAAATAATCGAAAAACTAAAACCACTAACATCCATTAAGTTAGATTAAAAAAAATCACAAGTGACATGGAAGGGCTGCGGACAGAACATGACCTACATGACTGAAAAGTTAAAGACACTTCACAACAAAAACATAAGATTGAAATAAGGATTAAAAAGCAAGAAAACATGTTTGTTCATAGGCAGAAGGAAAACTAAGATTGGACAACATTAAAAATTATTGGGCCATAAGAAAAAGAGCCAAAACAAGAAAAACCAAAACTTGATTGTGTTAAATGAGGCTGTAAAAGCACAAAAAATACAGATAAGGAAAATTATGTTTTCGTGTGAGTTGTTGAAGTCGATTTTTCACCAGAAATACCAGTTTTCAGACCACCTGAGCCCAAAAAAAACATGTTTTTATCGATTGGTCTGTGTTTGTGTGTGTGTGTGTGTGTGGGTGACCGAAATAATTAAAAACGGAAAATTGTACGTAGGTGAAACTTATAGTTAGGTGCCAAAAAGGGAAGACCCAACGGGAACATGTTTATCAAAATCGGTGAACCGAAAGTAACACTTAATTCGTATATTTTTTCCAAAATCGGCTCTGACGATTGTGTTTAATTTTAAAGCGTCTTATTTCCTATATTTTTGTGCTCTACAAAATGAAGTACACAGCATGTCTGCTGAAATTCTGGGGGCCATGATCTTGAGATAAAAAATGTTTTGTTTTTATGTCTTAAAATGTATTTTACAGCGAAATTGTACGTAATTTAAAGTTATAGAAAATTAAAATCATTACAATTTATTTCACACATTTTTTTTCTAGTACCTATTAGTTTATGGTGGATTTGTGATTTTCCATATTTTGCTCATTAAAATAAAGTCCAACGAATAAATTGGGCCCGATATTAGTACATTATTAGCTATGTTTTACATTTTGCATACTTGACTCTTGATTAAACAAAAAAAGGTAAGGTAAATACACCAGTAGCTGACACCTTAATCATTCAAAAGTTACATATTAAATGAAGAAATGCAAATTTTTAAAGATTAATTGTATGCCATTGTGTACTGTTTTAAGTTTAATTTATAAAATCAATACTTTGAATTAACAAAAACGTTTGTTTCTAGCCTAATTTTTTCAATTTTTTGGAATTTTTCAAAAATTTATTCTCTTCCCGTTGTCTCTTCCTTTTTTTCTTTTCTTCCTCTTCTCTTTGCTTCTTTTCAATTTTTCTTTAATAATATTCGTTGTACTCCTTAGAGGAAACAACATATGGAATTTCTAAATAGGAAAAATGAGTATTAATTGTTATAGTATTAAAAGTTGAAAAAACGACCCTCGTATCTCGGTATACTGCACCATTTTATTTATTCTTTTCATTCCCATATTTTATTTCGTCAGTAACAATTAGCTACCGAGCCCAACATATAACACACAGAACACGAAGAACGCGAAACGTGCAAGACAACATAAACATAATATAATATTCACAGCCTTCTCTCACAGCATTGTATGCACGAGTAATTTCTCCTTGATTCTTACATCTCTTTGAAACAAATCTACCAGTCAGTTCAAAACGTTTCCTATTACAATGCATCTGTTAATTGGAACCACTTTACTTCTTGTGGCACCAGCAAACAATCTGAAATGTCTTACAATTTGGCAAGGCAACCTCAGAAATGTTTTTGATATAGCTGGAATATCAACCCGAGAAGGCACAATGTTGTAAATGTACAGAACTTCCAACACGCTTCGCCGCGCGCTCACGTAGCGTGCACGTCCTCTTAGGTGTTAAATTTCCTACCAGCTTTATTCTAGCTTATGAATTAATTGCTTCTCCACGCTCTCCAGTGCCTTGTCTGTAACGTCTGTCCTATAATTCGATACCGTAGAATAATACTCAAGAACAGGAAGCACAAGGCTCTTATACAATCGATGTAGCTACTGATTTTCAATTGTAAAATCACGGCTAATCCAAGCTATAGTAAAATCCATTTAACTATAGAGTTGATATGAAGAAACACGGTCATCCAACCGACATCATTCCGCTGTTTTAACTCCCATAAATACTATTACTGTCGATTTCTTGATTATAGATTCCCGAGTTTGGAGCCTTCTTTTTTTAAAACCGCTCGTTCAATTTTAACGTACTATCCATCAAAATTTAGCTGTTTTCAATCTGCGTTCTTACTTGTCAGTTTTGTATTTTTAGCATTTTTATTAATATCCCGATACTAGATGAGAAGAAAACAAAAGCCGGTTTTTTTGTTGCTGCAACACATTGGATGCATTTAGAGTCTTATAACTCAAACACCGCTCGACCGATTTAATAAAATAAATATAAATATGATAAATCGGTCGAGCGGTGTTTGAGTTATAAGACTCTAAATGCATCCAATGTGTTGCAGCAACAAAAAAACCGGCTTTTGTTTACTTCTCATCTAGTATCGGAATATTAATAAAAATGCTAAAAATACGAAACTGACATGTCACAACGCAGATAGAAATCAGCTAAATTTTTATGTATAGTACGTTAAAATTGAACGAGCGGTTTTGAAGAAAGGAGGCTTCAAACTCGGGTATATATAATAAAGAAATCGACTGTAGGCCTACACACCCAGTACGCATATAACGTAGCAATGTTAAGCACGTTAAGCACTGTTTAGCACTGTATAACGTAGCACTGTTTTATAGTTCAGTTTGATTTGTGAATTTGTTCTACTGTCTGTCTATAACTTGATGGCCTCCCGCAGAGAGGAGTAGAATCGGCCAGCTATTAGTCTTCTCAATAACACTAAATTATGTGCCAAGTCCAGTGTACTAGTTAGTAGTAGTACATAATGAAATGTTATTGAGAAGGCTAGAAGTGGGCCGATTCTGCTCCTCTCTGCGGCAGGCAATCAAGTTATAGACAGACAGTACTGCCCATCCCCAAGCTTTGTGCAGCTGCAGAATGAAGGGGAAAGACGAAGTACAGACTGCTGTTACGTCATAACACTGTACTAATCATCGCATTGCTCTTCGCTGGGCAGTAGGCTGCCTAGTGCGTGACATAAGTGGGTGTTGTTTTGACTATTCGCTGTAGACGGCGACACAGAATATATTATATGTAGTTTGGATAGTACCCTTCACTACTACAAACATAATACAAGTAAAACGTTACTACTACTAACGCAATCTCTCACAGTAGTAGTGACGTAATGCATACCTCTCAGCTGCACAAAGCTTGGAGACGGGCAGTAATGTAGGTCTACTGCTCATTCTCTGTTACGTGCGTGATTGGGGGCTAGTTTTTAAACAATACGAAGAATTTTCTGCTTCACTCTGGACTAACTTATTTCTGTTTTATTTTGAATTAAGCTTCAAATGTATTAAATTATAACGTAAATTTTGTGGTCTTTATCTGTTTGCGTATGATTAGCGCAACTGGCTTCTACGCCGGGGTCCCGACTTCGATTCCCGGTCACGTCTGGTATTTTGTCATCACTCACCTTCATCTAACATCCTTCTCACCCTCTGCATTGTCCGTAATTGTAAAACAGTCGGACGTAAAACACACTCAAAAAAATAGCAATTAGTTGTAAAATCATAGGAATTTGTTTTATTTTATACAACAGCAACCTTTAATTTTATGTCTTATTGCTTCAGTTACCTATTTGTTTTTGTTTGTTTCGCTCCGCCAATTAAGCTGGTGGGCATGTGTTATATGCCCACGAGCGAAGAGTGTAACAGTGAAATAACGGAATAGGTCCCAAAAAGAATGTCTTTGCGCTTGATTATTTAGTTTTAATCCTTGAAGAAACTGTAGTTTGTAAAGCTTGAATTTTAGATGTTTATGTAAAATATTCCAAACTGTTCTCTATTGTACCCAAGCTCTCTGCTACATTGTTTTTGTTAATTGCGCCCAGGAAACTCCCGAGGAAGTATAAAGGCTGCCACAGACACGCACTTACGAGTGCACGTTTGAATGTACATTCTCAGAACTTCACGCAAGAGTGTATGTGTGTGGGCTCTACTTCCGGCAGTTGAACGAAGCATGGAGTGAAGTGTGGAATATCAACTTGTTCATAATCTTTTAGCGTTCCTAGTGGATGTGTGTTACGTTCGTGTTAGTGTGCGTACGTTCAGAGCTCACCAGCCATGAAAAATAGTATACATACCTTTTGTAACGGACTTATTAAGTCAATAACATTGTTAACATCTGTTTTAAAAGTATTCACACGCAAAGTAGTAAAATTTGGTGGAGTTGTAAACCATTCACAGACTTCCTGTGCGAACTAACTTTTTCTAACTTTTTGAGCATATTTTAAATGTAGTAAACTTTTTTTGTCGTACAGGAAGTCTGTGAATGGCTTACAACTCCACCAAATTTTACTACTTTGCGTGTGAATACTTTTAAAACAGATGTTAACAATGTTATTGATTTAATAAATTGTCCGTTACAAAAGGTATGTATACTATTTTTCATGACTGGTGAGCTCTGAACGTACGCATTGCTCCTTACTCACTTCATAGTTAGCCAATGACTTGCCAGCAACGTTACCAACACTTGCTTTCGTAGCTCTGTTGTATATTTCTTCAGCCAGGTTTCTTGGTCTTTCAATAACAATCATAACCCATGCACACACAACCAGCTGAATATATTATAAAGTATTGGATTTTAGCTTCTATAATCGATGTATTCAGTATGAGATGCAAGACACGAGTGAACTACTGTGGCTCTTATACGCATGTCCACGCAATGTTTGTCAGGCTGTAACATTCGTACAATCTGACAACGCTGGCAAACGGTCTGATTGGTCTAAACGCATGGAACAGGAGAGCTCATCAACCGTGAAAATCATTATAGTTCATTAGGTTTGTTCGGCCTGGTGAACATTTGTGTAGTAATCAGTAGAGTAACTAGCTTACTGTTTAGCTAAATAGTAGGTGGTAGAGTGGCCTTGAATTTTCTTATGGCAGTACACCTCATCATATGTTCACACATGCCAGTATAGTAAATAGCATTGATATTTTATCAGTAAATATTTGTATGTAAGTGTAGAGTGTCCTAAGTGTAACTGCGTAAGTACACTAGGCTCGCAACTATCCGGCTTCCAAATATCCGGACCTCCGTACTAAATTTAAATCTATGTATTAACTTCACTCAAAAATGCACTTTTATTATTAAATCTTTTCACCTTAATTTATAATTTAAATTTTATACAGGCTATTTAATTTCTAAGAAAAAGAACCTACATAATGTTATAGTAAGTTATATTTTATAAAAGCAGTTCATATCAATAAACAAACATATTGATAGTAAACCCTCTCTGTACTGATCAATTTTTCCGTTCAGCGAAAAAAATTATGGAAATACTTTTACAACGAAACAAATTGTGGTTAGTATACTTTTATAAAATATTATAATAAAATAAAAACACTTATAGCAATAAATTTTAAAATAGGCCTATGTAAATAAAATGAAAATTGTACACGATAAATGTATTGAAAATTGTAGAATTATAAGTACAAATTTTGTATAAATCTGTGGTTTTCCAGTCCACATGTGAAGGCACAGGTTGGACCGGAATTTTATAAGAATATGTTTTTGCACATATTTTAAAATATATTTAAGTAAGCACAAAAATGAAACATTATAAAACAACTTTAGAACCAAAATCTTATTAGGCAGTGAAACCTTAGGTAGACGGGGGAGGAATCAAGGAAACCTGCAGAAAAGTAGAACGCAGAATACTCAGAACTTGCATATTACAAGAAGCACAAGGTAGACGAAAATTTCTACAGACAACTTCTTACAATGTTTCGTTCTTGAGATATTGTGTTCACACACGCGCGCGCACGAACGGACACACACAGACCAATCGCTAAAAACATGTTTTTTTTGGGTTCAGGGGGTCTGAAAACGTGTATATCCGGGGAAAACTCGATTTCGAAAAATCGACATGAAAACAATGCTTTCCTTCCTGTATATTCATACAGGCAAAAAAAGCAAAAATAATATTAATTATATATATTTTTAATAATTATTATTTTGTTTATTAATATTTAATATTATATTATATTAACTTAGTTGCTATAACAAAAATAAAACTTCTTTGACATTAAACCGTCCACAGCCTTCTATATTAATCCTTTCGTCAAAAATTTGTGAAACCTAGTCAGATTTGAAAAATGTATTGTATATTTTAAAAATGTTAATTTAAAGCCATGTTATTGATATAAATTATAATATATTAAATAACTAAAATTTTTTGTATAACTCCCCCCCCCCCAACGCTAATAAATATTTTTCATAAAAATCATGTGTTAGTTCGTGCTCATTGTTACTTTTATTATTCACATTATTGGTTTCACAACGTCAACAACAAAATTTTCGGTTTTCGCGAAATTCGTTCAAGGGTCTGGAAAAAATTTAACTTCTACATTTATTCGTTATTTAATTCTTTGGTAATGTTTTAAAATACATTTTAAATATTCGAAATTTAATAGTATCAAATTAGTGGTCGTTAGCCCAAAAGTGAAAAAAAACTTTTATTAAAAGTGAAAAAAAACTTTTATTTTAAAAAAAATTTTATTAAGGTTTGTAATTCTAATTTTTATTTAATTATTATTTTTGTATATTTTTACTATCTATCCTTATTTAATTACTGTTTTTCAGTGTGGGGCCAATTTAAGACCACGTAAGGTGACTTTAGATGTTTCTGAAAACTCTTTTTGCAGCTCACATTCTCAGCATGTCCACATTCTCTTCTGTCCACCCGGTGTTCTGTTTTTCCTCTTCATAGAAGCCTATTACAACCCAACTCAAACCAAGTGGCCTCTCAATGGTGAATGCGCAGTAGTTTAGTCGTGACCTTCAACGACCTCTGAGCCGGCCGGTACAGTCCGCACTCCATTACAAGTCTTAATATCTTAGCAGCAACTATGTTATTTAATATATTCCTTTAGCGTGAGTAGTTAACTTGGAGTGCCATAAGTTCTAGTTCGATACCATCTAAATATTACGTAGATTTCTGTTAATATAAATATTTATTTTCAAGTTGTTTAGTTTTTAATGCCGCGAATAAAATATATTTTCCGAAACTTAGTTTAATTGTTCAATTATACTGTACCGACCGCGTGACAGTTTTTCCATCGCTTTCTTAAATAGCTCTTTCTCACACAGCCGTTGACTGCATCTCAGAGGTCACGTGGTTTGAGTTGGGTTTATATGTACAGTATTCAGATGAACTAATTTCCCTTAGCCGTGGGAGTGAGAGAATGCATAACGCTCTCACTCTCACAACCCATACGCGCTGCTCCAATAACATTGTCTTTAATTTTACTCACTGTTGTGAGCAAGCGTTTATGCATGCAGTAAACTAACAGGCAAGATAACGACTGTAGTATGTTTTCAGATTTGGATTATAACCTTTGAGCGCATGCGTAGTTATGCCACATATCTATCTCTCACTCGCTCGGCATATAACATTAGTTCATATGTTCATGATTTATCATCCTATGAACATAAACTCAAACTAACTGAAGTAGGTACCTGACAAGGATCGATTTTGGTCTGTTCTGATATACTTAGGAAAAATTATGTGTTATACTGTGGTCAATTCGAACTGGCACAACTCTTGCTCTACGTGTACACACAGTTCCACATATAGTGCGTCCATAACCTATTCTTTCGAAAAGGTCTAAATAATTTTAATGTACGCAAATGCCTACAACCTTATTTCAATGTACAAACACGCAAATAATTATTTAATTTTAAAATATATATTTAATTTGTCCCTGTAAAAATTTAAATTATAAATTACAAGAACTAAACTGCAAAAACTTACTAAACTCTACAGACGCACGCAACTAACTAAACAAATTGGTCTGAATATATAATGAACAGAATATCATAAACAAATTAGTCAGATCATTACGCCTGACAGAATATTAAAACAACAGTGAAAACAAAGCGTAGTGATTGTATACTTTTATGACTCTGCCGTCGTTGCATGGTGACGGGCGAAGAGTGGAGTAGATAAACGCCGAAGTTGCTTGTGCCAATTCGAATTGTCTAAGGTATGTCTACTTACACAATGAGAAAACATTAGAGTATTTAGGGAAATGTGCTTAAGGGGAGTGGTACCTTAAAAAAAAAATCGAATTTCTGTTTTTCAGTGTACTACATTTTATTCTGAATAAAATGATGTAAAAATTATATAATTTATGCAGCTGGATTATTTTCTGTAATTTTTTTATGTAGTGATAACATGACCAAAATCTGAGAATTTCTGACTGACGAAAAGAAAAAAATATTTGTGTTCACTTATAAATATTGTTATTTTGAACTGCCGCCATTGCCGGAAGGGAATTTTTGTATTAAAAAGTGATTTTTTACTTTTTTACATAGGCTATACTGTTTCCATTCTGTTTTGTTTATAACCTAAAAGTTAATCAGTGTTTTGAAAGTTCGTTTTTGGCAGTTTTTGTTTGTGACATTTTATTTCGTTCGTGATATTTTATTTTGCTATTTCTATTAATTTTACTTATAAATAACATGACAAAAACAAAGTCAGCCTTCAGAAAAAGAGATGTTGGGGGGAATCAGCACATGAAATGTGCAACTTGTGCAACTAGTAGTTATACTAGCAGACCTTATGTAGATAGTGAACCTCATCAAAAGAAACCGAGAACACTTAGTGCTGCTTCTATCAAGTTGTCTCCTGGAATTGAAAAATATAATATTTTTAAAACAGAAAATAAAGGTAATGACAATAATAATATAATAATTATAGGTATTGATATTTTATCATCTGAAATAAGTAAATATTTAAATTGTAAATGTGGAGCTACTGATAGCATTTTTATCACTGAAAATATAGCTGTCAGAGTAGGTTTAGCTTCAAATCTTCAGCTGGTGTGCAATTCATGTAATTTCTCTACTAATTTTATGACAAGTAGAAGGCCCAATCATAAAGATTCATATGAAATAAATACTACAGTTCAGCATATCTTAGTTTTCTCCTACTGTCAAGAAACAAAAGCCACCTACTACAGGGTGCACGCTAGAGTCTTCGACTTTACGGATGTCGTATTCCTATTAAGTTAACTATTTTTTAAATTATAAGTACTTAAAGTTCTTAAAACATCAGTCATGATATAATGTAGGCCTAACAATTTCATTTATAAAAATACTTTTAAAAGTATTTTGTATTTAAATACTTTTGAAAGTATTTTGTTGTTACTTTTTAATCAGCGTGTACACATTTTGATATAATGCATATGCTCAGTGACGTCATTATTTGTTTACATTAGTAGCAAACTAAGAGAGGCTGGACTGTAGACTGGTTTATGCCTTACAATCCATAGGAAAGGGAGAGACATCCGGCAAGCTTTTTTTGTGGTATGATGAATTTTCCTGAACCTCCATGTAGATTCATCAAAATTGGTAATAAATTGTCTAATTCTGTACTTCAAGTTAGTGAAGCTAGTATGATAAATGCAGCAAAAGAAGCTGTTGCAGAAAATTATGATTCGTCAAAATTTGTCAGTTGCAATTATTTTTTTACTATGGAAAGGTAAATTAAAAATCTTACATATTCACCTAAAACTGCATATTTAATACAGTACAACCTCAATAATCCAGACTAATGGGGGGGCAATGAAATCCAGAAAATCAAAAATCCAGATAATAAGCGAAAACAAATCTTTAAATAAGTAGACCTGCAGTTTATCTCAATAAAAATCTTTCATTAGCATTCTTGCTAATCATAATATTCATGCCATGAATATTGCAAATTTAACACAGTTAATATAATCTGTTACCACCCCCTTAAATCATTCTTTCTGTGGGGTCTTCAATTGTTCAAACAGTAGAAGTTATGGTAATTCCTAATTAATTAGGAAAAATATAAGAAGGAACTAAGGAAAATTTAAATAAATAGTTTTATTTAATTTTCTCATGCTCTACTTCTAGAGCTGGTGCCCAGTTGTTTTTTTTTTATTATCTTTTAAAATCCATATTAAAGAATTTGCCTGCAAGGCTAATTTTAGGTGGTGCACGGTCTTGAAAGAGCAAATTTTAAACAGAATTTTTTCTACAACCTGTTTTTTTAAAAACAATAAAATGATTATTTTTAATATTACAGTAAATCCTACAACCCAGAAACAGAACTACTTAAAACATCTGGAGTTTACTACATTATTGATTGTTACATAATTAAGTCACATCCTAACATTTGTTTCTTTTATTTTCAGATCAACCGTCGAACTTAACTTAACCGTCACACTTAACTTAACCGTCAAACTTAACAAAATTTGGGAAGAATTCTGAGTGCAAACTACAAGATTTAACAACATTAAATTCAGTGACACAACCTACAATAAGCCCAATTTTAAATCAACTTCAAATCAACATTTTTTTACTATGGAAAGGTAAATTAAAAATCTTACATATTCACCTAAAACCGCATATTTAAATACAGTACAACCTCAATAATCCGGACTAATGGGGGGGCAATGAAATCTAGAAAATCAAAAATCCGGATAATAAGCGAAAACAAATCTTTAAATAAGTAGATCTGCAGTTTATCACGATAAAAATCTGGTGTGAAACACTTACACAACTTTCTCTTGCCAATGCAAATAACGAACAATATAACCTAACATTAGTAATAAAACATTAGAAATAAACAAAAAACTAACCTCAAAAAACATTACCTTCTTTTAATCATGAGTGAATGATGCAAAATGAAAACCAACCTTAATTTGGTTTAATAATAATTATTTATTTATTCCCATAATATTATACATTACATAAAAAATAAATTACGATAATACAAATTTTCTTACAGTAAACTATTATCCTATTACACTAGAGGTGGTGGAAATTATCCCATTCAACTATTGACAAAACCATGTACTAGGATGGGTTGGAAACTTTTAAATAAATATCAAAACTTTAAAGTATTAACTATTAGCAGTAGCATTCAAAATCTACTATACTTACTTCTTCTTCTTATGGTGCCTATCCGGTTCGGATGTTGGCTATCATGATGGCTATTCTGACTTTGGAAACAGCTGCTTTGAAAAGTTAGGTCGTCGACTGGTTGAACCACGTTCTTAGATTTTTCAACCATTCATTCATTCATTCATTATAACAAGGGCGTTCGGGCTTCTCCAGCCCCTCCTCACCGCGACCTAAAAGATCTTTTGTGATTGCCCCCATTCCTAGTTTATGCAAGGCCCGCACCTTCGATAAAGCGCAGGGTCTGCCTAGGATTTAATGCACTTACCTGAGCAGGTGTTAACACATCCCCACCCAACAGTGCTATACCTTTGCAGCCACCCACAATGCAACTGCAAAAATATAAATGTGCGACCCACTGAGGCGCCTTACAATACGCCTCTCCGCACAGACCTCCATGGCCCATATTTCATCTTTGAAGACGGTCATGTTACACCCAAGGGCCAGGGAAGTCATTCCCCCGGACCCCCAGGCCCCCAATCCCGCTCTTCCACTCATCACAGGGCCTTCAATATACCAAAAGGTAGCCCCTTCCGGCCTCACCGGCCTACCCTCCGCCCACTCCTGACGATCAAAAATTTTCATCCTCAGTGTGTCGGAGAATTTGTATGATCTGCTCATACGGTCCCAAGGACCACATACCACACCCATCCCTTCAAACCTTGAAGATCTCAGTGTGGCCCATCTCCACTGATGGGACCCCGTTCCCGTCCTCCAGCCTCAAGGCAGTTCCAATCGCCTCTCCCCTCACTTGCACATGAAAAGGAGGCAAATCAACCATCGCCTCCATAGCGGCCGTTGGACCAGTGCACATTGCACCACATATCCCTAGGCAGGCCAGTCTCTAGCTCCTCAGCCGATCCTGCGCCGTCCTAGATCTGTTGTTGGCCACCATACAGCAACTTCGTACGTGACCATTGGAAGAATGATGCCCACATAAGCCCATTCCACCATACGAGGCCCAAGCCCCGGAGTCCTCCCAGCAGACTCTCACCTATTCATAAGGCCTTTATAGCCTTCTCCACAGTCATGGACCTGTGGCCTTACCAGGTTAGGCCACCATCCATGACAGCCCCCAGATACTCTAACTCAGGGGAGTAGTTTAAATCCACTCCTTCCAGAGTCACAGCATCCATAGCTGTTTTCCATAATTTCAAATGAAATGGGTACCATCTGGTCCCCACTTGCAGCTAGGGAGATAATAGGTCCGCCCCTGCATAGCCCCGCGTACAGAGGTAAGGCACCATACTGTAGGAGGAGCCAGGTATCCTACAGGCACCGTTAAGACACTGATTAAAAGCCCCAGTGCCATCCACCCTTGGGCACGGTACGACTAACACCACTTGGGTTGGGCAAAAGCTAAAGTAGGAGAAGTTGCCTCTAGCACGAATAGAAAAAGTGCTAGATGCCGAGGACAAGGATAGGGATAGACAGACTGAAGCCCAGCATCTCAGCTCACCTCGGCAAGACCAATGCGTGGCTGAAAAGTAGCCATAAAAAGCCGAGGAGTTTCCAGAGGCACGGGCACGAAAAACTGCTACAAAAAGTAAGGGAGCAGGTGTGCTCTCTAGGACGTGATGCTTCGGCACATGCAAGCCAGCCGATCACTGACTTGCTTCGCCTCCGATTTTTCAACCATGAAATCCTTCTTCTACCGGGACCTCTCGCACCATACACCTTTCCTTGCAGAATCTTTTGGAGCAACACGTAACGGTTCTCATTGCGCATAATGTGTCCCAGGTATTGGAGCTTTCGCACTTTCACGATGTCAAGAACCTCTTTATCTTTATTCATCCTTCGAAGAATTTCTATATTGGTGACTCTGTCCCTCCATGATACGCGTAACATTCTTCGATAAAGCCACATTTCAAAGGCTTCAAGCCTCCTGGCTGAGGCCTCAGTGAGTGTCCAAGCTTCCACGCCGTAGAACAGTACAGAGAACACATAACATCGAAGGAGACGCATTTTGATAGCAAGTGTAAGGTCGTGAGTTTTGAAAATTTTTCGCATATTGTTGAAGGCCACTCTGGCTTTTTCTGTGCGTATCTTAATTTCTTGCGAGTGATCCCAATCCTCGTTCACATTGCTGCCTAGGTAAGTATACTGCTTAACTCTTTCCAGGGGTACACCGTCTATTTTAATATTCCCTCTTATATTCGTATGCTTGCTAATAATCATAAATTTCGTTTTGCTTATGGTAATGTCCAAACCATACTTTCTGCTATGTTCTGTTACCCTATTCATTAACCTTTGCAAACTGGTTATACTATCCAAGAAAATAGCAGTGTCATCGGCGTATCGAATATTATTGTTTTTCTCCCCGTTTAGCGTAATTCCCTCTTCAATGCCCTGCACTGCCTCTCGGAATATGTATTCTGAGTAAACGTTGAAAATTACCGGCGACAGTATACACCCCTGACGAACGCCTCTCAAAACCTTCACGCTATTTGTACTCTCATCTTCCACTCTGACTGAAGAGATCTGGTTCCAATACAGGTTTATAATAATTCTAAGATCTTTTGCATCTATTCCAGTCCTCCTGATTACTTCAACCATCCTATCGTGTTGCACCCTATCAAACGCCTTTTGATAGTCGACAAAACAGACAAAAACGTCACAATTTACATCACGGCAACGCTGGAACAGTACCTGTATAGAGAAAAGGGCCTCTCTCGTTCCAACGGCTCGTTGGAATCCAAACTGAGAATCGGATATTTGTTCTTCACACTTTTTGTATATTCTGCCATGAATCACTTTAATTTACTATACTTACTACACTAACTTAACTAACTAAACCAATAGTTTGCTATTTACTAAGATTTCGATTGTATAAATTATGATACATTACATTTTAATAATAATTAAACTTGTACTATTTTTAATAAAAAAAAACATAATTTTATACAACCTAAAAATAAAATAATTATTACATTTAAAAACAAAAAACAATAAAAAAGTAAAAAAAATATACTATTTTATTTTCCTCTTTTTATCTTTAGTTACATTTACATTTGAATATTGCTAACCATAATACTCAAAACAATAATACTAATAATAATAATAATAATAATAATACTCAAAACCACTTTCTCGCTAAACTCGGCTTTGTAGAGAAAAGTGCTTCGAATAAAAGTTGTAGATCTTTTAATTTCCTATAAATTTGATTATTTTGTCGTTAAATGCATACTAAGGCCGATATCTTAAAAAATCTATTTACAGATTTTTGTGAAAAAAAACAATCACTAATTACCGCTAAACTAAGCGGTATACAAAGAAATATCATGAATAAAAGTTAGTTTTTTTATTTCTTCATTACAATAGAGCAATGTAAGCGTAAAACAATAGAACCCATTCAAACATATTAGACCGTTTTTGTAGGAAGCCTTGTTAATATTTTTCATGTAACCTCGACTGATACCGGGAAATTAGTGAATTTATTTACGTCTTCAATACATTGAGAAATGTGAACGGAAAATGACAGAGCCCATTCGAAACACATTAGATTGATTTTGGCAGAGTGGGATGACCCCAAAATTTTGGAAAAATTAAGAAATCCTCTGAACTGAACATTTTTAAACTCTTAGTTTGTAAGGAATCTGCTGGAACCTAAACCCTCGCTAAAATTACGTGTTACCCCCGTCCAATGCCGGGAAAATATTAATATTTTATTTTTTTTACATTAGATACATAAATGTAAGCGGAATACAACGTAGCCCATTCGAAACACATTACTGATTTTTTCAAAGGGGGATGGCGCGGAAATTTTGGAAAAATTAAAAAACCGTCGAAGTGAAATACCGGATTTTTTTTGCCAATCGCCCCTAACCTAAAACTCCGTTAATATTTTTCAGGTAACCCAAAACAATGCCAGAATAACCGGGAAAATAATTAACGTTTTATATCTTCAGTACGCAGGCAAATGTAAGTGGAAAGGTTAAACGTCAAACATGCGCTTAAAACGTTTGTGCCTTAAAAACTTCAAAATTTGAAACTTATAATATCAAATCCTAAGTTTTAAATCTCAAACTTTTGAGCTTTTTAATTTCAAATTAAAATCTATCGAACTTTCATCAGGTAAACACCGAACTTCAAAACCACAACCTGTAACCGTATACTTACAAACTTCAAACAAGAAGCTCAAGCCCTCAGTCTTTGAACTTTCTCCAAACGTCCTAACTTCAAACCTTCAAATCATAAAATTTCAAATTTTGAAACGTAAAACCCTATAAACGTCAAACCTCAACCTGAAATTTAAAATACATTTAACACCTCAAAGTTTGAATTCTAAAACTTGAACAATCAACCCCAAACATTGACACGTTTATAGGTTAAAACCTCTAACATTCAAAATTAAAAATATAAATTTTGAAACTTCATACCTTCAAACATTAACCTGTACTTTCAAAAATTCTAAGGTAAAAATTTAATTATTCTCCCACCTGACTCCTCTGGCGGCTGAACTTCACCTTATGGCAAAGTGCGGGCACGCAGCGCACCCACTTGGTGCTTGTCATACTTATTCTAAATAGCATGCACTCACACACACATAAACGTGCATGCGCGCACTCACGTCCGCGATCGCGCACGCACACACACACACACACACACACACACACACAATAAACGAGGCGGTGGAAATTCTCATATTTGGTTTGGGCTTTGGGTAAAAAGCCATGTACCAGGATATGTAAAAAAAACATTAATTCACTAATTTTTGAAAAAAATATGGTAAGTGAGCTCTCAGTTAACTTTGTGTTTTACCTAGCATCACTTCACACATTAATTATCCATTTCTGCATTTCATTTTGTTCAGTAATACATTTAGGTAGCAGGTTATAAAATTTGGGAGCCAAGTGAGAGAAGTGTCGCTCATGCAGCGCACTTCTCACTTTATCTGGAAGAAGTAGGTGTTTATTCCTTGTGTCATACTTATGAGATCTATTTTGGATGTTTGATTTACTCTTATGCAGCTTTCTCAATATATCTTTAGAAACATTTGCCTGACACTCATTACTTGAAATTCCGCAAAAAGTTGGTCTGACTGCTAACGAAAAGGTTTCTTACATATAACTTTTAAAATAGTTTCTGTAGTACTAGCAGAGGACTCAAACAGCATTACGAAGCACCACCCCAACCCACAATCCCGTAAGTCAAGACTGACTGCACCGTAGAAAAGTAAACAATTTCCAGGGTTTGAATTTCAAGGACACTTCTAAGTTTCTTCAATAAATGTACAGTTTTCTCCAGATGCTGACATAATCAATTAATGTGTTCCTTTCATCGAATCAAAGAACCGACCGTTATTCCCAAGTACCTTATTAAGAATCTTACTGTTCCTTAGTTATTTTACGACATCTGCAACTGGTAGATTCTGAGCAATCAAATCATGAATTGTTAAGTGTTGAAATTCCGGCTGGCTTTGTGAGCTCGGTGAGAAACACAAAAAATTGGTTTTTACCACGTTAATAAAAAGCAAATTTTTGTTCAGCCTCCTCTTAACAACTCTGTCCCATCGCTGCACTTCCTTTGGAGTTATTAATCAAGAATTACTTGAAGAGTGTAAATTAAAGAAAAAGGGAAGGAAGAAGAAGAAAGTCTGGGTACGCCAATGGATTTCTCGTCGAAACACACAGGGTGCTTGGGATAATTTATTTCTGGAATTAATTGTCTACAAAAGATCAGAAGGGCCGCTAAAAGAATATTATTATTCCTGTAGTCATTTTTACATGAATTCCATAGACATGGGTCTTTTTTGTAACATTCCAGTAAGTGTAAGGTGACTTTTATTCATGGTTTAACTACAGTTAACTAACTTAGTGCAACCGAATGATTTGTACTCTAGATCAGTAGCTGAACAAACAAATAAAACAAACGAACAAAACACCTTCGTGTGGTAGGCGATCGACTGCGACTACCATTTTCACAGTAGATTTTAGTCACCCGCCGCCTGCGATCTGTTCACCACACGACAAAAGTCTACTCTTCTTTGGAACTTGGCGATTTTAGTCAACTGCGACCTAGCTGAATTACCATTTAGACAATAGATTTTACCGTGCAGCGAAAATCGTGCTGCTGCAGTCATCATAATCATCTGTCAAGGATTAGCCTCAATGGCTTGTTCCGGCATCCATCTCATTTTAGGCCTTCCCAAGCCTCGCTTCCCTCTTAATTTATATTTCCAAGCTTGCAGAGGAAGGCTGTGTAGTGGCATGCGAAGAATATGGTTGGACTAGTTTCTCTTATGTATACTTATCGTTTCCCACAGTGACTGAACATTTAACTTAGCGCGTATAGCTTTGTTACGTACTCAAAAATCTCATTTCAGCAGCCTAGTTAGAGATTCATTCCTTTGTAATGACACCCATGTTTCACTCCCATATGTTATGAGTGGTACATCCATTGTTCTATAAAATTTCATTCAGGTGTCCTGTTTCGTTTTCTTTCCTATAGTCCTGCGAATAGAACCACATGCAGCGCTGAATTTTGCCAGTTTTTCACTCGCGTCATCATCATCATCATCATCATCATAATAAGAAATCCTGCATCCTAAATATTTAAAATCTTGAACTTGTTCTATAGTTTGGTTGCAAAGTATAATTTTTGAGCGAACCGGCCAAATTCCCTTGAATGCCATAATCTTTGATTTTTGCGCCAATATTCTCTTACTAAACTGCACTAATGTTGTGCAACTCATAAATTGCATATTGGGGCCTGTCTTCTGAGTCAAAAATAATGTGTCATCTGCGTACAGCAATGAATTTAGGAATACGTTATTCAAAAGCTGAATGCCTGAGTAAGCTAATTGCTTCCATTTTTTCTTTGGCTGCTACAGTCACCCGTGTAAACCCCACATTACCGCTCACCGGTATGGCCATAGCCTTACTGGTTACGGCCTGTGCTCGCGGCCCTCTAGGGCCGAGGGCCCCTTAAATTTTACCTGTTCTGCCAAGGTATAGTTACCCCACTAAACAGGTAATAAGTAGATTTAATTTTAACATGTATCTAGGTAATTTACTGGTTACAGATACCCTTAGAAAACAGATAATTAAAAGATCTTGTTTTGTATTTCAGGTTGCCACTCATATGCCGGTTATACAGGTCGTTTGTAATTAAAAGAAAAGAGCCTTGCTACATAACACATCTCCCAGCTAAAGTACTGATAAAAATATTATTACATCTTTCTAGTAATCAGGTAATTCTATTTCGCTTTACACAATTACAAAATTATTTTTATGCACCAGCTCTTAAGAAATTGATCAAAAATGGATCTTTATATATAAAGTACAAAATCTGGAGTGAAACACTCACACGACTTTCTCATCCTAATTTAAATAAAAATAAGTAGACTATATCCCAACTCAAACCAAGTGGCCTCTGTGATGTGCACACCGGCTGTGTGAGAAAGAGCTATTTAGAAATAGATAGAAATACTGTGACAAGGTCTGGTACAGTCTGATTGAAAATTTAAACTAAGTTTTGGAAATAAATCTTTATAATGCATCCTGTAGTTTGAAATTATTTTTATTTCATATAAAGAATTGATATAATAATTTCACCAACCTTCATTTTAAACTGAGTCACCTTTATTTTTATTCTTACTTACACGTGTTTCGGTGGATCCACCATCATCAGAGTAAATAAAAAAAATTGAAACCAAAAAAATTTTTATCACTTATTTAAATTTTACAGAAGATGATACATCTTCAGTCATTTGTATAAAACTGATTTAAAATTAATTTATTTTAATTTATCCCTTCTCATATTTACTGTAGATAGCAGCAGCAGTCAATATCACTTCATCATTCCTAAATTTTACCTGTTCATTCAAAATGTCCTGCTTTTGCTCTTTTAAATATTTATAAATATGGAACATCTCATATTTTTCAATTTTATTTTTATTTTCTATATTACATTGTTCTATTATATTAAAATGTTCATCTATTTTACCAAATTTGTGTTTTTCTTCTTTTATATGATTGGTATAGTTAGTTAGATATAATGTAGTCACATTTCAGTGCTTTTTTATGTTCATTATACCTCACTTGAAAATTACGACTAGTCATACCAATGTAACAATTTTTACAATCCTCATTACCACAATCTATTTTATACACACCCTTTTTATTGCTTAGTGTTTCATTTATATTATTTATAATTATATTTGTGGACAGTAGTTTTTTATTATTACATGTGTATGCGATTTTATAAAATTTATTTAATGTTTTGTATAATTTAGTATTAATAGTTTTATTATATTTTAATACAATAAATGGTTTTTGTTTTGTTTTATTGTCTAACGTAAGGGTAGTTCTTAAGTTATTTTTAAAATACAGTTTGTTTTTAATTTTATTTATTATTTTATTTATTTGTTTTTCATTATACCTATTCTTGTGTGCTATGAATTTTATTATTCTTATTTCATTTTCTAATAGTTTTTTATCTTTTATATAATTATATGCTCTGTGAATCATACTATGGTAAGCTGCCATTTTATGTGAATATGGGTGGTTACATGACTTATTAAAATTTGTTACTGGTAAAACTCTAAAGAAATTGATTTTATGTTGGCCTAAAAGTACAGTCATGAAAACTCTTTAAATGAAATAAATCTCCCACCAGCTGTATTAGTCCACAACTTAAATATTTCTGTAAACATTTTACATTGTAGGACTATGACTGACTTTATCCAAAACCACAACAATTTTATTTTTTATAAACTGGCAAAATGACAGCTAACACGGAGTATCAGAACAAACACAGAACGACAAACACTAAGGCTGCGGTCTGAGTGGAGCGGGGCGTTCAGCTTTGCAGCACGAACGCTGGAGTGCAACTCATCTCCTCAGTCAAACCACGTGCAATTGCAACAGTTACGTGAATTGGTGCCAGAATTTCAGGCTATTTCTCCATATCATTTTGTGATTTCTGTTAAATGAATACAGCAGTCGTTTTCATTTTAAGTGGTCTTAGAAGAAAGCTCTTGTCTGAAATTACTTATTTTATGTCAAGTGGTCCAAGTTCAATAGTGAAAGAAAGAGAAATTTTGTGAGTGCTACTTTGTATAAAACCCATTAAGATCCTGCCTGATAAATTCCATGGCTATACCAGAATCTCTGTGGCTACATTTGATTATATTTTATCAAAATTTGGGCTGCCTTTGAAAAGGACCGATTCCAATATCCATGCAGTATTTCTGCTGCAGAAAAGGTCCTCAAAAGACAATGTTTGCACCCTAACAACACTTATAAAACCCAAATTGGATTGATGCTGTAGCTCGACACTGTAGCCACCGCTGTTAAGCACGCTGCATGCCATGCTCAAGTTTTTGTTACCAGGCATGCTAATGTTTACAACATGTTTGTCTGGCACACTGCATGGCCCACTATACTCAGGCCACAACCAAAGTGCACGCTCTAGTTGAGCATTTTGTGGGGTAAGGCGAGGCGTGCAGCGTTCGTCTCAATCATATGCTAATGCAGACAAGCGTCCTGAGAGGCGCCCTACTGCAGTGGTGGCAAGAGTGTGCTTGTTTTCGTTCAGCGTTGACTTCTGGTTTTGGACCACTTCAGATTGAAACCCATGATTTCTGTATCTACTCGTTAAGAGGAATCGAATGACACTTTTTTGTTTCCAAATTCAGACTTTGATTTCTTGACTTTTGGTTTCGGGCCACTTCCGGCCAAAACCAGCACTTCAAACCCAATCCAGGCCCACTAACTTTTGTGCAGATTACGAATCCGGAAACCGTTTGTTGCAATCTTTTGTAATATCTGATATTTGGTTGTGACGGACGGCCAGACAAAGGAAAATTATAAATGACATTTTAAAAATTTCCACAAATTCTCAATATTGTGAAAAATTGTAATTGTATTTTCTGTTTTGTAATGAACACTTCCTGCAAGCCCCTTCCTGCGGACTATGCTCTTTTGGGAGGATTCGTATTAATGAAAGATAAATAAATGTATTACAATTTTTTCAGGTAGCAAATTGTCGCAGAGTCTGCAAGAAGTTTAATTCAGCTGGAAAGAGAGTACTGAACAGAAGATTCCATAATTTTTGTAAAATCATTCCAGAAAAACTGTGCACAGTTGCCAACAGAAACCGGATTGATGAAATTGATGAGCAGTGCGAATTGCACTTGCTCAATTCGGCCATAATAACCTTACGAGCTGTCTTTGGACGTTCAATGATAAGAGGCCGATGCTGCTTCTATCCAGGTAATTGTACAAATCTGGTGTGAA
Source organism: Catonia carolina (assembly GCA_035578175.1). Lineage (NCBI taxonomy): Eukaryota > Metazoa > Arthropoda > Insecta > Hemiptera > Achilidae > Catonia > Catonia carolina. Next base: position 17,378,194 of record JAQMRL010000012.1, read on the forward strand.
AAACTCACACGACTTTCTCTTGCCAATGTAAATAAGGAAAATATAACATATCTTTAATCATGCATGAGTAAACTAAATGTAAAATTTTAAAAACTTACCTAGATTTAATCATGAGGGAATGATGCTAAATTAAAATAAACCTCAGTTCGACTTAAGGGTAAGCCGCACAGTGAACACTGGTCGCAGGTCACTGTTTTCAGGTTGCTGGATGGCGCTGGTCGCAGGTACAATCCTGATTCAGGCTGGCGAGTGAGCACAATGGGAGCATTAATTACGCATTTAAACAGTCATTCAGTTATTGGTATTTCAAGATGAGTTCCAATAACAGCAGTGATGATGAATTATTTCTTATGGAAATAATTTTAATTCCTAATGGAGAGAGAAAAATCGCATATAATAATTGAAACATATTTATTCATTTTACGAAATTGTTATCTTTTAAAAACCATCCATTAGTGACATTAATAATACAGAAAATTGTACGGCGAGTATCTTCATATTTTTCAATTAAAAAAAAATTGACAGGTTTTATAAATACATCAGAATGACTCTGGAAATGTTTAATTTCGTATGGGAGGATATTTTTGCGAATTCTACCATTTAAAATAAAAATTTTGCAAAATCCTTTCTTAGCGATAGCTTAGAAAACTTAAGTTGATCTATTAATCAGGACATCTCTTTTTATATAATAGATAGCGCCCCGTCGTGGCTTCGCCCATGCAATTTTAAGGCTATGATTCTGTATTTTAATTTGCTAATAACTTAAGTCAGATATAATTTTTTTTTGGAATTACATATAAAGAACAATTCACACACATCAGTCACGTCACCGTTCCGAAAAGGAACCGGCACAGCCACGGCCACTCGGAAGTAGAAAACGATGACAGTATTCACACATGTACGTCAGTTTTCCTTCCGTCAAACTCCATTCAGTCATTTTACATAAGAGACAAACAAGTCCATAAAAAACAAAATATCGAGAAAAAATATTGTTTTGATGGTTCGGTGACTGTGACAAGACTGACACGCCAGATTCAGGAAGATGCCAGTGCTCATTGTAGACAATGTCATTAATTTTTCAAGAAAGAATATTTTTCTGTGACTGATACTTCTCGGAATGACGGAGCTGAGACTTGACGTAACGGATGTGTGTGAATTGACCCTTATGGTGAAAAAATGAAAAAGACAAGGACTATAATAGCATACTGCCTGAATTTACATATAAATAACTGTTGTTTTATTTTAATTTAAATAAGATTTAAGAAAATAACTTTACAGAGTGCATTTTACTGAATTGGTTGACACATTTTTTTTAAAATTAAATTTTAATTATTCACTTACAAAAATCATTTTTACAATGTCAGTCAAATTCATTATGTGACCTAAGCAATGAGATTTGTATCTTGCATAATAAGTAATAATATTATAAAGCATAAAAACACATCACTTATTATGCTAATTACAACAATTCTGGAATTAATTCTGGTTAAAATGTAAATCCAGAGTTAGGTCAAAAGATTAAACACTACGTACAGTACAACATCCGGAGTGACAAAAGTAAAACATAGATTAAAATTGTTGTTAAAGTCAATTCAACTTCTGGGAAAATAGCTGTAGTTTTGTAATTGATCTGCTATTTACGTACGATAAGAATACGATTAAGAATAAAATGTGAGTTTTAACATCCGGTGTAGGCCGACTGTTACTGTTGTGAACGAATCATATATATAAGTATAGGCTACCTCTGTGTATTTCTTATGGGACGAAATTTTTGCGATTTCTACTCTTTAAAAAATCAAAATTTTGCATAATCCTTTATTAGGATTTTGCATAATAGATTTGCAATCAAATTTATTTAATCAATAAAACGGAAATAATTGAAAATTTTTATAAATAGCCTGTTCAAATCATTTAATTCTGAATATGTAAATTTGTAATTTTTTGTTTTGGTGATTAGGGCTACTATTCGTAATAAAATTGATTACTAATCAATAAAATGTAAATTTTAATTTGTAATTGTAAAGAGAATAAGAGGCCACGACGTGCAGCAAGCCTTCTGCTCTTACTTTGTGCTGAGAATGCAAAAATGCGTCGAGCCAGTTTACCATTGAAGTATTGCTCATCCACAGCGAATGATCTCGCTACTCCGGGGACGCAGTGAACGTGTTGAGGAACATTTCGTATATTAAACATGAGGAACATATTACTGAACATAAATTTAGCATCTAAAATTACAAAAATTAATTTTCCATAATATTATTTGTTAAAACCTCCTTATACACAACATTGGCGGTCCTTCCATCGGGAGCTAGAATAACTAAACTGCTATTAGAACTTAACTCTAGAGCAGGCAACGTAAAATTGTCCATGCGAGAAACAATCATCTCTCAAATCAATCCCTGCTACTTTTCATGACTGTGACTTGTTAATCATCATTACGACACAAACCTTTACAGGAAATTGCATCCTTTTGAATTCGAAAGGATAATCCGATGGAATTAGTGGTATTCATGGTATTAAAACAGTTTCTTCCCTAGCAGTGCCTGTTATTGCAGTAGCTTCTATTAAGTTTTTACGAAGCGATTTCACCTGCAATCTAGTGCCGTTACACAGCTTAGGTGGGCAAAGGTTTTGTAACAACATGATTGGAGCTCAAACTTTCAGATGAAGTCTATGAGGTGGAAATACAGGAGGAGTAAGTGTGTTAAGAAACTACTGGATATTGTACTGCTTTATTAATATTTTTAGTTGAGTCTATAGAATTTTAGAACATTTCTTCTCCTTCAAGTAATTGCAATAAATAGTCGTTTATTTCATCTGCTTTCTCGTTCGTTGGTGTTAATATGGCACGCTCACAAAACCAATCAATAGATTTATCTTTGATATTTTTAGTATTGGGATAAATCTTCTCAATGAGAACTGCTGTATATGTTACAAAATTTCACCCAATCCGGAAGGTATTGTAACTTTTCCTGAAGACTATGGATATCTTCAGTCTCCTATCTTAAAAAGGAGGTCCGCCCAGCAGAAGCATCTCCTTTCAAGTGAACTCTCATATTCTTGCTCAATGAAAGTTCTCGCACACAAGGCCACAGAAAAGATTTGATACACGCTTTTACCTCATTTGCACGTGTACCTCTAAGCACTACTGGTAGTGTTTGACAAAAGTCGCCAGCTAACAGCACAGTTATAAGATCTTAAAGAGTAGCATTGAGTGCTTCAAATCCTCTTTTATGTGCCATTGTACTTTCATCCCAAATGATAAATTTACATTCTCTCAAAACTTTAGCTAAATCACTCTGCTTTTTAATATTGCAAAGAGGTTTGTCGTTGTAATTTAAGTTAAGAGGTAACTTGAAAGCAGAATGTGCTGTTTTTCCTCCATCTAATAATGTTGCAGCTATCTAATACAACAGCTAATGATAACAATGAGATTCTGGTATGCTATGGAATATGCCCATGGAGAGGGTAAATGTGTGTGAGAAAAATATCATTACAACAGCTAATGCAATATCTTCGTACTTTAGATAAGAGTAAATTTATAAGAAAAGTTTTTCCAGTTCCTCCAGGTGCATCTAAAAAAAAGTATTTTTCCATTAACTGAATTAATGTTGCTCAAGATTTCTTGATAAACACCCATTTGCTCGTTGGTTAAAGTTGCTTCTCCATTATAAAGTATTCTCCAATACTTTGGTTGTTAATTTTTCTAAATTGTAGTTTGTTTCTTGTATGTACGCTCTATTAATATAACAACTTTAATATTTAGTTACTGAAAATGTGGTCTTGGATTTCAAATCGCTATCATTAAATAAATGATTTAAGTTAACAAAATTCGTTCTTAGATGTATGGTGAGCAACGACTAAAGCACAGTAGTACGATAGTTCGTTCTGAGAAGAACTGTTTTTATGACGCTATCATAGTGACTGTCAAATACAGTCTGAAAGTGTGTGACAACGATGAGATTCTGGTATGCTATGGAATATGCCTATGGAGGGGGTAAATGTGTGTCTGAGAACCAGCTACTACATAAGCGTAGCGCTTTGCGCTGATTCCGCATCCTCGCATCAGTGGGGAGGAATTTTTGCGATTTCTTCCCGTTAAAATCAAAATTTTGCAAAATCCTTTTTTAGTGCGTGCTTACACAACATAACACAAAGCTAATTTCCAAATTTCAAGTCTCTAGTGTTAGTAGTTTCGGCTGTGCGTTGATCTATAATTGAATCAGTCAGGATAATAGATTAACATAATAGATTAACAAGTTGTTGTTGTTATTCTATTTAATTTAAAAGTTGTTGTTATTTATGAATACGTATTATAAAACACCAAGTACACAGCAACCTGCCAGCAGACCAGCACACAGGATTGTACAAAACAAACCCGTAATCTGATACGGCAGGTAACCAGCGCGCAGGTTCCACCACTAGCATTTACTGTGGGACACCTGATTTAAATATAATGGCACATTTCTGCAAGCAGGTTCCCACTTATAACCAACCTGTCACCAGCAACCTGCGACCGGTGTTCACTGTGCGCTTACCCTAATATGAAAGTTTCACTTGTATATTACTCAAGGACAGGACGCACAAGGCTATTAGGGCTCTTGTACAGTCTTAAGTACTGATTTTTCAAATTTAAAATCACGGCTAATCCCAAGCTACAAGTTGTAAATTTCTTCGAGCTTTTGCAGCTACTGAGTCAAACAGCACACAAGATCAGTAGCAGGGGAAATGGGTGGGAACTTTTGCACTAATCTTTGGCTGGATGCTTCTTACATGCCGGGCTGCTTGGGTTCATCTACACTGCTATAAATAGAAAAACATTACTCATTGTATTTACAATACCCTACTTTACAAATACTTTTTTAACAGGATTATGTAAAAAACCCTGCCCAAAACAGACAGGTGGAGTTGTTAAATTATTTGCACTCAATCTGTCAGTTCCAAGGCTACAAAAAGTAGTTGTTTCTTATCACATGGTCAGCCATTTAAATGACTAAATCGTTTAAAAGAACAGAAGAGGTAAAGGTGCAGACACTAATCAGAGTTATCTCTTCTGAAATTAATGAATTTCATTATACAGCCACACCCTGTGGTAAATTAAGTGAAGGTGTCATTTGTAGGATGGAAAATATGTGCTATTCAGAGGGTCTGGCATGCTGATAAGCATACTTTGCAATGGTAAACCATTTAACTCTTCGTTTTACTAAGTCCTAAACCTCTAGAGGTTCAAACCAACCTTTCAGCTTTCTGTTTTGCAATTTCTGCTAATGCAGACTGTGGAAAATGATGATACATGAAAATGCGTGATGAAAGAATGCCAGAAGACTACTATGCCAACAGGCCGGCCAACCTTTCAGCTGATGACCTAAACATAATGTAAAATAACATTTTCAGTGATTAATTTTTTAAATTTTCTTTTAGGGAAGATCCTGGACTCTTTTGAAATACTTTTAAAGAACACGCAAAGAAAATGTCAGTGTAAATTGTTATCGGTTCGTGTTAAGAACGCTACCAGATATAGATCTTCTCTCAAAAAACTTTTCCATCTGATCGAATTAGCGTCCAGTCACTTCGAAAACGAGATTGAACCAACTTTTCCACTTCCGAAGGTTCCTGGTAAGAGGAAAATTCTTGATTTGCTCACAACATACTGTGATATACAACGTGAGACAAGTATTAAGACGTATCATGAGAGAGTAAGTAGGCCTTAAACAGAAATCCAAATAATGCTATAGATTGTGAGTCACAAGAATGTCTTTTGTGTATGGATGGGCGTTGAGGAAGGGAAGAGAAATCTAACAGTGCTGCCAACCTCAGCAGCGAGACACTATTTTACTACCGTGCAACTGCACCGTTGGTTAACCACATGTTGCCTTTCAATTAATATACTTCGTTGTGACTTAAACCACTATACTTTTTCCACTTACACCTCATTTCCTTTAAAATTTTTCCTAATGCACAATCAAACTAAAAGTTAGCCTTTCTTTCAAAACCGGTAACAACTTTCCACATGTCGGCATCACTTTCTTATTGATATAATAGTTTTCTTTTTTAAACAAGTGTCAACTGTTGAAGAAGTAACTTCCTTCTGTATATTTCGCATTGTGGAAAAAAACATCACAGTAGTTAGCCGCTCGCTCGCGACTTTTGTTAAGAGGCACGGAAAGGTATTTTTGTTTAGCTTCAACTTCACAGCATTTTATTACATTGCATATTAGATTTCGTTCAGTTTTGTGAACAGTTCGATCGCATTTTCGAGAACCCACATTTCCGTTTACGGTAACAAACAGTTATATTCGTACAGTTAACCTTCAGGAGGTTCTGCGATGTATTGAATGTCCTCTGGGTGTAGTTTACGTTGTTGTGGTGGATATCAAAACAGTCGCGCATGCGCACTGATGCTTTCCCCCCTTTTCCCCTCATTAAAACCAAAGGCAAACTTGTGACTCAAGTAACTATATTATAATAATTGTGACACTTATCTCTAAGATCCGTTTCGGGATCTGGGTAAATTAAAATTTAATTTAAACTAAAAATTACAATTGATAATAAGTTTTATTTCTACAAATAAATTACAATTACTACAATAGAATTACTTAGAATAAATAAACTACTTACAATAAATTAAACAAGATTACAAGATTATTTTTCTCTTACTTAAACGAAGTCCTATTTATATAGTTAACGATTATATGTGTCTACAATTTACGCTGGATCTCTTTGCAGGCGTACTCGCAAATCAAAGACTAATTAACTTCAAATAAATTGGCTATAGGTGAAGCTATGGAAGTCCCGAGAAGCACAGAGATTTTCGATAAACTAATGATAAAAATACAAGTTTTTACAAAACGTAAACAACTCATTCATTGTAAGTGAATAGGATGGTTACAAAAAGTGCCAATTATCAATACCAGACTCGTTCAGGTCACCGCACAACAATAGACAAACCTACACTATACATTGTGCGTTATATTTCTATTTCTTAGAAACCCTATCTATTTTTTATTTACTACTAATTATTATAATTTTACATTAACACCTATTAAATCTGTCTTTCTCAAGAATTCTCGAATGATTTTTCCTTTAAGATATTGTCACAGTAATAAATCAGTGTTTTTTGGGATCTGATTATAATACATAACAGAAAAATTTCTTTTAGACTTCAGTAAAACCTCGCATATCTGATTCCCACTCAACCGTAACCCGGCTTAAAAGAAACTGATCAGATTTTTAAAAATTTGGTTATTACTGTAATGTATTTCAATTCTGCATATAATGCACAATACTGAATTAAATTTAAATACGTATTTAACTTAACTAATACTTGATCTCATAGTTCGAGGGCTACAAAATAGTTGTGTTTCTTATCGCATGATCATCCAGTTATGCCTAAAGCATTTAACAACACGAGGTAAAGATGTAAAAGACTCTAGTCACAGTAATAAATTTCATTATTATACAGATAGACCCTGCAGTGAATGAAGTCAAGGTGTCATTTGCAGGGTGGAAAATAGATAATTTTCAGAGGGTTCGGCAACCTCATAAGTATAATTTTGCCCTCAGTAAATAAGGCAATTGTAAACCCCCTCACCCCTCATTTTACTTAGCAATGCCTCTAGAGGTTCAAACCAGTCTCTCTGCTGTTGATCTAAACAACAACAACAACATGTAAAAGTGTTTTTCTTTAAAACTGAAAAAAATTCTTTGGTTTACTTTGTATGGCGTTTAAAGAGATCATTATTGCGTAATCATTACTTTATCTTAAGTTCAGCTGTTGTGGTGTCCAAATACGATGTAGGCTAATGTTGTCCACCAATGATTCACCAAGCCAATAAAGTAACATGCGTGTAAACTTTAGCCCAAAGCACTAATATTTTAAAACTAAAGGTACATACTTCAACTGTACATGTTCTAAATTTAAGCTCTTATAAGTGTACAATTTCTCCATAACAGACAGGTGGAGTTTTAAATTATTTTCGATCTGCTAATTCTAGGGGTACAAAAAATAGTTCTGTTTCTTATCACATGCTCAGCCAATTATATGACTGAAGCATTTAACAACAACAGAAGTACAAGTGTAAATAGTAAGTGAAAATAGTAAGCAAGTGTAAGCAGTACTGTGACACTAGTCACAGTTATCTGCTTTGAGAGTAATGAATTTCATTAAATAGCCAGACCTTGTAGTGAATGATGGTGTCATATGGAGGGTGGAAAGTAGATGCTTTTCAGAGGGCCTGGAATTTTGATAAGCATATTTTTCCACTCAGTGAGGAAGGCATTATAAACCTCCTCACTCTTCAATTTACTTAGTAAAGCCTCTAGAAGTTCAAAGCAGCCTTTCCGCTGAAACAACAGCAAAGTGTACATTAATGTATGGGTTATGCGACATATGATTTAATGCATCTAGATTGCAGTGGGTTTTAAAATTTTACTTTATTTTCGATATTGCGATTTCATAAACAAAAAAAATTCCTGATTCAGATTGGGCCGGAAAACGAGGTTACTGTTCTTTTATAAAATTGTTGTTGTTTAGATGATCAGCCGAGAGGCTGGTTTGAACCTCTACAGCTTTACTAAATAAAACGAGGAGTAGAGTGGTTTACCACTGTCTTACTGAGTGGGAAAGTATGCTTATCAGCTGTCTGATCCTCTGAAAAGCATCTACTTTCCACCCTCAAAATGACACCTTCACTTCATTCACCACAGAATCTGGCTGTATTATGAAATTCATTACTCTAAGAGGAGATAACTCTGATTAGTGTCTTTTACACCTGTAGCTACCTTTTCTGTTGTTAAATGCTTGTCATATTATTGGCTGACCATGTGATAAGAATCACAACTATTTTTTGTAGCCCTAGAACTAGCAGATCGAATGCTAACAATTTAACATTTCACTGCCTGTTGTGGGCAACTTTTATAATTATTGCTATAAATATTAAAATTGATTATTTTCAGACAAAATAATGGCTAAATGATTCAGACAATAATAATGGCCATATTTTTATCAGATTTTAATTGGTGGCAATTTTAAATTTCCCATCTTTTTCCTTTTTCATCCGTCCGTCACACCCATATGTTAGAAACATTACGAGAGATAGCAACAACGGTTTTCAGTTTCATAATGTACACATGGTCAGCCAATTAAATGTCTGAATCATTTAAGAACAGAAGAGGTAGAGGTGTAAAAGACACTAATCAGAGTTATCTCCTCTGAAAGTAATGAATTTCATTATACAGCCAGACCCTGTGGTGAATAAAGTGAAGGTGTCATTTGCAGAGTGGAAAATATGTGCTTTTCGGAGGGCCTGGCATGCTGATAAGCGTACTTTTCCACTCAGTGAGGAAGGCAATGGTAAACCACCTCACTCCTCGTTTTACTTAGTAAAACCTCTACAGGTTCAAACCAGCCTTTCGGCTGATGACCTAAACAACAATATACACATAAAGTTAGTGTAATTGAATTGAGTTTAAAGTTCCAGTTTCAACCGGAAGTGGCCTAAAACCACGACGGAAATCAATAAATCAAAGTCGGAATTTGGAAATAAAAATAGTGTAATTCGATTCCTCTTAAAAAGTCGATACAGAAATTACGGATCTTTTCCGTTATCCAACAAGAAATGTACTGCATTTAGCACTTGTTATGCGGCTTGCGTCATTCTCAATAAACTAACCTAATTTTAATCATATAATATGAAAGACGTATATAGTGACGGCTTGCGTCATCCTCAATAAACATAACCTAATTTTAATCGTATAATATGAAAGACGCCAAATGAAAATCAATCTTAGTTTGGCTTAAGATCTTAAGCCTTAGATCTTAAGATCTTAGATCGTAGATCTTTTAATTTCCTATAAATTTTATTATATTAACTTTTGTTGTTAAATGCATAGACCAGTAAGGCCGAAATCTTAAAAAAATTGATTTTTCACAATTTTCGTGAGAAAAAAAACAGAGAATTGCTAATTACCGCTAAACTAACTGTTATACAAAAAAATGTTTGGAATAAAAGTTGTAGGATTTAAAATTCTCTACAACTTTAATTTATACATTTTACGGTAAAATGCATTATAAAGCTGAAATCTTACAACAAAAAAAAAACTTTTTTTACGTGAAAACAGCCTCACCAAGAATTTCAGCAAACATGACTCCTACCCTATCTTGTAGAGCATAAAAAAATTAAGTAGACTAAATGAGCCAATTTAAAAAAAATCGTAGGACCAGTTTTTGAGATAATCGCAAAAAAGTGAAAAATTACACGAATAAACTACTACTTCCGATTGACCGATTTTGATGAAAATGTTCGTGTTGGGTCCGGTAGTAGTATGTAACTAAGTTTCAAGTTCGCACGATGTTCTGTTCTTGAGATATTTTGTATACACATACACAGACCAATTAAAAAAAGGGAGAAGGAGATGACTCATGTTTACGAACTTAAATTAAATTAAATTAAATAATAACAGTAATAACATAACAATAACAACATTAACTATGAGTAATGGCTATGCGTAATGGAATGAGTCATAAATAGTTTAATAGTTAAATAAATATTATGTATTGTATGTAGTATTAACATACAATAAATATACATACGTTCAATAATGGGTTACGCGACCCGCATAACACTTGCTAAATGCAGTACATTTCTTGTGAACGGAAAAGATCCGAAATTATTAATGGTTTTTGCTATGTCTTTGTAAGGTAAGCTTTTTTAAAAATTGCCACCAGCCATGAGACGCGTTGTCTCATGAAAGGGATTTTTTTAATTTATATTTATTGTTTGCATTAACAGATAGCATCACGATACCCAAGCGAACATCAAATCATATCACTGAGTCAGATGCGAAAAAAGATATTGAAAGAAAATCTTACTTGGGTAGAACGGCATGTAAGACGCCCAGCAATAAACGCATGTAAAATCAGTCAACTGCCGGATACAATGAATGAATCTTTTAAAGTGGCAAACTCCAGCAATTCATTCGATGAAACGATGGATGTAGTAGAAGAGGTATGAATGTTATATTATGGGCCGACAGGGTGATTCACTCATGATTTAAGTATGGAAACAGCTTTGTTCTGCAAATCTGAAATAAATTTTCAGGCAGAAAAAATATGTAGGTAGAACGGACGTCAAATAAACTTATTGGTTTCCTGAAGTGCGCAGAAGGTTTATTTTGGTAATGGCGCGCTCGGTTGCCTCAGTGGTGGGGGTCAGTGCTGTACTAGCTGTGATCAAAGTCACGTTGTTCTCACAACGTTATATATCAGCTAACCCGAGAGTGTAGTATGTGGTAGGCGTTAATTGTTGTTTCATTTACCATTACAATTGAATGTTTTTAACGTTGCTAATAGATTATGCATCGTTCAGCACCTGTGATTTAATAGGCAGTTCAGTGCTAAGACACGAAATCTACCGACTGAATCCGAACTGTTGGCGCAGCTACACCGGCAAGCTTATTTGGCGTCCACTCTATAGTTCTTAAAAATCTGCGTAATGTGGGATTTAAAAACTATAGACCATAATAATTGTGTAGTAAATGAGGCAATTTTTAAAAAAATCGGGAGCCGTTGAGAAAATCGCAAAAAAATGAAAAATTACACGAATAAACTACTACTTCCGGCTGATCAATTCTGATGAAAATGTTCGTGTTGGATTCATTAGTGGTAATATTAAAGTTCCAAGTTTTTAAAGTATGTATATTAAAGTACGCTATTCCGTTCTTGAGATATTTTGTTCACTCCCCTCATAACACAAACACGCACATATATACACACACACACACTCTCTCTCTTTCTCTCTCTTACACTCTCTCGTCTTATCTCTCGCACCCACACGCGCACACAGACCAAACTCTAAAAATATGTTTTTTGGGTTCAGGGGGCCTGGAAATTTGTACATCTGGTGAAAACTCGATTTGGAAAAGTTGACAAGTAAATTTCTTTTCTGACTAATATTTTATATGAAGATATTTTTATATGAAACTGTATAAAATTACAAGCAAATTTAAAAAAAGAGGATGCAAATATTGACTATTTTAAGACATTGAGGAGATCGCTGCCTATTGACAGTAGCTACTCCAACCGGAACCATTAAGTTAGTTTTTTTATTTATTTTGTTTTGTTTTTCTTTAATATTTATCCCTCATGATATCCCTACTCCAGAGTCGTTTCAGTCGTCTTATAGTGAAATTTGGTAAATCTGGTATGTCTAGGTCAACATTGTTTTCTCCTGATGCATAAATGACGTCACGAAACAACTATACAAGACGATGCACGACAAATTTGAATTACATGACAACCCTCTCATACAAAACATGTACACTAAGGGGATACTGGGTACTCAGTGTTACCTCCCACAAAGGGCGAGGATTAACTATAGCTTTAAAAAGATAAAGGAAGGAGGAAAGAGTGATTGTTGCCACAAAATTTTAACAGAAATAAATTAAGTATTAACTTGCCAGATTTAAGAATTGCCCAAGATTAAAGCATTAAATAAAAAAAAAAATATTACATAATTCTATGAGACAAAATTGGCATTACTTTTCTAACAGCCACATCAGTTAAAATTTGAAGAAAACATAACAATTAAATTTTAATAAAACCCAAAATAAGACCCCAACAACCTCAAAAAAGATTTGAGCATTTATTGGCCAATAAAAGGATTTCCCCCAAAAAATAGAATAAATTGGGTTAGGCATTAACTACCCACATCAAAATTATCGCAAAAATAACAATTAATTATAAAGATTTACCAAAACACATAATTAAAAATGTAATAAAAACATTGTCAAACCGGAGTTTCTTTAATTTTTTTTAAAATGTCCTTGGGCGAACTCTTACACAGAAAAGATTTCAATCCAGCATCGCCGATTTGAAATATTAACGTCACATTAATTTAGCGATTCAACTCATGATGTTGAATTATGGGCTGAATCACAGCAGTGGGTATAGCCCCGGTAGGTTGGTTGTAAAACACGAAAGTTATAACATGTGAGCCAAGAGAATCACGCTGGAACTTGAACCCTGGACAGAACCAGAAATGCCACCAGCAATTACCGGTTCACCCTACTGTGTCTTAAATGACACACTAGACATTTGCGACATCACAAAAAATAGTTGTTTATTTATTCCATTTATTACTCCTCCAAAAGAGCAAAGCCCGTGCTTGGAGGAGGATTACTGTAATTACAAAAAACACTTAGCACAAAAGTGACACTACAATACAACAATAATAGCACTGATAAAAAAACAAAGGAAAAACAGTTAATACCAATACATCACTTATTACATAAAAAATAAGTCACACAAAAGAGAAAATGATCAAATAACCTAAAAAACACGTTAGTATAAAATAAAAAGACAAAAATACAAATGTTAATAAAACTTATGATAAAAAAAATTAATTTGTTAATAAATGATAATATAAACATCAGCAAAGTTATGAAATAGCATTAATAAAATATGACAAAATAACCTACCAATTTACTTAAATTATTTTAGAGATAAAAATGAAAACAAAATTTAACCTTAACTACCTCCCTTAAATTATTTAACTATTTCTTCATACACAAATACAACACATAATAAACATAAATTGAAGTCTATAACCCTTTGGTATCGGATTTTCCAGTCCCTGAAAGCCCCCTGGAAGTCGGTAACCCATAAAGCTTCTAGAGCCCTCATCATAGCGAGTTGAACAGCTTCTAGAGTCCCGAACCCGTCCCCTTTAGTACTCTCTTGATCTTGGGGAATAGGAAGAAGTCCGTATTGAGGTGGTGCCGTATCCGGACTGTAGGGAGGCTGTGGCAACGTCGCCCTCGAGTGTTTGGCCAATTCCTCGGTAACAAGCAGACAGGTGTGCGACGGCGCATTGTCGTGGTGGAGGATCCAGGAATCTGCAACCTCCGGACGGACTCGGCGAACCCGGGCGGTCAGTCTTATTGATCCCGACCTCTTCTGCGATTGCTCGGATGCTCAGACGACGGTCAGTGTTCAACACATCACGCACTTTTTGCACATTTTAGTCCGTGTGACTGGTTGATGGACGTCTGGCACGCTGTTCGTCGTGGACGTCATCGCGGCCCTCTCGGAAATTCTTGTGCCACTGGAAGACTTGAGTTCTGTATATAGCTTCCTCACCGTAAACCTCATTGATCATTTTAAGAGTTTCCGTAGGCGTTTTTTTGAGTTTGACACAAAATTTGATGTTACACGTTGCTCGATTGTATGCTCCATTTTCACTCCGACGAGATCACTGAACACGCACTGCGCTCTCGCACGATGCTAACCCTCCAAGCGTCTAGAGGCAACTGACTCAGGCTCGCTCCCCTTCCCTCGATCCCCCACCACCACTAGAGCACCAACAACCAAACGTTTACAAACGTTTTACCTGGGCGTCACAAGGTCAGTCCGGTTACTTTTTATACAAACCCTGTATAACTGTAACTGACAAATATTTTAGTGAGCCAATAATACCCGACTAACGCTAGTGGCGAAGAGAAATCATAGACTCCAAGTGAGAGTTCTGCCCCAGCTGAATTACAAATTTTTGATCAAGAGTTTGAAATTCTTATCATGATACTTGTCTCTAACGTACTCCAGAAGCAAGTTGTAAAACTTAGGTACCAGGAAGTCGAAATGTCTGTCCTGCAGTTGTATTTTTCTTAAAAACCTGTAAAAGGCCAATGGCTGCTCTTCTGGTTACATTCTGCCCTGATAAGGGAGTGAAATCGTTAGTCCTAATTAGATAAAAAATTGCAGACTTAATGTACAACTTTCCAATATTCAAGACAGGAAGCTGTTCAAAAAGAGGCTAAGAAGTATGCAAGGAATCCTTTTTCATTCTCATATTTTTTTTGTATGACAATTGACCTAATGCTGTTATTAAAAGCAGCCCCCCATCCAATAATCCCATACTGTAATAAGGACTGCACAAAGCCCAGATAAACCATGCGCATCACATTCAGCAGAACATTCTCTCTCAATCTCACAAGATAGAAATTCACAATTCTCAAACGTTTCACTAGGAAATCAACATGCACATCCCATTTAAAAAATTGATCAATATAGACTCCAAGGTACTTATAATTGTCCACCTTACCGATAGGAAAACTCTGCAAAAGATTTCATTAGAATTTCTCTGTCCATATTTAACTTTAGTAAGTCATTCATGTAAATAATAAACAATAGCGAACTTAAGAAACAAGTTATCTAAATTCTGTACATAAAAATTCGCTTATCAGTGATATGGCAAATCCACCATTAAAAGTACACAATTTATTAATCAGATTATTTATTACTATTATTATTTTATTATAATTAATTATCAGATTAATTATTAATTGTGTACACAAATACACAATTAATCAGCCAGTGCGACGCCTTTGTTAAAAGATTAAAAAGATTGAGCAGAGATCTTCTTTAATAATTCTTGCTGCATGTCTGTCTAAAAGGATAAATGTGTGACGTACTAGATGTAATTTTTGTTTTGATTTCTTTTAAATATGATTTATTACTATTGTTAATAACTTTCTTTGACAATATGAACGTTTTATTGTTTTTTTCTTTAGTGTATTTTTCTATCATTGTTATTCCAAATTGAACATTGTTGAATCTTGTTTTTGATAGGCTCAGGTAATGGTCCTGCAAAAAAAGGTAATGCGAATACTAGACAAAGCATCTCCAGTAGAGGACTGTAAGCTAATTTTTAGAAAATAAAGTACTATGGCAGTTATTTGCTTATATTTATTTATGAATATACATACTTTTGGTTAAAAAGAATTTAAATAATAATGAAGTAATTTCAGATATTCATGACTTCAATAATCGTAGCAGGGATTATCTAGTTGTCCCTTTTAGTAGGTTGAGAAAGTGCCAAAATAATATCTATACATCATTTTAATAGGCTTCTTGAGTCCCTCAAAAGCTTAAGTTATAACGAATTTGAAAAAAAATTGAATATTATTGACAGAAAGAGCCTATTATACAATCGGCCAGTATTGAAATGATCACATCGAGGTGCAGATTGATGACCTTGTTTAAATTTATTTGTTTTTATGTATCTATATTTTTGTATTTTATGTACCGTTATTTTGACATTATCTATTTCAACATTGGTTGGCTAATGATTGAAGCATGTAATAATAATAATGATATTGGTGCCTGTTCTTGTTAATTGTGTAATGTAATATCAATATTCTCTTATCTTTTGGTTGGTCACTATAGTGCAGTTAAACATTCCAAATAAAACATTAAAAAAATTCAACAATTTTTTTTTTTTATTCAATTTGCAGGATGCAGAAGACCAATTGAAGGAATTTGTATTTAAGAATAAACAAGATGAGAATGGAACGTCAAGTGAAACAGAAACTAATGCAGATCCGAATTATCCGAGCAGACGCTTATCACTTTCGTCAAACTTTGCCACAGTAAGACCTTTTATGCGCAGAAATATGTCATCAGTGGAAACAAAAAATGTAGAAACACAAACCGAGCAGACTGAAAATTTCACATCGATGCAAGAGCATTCACCGACCCTTGAAAATCCGGACGATACAGAAATAACGAGACTGTAATCAAAATTGCAGATATTGTTACAATTCGTGCCTGCGATTCAAATTTCAGCGATCAAAAAATAACAACAATATTTTAAAGAAAATTAATAACTTATAACATAAATTAATTAATAAAGTAAATAAAAAAATTACTTTTTTTAATTTAATTTGTTTACCCCCACCGGGTTGGTCCAGAGGTGAAGTCGTCGCTGTAAATCAGCTATTTAACAGCTGATTTTCGAAGACTAAGGTTCCTGGTTCAATTCCTAGCAAAGGTAGTTACTTTTATAAAGATTTGAATACTAGATAGTGGTTAGGGTTGTACGTCGATGGTTGGGGTTCCATTAACCATACTCTGTCTGTATAAGACATCCCTCATCTCATTGCGTAATGGGGTTGGTTATTGTTCTTAAATTAAAGAAATTGCAACGTGCACACATTCGGCATAAAAAAAAATTTTTACTATCTCTTGCCCTAAACAAATAGTGTACTAGTAGTATTAACGGTTCATGAAAATGAGCTTAAAGGTCACTGTAGCCAGCTGTAGTAGAGGCTGGTTACTGGATGTAGCCCCTACGAAAGAACAGTTGATATCCTCCACTCCCCGTACCTCACCCATCACGTTTAGTCACTTTACTTCTCATACACACATTTTGTATTAGTAATTTGTCACTGTAAAACAAAAAATCTGGTGTGAAACACTCACACAACTTTCTCTTTCAAATGCAAATAATTAACAATAATATTAGTAATAAAACATTAGAAATAAACAAAAAACTAACTTCAAAAAACCTAACCTTATTTTAATCATGAGTGAAAGATGCAAAATTAAAATCAACCTCAGTTTGGCTTAAAAATACAGAAAATCACTCTTTCACGCTAAACTAGGCTCTGTAGAGGAAAATGCTTTATATAAAAGTTGTAGATCTTTTAATTTCCTATAAATTTGGTTATAACCACTTTTGTCGTAAAATGCGTCCTAAGGTCGAAAATCTTAAAAAAATTCATTTTTCACAAGGTTTCGTGAGAAAAAAACCGAAAATCGCTAATTACCGTAAACTAAGTGTTATATAAAAAAATGTTTGAAATAAAAGTTGTAGGATTTGAAATTGTCTACAACTTTTATTATGTAAATTTTTGCGCTAAATTCATATTAAAGCCGCAATCTTAAAACAATGTTTTTACGTGAAAACAGCCTCACCAAGAATTTCAGCAAACATTGTGCCTACCCTATTATGTAGAGCATAATATTTTTTATTTTAAGAATTTTTTTCTACAGACCCTGCCCCATCCTCTGTATTTTCCAAATTTGGCCCCTAGTGATTTCTTTTTGTTTCCAAATATGAAAAAATCTGGTGTGAAACACAACTTTCTCTTGCCAATGCAAATAATTAACAATATAACCTAATATTAGAAATAAATTAGAAAACATAACCTAATTTTAATCATGATTGAATGATGAAAAATGAAAACCAACGTCAGTTTGGCTTAAAAATACGGAAAGTCACTCTTTCACGCTAAACTAAGCTCTGTAGAGAAAAAAGTTACAAATAAAAGTTGTAGATCTTAAAAATCTAAAAAAATTTATTGTAAATTTATCTACAAATTTTATTGTAAAAAAAACAGAAAATTGTTAATTACGACTAAAGTAAGTGTCACACAAAAAATGTTTGAAATAAAAGTTGTAGGTTTTTAAATTACCTACAACTTTACATTTTTGCACTAAAATTCATACTAAAGCTGCAATCTTAAAAAAACATTTTTTGTATGAAAGCACAGCCTCCCCAAGAATTTCAGCAGACATGCCACCTACCCTATCTTATAGATCATAAGAAATGAAGTAAATGAGGTATTTTTTTAAAAAAATCGTAGGAGCTGTTTTTGAGAAAATTGCAAAAAAGTGAAAAATGACAAACTACTACTTCCGATTGGCCGATTTTTACATGTTCGTGTCGGATTCTGTAATAGTACCTAACTTAAGTTTCAAGTTCGTACGATGTTTCATTCTTGAGATATTTTGTTCACACACATGTGCGCCCAGACACACTTACATACATACACACATACAGACGAATCACTAAACATGTTTTTTGGGTTCAGGGGGTCTGAAAACGTGTAAGTTAGATCCAGAACTCGATTTCGAAAAATCAACATGAAAACAATTCTTTCCTTCCTATATATTCACACAGGCCAGAGAAAGTAAAAATTACTTCAGCGAAAATCGGTTTGGGATTAAGGAAAAGGTGATCTCTTAAACAGGTTAAAATTTGCTGAGTTTAAGAAATGTAATTTTTTTAATGAATTTATATGTCAGAAAATCACTGCACTAAGAATGTAGAACTGAAGGGAGATTATGTTGAAAAATGAATTTAGAAAATGTATTTTTTTAATAACAGAAAAAATGTACATTCTGTTCGCCATGTAACAATAAATGAATGAATTAGTAATTACTAGTTAGTGTGTCTTGAATGGAGAATTCACTCATTGATCCACCTCCTCTGGATCTTGTGTTTGGTAATAAATATTTTCTTGTCTGCAATAAGGGTCTGTTGGATGTTTTCATCGTAGTATTCTCAGTGTTTGTGCGTTTTTAGGAGGTTCACTGCCAAAAAATTGTAATGATTTTCTTATGTGATATGTTGAGAAGTTACTTATATTAATATTATTTTGTGTTTTACTATTGGTATGTTTAAATCGGTTTGTAAAATTTTGTTTGAGATGTACCATGGTGATTGTGTGAGTGTCCTGAGAATTTTAGATTGGTATCTTTAAATTATGTCTGTGTTAGAATTACTGGCTGTTCCCCTAAGCCGAATTTCATGAGTCCATATGGGCTTTAGAATGGTGTTATATTCAAGAATTTTATTCGAAAGGGTCCTCTTCCCCAGTATTCAATAAATTTGTTTAAATTTTATGTTCATTTGTTTTCGTTTTAAGTGTATGTGTGTTCTCCACTCGAGACGTTTGCCTAGACACATGCCGAAATGCTTGGATGAATGAGAACGATGCATTGCAACGTCATTAATATAAACAGGTGGAAAGTCACCTCTTCGAAGAGTATATGTTACTTGTGTACATTTAGCTTTGCTAGTGTTATTTATCATGCTATCCTGGAGAGTGTGTGTACCTATGGTGCAGAAGTGTGGTTATCGACTAAGAGGCAGAAGAATCGCCTAAAAGCGGTCGAGATGGATTTCTGGAAGCGGAGCTGTGGTGTGTTGCGCATCGATTGAATTCCAAAATTTGGAAAAGAATTGGCGTTCAAGGAAATGTCATGGATGCTATATCCCAGAAGCAACTAAAATGGTTTGGCCATTTGCAGAGGATGGAGTATGGTAGGTGGCCAAAGAGGAGTAAATGCCAGATGGTAGAAGAATGAGGTGTAGGCCGGAAATGACGTGGTTGGATGGTGTGAAAGAGACAGTCTTGGCAGCGGCTTTCCAATGGTAACTGGATAGACAAAGAGAGGTGGTGCTTAGGAAGTGAGATACAGCTGGGGCTGTGAATCCTCACATGAATATATACAGTTCTTATTCACCATATCTTCTGCCAATTTGATATTCATGTAATTGTTCTTTAAAGTGTGTGATACAATGTCTGGTAATTCGTCGTAAAAGCTTGTGTAGCGGTATCATTGGCTAACGTTGCAATTGTTACGTTGGTCTTACAGGTAGTTTGTGGTAAATAAAACTGTAGAACAGTGGTTCTCAAACTTAGTAGACCCACAGCTCCCTTCATCTACCGATCATTTCTGGTGGCACCCTTATTAACCAACCAACCATTGTACAGTACAAAAATTGTAATTGTATTTCTAACTAAATTACTTTTCACTTAATAACAATAAAATATTGATAAAGGTAAATTATTAAGAAAAAAACATTAGTTTGATTACCACAAAAATGTATATTATGTACAAATATAACAATAAAATTGCTGTTTACATTGACTTTATACTAATATAAATACAAAGCGTGTTTTTTTTGTGCAGGCTAATCTCCAAAACTACTGTACTAATTTCCATGAACAATTTCTTTTTTAAATTTTCGAAAATGATAACCTTAAGGGCCCTAATGAAGATTTTCATAAATATGTATGTGTGTGTGTACATGTGAGTACGTATTGGTTTTGAAGTAGATGAAGGGGTGTGATGAAGACCAGAGACATACACGGAGGAATTTAGCAAAACATTGTATGTGTGTGTGAGTACATGTTGGAGTAGGCCTGTACAGTCAATTTAGCAGCTACACTATATCTCAAAAATAACTAAACGGAAAAATTTGTCATTCACTTATGATTAAAACATAGGTAATATGTTTGATTACAATGGTTGTTACATTGGTTGTCCATAACGGGCAGATGGAATGTAAAATTAATTGCACTCGATCTGTTGGTTCCAAGGCTACAAAAAAAGTTCTGTTTCTTATCATATAGTCAGCCAATAACTACTGAACTATTTAAGAACAGAAGAGGTAGAGGTAAAAGGCACTAGTCAGAGTTATCTTCTCTGAGAGTAATGAATTTCACTATACAGCCAGACCCTGTGAAGAATGAACTGAAGGTGTCATTTGCCGGATGGAAAGTGGGTGCTTTTCGGAGGGCCTGGCAAGCTGATAAGCATACTCTTTCAACTCGGTGAGAAAAGCAATATTAAACCACCTCACTCCTCGTTTTTACTTAGTAAAACCTCTAGAGATTCAAATCAGCCTATCAGCTGTTGACCTAAAAACATTTACATTGGCAAGAAAAGTCATGTGAGCATTTACACCAGATTTTTATTTATAACAAGCCATTCAAAGCTAAAATCTGAGAACAATACAAAATTGTGGTTCTGTCATACAACTAGGCAAGTTGCAAATATTGCAAAAACAAGTGTGCTTCTTAAAACTTTGTGTCTTTCACAAATGTACATCTACTTATTTTTACTTTCTCTTACCTACATGAATATAATAGAAAGGAAAATATTGTTTTCACGTTGATTTTTCTAAATTGAGTTTCTACAGAATCTACACGTTTACAGACCCCCTAAACCCAAAAAAACATGTTTTTAGCGATTGGTCTGGGTGTGAACAGAATATCTAACTAACAGAACATCGTACGAACTTAAAACTTAAGTTAGATACCACAAGAAGACCTGACACGAACATTTTCATCAAAATCGGTCAACCGGAAATCGTACTTAATTCGTGTCATTTTTCACTTTTTTGCAATTTTCTCAAAAACGGCTCCTACGATTTTTTAAAAATCGCCTTATTTACTAAATTTTTAAAGCTCTACAAGATAGGGTAGGCACCATTCTGCTGAAATTCTTGGGGAGGCTGTTTTCATGTAAAGAAATGCTTTTCTTAAGATTGTGATTTTAATATGCATTTTAGCACAAAAATGTAGGCTGCAGCTTGCAAAGTAGTGTTTCTAGTAGTATAGACTCATATTTTTCCAAAATCTCAGGTAAATGTTCCTAAAATGAAGCAGCCAACTGGTAAGGACAGTGGAAATGTTATTTATTGTTGTAATTCTTACAAATTATATATTAAAAAACAAATTTTTTTTGTTTCTTTTGTATTTTGATTTACATAAAACATTTCTATCTTTAGCTAATATATATGAAACAATTTTTGAAGTCTATTCAATTTTAAACTTTATTCAATTCCTAAAAAATTACATTATTACTTTCTCTTGCCTATATGAATATATAGGAAAGTATTGTTTTCATGTTGATTTTTCAAAATCCAGTTTTCACCGAATCTACACGTTTTCAAACCCCCTGAACCCAAAAAACATGTTTTTAGCGATTGGTGTGCGTGTGAACAGAATATCTCAAGAACGGAACATCGTACTAACTTGAAACTTGAAACTTAAGTTACATACCACAACCGGACCCGACATGAACATTTTCATCAAAATCGGTCCGCCGGAAGTAGGAGTTTATTCGTGTAATTTTTCACTTTTTTGCAATTTTTTTCAAAAACTGACCCTACGATTTTTTTTTTAAATCGCCTTATTTACTTAATTTTTTATGCTCTACAAGATAGGGTAGGCGCCATGTTTCCTGAAATTCGTGGTCAGGCTGTTTTCACGCAAAAAATTGTTTTTTTTTTAAGATTGCGGCTTTAATATTCATTTTAGCGAAAAAATATATATAACAAAAGTTGTAGAAAATTTAATCATACAACTTTTGTTTCAAACATTTTTTTGTATAACGCTTAGTTTAGCAGTAATTAGCGATTTTCTGTTTTTTCTCACGAAAACGTGTGAAAAATTGATATTTTAAAGATTTCGGCCTTGGTATGCATTTTACGACAAAAGTTTATTTAATCAAATTTATAGAAAATTAAAAGACCTACAACTTGTATTTAAAACATTTTTCTCTACAGAGCCTAGTTTAGCGTGAAAGAGTGATTTTCCGTATTTTTAACCCAAACAGGTCGATTTTCATTTTGCCTGTTTCACTCATGATTAAAGTAAGGTTATGTTTTTTGAGTTTAGTTTTTTGTTTATTACTAATGTTAGGTTATATTGGTCATTATTTGAATCGGCAAGAGAAAGTTGTGTGAGGGTTTCACACCAGATTTTATTTAAATCTCTAATATTGTGCATACATTGCAATCTGTTCAACTTAAGAACAATAAGCAATCCCATGATCTGATGAGATGAGGACAATATGCATGACACCAATGGCAGTTACCACTTAACCTTGTGCAGAACATTATTTGAGTAGATTCAATTTCTTACAGTTTCTTCTTTGAAGTGATAATGTACATAAAGTAAAATACCTTCTTAATAAATTAAATGTGTACAACCACTACACTAGAAAGAGAACTGATTACTATGTTGCTAATCACAATACTAAATTGTTTGAACAAAAACCTACTTTTGTAGGTAGCAAATACATAAATTTCGACAAGCTTTAAAAACTTGTGTTAATTTTAAATTTGTTTAAAAAAAGCTAAAGAAATGATGAGACATTTTGCATTGGGCATGTTCCATTCTAATTTTTTTTGGTTAAAAAATAATATATAAACTACTACGTAAACGCTGAGGCAAATTGTGTATTATTTGACACGCTTTTTTTTTTTTTTTTTTTGCGCCCTGGAGACTCCAGGAGGAGTATAGGACATGCCGTCAGATATAACACCTGAAATACATATAAGAATCACACAATGTATCACTACTATCAAGAAAGAAATTCTTGTACGCTATAAAAAGTTTCACTGATCAAGTAATTTTTCAGATTTTTTTTAAAGGACTTCAAATCCTCACAACACTTTAAAGATTGGGGTAATTTATTCATGAATTTTCTTCCTGCATAAGTAGGTTTTTGTTCAAACAATTTTGTGGAGTGATTAGCCACATAATAATTATTCCTGTTTCTCGTGTTATGATTGTGAACATTGAAATTCTGCATAAAATTATTTTGCCTAACATACATAATCACCTCAAAAATGTAGAGGGAGGGAACTGTAAGCAGTTTAAGCTCCTTAAATAGTGGCCTGCATGAGGTTAGCTGGTTAGCTCCCACCATACACCTAATAGCTTTCTTTTGAATTTTAAAAACCCTATTTATATTACCCATGCTAGAATTACCCCATACTAAAATACCATAACGGATATGAGACAGAATGAGGCCATGATAAGCTGCCATTAGTAATTTTTTATCATTTAATCTGGCGATTTGTTTTAGTGCAAATACCCCAGATGATATTTTACTACAAACTTGATTGATATAGAAGTCCCAAGACAAAGATCTATCTAGAGATACACCCAGGAACTTCACTGTTTCTACATGCTCTACACCAGCGCTTCTTAAACTGTGGGTCGCGACCCCCAGGGGGGTCGCGAGACTACTGAAAGGAGGTCGCAAAGATCTGATACTTTTCAATCATTATAAATAAAATTTTAAAATTAGTATACACACTACGTACAAATATAAATACAAATAAAAATCATATCAATAGTGCGATATTACATCTACATCTACGGTTAATATATATTTCATTATATGGAGGAGGGGGTCGCTTTAAAATTTCCTAAGCTTGAAGGGGGTCGCTATATAAAAAAGTTTAAGAAGCGCTGCTCTAAACTATTATTATGAATAAATACATCCACGTCTCTACTTTCTTTAACGTTATGTTTATTTTTAAACTGCAAGTACTGACACTTTTTCCCATTAACTGTTAATAACATTTGATTCAAGAACTGTACTACGGACTCTATGTTAACATGTGTATTTACTTCAAGAGCATCTACCAGTAAACTGTTACTGATTACTGAAGTATCATCAGCAAACAACAAAGCTCTGCCATCAGGTATGACTTCTGGTAACCTATTAATATACAATAGAAACAGAATTGGACCTAAAACTGACCCTTGTGGAACGCCTGCTTTGACTTCAAGCTTTCCAGATACAACCTTTGTAAGTTTCCCTCTAATAACCCTAGTTAACTCCACAAACTGTAATCTATTAATAAGGTAAGATTGAAACCATTTCAATTCTACATCCCTAACGCCTAATGACTCTAGTGTTTTCAATAAAATTTCATGATCAACACAATCGAAAGCTTTACTCAGATCCAGAAACACTGCCAATGCTTTCTCCCCGGCATCCAATATATCAACTACTTGCTCCACAAGTGAAACAATTGCAGTTTTAGTTGATCTACCTTTTTGGAAACCATGCTGATCCTCTGAGATGATTAGGTTTTCAGTCAAGAAACTGATTAACCTAATAAATACTACCTTTTCAAAAATTTTACTGATTGTGTTTAAAATACTTATGGGCCTATAATTTTCAACTAACTGGCTATCTCCATTCTTAAATATAGGCAATATTTTAGTCTCCTTCAGTTTGTTTGGAAATACACCTGTTTCGAGTGAGAAGTTAATCAAATGAAGGAGAGGAGTAATTAAAAGATGTTTACATTCTTTAACAATTATACTAGAAATCCCATCTAACCCGCATGTTTTCTTACTTTTCAAACTATCAATAA
Source organism: Catonia carolina (assembly GCA_035578175.1). Taxonomy (NCBI): domain Eukaryota; kingdom Metazoa; phylum Arthropoda; class Insecta; order Hemiptera; family Achilidae; genus Catonia; species Catonia carolina. The sequence goes on from JAQMRL010000012.1 coordinate 17,403,729, forward strand.
CTGATTCTAATTCCTCACTTGAAACTAGGCTAAATAAGAATTGATTTACTACCTTGTTACCTTTTGGATCATAACATCCCACTGTTTCCCCAATCTGTTGTTTAAGTTTTAAAGCTACTTCCTGGTAATATTTCTTACGAATTTCTACACCATTCTGTATAGGTTCATTGTTTTTGTTAACAATAATAGGTATGTCAGTAAAACCTTTATTGCTAACTACACCTCGATTCTTATTTATTATTTCCCATATAGCTGAGTTTAGATTTGGTGATTTATGAAGGACTTCAGCAGTTTTTTTGCATTTAGCTCTCTGGACTTCTCTGGCATGTTTTTTAATAGTTTTGTACCTTTGTTCGTTAAAGGTAGTCCTATGTGAAAGAAAATCTGAGTATACATCTCTAACTTCAGACCTCATTTTCATAATTTCCCCTGTGACCCACTCATCTGTTTCCCTGACAATATTTTTTACATCTTTCTTTTTAATTGGGCAACTATTATTATAATGAAATTTTAATGTTTCAATAAAATTATGATATTTCTGATTAATGTCAGAAGAATTGAAAACAGTCTTCCAATCCTCTTTGGATAAACTGTGTAACAAACAATTAATATTCCCTTGGTCTTCCTGCCTAAATTCTTTAATAATTTTTTGATTAGGGACATGACTACCTAAATCCTGAATCTCTAATACTTGGTACCCGTGATCAGAGAGCTTATTGAAGTAAGTAGTGGCAATTAATGAAATGATAAGTAAAGAATTTAACGTGTTCAAATTCAGACTATTTAGGTTTATTTTGACATGTCCTGCACTCCCTTCTGGAAAGGAATCTCCTGGTACAGTTATAAAAAAAATCATGGATTTGAGGTGTAGTCTTATGTAGACTCAAGCCGACCATTTTATTAGAGATTATGGTTAATTGAACATTGCGGGGATTTCCACGCAATGTTGAAGTAACCATTTTTTGAAATTTTGATTTCAAGACCATTTTGCTTAAGGAATTTTTTAAAAATTTCAGCCATAGAAAACCCGCTGCGCATTAGAATCGATGGCGCATTACACGGGTACTGTTGTCACCACGACGGTAACTTTGAATTTCTTAAATCTGGTTCACCACAGCCAAAATGATCAGAGAATCTAAAATCATCAAATACTGACCTGTAATTATAATCATAACCATTATTAAGCAAAAATATTAAAGGCAATACTTATCGAAAAACATTTCATTCAACATTCATTAAATGTATAGTTTAAATTTATTGAAGAACACCTGAATATATCGTTATATAACGGTACGTTCTTTGAGTATTCTATGTATATATTTTTATATACTCATAGATACGTTGCTATGAAACGAATGTTTAACAATCATTATATTAAAAATTATTGTCGACGTTAATTTTGTCTACGTGACAAAAAATTATTGTTAAATTACAGATATGAAATAAATTATTTATGGTTATATTTATTATTTATAGTTTAATTTTTAATTTGATTGTCGTGACTCTTTGTTGAAGTCATTTTGAATATGGCGTGCAATTGTTACTGTTAGGTTATGTCTATGTCACACGTGCATTTTTTGAAGTTCTGAAAACGTTGGATGTTCTCGTTGTCTACAGTTTATGAAATTTATCCATTGACGTTATTTAATCTGAACTGTAATAATGGGGAGAAAGGCGAATTATTCAAAGGACAATGGCGATTTTGTCAGAAAAGGTAGAGGCAGGAAAGCAAAACGCCAGCAAGAACCCGTCTTTGACAAATTTCGTAAGATTTTCCTTATAATTACATAATTTATTTTAGGCTAATTATTATTACATTTTATTTATCATAAATTAATTGTTTCGTAAGTATTTTTATAATTAATATGCAACTGACATAAAATGCTAGATTGTTTATAACATGCGTTTAACCGCATGGAATTCTGTTTAGGCCTATTTATATTTTACTAAAATGTACGGAAAAATGAATGTGTCTGTAATAGGCACCCATATTTCTGTTTAATTAATTGTGATTACATATTTTTACTACCTGTAAATAATGTAATTTATCAATAACTCCTTTTCATTGTAAACAGATTTTTTAAACTATTGCAGCTGTGCAAAATTTCAGCCAAGTTTATTTGGCTTTCATATTGTAGTATTACTTATTCTAACCTAATTATATTATTATCATTCATTCAACTTTAAAACATGATTTGAGGGTAAAGTTGAAGTAATGAGACCGGTGCCTGTATCACATAGCCATTGAAATGTTTGTATAGATTTAGAGCGGTCGGCGAATAAGCTTGCCAGCTTTCTTCAGTGCGCAGAGGGTTTATTTTGGTAATAGCGGGGTCGATTGCCGGAGTGAGTATTGGGGGTCAGTGTACCAGCTGTGATCAAGAGTCATGTCGCTCTCACAAACTTTATATAACAGCTAACCTGAAAATTAGTCTGTAATGGGTTGTATGTGGTTGTGGTAGGCATTAACAATGTTGTATGCAATGTTTACAATTCTGTTTTTAATGTCGCTAACAGGTGATAATTTACATCGTTCAGCTCATGTGATTAATAGGCAGTTCTGTACTAAGACACAAAATCCACTAATTGAATCCGAACTGTTCACGCAGTTTCACCAGCAAGCTTATTTGGCATCCGCTCAACTAAAATATAGTAGCTTTTAGTAAAGAGAAACATTGTTGTACTTTTATCTAATTTGTACGAATTGAATTGTTTCAAATAAAAAAAATCTGGTGTGAAACACTCACACGACTTTCTCTTGCCAATGCAAATAATTAACAATAAACCTAACATTAGTAATAAAACATTAGAAATAAACAACTAAACTAACCTCAACAACATAACCTTATTTTAATCATGAGTGAAAGACACAAAATGAAAATCGAACTCAGTTTGGCTTAAAAATACAGAAAATCACTCACGTTAAACTAAACTCTGTAGCGAAAAATGCTTTAAATAAAAGTTGTAGATCTTTCTATTTCCTATAAAATTTATTATATACATTTTTGTCGTATAATGCATTCCAAGGCCGAAATTTTTAAAAAATTGATTTTTCACACGTTTTCGTGAGAAAAAATCAGAAAATCGCTAATTACTGCTAAACTAAGCGTTATACAAAAAAATGTTTGGAATAAAAGTTGTAGAATTTTAAATTCTCTACATTTTTTATTACATAAATTTTTTCTTTAAATTGCATATTAAAGCCGTAATCTTAAAAAAACTATGTTTTTACATAAAAACACCCTCACCAAGAATTTCAGCAAACATGGCCCCTATCTTGTAGAGAATAAAAAATTGAGTAAATGAGGCAATTTTTAAAAAAATCGTAGGACCAGTTTTTGAGAAAATTGCAAAAAAGTGAAATATTATACGAATAAACTACTACTTCCGGTTGACCGATTTTGATGAAAATGTTCGTGTCGGGTCCGGTAATGGTATGTAACTAAGTTTCAAGTTTGAAGTTCGTACAATGTTCCGTTCGTGAGATATTCTGTTCACACACAGACCAATCGCTAAAAACATGTTTTTTGGGTTCAGGGGGTCTGAAAACGTGTAGATCCGGTGAAAACTCGATTTCGAAAAATCGACATGAAAACAATACTTTCCTTCCTATATATTCATATAGGCAAGAGAAAGTAAAAATTAGGTACTCTTCCATTATATGAACGCCATTACAATTTCCACTAATTTCTTCTTGTTTTACACAAATGAATGGAATGATTAGATTATATAGTTTGGTTATTTTATTAATAGAACAAAAATTATAGTAATGTATTTGTTGAAGCTGAAAACCGGCGGATATTGAATGTAATAAAGGCGGTCGCGTAATTGAACTAATGTCTTAAACGTTCTTCCATTATATGAATGCCACAGATTTTATTGTCAATTGTGTTAGTTAATTAGCGTATAACCTAACTAGAATTCACCAGCAAGGTGGATGCATTGGGTTAGTTGGTAAGATGCTCGCCTCTCATCATGCGGTCTTTGGTTCGAATCCCATTCAGGCACGGCATATTTTTCATACGTTACAAAAAAATCATTTCATCCCCTTCACCAGCTGCATTAGCAGTAATTGCAGAACAGTATGACGTTAAACCAAAAAAAACCAGAAACGTTAAAGGTAGATACTTGGGTGTACTAATGCCTAACCAACCATGTCAGTCAGGTTAAAAGTCATTTCATGAGTTTTCTCACAGACTCTGATGTTGTGGCGGTACATCTCTAGAAAAACTTAAGTTTCATATTCTTCACATGCGGGAAGATTCCAAATTGTCATTCACCATTCCATCTCGCTATCAACTTGTGAAAAAACAAGTCAATGCACAGAAAATAATCAACACACTGACAGACAGTACTGCTTGTACTCCAATACTTTTATCATACATAAAGTAGTTACTTTAAGATGAGTTTTTAATTTTATTTAACAAATTATTAGTGGAATTAGATAACAATAATGTGGAAAATTTCACAAATAAACTTCTATACTTATCTGGTTGACTGATTTTGATGAAAATGTTTATGTTGGTTCCCGTAGTGGTACTTAAATTTTGTGGCAACTTCAGTTTTTGAAGTTACAGCTCAGTATGTTATTCCATTCTTGTAATACTTTGTTCACACGCACTGACAGACTAATCGCTAAAAAGATGTTTTTTGGGTTTATGAGGCCTGAAAATATGTTTCCGGTGACAACTCGATTTGTAAAACTTCACTTAAAAACAATATTTTCCTTGTATATTAATTTAGGTAGGGTACAAGAAAGTAAAAAATCTGGTGTGAACCACTCACACAACTTTCTTGCCAATGCAAATAATTAACAATATAACCTGACAGTAATAATAAAACATTAGAAATAAACAAAACAACTAACCTCAATAAACCTAATAAATAAAATAAATAATTAAAAAACCTAATTTTAATCATGATTGAAAGACCCAAAATGAAAATCAACCTCAGTTTGGCTTAAAAATATGGAAAATCACTCTTTCATGCTAATTTAGGCTCTGTAGAGAAAAATGCTCTAAATAAAAGTTGTAGATGTTTTAATTTCCTATAAATTTGATTATATACACTTTTGTCGTAAAATGCATTCTAAGGCTGAAATCTTAAAAAAATAGATTTTTACAAGTTTTCGTGAGAAAACAAAAATTCGCTAATAACTGCTAAACTAAGCGTTATACAAAAAAATGTTTGAAATAAATGTTGTAGAATTTTAAATTTTCTACAACTTTTATTATATACATTTTTGTGCTAAAATGCATATTAAAATCACAATCTTAAGAAAACCATTTCGTTACATGAAAACAGCCTTCCCAAGAATTTCAGCAGACATGGTGCCTACCCTATCTTGTAGAGCATTAAAAATTTAGTAAATAAGGCGATTTTTAAAAAAATTGTAGGAGCCGTTTTTGAGAAAATTGCAAAAAAGTGAAAAATGACACGAATAAACTACTACTTCCGGTTGACCGATTTTGATGAAAATGTTCGTGTCGGGTCTTCTAGTGGTATCTAACTTAAGTTTTAAGTTCGTACGATGTTCCGTTGTTTAGATATTATGTACACACACAGACCAATCATTCCTAATTTACAATTAGGAATGATTTTTTTTTTGTATAAAAGGGTAGGCCTATGACCAATTTTCAGTTTCAGTGAGGATCTTAGTAACCCAATTATTAGAAAGTGTGATTGCCGCTTAGTTTGGTCAAAAGTCTGCAGTACCAACTTGATCACATTAAGTGGCAGCTACTGTATTGTATTACAAAAACAAACAAAATTATGGATTTTCTTTTATGTCCTTTTGCAGAAGAACCAAGCACTAGTATCAGCAGAAACCTTGGGCACCGGGCTAAACAACGTGCTGTTAAGAGACTTGTAAGAGAACTCGCAAAAAAACAGAAAAGAGAAAACAAAATCAATAAAAAGGCCATGAAAAATGAAGGTAAATATATTATTTTTACACTCTTGTACTCTTGTACTTCTGTCTATGTGGTGTTGAGTAGAGAAGAGACAAAAGAACTGTCACTGAATGAGTCACGGTTACTTATAATTCACAGTGACCACAGTTATTCAGATAGGCGAGTAACCGTTCCCCAGTCAATGTTACAAAGATTGCTTACTCTTGTGTCACTGGAAGACAGGACGACATGGGAATGTTCACTGTACTTCTACAGATATAGTACAGACCTCTCGTTCCCCAGTCACTGTTACGAGGATTGCTTACTCATTCTCTGTTCACTGTTTAAGACAGGACGACACGGCGACCGTAATTCTACAGATAGAAGAGTAACAGACCTCTCGTTCCCCCAATCACTTTTACAAAAATCAGTTACTCATTCACTGTTCACTGTCTCTTTTAAGACAGAACGAATGCTTTACCTTAGAAACTAGTGAAAAAATTCACTCACCCATTCACTGTTCACAGTTAATAGACAAAATATGCTTACTCTTCTTCAAGGCCCCTATATTAGCTACGTGAGATATGTTGGTCTGTTCACTGGGTTTAGTGCTCTCCTTTGATAACCAGCACGTCCATTCTCTTTTACTCCAATTTTTATGCACTCTTCTCTCTCTCGCTCTTTCCCTCTTCCTCTCTGTCTCTTCCCCTTATGTTTTTCATCTACTAGACTAAACAAAACAAGGGTAGTTCCTTTACATTTCTGATCACAGTTAGATAATTACATTACAGTGTTATTTTTATTGCACGCCGCGTTCTACCTAGCTATTTTATTTATATTGTCCGTTGTTAATTTTTTCAGTTTTAAATTTTTTCTTGTATTTTCTCTTTTTTATACCAAATGTTCTTTTTATTACTAATTTAGGATATCTTGTGTTTATCAGTTTTAGGCTAAATTTTAGTTATATGTGTAGCCTATTTTTTTAATTTTTTTAAACTTCAGTTATCACAAAATAACAACTGAAAACATTATTATTATTTCATGATAACTGAAAAATATGCTAAGTATATACACAGTTATTACTAAATCACTAGTAACTATGAAAAGTAATGGTGAACGCAAAATCAATGTCACCATGGTCACAATGACTGGTTGAAACAGTGAACGCTCTTCACTAGTGTTGAGTGACAATTATGATGAATTAAAAATGCACTTAAATTTCAGAATATGTAGTTACGGATAGTGTAATGTCAACACTGGTGTGAAATTGGTATGAATCATTATATAATTTTAAAGTAAGTCATGCAATTAGTGATTTCATGTTTGTGAGTGTCAGTTTTATTGTGTTTATTGATTTGGGGCTTACTAACCACAATTTATTACAAATAAACTATTTATTTGTAGGAATACAACTTGATTAATACTGCTACCATCTTAATGTTTCAGATCGCAGTGAACCAATGGAAGATGATTCATTTATGAACGTTGACATGAGACCACCTATTAGAAACCAATTGTTTGAAGACGATGAAGAAGAGGAAGAAGTAATTCAAGATGTATCTATGGGTAGCGAAGATGATGGTGATGGTGAAGGCGCTGAAGAAGATAATGAGCAGGAAAGTGAAGAAGAAGAAGAAGAAGAACAAGAAGACGAAGAAGAAGAAGACGAAGAATATGATAAATTAAAGGTATAGATACTGAAGTCACGAGATTGCTTTTTGCATATATTTGAAGGGAAGTGAAAATTTGACAGTGCTGCCAATTTTAACAGTGAGACACTAACTCGTACATTTAACTACTGTGCAGTTTCTACATGCATTTTGTAAGCTGTGGTTTATTCCGAGAAAGTTTTCTTCATCAGCCTTATAAGAAATAAAGCTGACCTGTAATATTGCCTATAGCCTAATTACATGACTAGAAATGTTTGATTTAATGTAATTACCGAACTATCTTATTCCATTGGAACAAAAATTTCTACGTACTCGCTGTCACTGGCGTCTTCACTATCAGTTTCTCTAGTATCACTTAACTGTTTTCTTTTTTGAACAGGTGTCAACAAAACTGTTGAAGAATAGCTTCTTCACGTCTTTAATTTCCTTCTTTATTTTTCAAATTGTGTAAAGAGAAACATCACAGTAGTTAGTCACTCGCTCATGGCTTTTGTTAAAGAGGCAGGGAAAGGCATTTTTGTTCAGGTTCAACTTCACAGCATTATTACACTGTATTAGATTTCATTCAGCACTGTCAATAGTCTGCCCATGTGTTTGAGAAATTAAAATTTCTGTTTATAAAAACAAACAGTTATATTCGTACTTTTAAACTACAGAAGGTTCCGCGATATACTGTATATGCTCTGGGTATAGTATAAGTTGTGTTTGTTGTACTGAAATTAAAGTAGTTGCGCATGCGCACTGATGCTTTTCCCCCTTTACCCCTCATTGCAGAGGCAAACTCATTACTCAATTAACTATAATACATGTATGAGTTTAAAGGAACTGATTTGCTCTGTACATATACATATTTATGAAACTGTGAAACATATTCAGAAAGTAAGTACACCTACTGTTTTGAAAAAAAAATTGATGTGAAACACTACTTTCTCTTGCCAGTGTAAATATTGAACAATATATATATGTAACCTAGTTTTAATCATAAGTGAATAACGTTAAATAAAAATCTGGTGTGAAACACTCACACAACTTTCTCTTGCCAATGCAAATAATTAATAATAAACCTAACATTATTAATAAAATATTAGAAATAAACAAAAACTAACCTCAACAACATAACCTTATTTTAATCATGAGTGAATGACGCAAAATGACAATCGAACTCAGTTTGGCTTAAAAATACGGAAAATCACGCTTTCATGCTAAACTAGGCTCTGTAGAGAAAAATGCTCTAAACAAAAGTTGTAGATCTTTTAATTTTCTATAAATTTAATTATATACACTTTTGTCGTAAAATGCATACTAAGACCGAAATGTTAAAAAAATCGATTTTTCTCACGTTTTCATGAGAAAAAAACAGAAAATCGCTAATTACCGCTAAACTAAGCGTTATACAAAAAAATGTTTGAAAGAAAAGTTGTAGAATTTTAGATTCTCTACAACTTTTATTATATAACGTTTTGCGCTAAAATGCATATTAAAGCCGCAATCTTAAAAAGAAAATGTTTTTACGTAAAAACAGCCTCAAGCAGAATTTCAGCAAACATGGCGCCTACCCTATATTGTAGAGCATAAAAAATGTAGTAAACCAGGCGATTTTAAAAAAAATCGTAGGACTAGTTTTTGAAAAAATCGCAAAAAAGTGAAAAATTATACGAATAAACTACTACTTCCGGTTGACCGATTTTGATGAAAATGTTCGTGTCGGGTCCGGTAGTGATATGCAACTTAAGTTTCAAGTTTCAAGTTCGTACGATGCTCCATTCTTGAGATATTCTGTTCACACACACACACACACACACACACACACACACACACACACACACACACACACAGACCAATCGCTAAAAACATGTTTTTTGGGTTCAGGGGGTCTGAAAACGTATAGATCCGGTGAAAACTCGATTTCGAAAAATCGACATGAAAACAATACTTTCCTTCCTATATATTCATATAGGCAAGAGAAAGTAAAAATCAGCTTCTGTTAGACGACTTTTCTCCTTTCTTCTGTCCACCTGGTATTCTGTTTTACTCTTTATTGAAGCCCTTAAAGTCTATAATTAATTTGGTTCAACTCGTTTAAGTTTTCTCGGTTTAATCTGATATTCTCAATATTGTTTCTGACTTCTTTAAACCATTAATCCGACACCTAAGGTCTATTTAATGTCTTAAAATTTTGTTTTATCAACCGGTTGTCATCAATTCTATATAGGAGTCTGTAAAATTTTGGTCTTCTTTTTGTAACTGTTTTCATTAATTATTCACTGCCTAGTACAGTTCTTCTTGACCTCGTAACCTATATTGTCCGTCTACTATCTTTGGACCTTTATCTTACGTAGGATTTTTCTCTCAAATTTTGCTGCTTTTCTTAGACCAGTCTTCCTAATTATTCTAAGGCACTCACTCACGTATAGGAACATGATTTATCACAGTATTATAATGGCTAATCTGACTTGTCTCAAGATTGCTTTCTTCTTGTACAAGTTATGAGTTCCTTGGAAAGTACCGGCCATCTTTCCTCGGCTGCTGTTGTTTGCTACCTTTTTGCTGGTCATCTTCGGTTGTATTCTACCCGAGGTATTTGAAGCTCTCAACTTTTCCAATTTTTGCATATCAAGTCTTCCAAGTGACTTGGGCGTGCTCTGATGTTAGTTATGTATTTAGTTGTTTCGAGGGAAGTCTAGTCCCGCTTTTTCTTGTTCTTTTAACATATTTTTTGAATGTTTTTTAGGTTGGTACACTTGATGATTTGGGAGATGATGATAGTGAAGGTACTACTGATTATAGTGAAGAAGAAGAAGATGATGATGATGATGACGACGATGATGAGGATGTTGACGATGATGAGGATGGCGATGATGACATGTTGCCAATTGAAAAAGCAGCGAAACGTCTGAAGAAAGAACAGGAATTGGATCAGTGAGTAAACCAACTGATGCACTTGTTATTTGTTTTTCTGATTGTTACTTTTGGTGATATTTAGAGTGCAATAGTGTTTAATACCCTGAATTAAACTTGTGTAATATATATTATCAAATAAAATAAGGTAAATATAAAAATTAAATGTATTATGATTTAAATATTATTTTAAATTTAAATAGTATATGTTGAGAAAAAAATGACCCTTGTCATTAAAAGGTTTTAAGTGTCCTCCTTCTTGTAGTTAGCTAAATTCCTGAAAAAGCAATTAAAAAGAAATTTACGAGGTACTGTAACAACAATACCTTAAAACTGAAGGGCACCTTTGAGAAAGGCAGCCCCTTATAGCCGAAACGGCTTTATTAGTAGATTTTGTTTGATATTGCAATACTTCTAGATGTTAACCTCCACCACCGAATTTTTAGGAGAAAACTAGAAACCCTCTGAAAAATTATGACTATGGGAGACACATTATTAACCCTTAACATTGTAGTTAAATTATAGCTGAATGTATGCGGAAGAAAGTAAGCTATTTAGAAAACACAATCAGGTAAGTGGGAAATTTTGTATTGATTTGTGAATGTTGGGATACCACTCAATTCCGGTATTTTTGAAGAAAACCGTGTATAAAGGCCGTATTTCTTTTAAAAATATAACCGTGTTTGAAAGCTTGAATGGTAAAGGTAAGTAAATTGTTCAATGTTGCCATTATAGTAAAACCAGTTGAATTGAATATGATCTGTAAAAGGGAATAAACGCTCCGAAATTTGTAGAATAGCCTATTTTTAGACATTCTTCACAGTTGAATTAGTGTTCTAATTTTATCTTTTATAATTTTTTCTGCATGCATGTGTTCATAAAATTATGCTTTCACATACTAACATATGACAATATGTACATTAGGTACATTTTCAATAATTCATGAGGCTAAAGAATTGAGGTTAATTAATTTTTTAATCTTAAGTATTGTCAACGATTCAAACAACAGTTTATTTTTTTAAATTACAAGTTAGTTTTTTTGATAACTAGTAAAACCTTAGTAAATTTTTGAATAATTGACAAAAAAAATTAACAAGAAAATATACAAAATTGTTTTATTGTTTTCAAGAAAACTTCGTTAATTCATATTATTATTAATTTAGACAATAAAACTGATTTTATAGCTTAAAAATTAACCAACCCACAAAAATATGTAATATACCCCTAATTAAAACTAAACCATGGTTAACCTAAAAAATAAATGTGCTGAATAACTTAATTTGAACGTACTCAAATTAAATTTTACCCTTTTTTTCTTACTTTTGATTAATTTGTTTTTATTATATTTTTCAAATTTAAATAGTTTTTGACTATTTATTTTAAATTTAATTTAACATGTTCCCATTATCCCGTAGAATGGAAACCCCTAAAGTGGTACAAAAACTTGGCTATCTACATATTTCATGTCACCCTTGTAAATAGTTTCTTCATCTTTTCAAAGATCCCTCAGAATTCTAAAATTTCATTTAATACTTTTCGATTATCTATAATAGTCTCATCCTTTCTATAAATCACAACTTATACGGAATCCAAGAGATCCTGCTGTAAGCAGATAACTATAACCACATCAGACCCCACACCGCAATTATTTGAGATGAATACTGAGCAGAAACGTAATGTATGAAAATGCTTTCTGCTCTGCTACAAGAAGATCAGTAAGGGCACAAAATATTACTATCTTATCTGTCCTGGTCGGCCACCAGTATGTGCATCAGAATGCTTCATGAAGCATCATGCATAGTGTGCGAGCATGTATATAGATATATATAATTTTTTAAATTTGTTTTGTATTGTGATTTCTAAGATTACTAACAATTTTGTTTTTACCTTGATATTACGTACTGTATGTTATTGCATTATTACTGTCTTATATAATTTTAATTTTTTCATTATTTGTAAACATGTAAATATATTTTTTTTTGAAATATTTAAAAAAAAAATTCATTTTACATTTTCTATTTTGTAAATAAATATTTTTGCCCATAACAGGCAGGTGGAGCGTTAAATTATTTGCACTCGATCTGCTAGTTCCAGGGCTACAAAAAATAGTTCAGTTTCTTATCACATGGTCAGCTAACTATATGACTGAAGCATTTAAGAAGAGGTAGAGTAGTAAAAGACACTAGTCAGAGTTATCTTCTCTGAGAGTAATGAATTTCATTTTACAACCAGACTCTGTGGTGAATGAAGTGAAGGTGTCATTTGCAGGGTGGAAAGTAGATGTTTTTCAGAGGGCCTGGCATGCTGATAAGCATTGGCTACTTTTCCACTATGTGAGGAAGGAAATTGTTAACCACTCTTTCACTCCTTATTTTACTTAGTAAAGCCTCTAGAGGTTCAAACCAGCCTTTCAGCTGATGGTCTAAACAAATAAATATTATCCATTACCGAACTTAATATTATTGTGTTTTTCTATAAGATTACACACGGAAATAATTTTAATTTATTAAATAATAATTTATAAGTACAGTAAGACCTCGACTTAACGCGAACTCATGTTAGCGCAAATTTGTGGAACATTATATTACATCGTGTACAGTAGTTATTCTTATCTTATGGATGTTTACATTTATGACCATTGTTTTGCTAATTGCTCTCAAAACCCTTATCGTAGTTGTCCTCCCCATTTTTACTGTGGAATTTTAACTTTATTTGCTTTTGTTCTAAACATTAGTACTGTTTAATGCGTTAATAATATCGATCATATGTGGGTTGCGTACATTTAATCATGATTTTAATTTTGCTACAGATTGTAGGTCTTTTATTTTCTTGTTTTTTTTTTGTTACTTTATGTACAATATGAGTTTGAATAAAGGTTATAGAAAGCGATTATTTTAAAGGAAAATTTATGTCGTTAAAAGATATGAAACGGGTGAAAAAATTAAGAACATAAAAGAAACGACTGGATTTAGTGAATCAATAAATAATTAAATGACAATTAGCGGATTTGACTGGTACGGACAATTAGCGAATGTTTTAAGGTTAAACAATCCATGTTACGCAATAATTTTGCGGAACGCATCCTTCGCATAAGTCGAGGTCTTATTGTATTAACTTAATTTGTTAATTTCTAATAACTAAAAAATTAATTTTTCAAATACGTGAAGTCGTATTAATCTGACTATTAGCATTGGATGGTCAGATTATCAACGGTTTGTTATAAAAAACAAACTTGAAGTAGAAAACTGGTTTAATTATGTGAAAGTTATACTATAATACGTGTAAACAAAAAATTTTAATTGAAGTTACTATAAATTACTTTTGCATACAGACTTACATATCAGATTTTAAAATTATGAGAAATGAATTTAATAATTTTTTATTTTTTTGTGACCTGATTTGCTTATACTTTATGGAAAGCATCGTCCCGCATCTGACTAAGTGTGAGTAATTGTAGAACGGGTGTTTTGATTTAAAGTTGCAACATGAAAATGTAAACCAACCTGTGGTAAAGAATAGGACAGAAGTTTTAACTAGCGATTTCGGGTGGTGGGGGGGGGTGTCAGATTACTGAAGGAGTTGGGTCACCGCAGGGCTGGATTAAAGCGAACTCATAATTTAAATTTCGTAGAAACAACAAACATGCATAATACCGTCCTTTATTTAACCGGTGAATAGAAAAACAAATAAGTAAGATTGTTAAAGCAGATATACGATTTTGTAAAACACAATAAAGAATAATCGAGAAGAATAATTTTCTAACGTAAATAAATAGGCGATTAAACAATTTAAACAGGAGGACCAGGCTGGTTGCATTGGGTAGTTGCCAGCCACAACTAAACGACGGAGTGATTGAACGAAATGGTTAAACAAGCGGTTAAGCAAAACTGACAAAATAGGTAGGAAACGAGAGTTAAAGGACATGACATTACATGGGAACACACATTATTGGTCAACAATACATAATAAACAAGTACGCACTTACCTTTAATCCAGTAATGAGAATTCACAATTGTAGACAGCGCGTGCTGGATAGCACTAACAGACACCACAAATAACAAACGAAAAAGTTCACAATATATTGACATGAGCAACTGAATATAATAATTCACACAAATTAAACAGAAACAAACGACTTGAGTTCATAGCGAGCGAAACGAAATGTAAGAACGAAACGAGATTGTAAAGCTGGTAGCGTGGTAGCGTCCCAACGCCATGCGTTACACGCATTAGAAAAGCGCGCATCCATTCATTATGAATGCTGAACCAACAATGAGCAATAAGGAAGGCGGAAATGCAAGGAAGTAGAGGGAGAAAATGACGTGATCGGTTATGTCATAGGAAGCACCAAGCAAATTTGAAATATCAACAAGGCGGGATTTACGGATCTATTTTGTCAGTATGAAGTGGCGTTAACAAAGATCATTCATGTGGCCGATGGATGCCGCTTAGTGCCATGGTATTTTTTCACTGCAATAACGGTTCGGCATGGCGAAGCATCTGAGATTCTAGCCGCTGTGCTGAACTTGTTAATAGTATAGGATTTACCTTTTTTCAGTGTAATCCAATTCAGGTTACCACTTATTAGCACAAAACCACGAAATGACAGAAAACGATTTTTAAAAATTCTGACCAACACATACCTGACCGGGGAAAAATTCGTACCAAAACTGTGGTGGGGTTAACCTATCAGGATTGGAAAAAAGCACGAGGATATGTAACAAATGTTATGATTGGTTATAAACACGTTTATAAGATCAAATGTGGTTGAGGGAATTATATAAATTTTATATAGACATGAGAAACATCTACAAGCTTATAAATATAGAGAACATGTTTAAATAAATAACAAGTTTTCTTAATTAGAAGACATAACTGTTCTGGAAATAAATGATAAGTATAACATTCAAACATTAGAAAAAATACATATACAGTCAATTCCGGATAATTGGGGCACATCGGGACGGAGCATTTTGGGCCAATTAAACGGCTGGGCCTAATAAACGAATTCATAAACTGACATATACGATACTGTATTTTATTAAAATTGTCACATACATAAATTTTACATGCAAGTTCTTTCCATATACAAATGAAAAAAATAAAAGGGTATCAGAACAATGATAACTTTTTTAGCAAAACCTTTTGCCTTGGTTTTAAGCATTGGACCATTGACACTAACACCTTGCAAAGTTTCAATGGCAAACCATTCATTCAAAGCTTCTCAAAAATTGGATCTGCCCTTCTTGTTTTCTTTTCTGAGATGTTCCCTGATCTTTTAATGCCCACTCTTGGTGTATTTTCTTTTCTTGGAGCATGATACAAGCTATCGTAATTTTCAGTACACCAGTTAGTTCCAATAGTTTATGTTGACTTAAGTTAAATGGATATGTTTTTATTTTGTCGAGAAGCTTTATTCGTTCACACAGTCATATCCTTAAGTGGCATTTAACTCACGAAGAAGTTGATAGTAGGTACTGTACTGTAAGCCTACGAATAAAAAATATCAACAAAATGTGAGAAACGAATTGAATTTAAAAAAAAATAAAAAAGTATGCCTGCAGAAAACAAAACAACTAGATTTGAAAAACAGTGTGTTACAGTACACTCATGAAATCACAAAAACTGATGAGAAGCATGTAATTACAAAACGTTCTATGTACGTATGACAAATGACAACTAACCATAAGCTGCAAGGAGGCTATACAGCTTGTAAGGTTGGGCATAACTAGTGGATATGACTCACTGGAATTTGTGCAATGACGATTATGTAGCCTACACATTGTACTGTAAATAACATCTTTATTATGACTGATGTGTGATTACTGTTTTTTTATCTGTCGAAATGTTTACTACCTCTATCCTGTCCATTATCTTGTCTTGCTGCTTAGAACCACGTGCTGTACGTTCCTGGCCTGTAATGGTTTTAATAAAACTTATATGTAACGTACATCAGACTGGCCCCAATAAGCGGAATTATGGACCGAATAAACGGAGTACTTATCAGTGTAAAATCCCGTTCTGTTTTTGTTCATTAAAGAACTGTCCCAAAAAACTGGCTGCCCCAATTAACCAGTGGACCAAATTATCCAGAATCGACTGTATTTAAAATTGTTAATAGTAACTTAATAAATGAACAAATACAATTTGACAATGATAACTGGTTAAAATTTATCCTAAATTATATATAATAAAAATTAAGTTCTAATTTCTGACACAGATAGCAATACCAGTAGATTTTTCAATTTTATAATCAGTTTGATTCAAACCTTTGACAAAGGAAGATGCAATCTTCACAGTAAACATTTTCTAGAAACTATTATTACCTGAAGAAGCGGTGCCCACCGCGAAAGTAAAATCAAAGTAAAAGAAGCAGTAAAAAGGTAAATATTAAAAATTTTTGTTTTATAAATGTAATAAAAACATTACACTAATATAATAGTACTAGCGGGTCCCGCGTGGCTTCGCCCACGCAAACGTAAACAAAGAATCAGCGTTTAAGTATACTCTCTGTATTTCATATGGGAGGGTATGTTTGCGAATTCTACCACTTAAAATAAAAATTTTGCAAAATCATTTCTTTGCGACAGCTGAGAAAACGTAAGTTGATCTATAAATCAGGACATCTCTTTTTATATAGATAGCGCCCCGTCGTGGCTTCGCCCATGCAATTTTAAGGCTATGATTCTGTATTTTAATTTGCCTATAACTTAAGTCACAAAAACTTCATTCAGTCATTTTACATAGAGACAAATACGTCCGTAAAAAACAAAATATCGTCGAAAAAAAATATCGTTTTGACGGTTCGGTGACGGCAACAATACTGACGCGCCGGTTTTGGGACGGTGCTGGTGCTCAGTGTAGACAATGTCATTATTTTTTCAAGAAAGAATATTTTTCTGTGACTGATACTTCTCGGAATGACGGAACTGAGACTTGACGTGACGGATGTGTGTGAATCGACCCTTATCGTGAAAAAAAGAAGGATTATAATACCATACTGCCTGAATTTACATAAATAACTGTTGTTTTATTTTAATTTAAGAAAATATCTTAACCGTATGCATTTTACTGAATTGGTTGAGACACATTTTTTTTTTTAAATTAGCGGGTCCCGCGTGGCTTCGCCCACGCAAACGTAAACGAAGAATCAGCTGTTTAAGTATACTCTCTGTATTTCTTATGGGAGGGTATTTTTGCGAATTCTACCATTTAAAATAAAAATTTTGCGAAATCCTTCCTTAGCGACAGCTTAGAAAACTTAAGTTGATCTATAAATCAGGACATCTCTTTTATAAAATAGATAGCTCCCCGTCGTGGCTTCACCCATGCAATTTTAAGGCTATGATTCTGTATTTTAATTTGCTAATAACTTAAGTCACATATACAATGTTTTTTGAATTACGTATAAAGAACGATTCACACGTCACCGTCAGCGTTCCGAAACGGAACCGGTACGGCCACTCGAAGTCAAAAATGATGACAGTATTCACACATGTACGTCAGTTTTCCTTTCGTCAAACTCCATTCAGTCATTTTACATAGAGACAAATACGTCCGTAAAAAACAAAATAACGTCGAGAAAAAATATCGTTTTGACGGTTCGGTGACGGCGACAATACTGACGCATTGGTTTTGGGACGGTGCTGGTGCTCAGTGTAGACAATGTCATTAATTTTTCAAGAAAGAATATTTTTCTGTGACAGATACTTGTCTTCTCGGAATTACGGAACTGAGACGTGACGTGGACGGATGTGTGTAAATCGACCCTTATGGTAAAAAAAAAAAAAAAAATAGAAGGATTATAATAGCGTAATGCCTGAATTTACATAAATAACTGTTGTTTTATTTTAATTTAAGTTAGATTTAAGAAAATAACTTTACTGTATGCATTTTATTGAATTGGTTGAGACACATTTTTTTTAAATTAAATTTTAATTGTTCGGTTGCAAAAATCATTTTTACAATGTCAGTCAAATACATTATGTGACCTAAGCAATGAAATCCGTATCTTGAATAATAAGTAATAATACTATAAAGCATAAAAAACATATCTCTTATTATACTAATTACAACAACTCTGAAATTAATTCCGGTTAAAATGTAAATCCAGTGTTGGTTAAACACTACGTACAGTACAACATCCGGAGTGACAAAAGTAAACCATAGATTAAAATCGTTGTTAAAGTCAATTTAACTTCTGGGAAAATCGCTATAGTTTTGTAGTTGATCTGCTATTTTACGTTCGATAAGAATGTATATACTGGATGCAACGGAATATGCCTATGGAGGGGGTAAATGTGTGTCGGAGCAAAACCAGACATAAGCGTAGCGCTTCGCGCTGACCCGCATCCTCGCATCAGTAGGGGGGAGGGAATTTTTGCTATTTCTGCCCTTTAAAATCAAAATTTTGAAAAATCCTTTCTTAGTGCGCGCTTACACAACATAAGAAAGCTAACATCCAAATTTCAAGTCTGTAGCGTCAGTAGTTTCGGCTGTGCGTTGATCTATAAATGAATCACCCTGGACATGGTTGTCCTTTTATATAATAGAAGATAAGTATAGGGTATTTACCTATTTTTCAATTTAATATCCAATTCAGGTTACCACTTATTAGCACAAAACCTCGCTACAACACAAAGCAAATTGTAAAAATTCTGACCAACACATACCTGATCGGGGAGAATATTGTACCGAAACTGTGGTGGGGTTGACCAAATCGGGTTTGGAAAGAAGCAGGGGGATTTGTAATGAATGTTAAGATGGTACTGAAAATGCTGTATTTGCTAAAAAAAAAAAAAACACTTACAGCCTACCAGAGGGGAAAGGGGAAAAGTCTTGGAAATCAACTAGAAAAGTAAAATATATTTCTTATTTCTCAGGGTAAAAATTGCAAACTAAGGATTTCACGTCTGAAAAACAACATAGTTAAGCCAATAGGCCACAAAGTTACCAGGGGAAATAGGATGGACAGTTCACTTAATACAGTGTGAGGAAAACAAAGCCTAAAGAACAGTACTGGAAACAAGTTAATGAGAACCGCTGAGTTAACAAGAAAATGTAACTAAGGTTCCACTGTAATAAAAAATAAAGGAAGAAAAAAGAAATCATATTTCAAAAAAGATTTATTCTTGAAAGAAAAAATATCACGTTTTTTTTATGAAATAAAACCTATCATTTCCTCTCTTTACAAGACCCCTCTATTATACATCTAATAAAAAATTTATATTATTTCTGTATAACCTGAAAAAGACAAGAATTTACATTTAAATGATACCCACTTAATGTTTCTGACTTCTTTTTACTTTTTCTTGCACAGTATGAATATAAATAGGGAAGAAAAGTTTCTTTTTCATGTCGTTTCTCAAAATTGAGTTTTCACCGGAAATACAAGTTTTCAAGCTTTTCAAACCCAAAAAACATGTTTTTAGTGATTGGTCTGTGTGTGTGAACAAAATATCAAGAACAGAATATTGCACAAAGTTGAAACGTGGTACTTAAGTTAGGTATCTCTAAAATTTGTCAACCAGAAGTAGTAGTTGATTTGTCACTTCTTTGCAATTTTCTCAATAACGGCTCCTACAATTTTTTTAAAATCCCCATTTACGACACTTTTCATTCTTTATAAAACAGGGTAAGTGCCACGTCTGCTGAAATTCTTGGTGGGGCTTTTGCGCAGTACAACTTTAATTTTAAGCATGTTTTTTGGACAGCAATGGCAACACATCAACTGCAACTTTTGGAGGGAAATATATGATCAATAGCTGAGTAATTCAATAGAAAAGCTACCTCTTTTTTGCATGTGACTGGGTCTGGAGATAGACCAAAATCTACATTCAATTTTTGGAATTAAATTTTTTTAGAAAAGATTCATTCAATTTACAATAAGTGTTTTAAGTTCCTTTAGTTTTAGTTTGAAACTTAACAAATTTTTTATATTTTATTTTGTTTAGGCTCTTTTTTAAATGTAATGGCTGCAGTGCTATTCCAGTAGCCATTCGTCTCTTATTGTGTCAACAATGTCGTTTTCCAAAGACCAACTAAAAAAAGATGAATTTCAAGTATCATTTCTCAATTCTACTGTTCTAAATAAATTGACAGGCTTGTGTTTGTTAGATAAATTTCTTGAGCCTGGGAGTATACAAGCTCTCAAAAGTATAGGTTGACCAATAGTGATAATTGTGGAAGTTCTATAGGATGTCAAGAACGTTTGACTTGCTCAGAAAGAAGAAAGAAGAAAATTGCTCAGAAAGTTTATTTTCACAGATTGGAATTTCACTATCTATTACTTTCAGGGCTACTGAAATATTATATTTTGTATATACCGCTTTGGTGTCATTTTTGAACTGTAAGAAGTAGACCATGAAAAACGATAATGGTTTAACTAATTTTTTGATTTTATTTTGCAGAAAATTGGCCAAAGAAGAAGAACAGATGCAGATTAATGTGGTCAGCAAAGATGTTTTTCATTTTCCATCCGAAGAAGAGTTGAACCAACCTTTGCCAATTTCTGAAGTAGAGCAACGTATTCGTGATACTCTCCTTGTCTTGACAAATTTCAAAAAATTCCATGATCCTGAACGGTAAATTATATTTTTCTGGGTCTTTTTATTGGATCTTACATAATTTTTAGTTAACTCTAATGTATATGTGGGTATTTTTTTTTATTTAAAATTATTCGTTTGGGAATGATTTATAAACAGGGAGCCCTTTGTTGCAAAGTTATTTGTTGAAAGTTGCATTTGTCCTTGTGGACAGATGCTTAGAAGAAGCAAGTTGCGCTGGGTCAAAAATAATACTTTTACTATGGTAGTTGATGACACCAAACCTGACTATATAATGTAACTACAAGGGCCATATTTTTCAACTTTCAAAGAATCATAAAAAATACAAATAAAGAACAAAATGAATTTCTTACCAAAAGTTGTTTTTTAATACATACAAAGCCTGTCCCAAAAGTTTGTTGTAAATTTCCACAGCCAGCCACTTAACACTTATATGGATCCTGGCAGAAAAAGTGGTGGGAGGTCTTAAATAGAGATTGGCCACTGTCCATAGTTGCCTTTGAGCAGTGATTGAGTGAAGACCATGGTTACCACAAAGTGTATCACCATACTCTTGTCAAAAAAAAATGGTGCAAAATTTTCAACTGCGTTACACAATTCAATTTTGCATTAAACTGGTTAAAATTGGCATAGATACACGCTACAAATGCTCAGGCAAGCCTTTCAGGGAGGATGCAATTTCACAGTACTGAACTTTCAAGTGGGGCAAGAGGTTTCGGGAGACCATCAACTGCAAAAACTCATTATACGGTCCAAAAAGTGCATGGATAGTGATTATGGATAGTAATCGACAAACGAGTATTCGAATGGTAGCCAAAGAAAGTGGTATACCCAAATCAGTTCTCAATCGGATTATTGACGTGATCTGCACCACGATTGTGC
Organism: Catonia carolina; assembly: GCA_035578175.1. Taxonomy (NCBI): domain Eukaryota; kingdom Metazoa; phylum Arthropoda; class Insecta; order Hemiptera; family Achilidae; genus Catonia; species Catonia carolina. Next base: position 17,425,635 of record JAQMRL010000012.1, read on the forward strand.
CAGGAATTGCTTGAAGGCTACGAAACCAAGCCTGACATTCTTTTGTTGTTTCAGCTGACTTCTTTTTGTTTTTCAAGATAAAAAGAACTCTGAAAGGATGCCACCATGGGATGCTGGAGAGAAAAAGAAGCTTCGACGGCTTGTCTATGAGAAGTCCCTGTTGAGGCCTTCCCGAGAGCCTACAAGGGGTGGTAAAGCATTGGCATTGAGTTCTAAAGAGATTGTAAATTTATGTTCAATCAATGATTTTTTGAATTTTTGGGACAGACTTGGTTTATTGTTAATTTTCATGGACCATACTCATGAAGATTCGGGCATTTTTCATGTCGATGGATGAGCTTTCCAGTCCTCTTTCCAAAGAACATTGCTTCTAGTGATGTGAGAGGAATCTGAACATTTTCAAGCTCCTCATTGGTCCGAAAGCTTTTATCTCCTGGCCAAATTTTCAGTTTTGTGAAATTCCTCACAAATCATTTATGGTAAAGTTCCATTTCTCTCAATCTGCTTGGTCAGGTCATTGAACAAGGTTATCTGTTGACAGATTTACATCCTTGGATGCCTTCATTAACGTTGGTTCGCCTATCTAGTCTAGAATCTGATTCAAGACCTTCTGCTTTGCAGAGTAGCATGCTAAAACCACTGCATTACAGAAATTTCACAATGTTATTGATTTGATCATTTTTCAGGAGTCGTTCCGAGTACATAGAACTGCTGAAGAAAGATCTCAGCCTCTATTTTAGTTACAATGAGTTCTTGATTGAGCGCTTCGTTCAGTTGTTCCCTTTAACTGAACTGATGGATTTTCTTGAAGCAAGTGAAACTCAGCGACCACTTACGATACGTACAAACACATTAAAAACTCGCAGGCACGATCTTGCACAGGTAAATTGTTTTTAGTTTAATAACAAACATAATGTAAAAATTTCTATGGTATAAATTTTTGAAAATTTCAGTAACCTTTTCAGCTGCCTTGATCTTTATGATCTACTTACAGGCCCCGGCAAGTGATTTGAATTGTGGAGCTTTTGATCGTGTACAAGCCAGTTATATAAAAATTTAGATCTTTCATAAGTCACGCATATTACCTCTGCCTGTTGCTTCGCTGTACCTAAACTTTGACTTCTAATGATATTTTTCAATACTAGTAAAAGTTTCTAGTTTTATTTAAGTTTTTTATATTCATTAATCAATTTGTACTACCAAATTTATTGATTTGTTGCTAACATATGAATGTGTAACTTAACAAATTCTTTAGTAAGCATAATATTGTATTGTAACACAATTTTATTAGCCTAATTTTTATCTCTTTACAAAAATATATATAAAAAATATAAGATATAGGGGTTTTGTTGTAGTTTCTTACACGAACGTTAAATACTGTTTTTACTTACCATCAGCCGATAAGTTACAACTCCTCTCCACCACTTACTGTGCTTTCTGTTATCTTCATCACTGATAATACGATCTACATTACAGCTGTCACTGGTATCACTTTGTCAGTGGTGCCTGTCTTCTCCTAATTTTTTATTTTTTTTTTTTTTAATTGAGTGATAAGCCTTGGGCTTTGTGGGTAGGTAATGATATGTGGTGATTTACAGATGAAAAAAATGGCAGACCTGACCAGGAATCGAACCCGGCATAGTAGCCAGTTGCGCTGACCACTACACCACGGGCCGGCCTAAATTGTTTTAATAAACGATTCAACAGCATTTTCTAAAATACCTAGTTGAGATCCGTATTTATCCTTGCTTTTTAAGCAATTTTCAATTTTAGGTTTCCCCTGTTCAGAACCAATTAAATAAAATTTTTGTTTACAAAATTAACATCGTCTTCATGCATGCACAACATTATTTCTTCCGACTCAGTTTTTCACATCTGCCCAGACAAGTTCAATAGGATTTAATTGAGGGTGGTAGGGCGGCAGTCTTTGTTATGTCCATGATCGCGTAATATCTCATCAATTGCATATTTTTTGAAATTTTTAAATTTTTCTTAATAGCATCGTACAGCTGCACTTTGAAAGCATTTTCAGGAAAAGGAATGTTGTTAGAAAAAAACCAGTTTATCATTATTTCCTTTTTTCAAATTTGAATTTCGGGGTTCTTTTACTTTTACATTGTGGTATCAAGCATTGTCTAATACGATCACTGATTTTAGCGGAAGGTTTTGAATTAGCTTCTCAATTAACCATTAATTGAGAAGTTCTTGTAATTCATTTCATGATGGTAATCACTTGTTGCACTAATTGATTTTCACATTGTCAGGGAATTTTCAATAAATCCCATATCTCCCACTGCATTTAAAATTATACTTCTCTCCCCTTTAGCTATAGGTTTCTTTAAACATATTCTCAGTTTGATATTTTTCAACCCACATTTTATTTTACAAATGTAAATGAGTGTTGTTTATGTATGTCTCATCTACATAATTATTGGTCTTCCTTATTTTCTGAATTCAGCAGTTCTTTGTTAATTATTAAACCTAGCATAACGGATATCGTGTCGTTCAATTAATACTGTCCTATTTGAGGGAATTCATGTCCATGAAAACCTTAGTGTTTCAGAACACAGCGCAATGATTGGTTTAAACCATGAAAAACTTTGTATGCCTTTAATTTTGTCAGTAGTATTTTAAACTATGGTAAAGATTGCCTCTATAATAAAAAATTGTTTACTGTATTGCATGTAACACCTGGGAGTTGGAAAAGATATTGAGTGAGGCTCTTTCTGCTAAAGATGTTTTCCATTTTTTTATTTGACTGATTGAACTTTTTAAACGCCCAGTTGCTGCTGCATGAATGCGGTCGGTCAATAACTTTTTTCCGGGTCAATAATAAATTCACCTTTTATCGCTTCCTCTGTCATGAATTTGACAACATAAGCAACAATTTCATGGGTTTGACTATGAAGTACTTTGATTTCACCAATTTTTGACATTTTAAAATTCACTACAAGACTATTCACTACTGCACTATAAAAAAGCCGCACAAAATTCATTAGACATAAGTTAAGTTATACTAATAAATGGCATAAATTACAAGACAGACCTTTAACTTTAAATTGCTACACACCAGTTAGATTTAGATTGCTACACATGCTGGCCGGATTGACGTAGTTTGTAACATGCTCACCTCTCATCATGCGGTCTTGGGTTCAAATCCCATTCAGGTACGGCATATTTTCATACTTTACAAAATATTATTTCATCCTTCACCATCTGCATTAGCAGTAATTGCAGAACAGTCGGACGTTAAACCAAAAAAAAAAAAAAAAAACACCAGTTAGAGAAAAAACAGAACTATTCAAAAATAAGCAAAACACCATTGAAAATATAAAACTACTGGGCAGTTGTAGAATAATAAACAAAAGTAATAGTCACAAATCATAGCTTACGAATTCTAGTGATATTTATTTAGCTCCTTTAAGTGGCTGTATGACATAGGCCTAATTACTTATTTTATTTGATACATCAGCATGGGCAATTTCTTGTTTACATTTAAGGCATAAATGATACATTTGTTTTGAAACCAATGTTTCATTAGTAGGTCGATGTGACAAAGCAATTTTGTAATAATTTTATTTGCAATCAGTTCTAAAAATAAACAACTGCATATACTAATGTTATGAACTAGAAAGTGACAAGTGGAGGTCTAATTACCCTGAGTACCTCTCATTACAGTATATTGATTATTAATTTTTTAAAGGAGAAAATTACTATTTTACATTTTATGCTATAAACTACAATAATTTTTCATACACTGAAAGTTATAAGTCCAAAACATAAGATTTCAAGCGTCTAACATCTTCTGCATTAAACAAAGCATGTGGTGATGAAAATACAAATACTGTACAAAATACCACCGCCAGTACCATTGTACCATTGGAAGTGACTGTATATGAGGGGGGGGGTTTGAGAACGGAGCTGATTTTTCTGCCACCAGCCACAATTCAAATAACTTTCCGGGGCCTATACTTGTGTTGTGGTGAATCTACAATCATCAGAGTTCACAATACATCATGTGAAACTTTAAACCCTACAGAAGTCGTACATCTTCAGTCATCTGTGTGAAGTGATCTGTCCTTTTTTCCTTGTACAGGGCCAATTTTAGACCACATAAGTTGACTTTAGATGTTTCGTTAAACCATTTATCTGGCACCTTAGATCTGAAAATTTGTTTTGGCAACCATTTTTGTCATCCATCCTATACTGTGTCCATAAAATTTTTGTCTTTTTCTGATAGTTTCCATTAATCATTCATTTTCCGTGTACAGTTCTTTTCGACTTCGTAACCTATATTGTCCGTCTACTATCTTCAGGACCCATTATTTTGCAGAGGTTCTTTATCTCAAATTTCTCTGCTTCTTAGATTAGCCTTCCGGGTCATTCTAACCACTTGTGTTGACTATCTAACTATGTATGTAAATGAGTTTTATATTTTTTATTTTCTCACGATACTGCAATCATATTTTTGGCACTTTGAGAACGTGAAGGGTGTATGAAGGGATTTCTTCCATGATTTCATTTTTAGAGAGCTCAAAAAAACTGCATCACGTTTAAAATAATGTTATGCTTTGACCCCTCATTCGGACTTTGGTATGTCATTGTAAATTGAAAATTATAAATATATACTTTAATTAATTATATTGATGAACAGAAAACCCCCAATTTAAACACTATAAATTAAATAAAAACCAAAATTAAGTATTTAGGAGTTTAAAGTAGAATTAATAATAAAATATGTTTTATAATTCCATTGAAAAGGTAAACAGGTAAAACACCATGAAATGGTGAACAAATCCAACATGTATCTACTTGATGTCATTGACGCACACATTGATGGACATTATAGTCCCACTTTTGTCATGTGTTGGTGGATTGCACTGGCAATTCAAAATACTCCTTGAATCGCAGGATATTCTGAGTGATGAAAACTATTTTGTATGCTACTCTTGGATTCCTTCAATCCATCATTGTATATATCAGTATGTGACAGTCTTGGGTGAAGTGGAGTATTTGATTTACTGGTACTTTTCCATTATTGGGACGGCACTAATATAGAGGAGGAAATAAAAATGACTTTAACATTTAACGTTGATAAAAATTACATGGTGAAATGTAAACTTATTTCGTGTTCGTTTTCACATCGTTTTGTTTGCAGCATTAGTTATTTTGATTGTAGGAAACTAACAGCTTCTTCCTCAGTTTTCGGCAAGTCCCATATTAACATTCGAGTACTCATAATTACCGCACAGTATCTACTATGAGAGTGACAGCGGAACGAAATGGCAGACAGATAAGATTAGGACCGACCAAATCAGACATGCAGTGCGCTGTTTAAGCTAATAGTTGTTTTTACTGAGTGGCGTCCCCATAATGGAAAAGTACCAATTTACTCTATCTGTGATATTAGTGTTGAGTTTATTTTCCATGTTTGTATGATTTTGTTGTGGCCCCTTTACAGTCTTTTTTTATTTTTTGTGTCTGTGATGTTACTTCTTGTTTTAAATAAAATTTATTTTCTTGCTTGTGATACTAGTTTGTAAGGTTTTAATGTTATAAGAAAACTACGCTTTGAACTTGGGCCCTCTACACTAGTGTGGAGTAACAGACGATGATAATCACCCTTGCTTTTTGCCTATAAAAAAATTCATGTGTATATACTAGCTGGGAAAGTGGAAACAGATATGGTGGAGAGTAATAAACCTATACACGCCAACAAATCTGCTTATTACATTATTACTTCTCTTGTGTTATTTATCAAAAACTGTGGAGAGGGGGGGGAACTGTCATGTTCTGTATTGAAAGAGCCATTGTAGACCTCTAGTGGGGGAGGGGGTTATTCAGTCAAGAGAGAAAATTTGTTTTAATGAATACCCGTTGGTCAATGCCATGAGAGCTATATTCTTATTTTAGAGCGGGTAGTTACTGTCAATGCTGACAGTACGAAAGTGACGCTCAAAAAACATGGATGTGCGCTCTAAAATAAGCGCCCAGGATAGCTTTTGTGCACACCATTTTCCAACGTTTTACAAACTTATTCCCTCGCTTTTGAAGTGTTTTTGGGAGATTATCACCCATTTTCTGAACAGGTTAGATCTTGCCCCATTTGGAATTTCATTTGTTTGATAAGTTCAATAGTTCATAGTGTTTTAGTGAGCTGAGGGGATTTTTTTTGTAGATAATAGTGTAATTTTCTAACTTAAGAATACTAATATTGGTTTTTAGTAAATTTTAATCATTTAGAATTGTAAATTTTATAACTAGATAAGTTTCAGTAAGCTGTGTAATAACAATTGTTAAAATTATTTTTAGTAATAATTACTGATCAATAATTTATATATAATAATAATGTACAACTCATTCCCGCGCACAGGCTTGTCCTATGCGGGAATTAGTAAATATGTTAATGTAAATGTTAATGTAAGTTGAAGAAACATTTTTAATGAGTCCATTTTCATGATAATGAAAAACTGTCAAAACATTTTTACTCAATTCAGACAGAAAATTCCTCAGAGGCATTAAACTAGCTTGTTACTACTACTTCCGGTTGACTAATTTAATGAAAGTATTTGTCTGGTCCTCTAGTAGTACCTAACTTAAGTTCAAAGTTCCAACTTGGTATGATATTTTGTTCATATATGCGCACGCACGCACGCACACACAGATAGAACAATTGTTAAAAACATGTTTTTTTGGGTTCACGAGGCCTGAAAATGTTTATTTCCGGTGAAAACTTGATGTGGCAAAATTGACATGAAAACAATATTTATTTCCTTCCTTACATATTCATATATATATGAACATATGGGACAAGAGAAGGTAAAAAAGCTGAAAAATTAATCTATAAAATATTTTTAGTGTAAATATTATATAGTTCCTTTATACCTTATACCATTTTTTTCAGTCTTTGATTGCTCGTGGAGTAAACGTAGATCCAGTTGGCAAGTGGTCTAAAGTGGGGCTTGTCGTTTACAGTTCACCTGTTCCAATTGGAGCAACTCCAGAATATTTAGCCGGTCACTACATATTACAGGTAAGTAATTATCTACATATTTGAAAATTATGTTGGCGTATCTAAAAAGGTCACCTGTTCTTTTATTTCTTAAACATAAGAAATTAAAACAAAAGTTTTGTTTTATAAGATATCACATTAATCATTTTAAGGCCAGACAAAAAGTATTTGTCTATACCAAAAGAGCCACAGTTTTTAAAGCAGTTGCAGGTGAAAAAGGCCAGGCTTTTTCAATGTCACATTAATGAGGTTTTATGTAATGGTATGTTGCGTGGCTAAAAATTTGAATATTTTTTTATTTTGTTCCTATTTTATCAGACGTTAATGTGCCATATAAATAAATTCAGTGGTTATAAAAAAAAATTTGTGTGAAACACTCACACAACTTTCTCTTGGCAATGCAAATAATGAACAATATAACCTGACATTAGAAATAAACAAAAAACTAACCTCAAAAAACATAACCTAATTTTAATAATGAGTGAATGATGCAAAATGAAAACTAACCTTAGTTTGGCTTAATAATACGGAAATTTTTTTTTTTTTTTTTTTTTTGCTACTTGCATCCTGGAGACTCCAAAGGGAGTATAGGACATGTCAAGGTGAAATTGATGAACTGAAAGTTTATCACCAATGTGATAAATTTACTACTTACCACCAAAATTTGTTTTTGCTACTGCTTACTTCAGTAGGCTTGTCATGAACCCTATTGAATTAAATATCACACACAATAAATAATAAAAATAAATCAAACACAATGATAAATTCATCACTTACCAATAATTTCCCCCTACCACTGCTTAACTCAGCAGGCTTGTCAAGAACCCCTTTGTATCAAATTGTACACAATATTTGGTTAATTAAAGTTAAATACCAAAACTATTTGGAAAGGAATTCGTGCACACTGTAAAATGTTTCATCAATCAAATATTGTTTTAGCTTTTTTTTAAAATGACTTAAATTGTCACAACTTTTTAAACCTTGAGGCAATTTATTGATGTATTTTCTACCTGCATAAGTTGGTTTTTGTTCAAACAATTTAGTGTTGTGATTAGCAACATAATAATCGATTCTGTTTCTTGTGTAGTGGTTGTGAACATCTAAATTCTGTAAAAAGGTATTTTTCTTTACGTACATTATCACTTCAAAAATGTACGAAGAAGGAACCGTGAGCAATTGCAGCTCTTTAAATAGTGATCTGCATGAGGTAAGGTGGTTGACTCCCATCATACACCTAATAGCTTTTTTCTGTATTTTAAAAACTCTTTCCATGTTACCCTGTGATGAATTACCCCATACTAATATGGCATACCTGATATGAGATAAAATTAAACCATGATACTGGTATAAGCAATTTTTTATCATTTAATCTGGCAATTTGTTTTAATGCAAATACCCCAGATGATATTTTACTACAAATTTGATCGGTGTAATAATCCCACGATAGGGTCCTATCTAGTGACACTCCTAGAAACTTCACTGTTTGCACATGATCTAGGATATTATTTTGTATCAAGACATCCACTTCTCTGTTTTCCCTTACATTGTGTTTGTTTTTGAACTGTAAGAACTGACACTTTTTCCCATTAACTGTTAACATTAATTCATTCAGAAATTGGACTACAGATTCTACGCTAATCTGTGTGTTCACTTCGAGACTATCTACCAGTAAACTTTTGTTTATGATTGAAGTATCATCAGCAAACAATAAAGCTTTACTGTTGGGTAAGATATCTGGTAATCTATTTATATACAACAAAAACAAAATGGGACCTAAAATTGAACCCTGTGGAACACCAGCTTTGACATCAAGCTTTTCAGACAAAATTTTTGTAAGTTTCCCCCTAACTACTCTAGTTATTTCTACGCACTGTACTCTACCTACCAGATAAGACTGAAACCATTTAAGTTCTACGCCCCTAATACCTAATGACTCTAACATTTTCAACAAAACTTCATGATCAACACAGTCGAAAGCTTTACTGAGTTCAAAAACACAGCTAAGGCTTTCTCTCCTGCATCCAATATATCAACTATCTGCTCAAAAAGTGAGACAATAGCAGTTTTGGTTGACTTACCCTTTAGGAAACCATGCTGATCTTTTGAGATGATAAGGTTTTCAGTCAAAAAATTGATTAACCTAATGAACACTACCTTTTCAAAAATTTTGCTAATAGTGTTTAATATACTTATGGGCCTATAATTTTCAACTACTTGGGTATTGCCATTCTTAAACACAGGCAATATTTTACCTTCCTTCAGTTGCTTTGGAAATACACCTCTTTCCAGGGAGAAGTTAATTAGATGAAGGAGAGGTGTTAATAAAAACTTTTTACATTTTTTAACAACAATACTTGAGATCCCATCTAACCCTACCGTTTTCTTACTTTTTAAGCTATCGATAACTGATTCTAGTTCCTCATATGAAACTGAGCTAAATACAAAATTATCTACAACTCTATCCCCCCTAACTTCATAATATCCCTCAGTTTCCGTAATCTGCTGTTTAAGCTTTGAAGCTACTTCCTGATAATACTTATTAAAATAATTACTAATTTCTGATCCATTCTCTATAACTTCATTATTACTATTAACAATTTTTGGTATATCTGTGTATCCCCTATTACTAACTACATTCCGATTCCTATTTATTGTTTCCCATATTGCTGAGTTTAAATTAGTTGATTTACGAAGGACTTAAGCAGTTTTTTTGCATTTAGCACTCTGAACTTTTTTAGCATAATATTTTTTAATTTGTTTGTATCTTTGCTCATTCAATTCATTTTTATCTGATTTGAACTCAGAGTAGACATCTCTGACTTCAGATTTCAGTTTCAAAATATCCCCTGTAATCCATTGGTCTATTTCACTAATTCTCTTTGTTAAAACTACCCTTTTTACTGGACAACTACTATTATAGTGAAATTTTAAAGTTTCAATAAAGTAATGATATTTTTGATTAATTTCGGAAGCATTGATAACAGTCTTCCAATCTTCTTTGGATAAACTGTGCAATAAACAATTAATATTACCCTTGTCCTCTTGCCTAATTTCTTTATTAACTTTTTGATTCAGGGCCTGACCACCTAAATGCTGAATTTCTATTACTTGGTACCCGTGATCAGAGAATTCTGAACCCCCTAACCTAACCTGACAACTAACAATATTTGTTAGAATATTATCTATTATCGTTTGAGAATGGCTAGTAATCCTTGTATAATCACTAACTTTTATATCCAGATTGTTCATGTTCACGATATCCCTGAACTCTTCGGACATTTTACTCTGAATAGCAAGATTTACATTATAATCACCCATAACAACAACTCTTAAGTACCGTTCAGTCAAACTCTCCAGCAATGCACTGAACAATTTACAGAACTGGTCCCAATCACCATTTGGAGACCTATAAACACCAACGACAGCCGTCCTTTCCTGTACCCCCAACCTAACTTCTAATCCTACTACTTCCATATTCATTTCCTGAGAAAACCTGTCTACAAAAGGTAAGTTACGTGTATGTATGTTCCTACTAATATTAGTCAGTATACAGACTCCTCCACTTTTATGAAATTTCCTGCAGTAAGAAGCATTAATAGAAAACCCCGGAAAGCTAATCATAGGAATCTCATTACTTTTTAACCCATGTTCGGTGAATAATACCATATCTGGGTTCTCAGACCTTAAAAATATTTCAACTCTCTCTCTATTTTATTACTTAAATATTGAATATTTTGGTGCAAAATAGAGAAGTGAGATGTATTCCTAACCTGAACTTGATTGATGAAATCATTTTGTGCACCTACCTGTTTATTTCCTATAATTTCTGCATCTGTTGGTAGTGGATGCACTAACCTATCATCCGGATTTAAACCTAACCTGTCATTACCTATTTGTAGCACCTGTGATTGCTTAATGTGAGGTTGGGTTGTCCTAACATAACCTACCCTTCTTTTTCTTAACTTTTTTCTCCCTTTTTAGCCATTTCATTAAAAAAGTATCCTTAGATTTTAATATCTGGGAGTTTACATGTAACGAGGGAAGCTAATCTATCACACAGTATGTTTTTGACTGATGCTGAAAATGACTCTGACGCGAAACTAAGATTTGTAGAAAAATACTTAAAATTAAAGTTTTAGATGTTTTAATTTCCTTTAAATTTTGTTATTTACACTTTTGTCGTAAAATTCATACTACGGCTGAAATATTAAAAATTTGATTGTTTTACAGATTTTCATGAAAAAAAAAACAGAAAATCACTAATTAGCGCTAAACTAAACGTTATACAAAGAAATGTTTGAAATAAAAGTGGTAGGTTTTTAAATGTTCTACAACTTTGATTGTATCCACTTTTGCCCTAAAATGTATATTAAGGCCGCAATCTCAGAAAAAACATTTTTTCTACAAGAGCACAGCCTCCCCAAGAATTTAAGTAGATATTGCACCTGCTTTATCTTGTAGAGCATAAAAAATGTTGTAAATGAGGCGATTTTTAAAAAAATTGTTAGCCGTTTTTGAGAAACTCTGAAAAAGTGAAAAATTGCACGAATAAACTACTACTTCCGGTTCATTGATTTTGATGAAAATGTTTGCGTTGGGTCCTCTAGTGGTACCTGACTTAAGTTTCAAGTTTCTACTTTGTACGATTTTCCGTTCTTGAGGTATTTTGTTTGCACGCACACACACAGACCAATCTCTAAAAACATGTTTGTTTTTGGGTTCAGGGGGTCTGAAAATGTGTATCCGCTGAAAACTCGGATTTCGAAGAATCGACATGAAAACATTACTTTCCTCCCTGTATATTCATGTAGGCAAGAGAAAGTAAACATCTGGTGTGAAATGCACGACTGTCTCTGGTCAGTGTAAATAAAAAACACAACTTAATTTTAATCATGAGTGACAGACATTAAATGAAAATCAACTTCTGTTCAGTTTAAAAATAAAGGAAATCAGTAATTTACACTAAACTAGGCTCTGTAGAAAAAAAAATGCTTCAAATAGAAGATTAAGATTTTTTTTGTTTTCTATAACTTTGTATACACTTTTGCCGTAAAATGCATATTTTACATTAACATTACATATTAACATTTTTTACCATGAGAGCACAAGGCCCCCCAAGAATTTTAGTCGGTCGCATTGGCGCAGTTGGTAACGTGCTCGCCTCTCATCATGCGGTCTTGGGTTCGAATCCCATTCAGGCACGGCATCTTTTCATACGTTACACACAATCATTTCATCTTTCACCGTCTGCATTAGCAGTAATTGCAGAACAGTCGGACGTTAAACAAAAAAAAAAAAAGAAAAGAATTTTAGCAGGCATGGCACTTACCCTTTCTTAAAGAGCATTAAAAATGGAGTAAACTAAATTATTTAAAAAAAGAAGTTGTAAGCCGTTATTGAGAAAATGGCAAAAAAGTTAAAAATTTAAAAACCCTACAACTTTCATATAATAATTTGTTTCCACCGAGCCTAGTTAGTGCCATATAATGACAATTAGTGCCAAAATGAAAATCAACCTCTATATTATAGAGGTTGATTTTCATTTTGCGTCATTCACTTATGATTAAACGTAGGTTATATTGATCATTATTTGCTTTGGCAAGAGAAAGTTTTGTGAATGCTTGACACAGATTTTTATTGATGGAGGAAGAGGTTTTGTTGTAAATAATTGTACATTTCTTGTGATTTCAGGGTGCTTCAAGTATGTTACCAGTGATGGCGTTAGCTCCACAAGAAAATGAAAGGATATTAGACATGTGTGCTGCTCCTGGTGGTAAAGCTTCTCATATCGGTATGTTGTTTATCTCTGTATTAGGCATGAATGGTGCATAGGTAAATAAATTGATGGTGAAGTTGAACTTAAGAGTTTTATTCTTAGTTCAACCTTTTGATAGTACAGTAACCTTTTGATAGTAATCTCTTGCCATTTATGGTCTTGATTTTCCCAGTTGTTTTTCCAACTTGTCATTTATAGGTAACAAATCTGTTGTACTCTCTCTATCCGAGTCTGGTTGATTTAAATGTGAGCTTCAGCCACATGCTGTCTGCTAATTATTATGAACTTTGTTTTCAGGACTTTGATACAGAGTCCAAGCTGCTGACTGCTTTGCCTAGCACAAAAAATAGTGGGGGGAGCATCTCCTAGTTATAACCTCAAAATCATGAGCGCCACAATAGAAAAAATCCTGTATAATTAGAATGCTAAGAGCATCCAGCTAGTTGATTTTTTTTGGAGCATGACTGTTTTTTTTTGGTAGACTATCACTTCTTAAGTCTACTGTGAAATATTGAAAAGAATTTTGTGGTTAGCCACGTAATAATAGTTTCTGTTTTGTGTATTATGATATTGGACATAACAATTTTGTTTAAAAGTATTTTGCCTAACATACAATATCACCTCAAAAATGTAGAGTGAGAACTGTAAGCAATGGAAGCTCCTTTAATAGTGGCCTGCATGAGTTGAGGTGGTTAACTCTCCCTCCATACACCTAATAGCTTTCTTTTGAATTTTGAAAACCCTATCCTTGTTACCCATATTAGAGATCCCCCACATTAAAATATCATAATGAATATCAGACAGAGTTAGAGACCACAATAAGCTGCCATTAGTAATTTTTTATCATTAAATCTGGCAATTTGTTTTAATACAAACTCGTAATATGATATTTTACTACTAACCTGACTGGTATAGAGAACCCAAGAAAAATATGTATCTAGTGAACATGAAGTGGCTAGCATCCCAGTTCTTCGCCGTTGATGAAGAGCTTTAAATCGTCGTGACGGATTTTTATGCAAAAGCTATTTAAAAAATGGTGAACCGGTTTGACAAGTGCTTGAATTTGTTTGGATGCTATGTGAAAAAGTAAATAAAATGTGTAGTTTTATGTAATAAAATCGTATCTGTACTAGTCTTATGTATTGAGGATCAACCAGAAATCATAATAACATGAATACCTAATCCAGAACTACCAATCCAGAATAAATAAATAACTACTCATAAACAAAAGAAATTATATTAAAAAAGGATATAAAAGCCAGAATCTTAATGAAATAACCAAACTCAAAACAGCAACTAAATAATAAAATAATTCCCAAATGAAGTTAAGATTGGTCATGGAATTTTTATTTCAAAATGGCAGTTACTTTTTGGATAGCCCTCATAATAAGAATGTTACATAACTACCATTATGTGGTCATGTTGCTGTCAAATCAATTCTTGTCATTTTGATGAGTGTTTTATCTTAGTGGAGATTGGCTTAGGTTATTTTTACGCTCCAGCCTGATTCACCCTGATAAGTAAATTTTGATTACCTTCTATACAGTTGTCATCAGAATATCTAAAATCAGTCCCATTTTATCAATAGGTTAGGATTCCTGATTATTATTATTTTAACAAAGCACATAGTTTGTATTCAATTTACTTGGTTGTTGTATTTATCACTTTGTTTCTATTTGATTAGCTGCGATAATGAAGAATACTGGAGTGTTATTCGCCAACGATGTGAATGCAGATCGTTCAAAAGCTATCGTTGGTAATTTCCACCGGCTTGGGGTTATTAATTCAATCATTTGTTCATATGATGGACGCAATTTCAGTAAAGTAAGTATTTAATTGTTGTCATATCTACTTGTTTGATGGCCTTTAAAAAAATGTTACTATTCTGTTTTTATTTATACAGTAAAACACGGCTCAACTGTAACCTGGGTTAACTGAAACTGATCTATTTTTTAAAAAATTTGATTATTGCTGTAATGTATTTCAATACTGCATATAATGTACATTACTGAATTTTAATTTAAATATGTAGCATTGTTAAGGTACAGACAGTATTCAATTAAATAAATTACGTCTTGTCAGGTTTCAATATTCTTGGAATTTGTTTTAGGTTACCGTAAGTTTTGTTGAACAGCGTGAGGAATCTTCACCATCAGACATACTTTTAATAAAAAGATGGCGTGATATTGCCGCATAACTGTAAATACTGTACTGTAATTAAAATAAGACTTTTTGGGTTTTTTTAATTACTGTATATTTACTTCTGGTTTTTTTTGGCTCTTTCTCCTACACCAAAAAAAATTTGGAGTGATCAAAACCGGCAAAAGCTTCTGCCGGGCATGGTCAGTAAGGTCCAGATTTTGAGATGCAACCTCAATGTGATAACCTTAAATAGGTAGAGCATCAGCTCTACTGAACTGGAAAGGAGAGGCTGAAACTGTATCGCTAAATCGAAGTCACTCTATCCCACGCTGTAACACATTCCATGTTTTTGTGGGTTTCTTATGCTGTTTTGCTGTAATTTCTTCTTTTTCTGTATTGTTCTTAGAAAAAAATGGAATTTAATTATTGGGATTTTTAATTTATTGTTTTATTTCCAGTTAATGAAAGGATTTGATCGTGTGTTATTGGATGCGCCATGTTCAGGTACGGGTGTCATATCAAAAGATCCGTCGGTTAAGATTAACAAAGACCAACAAGATATTCAACGGTGTTTCAGTCTACAGAGGCAGTTGTTGATTGATGCAATCGATTGTCTAAATGCTAAATCTGCAACTGGTGGCTATATAGTCTACTCTACGTGTTCTGTCTTGGTTAGTATATCTTCACTAACTGAAATACTGGTTTCTTTGAATGGTCAAGAGAAAGTTGTGTGAGTTTCACACCTGATTTTTTTGTAGTTTTATCCATCTAAAACCTTTATTATATGCACTTTGTAACAAATTTGGCTCTACACAAAAATTTTATAAGCCCCACGTTGGGCAGCCCAAAATGTAGAATCACTAGTCTACACAAAATTTAATTAATAGGTTAAGGTTATATTAATAGAATGAAAAGCTTAAAAACCTTTTAAATGAATTTAACCCATATAATCCGAGATATTTTTTCGTGAAATTTTTCTTTGAAATTGGCTATACATGTTCCTAATTTTCTATTTTGAAGAGTAGACTATGTTATTTGAAAAATTTTTACTGTCTTCCAGGTGAAAACGGAAGTTGCGAAAACGCAACACTAGGCACATACAGTAGCATTAGCTACTGTTGCGAGAACGCAACACTAGGTATACGCAATATCACGTTGGATAAATAAAATTTTCAGTATGTTTACTGGTTATTTTATTTTAATATTTTATTTTTTTCAATCAGTGTTCTTACATATTATTTATTTATTTTTTTGTTATAAACTAATCTAATCAAAAAATTTATTCTACTTCAGTGTATTGTTACAAATTTGTGATACAATTACATATTACTAATTAACAGAATAATGATAGCCTACTACCTAAATAATAAAAAAGATGAATCGGATGTTTTAGGGAGATTTTCTGCAAACCGAAAAAGAACAGATGCACCCAATCCAAGCTCTCTTTTATTTTCTCTTGACTTTTCAGCGCCTTGATAAATGTCGAAATCAATACAATAGCCTAATTTTAAATTGTGACACCACGCTTTATAACCAAAGCGAATTGGGTTTCCTCGAATAAATTGTTTCATGCCATGTCTTCCGTAGTAAGGGATCATCGATTCATCGACGCTAGATTCGTGCTCCCAAATTATGAATTCTTTGCTTTCAGTGACGTAAGGTAGGGTCTAATTTTTGAAACCCGATCTTCTTTATCTAATAGTTCGTTGTCGTTCAAATGTAGGAACCGCATGACTTCATCAAATCTATCACGACGTATTGCGTCTGACACAAGAACGTTGTGAGTGTCAAAACTTTCTTCCCAGTACATCCGGCACCTTGGAACTTGAATATAGCCACTAAGAATTATGATACCAATGAAAACTCTTATTTCATCAACTGACAAATGAACCTGAGGTTTACTGTTTTGTGTAGCGTATACAACAGTTTGCTTTACTATCCATTCAATCAAGTCATCATCGAAAAAAAATCAAAAATTTCATTTGGAGTCAACGGACGATCAATAAAACGTGGTTCATAGAAAAGTGGATTTTTTTCTGCCACTTTCGTTTTTATTTCTGTCGATCCGATATCTGTCTTTTCCCATTCCCGCTTCACATCTGTTGAATCAGTATTTTTCCATTTGTAATTTTTTTTATTATTTTTATCAGAATTCCTCCGGTTCAGATTTTTTTTGTTACACCAGAAGAACTGGGAACTCTAGTATCTACGTGAGGCAATTCTTCATTTTGTACTTCCGTATTTCCATCATACCTAAGCTCATTTTCATCGTTTCTACACTCAAGTAGTAATTGTCCTTCAGAACGTAGCTGATTTGCGTTCAAGTTATTTACATCACCGCCAACATCTTCATCACCGCTGTCTTCGTCAGTGTCGTCTCCAAATATTGCAGGTGGTGTACAAAAAACATTAATTTTTCCTGCATGCAAAAGCAGGGTCTTCCTCTTCATCTAAATGTTGCAGATAGTCAAGTATCTCATGTACATTCATTTGCCTAAAAATGAAATAAAAATATCACTTGTTGGAAAAAGACATCATATCGGCCTAGTGTTGCGAAAACGCAACTTCAATTTTTGTCCCACGTTTATGAATATATTTATGCAGATATGACGGTTAGCTGAAATTACTAACTAATCTTTACTATCTAAAGCATGTAAAAAAAATAGTAGCGTTAAATTAGCAGTTAAAATTTTAAAGAATCCTTACCTTTTTTCTCCCATGGTTTACTCTCGAAAAGAACGTGTACACAAGCTAGAAATTATAACAAAGCTGGAACTGAACTGACGAAACAAAACGGAAGGGAATTGATGGAATGCGACCTTGGTATGTTTAGTCTTAACTATTGTAACATCCACAAGTTTACAAACAACAAGATTAAACTACAGTCGGTGACAAAATAAACTCGGTGCATTATGTTGCAAAAACGCAACACTAGGATTATATGGGTTAATTGAGGATCAAATAGTCTTATTAGAAATAAATATTCTCAGGGGTTTTTTAAATTAGAATAATTGTTTATTGTTATAAATAAAATGTTAAACTTTAACCCTTTTAGTACCAACGTCCGGAAAACAGGATGTTGATATATTTTACGTAGTGACAACATCCGGTTTAGTGGACGTCCATAAGTTATGCATAAAGTGCCAACTTCCAGAAAACCGAACATTTACAAAAAAACTTTAAAAAAAATTAATGGAATAATGTATTTTGAAACAGTGTTCATTGTGTAGTGAGTGACTTGCACGCTAGCCTGCAAAGGGGAAGGTCCCGGGCTCGATTCCCGGCTAGGGTCTGGAAATCTTAACACGTTAAAACCCACAGATTAAGGTACCAAAACCCACAGTAGTTGCTAATTACCAAGCTGTCAATGCGACTTCATATAAACTAAAAAAAAAATATTTTGAATATTTTTAATGTTCAAATGATTTCTTTTTTATGAACATAAAAATTCATTTTTAACCGGAAATTTTATTTTTCTGTAACCTTGAAATTTGGGTTAGCAATGACAGGCTTATGCCTGCAAGTTTTCAAAATAAGAGGTGGCACTTTTGTGTACACCCTTATTTAAATTAAATGGCTTAGAATCAAACTTTTAAATATTGTTTTGGCACTGAAAGGGTTAAACTTATGAACTTAAAAAAAAATACAAAAAAGACAATCTAAACAAAATCAATTTACTGAATCAGGTTTTTAAAAATGAAATCTGACCGGCTTTATTTAATTACATTTTTAAAAATTAAAATTTTGAAAAAATTTTGAAAAGGTTTAATGAATTTAGTATTAGAATATGATTTTGTAAATGTTTATTTCAGCTGTTAGTTATTATTTCTTATGATGATTTACTGGTTTTCGAAGTACTTATCTTGTCTCTTAATTGCAGATTGTGTTTAAACTGTTGTTCATTGTTCCGTCGGTCTAGTGTCTGTATTTGTCATAGTTTTTTCATGTATTAATGTTCTGTCGCTTTTAAATCTGATGCTACAGATCTATATGACACTTTATGCTGTATATTTATATTTAATTGAAAACTTTATTTTATAATATATTCGTTAATTTAATGGGGCATATTCATGGTTGTTGTCAGTTTATCCACCTGGCCACAACAGGACACCCACTCAAGAATGAATTCGCTTATATGAAAGTTGAATTTTGTTTGGTTTTATAAAACTTCAAATAAAAAGCTGGTGTGAAACACACAACTTTCTCTTGCCAATGCAAATGTATGAACTATATAATCTAACATAAGAAATAAACAGAGAAACTAACCTCAAAAAACAACCTTATTTTAATCATGAGTGAAAGACACAAAATGAAAATCAACCTCAATTTGGCTTAAAAATATGAAAAATCACTCTTTCACGCTAATCTAGGTTCTGCAGAGAAAAATGCTCTAAGTAAAAGTTGTAGATCTTTTATTTCCTATAAATTTGATTATATACACTTTTGTCATAAAATGCAAGGCTGAAATCGGAAAAAAAATTTTGTTTACAAGTTTTCGTGAGAAATAAACAGAAAATCGTTAATTACTGCTGAACTAAGCGTTATAGAAAAAATTGTTTGAAATAAAAGTTGTAGGATTTTTTATTCTCTACAACTTTCATTTTATGTATTTTTGCCTTAGAATGCATATTAAAGCCGCAATCTTAAAAAAACCATTTCTTTACGTGAAAACAGCCTTTCCAAGAATTTCAGTAGACATGGCGCCTACCCTATCTTGTAAAGCATAAAAAATGTAGTAAATGAGGTGATTTTTAAAAAAACCGTAGGAGCCATTTTTGAGAATCGTTAAAAAGTGAAAAATGACACAAATAAACTACTACTTTCCGGTTGACAGATTTTGATGAAAATTTTCATCTAGAGTCCGATAGTAGTATCTAACTTAAGTTTCAATTTCGTACAATGTTCCGTTCTTGAGATATTCTGTTCACACACACACACACACACACACACACACAGACCAATCGCTAAAAACGTGTTTTTGGGGTTCAGGGAGTCTAAAAACTTATAGATCCAATGAAAACTATTTCGAAAAATTGACATGAAAACAATACTTTCCTTCCTGTATATTCATGTAAGCAAGAAAAAGTAAAAATGTAATTTGGTATTAAAAATATGAGTTTTGAATATATTTAATGTTTCGTATTGCTGTTTCTTAATTTTCTTTAATTTAGAATTTTAACTTTAATGTTTTTTCGAACTGTAGGAACACTTATGATTTCAGTTGTACTACTATGTGTCGTCTCTTCTACTAAAATAAACAGCTGATTATTAAGATATTTGATGAGATCGTTAAATTATGATATTTATAGTTGAAACTAATATGATTTTAAATTAGAATAAGCCAGTTTAGTTTTATCTATACTAATATAATAAAGAAGAAACGTCTGTTTGTATGAGGTAATCTCAGAAACTACTTAACTGATTTAAATAAACATAACCTAATTTTAATCATGAGTGAAAGACCCAAAATGAAAATCGACCTGTTTGACTTAAAAATTTGGAAAATCACTCTTTCTCACTAAACTAGGCTCCGTGGAGAAAAATTCTCTCAATAAAAGTTGTAGATGTTTTAATTTTCTATAAATTTAATTATATACAATTTTGTCGTAAAATGCATACTAAGGCCGAAATCTTAAAAAAATCAATTTTTCACACGTTTTCGTGAGAAAAAAACAGAAAATCGCTAATTACTGCTAAACTAAGCGTTATACAAAAAAAAGTGTTTGAAATAAAAGTTGTAGGATTTTAAATTCTCTACAACTTTTATTAAATAAATATTTGTGCTAAAATGCATATTAAAGCTGTAATATTTAAAAAAAAATTGTTTTACGTGAAAACAGCCTCACCGAGAATTTCAGCAAACATGGAGCATGCTCTATCTTGTAGAGCATAAAAAATTAGTAAATTAGGCGATTTTTAAAAAAATCGTAGGACCAGTTTTCAAGAAAATCGCAAAAAAGTGAAAAATTACATGAATAATCTACTACTTCCAGTTGACCGATTTTGATGAAAATGTTAGTGTTGGGTCCGGTAGTGGTATGTAACTTAAGTTTCAAGTTCGTACGATGTTCTGTTCTTGAGAAATTCTGTTCACACACACACACACACAGACCAATCGCAAAAAACATGTTTTTTGGGTTCAGGGGTTCTGAAAAAGTATAGATCCGGTGAAAACTCGATTTTGAAAAATTGACATGAAAACAATACTTTCCTTCCTATATATTCATATAGACAAGAGAAAGTAAAAATTGATGTTTCATGTGTGAAGCCGCGCAGGGCGTGCTAGTAATTTATAAAGATTAAGAATTTAATTAGAAATGTTTACACATCATTAATAGTCAGATTATAAACAAACCTGTTTATTGGCTAACCTGTTCAGTATAAGAAATCAACAACCACGTTTTTATGTTAAGAAAAAATTATTGGTATACCTGTATGCTATTTTAACACCACCATGTATACTATCATATAATGCTACAACTTTTAGGCAAATTCCATTTGATCAGGACAGGGTCTGGTTGCATTTACTATCGGTTTCATAATCATAGAGACCAGAGTTTGAACACTTGCATCTCCAAAGCTACGAGTCAGATTTTAACATATTTTACATCAATATTTAGCTCATTTTATTCTGTGTTGACCTATAATAGTCCTATATTTTTAATGTTGTTTAAAAATTGCCATATCGAGGTTGACAGACAAAAAGACCCGGTTTTTTTGCTACCGCAACAAATTTCATGCGTTTAGAGGCATGTAACTCAGTAACTATTTGACCGAAAAGTTTTAAATTTTAATACAACTTAGACAATTATATTCTTACAGTGTATACGACATTTCAAGTTCGTACGTTATTTAAATTGTGATTTATTTACAATATTCTGAACCCTTGATATCTTGGTAACTGCTCGATCGTTCGGCACGGACAAACTATCATTTTATTCAGTGTAAAAACCTTAGTACAAATATGTTAATAAACATGAAATATTTGATTGGCCAATGCTGTGGTAGAATTTTTAAAATTTTGAAAAATAGACTGGCTAATGCGGGGGGGGCACTACTATCCATGTTGCCTGAATCTGACTGTCTATCTGAATTGACAGTGCAGTCTGTCAATTCAGGTAGACAGTCCGACAGGATGTCACGAACCAAAACTAGCAACAGATAGTAGTCTTACTTATCTATTATTAGCTAGACTCTGCTGAATCTATAATAAATATTATTTGTGTTTTATTAATTGATTAATTAAGTGTTGTTTTTCTGTTTTTTTAGCCGGAAGAAAATGAGTGGGTTATTGACTACGCGTTAAAGAAGCGAGATGTAAAACTGGTCGACACAGGACTTGAATTCGGAAATGAAGGATTTACAAATTACCGTAATTTAAGGTGCGTATTCATTCAAATTCTTTGCTTTTTCCAAGTCGTAAAAATATGTACCAGCATTGGCTGTTAGTATTAGGAAAAGTTCTTGATCAAAATTAATTTCAATTTTTTACCACCGTGATTATTTATTATTCATCGATGCTTATCTTGCAAGCTCTGCTAAATAGTGCACTGGGTTGCGACTGATTGGTGGCACAGTGTGTAGTATTTAAATGAAATAAATTTCGCTCCTGCTGATTGATATTGCTTGTACATAGGGTTAATCCCAAAAGTTCCGGTACTTTTTTTATTATTGATTAAAAATAAATTTACAATCTCTTTAGAACTTTTTAAAGTACTCTTCTCCTGACTCGCATTTTCCTATGCTTTACTTATCCGTCGTAGGCTCCTTGGAATGTTTCAACAGGGACCTCTCATAGATAGGCTGTCGAAGCTTCTTTTACACTCTTCAGCATCTCATGGCAGTGTCCATTCAGAGTTCTTATCTTTGGAAACAAAAAGGTCTGCTAGTGCCAAGTCAAAATTCAGGCTCTCTTTTGTAGTGTGTGAGCAATTCCTGGCATTATAACCAACAGGCACGGTTCCTTCTTGTTAAAATCCTTGATTAAAAAGCACTGAACAACTGATTTGGATATGCCACTTTCTTCAGCTGACATCCGGATGCTCATTCGTTGATCGCTGTCCAAAAGTACATGGTCTGCACCAAGATGGTGTTAAAATTTCTTACTGATGACATGAAGGAACTGCGCCTGTTGAAAATCCAGGAATTGCTTGAATGCCAAGAAAACAAGATTGAAATTTTGACTTGACACTAGCTTACTTCTTTTTGTTTCCCAAGATAAAAAGAACTCTGAAAGGCATCACCATGGGACATTGGAGAGAGTAAAAGAATCTCTGATGACCTGACTATGAGAGGTCCTAGTTGAGACCTTCCAGGGAGCCTACGAGAGCTGGGTGAAGCTTTTGAAAATGCGCATAAAGTCCGGAGGAGAGTACGTAGAAAAGTTCTAAAGAGATTGTAAATTTATGTTAAATAAATGGCAATAAAAAAATATCACAGCTTTTGGGACAGATCCTGTTTTCTAATACGTCTGATAATATTCAAAATTTGATCTACATGTTATACCTTCTTTAAAGTTTTATACACATAGTAAATCCAGAAAGTAAGTTTCATTTGGTTATAATAACCAAATGAATACAGATACAGACAAACTACTTATTGTATACCATCTTTACACATTCATCACCATTTTGGAGACAAAAGTTTTTGTATGTCTTATTCATAGAATGTTGTCACCAGTGTAACTTGAACCACGTGGTAACTTGCTCTTTGAGCTCGAAATGGTTGAATTTCTGTCCATCAAGGAACATTTTTAGGTGCAAAAAGAGATGAAAGTTACTAGTGGTCAGGGCTGTATGCGGCAGGTGGCCTAATTGGTTCCAGCTGAAGTCCTGTAAGAGTTGTGTCTTGGTAGCAGTATGATTGTTTGTTAGTATTCTTTGGCCTTTATTGTGTATTGTTCTGCAGAGTTTCCCAAGCGCCTCCCAATAAACATTTGCATTGATTGTTTTATCCTGCTGCAAAAATTTCATTTGTAAAATGTCGTGCTGATCACAAGAAACTGTGCATAAGATTTTTCGCCGTGAGTCTTTGCTGGTGATGGAGTTAGTTGCTCGTTGCATTTTCTCTGTACTTCTCACAAATCTGTCAATAAATTTCAGCTGCTTTAGTGTTTTTGCATTCAGAAAACGAATGATCTAATCAGTCTTTCAGCTTGTTACACAAAAGCAATGAACTTCATCCAAAAAAAATACCATATTAAACTACTTCATTATCACAATCAGTCATTTTGTTAAAATTAAGAAATTACTGTGTTAAAAATTACACTAAAATTATTAGAAATTATTAAAAATTACATCCATAAATACATGAAGTCCTTCTATCTATAAAGTACAGTCAAAATATTCCTTAATATTAAAAAGGATTTTTTTTCAGCCAGTTTGAAAATTTATTGCTGAAATCCGTGCCTGATAAGTCTTGGCAGATGGTAGGCAGTAATTTAACCATATTAATATCCAAGGATATGTGAAATTTCCTAGTTTTTGTCAATCTACATCTTTGAAAGTCCAATTTCTCGCACTGTCTAGTGCTGTCATGTTTTGTGCTTTTAGTAGAGTAGTTGTACAAATTACCTTAACCCATCTGCAGCGGTACGCGTAAAATTATGTGTCTTTGATAAGTGTGTAAGCATTCAACAGTCTGTTAGTTTGTGGAGGTCATTCAAGGCGTACCCTAGTAACATGTGTAGTTTAAATGTAGCCAATGAAACGAGGTACAAGCTATGCTTTTCAGAAACAAAATACGATACGTGGGAAATTTTCTATTGATGTCTAAATGTTGTGGTAAAACTGATTGTGTACATATTTCCTAAAAGACCTGTGCGAGGCTATAGGTCATGGAAAAATTTAGTTACAAGTGCGTTTAAAAGCTAGAATTGTAGAGGGGAATGTTTTACGTAGAATAGTGGTCTTTGCAAGGTCAAGCATAGCTCATTGGGTACAAGAGAGAGATCGAAACATCTGTATGTCTGTATTGTGTAATATGTTTACGTTCCCCTTTCCATAAGATTTATGGCCACCCTTCAAAAATATACTACGATTGTTATATATGTATTTGTTCACAAAATCTTGCTCTTTTATATGTTGCTTTTATATCTGTACGAATGGTTCAATGAACTGAGTTGAAAGACGCGGGATTTTGTACTTTCCTTCAGTCTGACTGCATATCCCACTTCGTTTTTATTAGCCGTGGCATATAGTGGTGAGTTTGTTTAATACGTTACGTTTAATACACGTACGTTACATCAAATTTTTTGTTAGATATTTTTCTATAATACAAACTAAAAAAAAACAGGAAAAAATATATGTAGGCCTGAAATTTTAGCTTCAAAGCTGAAAATGTACACGAATTGCAACATGTTTTGCGTAAGTTAGCTTTATAAGGCGTAAAAAAACTGATTTGCATGATTTTTATTTTAAAACAACGGCCAACAATTTGTGAACGTGTCATAAAAATTTCAAATTTTTTGGATAAAAGATGGATAAAAAAAACAATTCAAACGGCGGCTTCAATGCTACGGATGTTGCTAGCGTCTGTCGCTCACTTCAATGCGAGGGTTACGGGTTAAACTGCAACTAATACTTAAAATATGTACAGGTAATATTAATAACAGTAATTATTTCTGTTTTAAGAAAGAGGTTTACAATGCTCATTCAAGTAATGATTCGAAGAGCCTTCTTCTGTACAATCAGAACTTTATCCAAACCTATTCAGTTCCCCAAGCAAGCAAACCATATCTCAAAATACTCTCAAAAAAAGCAAAGTAGGTAATTTTTAAATACGTTTTAGGTACTGGTTTTTTCACATTTGCTAATAAAATAACTAGACAATTTTTCACATACATTGTCAATATTTTCTGACCAGGACAACTTGTTGATCAATAAAAATTTCTAATACCTTAACAGATTTACTGCAGTTTCTATTATTTATACCTCCATCCTTTCATGTAATCACAAGATTATTAGCTTTCAATTTGTTCAAAAACAAATCATTTTTTTTAAACCAATCACTAGCAGTTTTTTAAAGTCTGTCTCGTTTAATATTTTCATGCTCATTCAACAAATTTGTATAGTCTGCACAGACAGGCGTAAAACGTGGTAAGTTTGCGTTTCTCACATGCAGCAGGATTTTTGATCGACTTTTCCATTCTAAATGAGCACTACAAAAGGTAAACAACTGGCTGCGAACTCAAAATTGCGTCGTCTCCTCTTTGACTCGGAGTAACTACGATGCCGGGGCAATGGATAAAAATGGAACTTACTTTCTGGACATACTTCATACATAACTGAGTTCATGACAAACTAAACTGACCAGTTCAAAGTTTCAGCGCTGACAGAACATCTAACAGTACTTTTTCAATGCACAAATTCTAATTATATAATTGAGGCATTCTCCGGAATAAGGAAACATAGCAGTACAGTCCCTTTTTCCGCAGAATAGTTTACAATGTCCACCATGTTATAAACTTAGTCTATGAAAATTTCATTTCAGTATCTACTTTAGGTGGCAGCACTTTAGTTTAACTGACCACTTGTGGAAACGGACCGCTGTGGTAAAAGGGCACATAACATAATTTTTATATGGTTATAATATTCATAAAAAGGTCTCTAACTGGAAAAATTATCAATATTCATGCGCAAGAAACAATCTTTGGATAGCAGGTTGTGCAACAAACTATTTAATAGCTATTTTCTTAAACATACTTTCGGCTTATGTTTCCTTCTTCCAGAGAATGTCTTTTAATCGTCTTTTTACAAGGGGTTAAAGTGAAGTCCTATTTTCTCTTGCTCTATATGAGTGTATAGGGAAGGAAAGTATTATTTTCATGTCAATTTTTCACCAGATATACTCGTTTTTGCAGGCCCCCTGAACCCTAGAAACATGTTCTTAGCGATTGGTCTGTGTTTGTGTGTGTGTTAACAAAATATTTCAAGGAAGGAATAGCGTATGAAGTTGAAATTTGAAACTTAAGTTAGGTACTACTACGGGACCCAACACTAACATTTTCATCAAAATCGGTTGATAGAAAGTAATTTATTCACGCAATTTTTTTCAAATTGCCTCATTAACTACATTTTTGATGCTCTACAAAATAGGATAAGCCTCATATCTGCTGAAAATCTTGGGGGGCCTGTGCTGTCTTTGTAAAAAATTTTTTTAAGATTGTGGCTAAAAACTTCTAATTTAAGCATTTTTTTCTACAGACCCTAGTTTAGCATCAATTAGTGATTTTCCGTATTTTTAAGTCAAACAGAAGTCAATTTTCATTTTGCGTCATTCTCTCTCGATTCAAGTTAGGTTGTATGTTTTGTTATTTACATTGGCAAGAAAAAGTCATGTGAGTGTTTCACATCAGATTTTTAACAGTTTGCTACCCATTTGAAATATTTAAAATTATATTAATTGACATCTCTGTTCCCCAGGCTTGTTTTATGAGCTTCATAGTGTTGTCCTGATAGTTCAAGTTATGTTAGTAAAAAAATACAGTGTTTTGAAAAAACACATTGCATACATTGTAAAGGACTTTTGGTGTACATTACTTAAATTAATCGTGGAATCAAAACAGTTAATGTTCAATTTTTGTTTTAGGTTCCACCCATCTATGAAATTAACGAGGCGTTATTATCCACACACGCACAATATGGACGGTTTTTTCGTCGCAAAACTAAAGAAATTTTCAAATGTTGTACCACCATCAGCTCTTGACCCTGAAAATGACCTTACTGATTGGCTTGCTGCAAGTGTCACAGATGAAGAAGATCATGAAACTAATGATAATGATGACATCAATAAAAAAATTAAAACAGAAATAAATAATAGAACTGGTAAAAAGAAGAATATAAAAACTGAAAATAATAAAACAATAAAAAATAATTCTAACAATTTTGATTTTGAAATCGATATACATAAACAAATCGAAACTATGACAAATACAAATAAAAAATCGCCAAATATTACAAAAACTAAACAGAAATCACAAAACGGCAGTATGAAAATTACACCGAAAAAAGAAAAAAATAATGACTCAAATAAATTATTGCAAAAAAATAAAAGTAAAAAATCATTTAATGATTATTTCATTCAGTTTTTAATTCAAAAACAATCAGAAAAAACAAAAAAAGTTCAATCACCAAAAATTTTAGAAAATGATATCAACAAAACATCGCCAATTCAAAAACAATCAGAAAAAACAAAAAAAGTTCAATCACCAAAAATTTTAGTGAATATCAATAATAATTCATCAAAAAAGAATAAAAAAAATCAGAAGAATTCTGTCGCAGTTAATGTATTTGAAGAAGCTGATGCAAGTGTTTCCAAAAGTAAAAAAAGTAAAAAGTTAAAAGTATCGCAGAATATCAATAATAATTCATCAAAAAAGAATAAAAAAAATCAGAAGAATTCTGTCGCAGTTAATGTATTTGAAGAAGCTGATGCAAGTGTTTCCAAAAGTAAAAAAAGTAAAAAGTTAAAAGTATCGCAGAATGTCAGTAGCGATAGTGATGATGATAAGCTTGTTCATGTTTCTGGGCTAAAAATGTTTAGAGGTATTAATTCTGCTACGTGAAATTTTTTGTTAATATTGAATTTTTTGTTAATAAAAAGTTTTTATTATTTTTTTGTTTCTTAAAACTTGGTATATTGACCCTCCTTTATACAGGTGATTCAAAATAAGTGATAATATCATGGGAGCTGATTTCTATATTTCAAAATAAGAAAGAATGTTGGTGTAAGCTGAGGGACTGGTGACACTTCATTAGTGGATTACGACTGGTGAAAGATTTCACCTGGAATTCAATTATCTCAGTAAAATGAGGCCATACTGAAATTTGTAAGGCTTTAAACACATGGGAGCCTACCATTTTTCTTAAATTAATGACACCAGATCCTCTGGGCAATTTTAGCTGTATTCCCAGCTAGAAGGAAGGTTTTTTTGTTTCTACATTGTGGAATGAAGCTGGTTGTGTCAGAAGCCAATTGCGCTAGTCATAAATCATAAATTACAGAAAATTTTGATAATAAAATTTTCACCTACTTTTCTTGCTGAAAACAGTACTTTTAGCTTTCGACATGTCTGTAAGAATACAAAAATTTTGAAAACTATAGCAGTGCATTCTTTGAGGCTGCAATCTACACTACTCTCAAACCGGTATGACTGTGTGGTGAGGTATCTGGTGACAGCCACTTGCGGTGATGAACTACTCTCATTAGTCATTAGCTATAATCATACTCGTGCGCTAGGCGCATGAGTCAAGGTATGCAGATTTTCATAGCACACAGTCGCATGAGTCAGAAGTAGCAGATTTTCATAGCACACAGTGTAGTGCAAGAAGTTCCACCAGCCACCCCGGATTTCTGTGGATTTCAATGTTCAATTTGTAGTGATAATAGTGCACGCTATGAAAGAAGTCTGTTGTGTGTTTGAAGAGCTCTTTCTCAAAAACAACCTAACTGAAAATTTTGAACGCTATACGAAATTAAAGCCGGTTTTCTGTGTTGATTGGTTTGACTTAGGTTATTTTATTTAGAAATAAGTCTGAGATATGGCAGTTTACTCATAAAAAGTACTTGGTATTTAGCCTGTTTTCCATTAATGTAATTTTTAAACGTCTGTTACTCCATCCAGGCTTTATATTAAAAAAATCAGCGTTTAAGTATGTTGAAGATCAGAGTTTTATCTATAATATGAATATTTTAAAAATGAAATCTGATTTCTTAATACGCCGGCCATTTTTCTAAAAAAAAGTGCTATTTTGGCTCCACATAAAGATGAGGAAATGATTTTTGAACTGAACCTACGTAATTTCCTATTTTTATTTACTTGTCTAACCACTAAATATGCTGCACTGATTCTGCTTAACAGAATGACACTATCTTCGTCCATCTTGAAAACACAACAGAAGCGAGGCATGTGTGTGGACAGGTGAATGGCATGCCTCTTAAGCACATACAATAAGGCAAGCGTTGACACATGCTGAAGAGAAGTTAAAAATGAAATTGCATGAGAGTGAACATAGCTATTGTATTAAATTGTATATTAAAAGAGATTTCACTTGAAGTCCCAACTTGTTAGGTGGCCTAACTGTTTACATAGCAATGTGATCGTTATTGGAATTGGGATACAGTCACAGTCAGTTCACTTCTGCAAGCCAAGTTGTCAACAAGACAGAATGATTTAATTTCTTAAAACATTGTCTACAATGAAAACACGTGTTAACTAGGCCTATGTAGAACTATGTTGTTTTAGTGTATTATCTATATCTTTTTACTTTCTCTTGCCCAATATAAATATGTATTGGATTTCACTTTTTCAGGCCCCCTGAACCCCAAAAAAGGTTTTTAGTGATTGGTCTATGTGTATGTGAATAAAATATTTCAAGAATGGAATAGTATTATGAAGTTGAAACTTGGAACTTAAGTTAGGTACCATAAGAGGACCTGACACAAACATTTTCTCAGAAACAGCTCCTACAATTTTTTTAAAAATCTACATTTTTTAGTGTCATGTCTGCTCAAATTTTTGCGGAGGCTTTGCTCTCATAAAAAACATTTTAAAGATTCCGGCCTTAATATGTATTCTAGCGAAAAAGAATATGTAATCAGAGATTTAGAACATTAAAACCTACAACTTTTATTTGTAACATGTTTTGTGCAACGCTGAGTTTTTAGCGCCAATTAGTGATTTTCTGGGTTTTTTCATCAAAATTGTAAAAGATTGGATTTTTTTGTTGATGGAATTTCAAATTTAAATTGCAAACTTTGTACACATTTTCATAAATGAAGTAATTTTTAGTTGTTGTTATGTGGAAGGTAATTCATAAATAAGCTATATATTGTAAGGATGACTCATTTCTTGTGTGACTATAATTTAGATGAGTTGTTCAAACAGTAAAATAATGAATCATTTTTAATAGAAAATGACTAGTGCATGTTATGATTTATGTTGTGAAATTAGACTTACTACTTTGCAGAGTAATATAGAAAACATTAAATTATAGTATGATATAAATGATTGATTATTTGTAGGTTTACACAGTATTTGCTTTATGCTTAATGCTGTGACTGGAAATTTTAGTCTGATCAAAACACACTAAACATATGACAATAGCAAAAGCAAACAACTAGGTTAAGCCACAGTAAATAAAATACATGTGTTTTAGTTACTGTGGGTTAAGCTGCCTCTCCTCAACAGCTGATCTTCCCACTTAGCCAAAACACGAATTCTCACCCAGGTGAAATATCTTCTGGTGCTCTGCGTCAAAAATTTATAGGAATTACACCTTCAGCCTACCTTCCGATTTCAAGCAGTGGAGTTACGCTTGAAGTAATGGATGATCTTGAAAGAGATTGACTTCCCAACTTCTTTAAAAAAAAAGCAGGTAGATTGCTAAGTTTGAAGTTTATATTTTCATCTTGAATCCATTCTTAATTCAAGGAAAAGGTTAACTGCTGTAATACAGGGTCATCATAAAATAATAATGATGGGGTTTTGAATGTGGTTTAAATGAGAACAGAAATTTTTAGTTGACATTTGTTAATTGAATTTGTTATCTGAAACAGTTTTTTACATAACTAATCAATTTCAATATATGCACCATTGGTCGTTCGGCAAATATCCAATCGGATTACTCAGTTTCTGACCAAATGTTGGTTACATATCTTCTGTTATGGTTCTCAGTGCTTCATTAATTCTTTCCTTTAAGTAATTTAGGTCATATTTTTTTGAATGAATAATATTTTTGATTTACCCCCACAAGAAAAAAATCTGACAAAGTAACAATACAAAACTTTAAGTTCAGGTTAGAATTGCTGTTACACAAACTACTGGGTTGAGGCTGTCAGAGCTACCAACAAAATGTCCCTATTGTCTTAGTCTGAATTACTGCAACCCCACCATTCGTTTTTGATAACTTATGTATAGAAATGGATACCAAACATTGGAAAAATAAAACCCATATTCTTCTTTATTTATTATTCTTCTTTATTCTACATAAATATTTATTAAATCTTTGAAATTATTTACAACATTAAAAATTTGACTTAAAGTTCTGATGTATTTGTTAAAGGATCATCAAACCTTTTATTCTGAGAATTTGTTGAATTATGAACTCCACTATCGTTAGTTATGGATGCCAAAAAGAATTTACTTTTAACTGCATTCAAAACACGTTTATTACAAACAAATATAATGAATACAGGAACTCCTTGCAACATATCAATTGCTTCCAAATATTTCCAAATCCAAACAGGTCCATGTATAATTTCACTAATAGGTTTTAGTAAAACTAAATGGTTGACTGGTCCACCCAAAATGAAATCATAATATGTAGGTCGAACAAATATTGTAAATATCCAAAATAAACCAGTTGCAATAAATAATTTAAAAAATATTTTTAATTTTTGTCTTTCGGTTGGATTATTAAATGAGTTATTTTCATCAGAATTTAAAATTTTAGTTTGTTTATTATGTTGGTATAATTTATATGCAACATTACTAAACATTAGGATGTTTAGTGAAAATAATAAACCTACAATAATAAAATAAAATTCAGTTGTAGTGAAAGCGATATGACATGTAATACCTGGTTTAAATGGTGATGATTCAGGTAAATATATATCCAAAAAGATATGAATAAAACAGATTATAAAAGGCATACCCCAACCATATATAGAATACTTTAAAAATTTTATATTTTCTTCATTTTTAGTTAACCCTCTATAATAATTATTATTAGATTTCCCACCAAAAACACACCAAATATCGAAACTCATGACATTTAACCAAAATACATTACCGATCCAACCAAATTGTTTAATATACCAAATTATTATACATAAGTCATTTGGTATAAAATCATAAACACTTGGTAATAATTTGATATAATTTTTTAAAATTTTAATTATTTGTCCTCGACCAATATAATCTAATGGTTTGATATTTATTTCATTTATAATTGTATTTAAATCTATCAAATAATTTACCATAATTATATTCCATGATATACTAATAATATTTAAAGATATATTATTTATTAACATGCTTACTGTTAAACTTAAAATACATTTACCAACAATATTTCTTAAATCATTTATGAGATAATATATTAAAAATGTTAATATTAAAAAAATAATTGTTGTGATTTGAATTGTTACAAACATAAATGTCTGTAATGTAAACATTTCTGTAGATTTTATACTTTCTGTAATAATATTTTTGAAATTATCAACACATACAATTTGAAAAACATCATCAAATCTTTCGATGTATTCCAAACAATATTCATTTCTTTTTATTATAATTTTATATTCATTATTTAAAATGTATATTATATTATTTGATTTATTTATATATTTATCATTTTTATCAATAATAAAATAATTATTACATAATTTATTTTCATTTCTATATTGAATTTGATTTACATCAAAAATAGAAATGTTTATTGGTTTCATCTCAATACATTGTAAATTAATATTCATAATTTCATTTTTACGACAACATTTCATTAATGTATTTTTATCTTCATAAATACATTTACGATATTCATTATTATATTTGAATACATTTTTATATAATTTATCATCATTTATGATTAAATTTTCACTAATATTTATAGGATCAATTACTACAGAATTTTCTAAAAGGCATGGACTATTTAAAAGTTCTTCTGTTCGATTTATTGAGCGTATTAAATTTGTGTCGCTTACATAAAAGAATAATCCAAGCACTGTACAAAATGTTATAGTATACAGTACGAATAATAATTTCATTTTTATTCCGAAGTAAACATTCACAAAACACAAAAATATTGTTTTTATGTAAAAACAAATAAATTTATCATAGAAAAAAATAATTTTATCATAGAAAAACAGAATTTTATAGCAGATAAGCACTGTTTTATCATAGTACACAATAATTTTATCATTGAAAAACACAATTTTTAAACTTGAAAACACAGTTTTAAGAGGTAAGTCTATTCAAAAACTTATTCTGTGTAGTAATTACAGGAAATGTTGCACTTGAAAAGAAGTCCTTTTTATTCTGAAAAAAATTAAAGACAGTTGTGGTATGACGGATGAATGAAGACTGGTGTAGTATTTTGTTTTTAGTATCCATGTTGAGTTTGGTATAGGACTATTACATAGACCGTCTGACCTTGTAGCATGCGCGTGGATGGTAGGTGCAATGGTTTCTCGTAGTACTTGCACTACGGGAAATTACAGTCACTGCGCCTCTTCCCTTATAGTAATTATTCTGCCGTTTCTGGTGGTTTTTAATAATTTAATTTATAATAATGAAAATGAGAAATTCATTAAACGGTGGATAAATGCGATAATGTTTAATAAGTTAAGTTATAGAACATTAAAAAACGTACAACTATTTTTTTCTACGAAGCTTAGTTTAGCGTTATACACTCACAGTAAAACTAGGGTTATACATTGGCGAGATAAAGTTGTGTAAATGTTTCACAAAAAATTTTCAGGTTAAAAACCATAAGATTTGCCTGTTAATAAACCTACGTTTGCCTGTTATTTATAGGCTGAAAGATTTCAGTAGGCCTATGAGACTCGGTTACTGGGGTTATTAAATTCCAGGCGTAACCTTTCGCCAGCTGTAACTCGTTAACAAATCATTACCTGACCTTTGTTTGCAAGATAAATTTTTCTTATTTTTAACTATAAAATCTACTTCTTAGAATTTGGCATACCTTTTATAGAGACCTTTTTGTTGTTTAGGTGATCAGCCGAAAGGCTGGTTTGAACCTCTAGAAGCATTATTAAGCAAGGTGGTTTACAATTGCCTTCCTCACTGAGAGGAAAAATATGCTTATCAGCATACCAGGCCCTCTGAAAAGCATCAACTTTCCACCCTGTAAATGACATCTTAACTTCAATCACCAATGGGTCAGGCTGTATAATGAAATTCATTAGTTCTAATCTCAGAGGAAATAATTCTGACCGGTGTGTTTTACATCGCTACCTCTTCTGTTCTTAATGCTTCATTCATGTAATTGGCTGACCATGTGATAAGAAAAAACTATTTTTTTGTAGCCCTGGAACGAGCAGATCGAGTGCAAGTAAATAATTTAATACTCCACCTGCCTTTTATGGAATAAGACACTCATTAATTAGGCCAATACAATTTACTATTTTTTATTTATAATACCTACTACTTAATCACAGAGCACATTCAATTAAAAATTCACTGCATAACTTACTAAGCAATTTGTCATTCAGTAATTGAATCGTTTATTATACTACACAAAATTCATTCATAAATAAACTAAAAAAAAATAAACTCGTGTTTGGTGTTTTAACTGTTCATCTAAATAATGAATTTAAGATTAATTACTTCATATTTCCGGCAGGATAATTAATTTTAATAAGAAAATTTGTGGTTTCTATTTCCTGTTTATCTGTTAATTTATGTATTTCCTGACTCATGTTTGATGATATCGTTTGTGAAGAAGAGCGCTTTTACGCATACATTCGTGTCGTGGATGGTAATTATGAGAAGAAATTCTTACGTAAAAAAAATTTGGCGGTAAACACTCACACGACTTTCTCTTGCTAATGTAAATAATAAAAAATAACATATTTTTACTTTCTCTTGTTCGCCCTATATGAATGTATAGAAAATGAAAATAGGCTATTGTTTTCATGTCGATTTATCGAAATAAGAGTTTTCACCGGATATACACGTTTTCAGGCCCCCTGAACCTAATAGTCATGTTTTTAGCGATTGGTCTGTGTGTGAGCAAAATATCTCAAGAACGGAACAGTGTACGAATTTGAAACGTTGGTATCTCTACGGGACCTGACAAGAGCATTTTCATCGAAGTAAGTCAACCGGAAGTAACTATAAGTGTACAAAAATCTTTACTACTTTAAATAACCATAAATCCTTGACAGAGCGGCAAAAAATAATTGCATCATAACTTTTTTGTCGGAACAAAAATTTTCTTGGTGCACCTTTACGCACGACTTTTATCGACCGCATAAAAGCGGTATAACCGATAAAATCATAGAATGAAATCATACTATGGCGTCATTCATGTTATCTTTGGCTTTCTTTTACGTTCACCAAATATTTTAATTGATTTTTCCTTATGGTTACAATGTGTAGTTAATAATATAGGTCACCGTATGGAAATAGTTATCCTGATCATCAGAAATAATGAACAATCCGATTTCACACAACTCGAGTTATGAGTGACCTATATTCAGTAGAATCTTTGTAACTCGAACTTCCATAATTCTTATTCTTCTTCTCTCTAAAGTCCCTCTACTATTGGAGTTCGGAATTTTACCTATTTCCACTAAACCATCTAACGAACCCCACGCATAAGAAGATAGATTTATAATTAATCATAAAAACTGATAAAAACAAAAGTGGCAATCCCTATCGGGGGAACTTTTGATTATAAATAAAATTCAATGTATGAAGCTAGTATAGTCACGAGTTTGCCCTTGTTTGCAACAAGGGGGAAAAGCAACCTTGCGCATGCGCGACTGCTTTAATTTCAGTACGATAAACGTAACAACTTATACATACCCAGAACATATACAGTATATCGCGGAACCTTTTGTACATTAACTGTACGAATATAACTGTTACCGTAAACAGAAATGTCGATTTCTCGAAAAAGTGGTTGAACTGTTCAGTGTTGAACGAAATCTAAAATTCTGTGAAATTGAAGCTAAACAAAATGCCTATCCATGCCTTTTAACGATAGCCGTGAGCGAGCGGCTAACTACTGTGATGTTTCTCTTTCCATAATTCGAAAAATAAATAAGAAAATTAAAGACGTGAAGAAGCCATTCTTCAACAGTTTTGTTGACACCTGGTAAAAAAAGGAAACTGGTAGGTAGATACTAGAGAGACTGATAGTGAAGACGCCACGCCGGTGACAGCGATAGTAAACAAGACAAATTCATTCGTAGAAAATTTTGTTTCAATGGAATAAGGTAGCTGGTAGCTGGTAGCCTAATTACAGTAAATCAAACATTTCTAGTCATGGAATTGAGCTTCAGGCAATATTACACGACACATTTATTTCTTATAAGGTTTATGAAGAAAACATTTTCTCGGATATGTTACAATTTACTCGTACAATTATTGTTTAATTGCATACAACAAAGATAAAACATTCTCAATAATTTTTTTCTTTTAACAAATTCTAACTAAAATAATACAAAGGAAACTAATCTAAAAAGAGTAAAAAAAGATGATACTGGTAATTGGCCTAAACTAAAAATTTACATTCTGATAATTTTATTGATTTTCTTGTTAAGTGTGGAGGCACCAATCTTGACTTTTTCTAGAAAGGATATTCTCCGATGGTTTTTGTACTTTTTTCATGTTTTGAGCCTTTTAGTTTTCTTTACGTATCCAACAAAAAAGGGATCTTAACTTCACCAACAAGAAATAAATTGGTGAAGCCAAGGTTAGTTTCCCTATTTGACGTAGGCCTACTGTCTATTTTAGGGAATTTTATCAGGTTTGGAATTCAAAATAAAATAAAAGAGGATTAGTTTTAAATACAGAGAATAGGTCATGTTTTGACCTAATTTCAGTTTATTTTGCTCTCCTGAAAATTTCGCTTAGTGAAGTTACGGCCCTTTTTCTTATGGACGATCACATTAGTTTAATCTCCCATTGACCTACTACTACAAGCTTACTACAGTAAGTCATCTTCGAATATTCACACAACAGTGCACTTTTTTTAGAATTCGCTTCAATGCTTTGGTTGTTTATTTTATTTTGAGTTCTCTTTTTATAGGAAGGAAAATATTGTTATGTCGATTTTTCACCGGATCTGCACGTTTTCAGACCCCCTGAACCCAAAAACATGTGTTTAGCGATTGGTCTGTGTGTGTAAACAGAATATCTCAAGAACGGAACATCGTACGAACTTGAAACTTATGTTACATACCACTACCGGATCCAACACGAATATTTTCATCAAAATCGGTCAACCGGAAGTAGTAGTTTATTCGTGTAATTTTTCTTTTTTAGCGATTTTCTCAAAAACGGGTCCTACGATTTTTTAAAAAAATTGCCTCGTTTACTAAATGTTTTATGCACTACAAGATAGGGTAGGCGCCATGTCTGCTGAAATTCTTGGAGAGGCTGTTTTCACGTAAAAAAAATTGTTTTTTTTTTAAGATTGCGGCTTTAATATGCATTTTAGCGCAAACATTTATATGATAAAAGTTGTAGAAAATTAAAAATCCTACAACTTTTATTTCAAATATTTTATTGTATAACGCTTAGTTTAGCGGTAATTAGCGATTTTCTGGTTTTTTCTCAGAAAACGTGAAAAATCAATTTTTTAAGATTTCGGCCTTAGTATGCATTTTACGACAAAAGTGTATATAATAAAATTTATAGGAAATTAAAAGATCTACAACTTTTGTTTAGAGCATTTTTCTCTACAGAGCCTAATTTAGCGTGAAAGAGTGATTTTCCGTATTTTTAAGCCAAACTGAGGTTAATTTTCATTTTGCGTCTTTCACTCATGATTAAAATTAGGTTATGTTTTTTGATTTATTTCTAATGTTTTATTGCTTATATTAGGTTATATTGTTCATTACTTGCATTGGCAAGAGAAGTT
The DNA here is from genome assembly GCA_035578175.1 of Catonia carolina. Taxonomy (NCBI): domain Eukaryota; kingdom Metazoa; phylum Arthropoda; class Insecta; order Hemiptera; family Achilidae; genus Catonia; species Catonia carolina. The sequence continues at coordinate 17,464,180 of JAQMRL010000012.1, forward strand.
CGTGTGAGTGTTTCACACCAGATTTTTTTTTATAAACTAATATTATTTAGAAAGAAAGTCTTGTACACTTTAAAAGTTTCATCAATAAAGTAATTTTTCAGATTTGTTTTAAGACTGGAATTATCACATTTTAAAAATAGTGGTAATTTATTGATGTTTATTCTAACTACATAAGTAGGTTTCTGTTCAAACAATTTAGTGTTCAGGTAAGCCACTTAATAATCATTTCTATTTCTTGTGTTATGATGGTGGACATTTAAATTTTGCATATAAGTACTATTTTGTCTAACATACATTATCACTTGAAAAATGTAGTGAGGGAACTGTAAGCAATTTAAGCTCCTTACATAGTGGCCTGCATGAGGTGAGCTGGTTAGTTCCCACCATTACCAAAATAGCTAAATTTTGAATTTTGAAAACCCTATCTATGTTACTCGTAGGCCTACTAAAATACTATAACAGATATGACTGAATTTGACCATGATATGCTGCCATCAGTTGATGGAAAGGCTCGGTTGATTGAAACTTGGAAAAATAAATTTGAGAAAATGTTTGTATGACAGATGGAATAGGAAAAGATTGTGCTCTAGGAACTACAAGCCTTGCCAGATTCTCTTTGTATTGTTGTGATACTAAGTTTCAAGTTTGTACAACATTCCATTCTTTAGATATTTTGTTCACACGCACGCACGCGCGCGCGCACACACACACACAGAGACCAATTATTGCTAAAACATATTTTTCTGGGGTTCAGGCGGCCTGAAAATGTTTTTCCAGTGAAAACTTGAATTTTGAAAAATCAACATGAAAACTATAGTATACTTACCTTTCCTATTCATGCTGGGCAAGAAAAAGTATAAAACAACCTAATTTTCATGATGAGTGAATGACGCAAAATGAAAATCAACCAACTGATCCTAAACTATGCTGTGCAGAAACAAATGGTTGAAATAAGAGTGGTAGGTTTTTTTTCCCTATTAACGCTAATTATATTTTTACGCTTTGTTGTAAAATGCACACGTAAGGCCACAATAAAAAAAAATTAATTTTTTTACAGATTTTAATGAGTATATCATGGCTTAATTTATCATTAAGCCATAGGATATATCATAATGATAATAAACTATTGACCATTAACAAAAGCTTATTATGGTCTAATTCTATCCCACACCCGTTATTTTAGAAAGGTTAACATATATAGGGTTTCAAAATTCAAAAGAAAGCTGTTAGGTGTATGGAGGGAACTAACCACCTTACCTCATGCAGGCCACTATTTAAAGAGCTTAAATTGCTTACAGTTCCCTCGCTCTTATTTTTTGAGGTCATAATGTGTGTTATGACCCTTAACAAGCAGGTGGAGTGTTTTGAGGTCATAGAATTTTTTTAGGCCTATGCTTTTATTAATTGAATCACAGCAAAGAACACTCTATCAAGTCACCTTTCAAGCAAAGAAAAAATAAATCAAAATCAGTTCAGTTCGGGAGCTATGGGACCATACAAACACACACCATGAAATGATCAATATTTGAGGTTGTAGTATTTTTATAGGCCTATGTTTTATTTTAATTGAATCATAGTTAACAACATTCTATCAAGTCACCTTTCAAACAAAAAAGATCAAATTTTGAAGTTATAATATTTTTATTTACCCATAACAGGCAGGTGGAGTGTTAAATTAATTGCACTCTATCTGCTACTTCCAGGGCTACAAAAAATAGTTCTTTTCTTATCACATGGTCAGCCAATCATATGAGTGCAAGCATTTAAGAACAAAAGAGGTAGCGGTGTAAAAGGTATTAGTCAGTTATCTACTCTGAAAGTAATGAATTTCATTACAAAGCCTGACCCTGTGGTGAATGAAGTGAAGGTGTCATTTGCAGGGTGGAAAGCAGATGCTTTTAAGAGGGCCTGGCATGCTAATAAACATACTTTCCCACTCAGTGAGGAAGGCACTTCCTCACTCCTCATTTTACTTAGTAAAGCCTCTAGAGATTCAAACCAGCCTTTCAGTTGATGGCCTAACATGTTTTTGGGATTAGGGGACCTGAATTTCCAGTGAAAACTTGACATGAATGTAACACTTTCCTTGCCTATTTATTCTTACAGAGAAAGAAAAAGTAAAAATTCCATTATCATGTATCTAGCATATCATTACTATAGTTCAGCCGTTGTTAGTTTGCTCCTACTGTCAACAAACAAAAGCCACCTACTACAGAGTGCACGCTAGAGTCTGCGACTTTACGGATATCGTATTCCTATCAAGTTAACTATCTTTTAAATTATAAGTACTTAAAGTACTAAAAACATCAGTCATGATATGATGTAGGCCTAACAATTTCATTATAAAAATACTTTTAAAAGTATTTTGTTGTTACTTTTTAATCAGCGTGTACACATTTTGAGATAATGCGCATGCTCAGTGACGTCATTATTTGTTTACATTAGGAGCAAACTAAGAGAGGCTGGACTGTAGGTGGGACCCAAATGGTATCTCACGACAGTCAAATCCCTCCTTTTTACTTTCTCTGCCCTATAAGAATACTAAGGGAAAGAAAGTACTATTGTTTTCATGTCAATTTTTTTTAAATAGTTTTCACTGGAAAACACATTTTCAGGCCTCCCTGAACCCAAACAAACATCTTTTTAGCGATTGATCTGCGCATGTGTAGATGAATAAAATATATTTTAAGAACAGAAAAACATACTTATTGAAATTTGAATAAGGTACCACAAGGGAATTCAACACGAACATTTTCATTATAATTGGTCAACTGGAAGTAGCAGTTTACACATGCAATTTTTGTGATTTTCTCAAAAACTGCTCACAATTTTTTTTAAATTGCCTAATTTACTACATTTTAATGCTCTACAAGACAGGGTAAGTGCCATGATTGCTGAAATTCATGCAGGGGTCTGTGTTCTCATGGTAAAAAAATGTTTTTTTTTAAGATTATGGCCTTTATAATTATTTGAAAGGAAAAGTGTATAAATTAAAGTTGCAGAAAATTAAAAAACCTACAACTTTTTTTGAAACATTTATTTCTACAGAGTCAAGTTTAGCACCAATTAGTGATTTTTCCAAAATTTTATGTTCTGCAGACGTTGATTTTCATTTTGAGTCATTCACTCAGGATTAAAATTAGGTTATGTTTTTCATTTCGCATTGTTTAATAATGATTAAATATATGAGGCGTTCCGGACCAGAAGGGCGAACTCAACATAGGGTGATTTTTTGTTTTTATTTTATTTGGTATCTTTGGGTTACAAACTTCAATGTTATAGGTATATTTTGTTGAGTTTGCCTTTTAAATTATATGAAAAGAGAAGTAGAAAAAATCAGGGAGTTTACTTTGAACGATAGTTGCGCGGACCAGAAGGGCGAACTCAACAGCAGGGTGTCAGTCTAGTCACCTCTGCGCTACTGATCCCACCCCACTTCTACCCTTTCCCCTTACTATAGCTATGCATCATACACTCCACACGTGTTATATCTGTCCTTGTTTCTCTAGTATTAGTCTGTCTTTTGCTGAGTGATTTATGCATGTATACTCTGTTAGTATGCTACTGAACATTTAGTCATGGAACGTGATACAGGTGACAATAGGGAAGACGAAGAAGCTGGATATTCCTGAAAAAGACGATCGAACCCACAAAATTGGAAGAAGAATTTAGCAAAAAAGCAACGGAATACTGGTCAACAGTATGTATCTCGTTGTAACAATAGTGTTGTGGTTTCCAGGAAGATTGGTGAGCGTTGTTCTTGCAGCTGCTTCGAAAATGTTGGTGTTAATAATATTACTTCTGTTTTTAATGATTTTGGGCCATTGAAAATTACGATTTGCAAAATGCCTACCTCTACTAACTTCTTCATAGTACCGATTGTAAGAGAAGTTATGTAAAAGGTAGGCCTAGTCGAACTTTGCGAAGAATAAGATATACGATTATTATAGGCACAGTTATCTACAATGTTTGCCGGACAGCGTTTTATGGGATTCATGCGATTAGTGAGAAACGTGTCCGTACAGTCTTAGATAAGATAAAAGTTACTGGTAGTGTAGACACTGACCGACGAGGAAAACACGGGGAGTGTAATAAAAATTTATTACGAATAATTAAAACATGAATTTTTGTTGAGTTTGCCCTTGGATCAAAAAGTTTAATTTGCGTTTTTCTCAGAACTACCCTTTGTTGAGTTCGCCCTTCTGGTCCGCAACGCCTCATATATATGTTTATATTTTTTTATTGTTTACATTGGCAAGAGAAAGTTCCCAATGTTCCAAAACACCAGGATTTTTAGAATTTGGTTTCAAATAAATTAAAAAAAACAAACATTTATTCATGGAAACAATTTTAATATAATAAAGTAAAAAAATTACAAAACAAAAATATAAGCATGTAAATTTAAATACAAAATAGTAGTAACTTAATATTAAATAGTACAGTATTATAAATCAAAATTATTACATATTGAAAAATTGAAGAAAACTTATTATAGGAAATGGACTTTCGAGATAGAGGTTTGTGATGGGTTCAAGTACCTTGGTATGGTGCTTAGTAATCAAGGGAATGGCCATGTCATGGCCAAAGGAAATTCAGATCAAAACTTAAGGAAAGATTGGAAGTTATAAGCAAAGCATTCTGATGTACAGGGTGGAAACATACGAATTGACTGATTTATGGATCAGATGACCTTACAGAAGAGCTGTTAGTTCTTGAGATTGGACCAGATAAGAAATTATAGAAATAAATTCACTGATTTCATTAATTTTATTCAAAATTCAATAAGAAAACAACAAAAAATAATATAACCTATTTGGTCACAGTAGTTCTGCAACTATGATTCTAAAAAAAAAAAACAACTAAATTATTGTAAATAAAGTCACTCAATAAACAAATGAAAATTATAAAACAGTAACTTAACAAAAATAATTAAAACTGTCATGAATTAGAAATAAAACTAACAAAAAAAATTAACATTGATGACTACATGACTGAAAAATACAGAACTTCAAAATTCTTGAATGAAATTTAAATTTCTACAATTCTGTTCGGTTTTTCAACAAATTACCAACTAAAATATGACTCAGTTTGAAAACTTTAATTGGAAAATAAAAGTTTTTTAACAAAACATATGTACCTATTTTATTCAGGAGTTTTTACATTATCTTATAAATTTAAACGCGTGTAAAATTTAGACTTACGAAGTGTAACAATTAAATAACCGGACTGATACTACTACAGGCAAATAGCAAGCACGCCGCAACAGGTTTGAACGTGTCTCTGCCTGTTGGTTCTTCCCCGACCCTGAGCTTGAAAGGCACGTTTGTACATCACTCAGTCTTGCTGCAGCAATCGCTTTCAAGTCATTGTGCTAGCATCTCATTGAAAAAATGCAGCATTCAAAGGGAGCAGCAAGTTAACCTCAAGTTTTATGTGAAACTGGAAAAAAACTGCTATAGAAGCTCATGCCATGTTAAAGGAAGTAAATGTTTATCGCACACACAAGTTTTTAAGTGGTTTAGGAGGGATTTGAAATGATAATAGACAATCTGTGCCCTAGACGACCCTAAACATCAAAAATGGATGAAAATATCCAGAAATGGTAAATTGAACTGCAAAAATTGTCGCTAAGTGTCTATCCTTTTTCTGAAATCATTTTCCAGCTTCTGACTAGCTTCATGAAAAGAGTGAAGAAAGAGTTTTTGGTAAGTTATAAATTTATCATTGTGTTTGACTTTTTAATTTTGTGTGATATTTGATACAATGGGGTTCATGACAAGCCTACTGAAGTAAGCAGTAGCAGAAACAAATTTTTGGTGGTAAGTGATAAATTTTTCATTGTGATAAACTTTTTGTTTATCAGTTTGACATATCCTATACTTCCTTTGGAGTCTCTTGGATGAAAAAAAGATACGCCAGCCCATTCCACCTTGTCTATGAAGGTGTTCTTTGCAAAACATGGCATTAACAGGTTGAACCAACCACAATGCTCCCTCAACCTGGCCTTCTGTGACTGTTTTTTATTTCCTAAGTAAAATCGTAGTAGCAATGTAAGGAAATGCAAAAAGAGGTTCTCTACAAGGTGACAGAAGGGGACTTCCAGCACTTTCAACAAAGAAAAATTTGTATGGGAATTGTAGGGATTGGCAAGAAGTATATGTTGAAGAGAATAAACTTTGTAATGCAATTCATGATCAATAAAATGTTTTGTAGCTCCAGTCCAATTATTTAATTGCCACACCCGTATACTGTAAATGACAAACCTACAATTCCAAAATAACATTTTTTCATAAATACATTAAATTGTAAACAAAATATTATTTAAAACTTCAGATTAGTGGTGTTGTGTAACATAAATAATTATCTCAATATACCGAATTTGTTTTGAAGACTTGTCTAATTATTTTTTAAAAAGATACTGTATTATAAAAATACAATTTTTAGTTTGTAACAAACGTTACGAACTACTCGAGTAAGATACCTATTCAATAAAATAAAATTAAAAGAGTAGAGTGTTTAAATATTAGGGAGAATGGATAAAAATTAACAATAAAGAGAAGGATAGCTTATAAAGAAGGGCAGATAAGATGAAAACTGCATTCATGAATACCAGACAATATAAAGAAAAAAGCCTTATGTGGGATACAGACTATCAGACATTGGTAAGACCGGAAGCATTGTATGGAACAGAAACACTAAAAATTATGTCGAAAGGTGGTATCAATAAAATAATGAAAAAGGAGGATAGTTCGGAACATCCTAAGACCTAAGAAGGAAGAAAACTACTATAGACCCTGTTCGAAGTAAGACTTTATGAAAAAACTGAAAACATAATCCATTTAATGAGGAAAAGGAGCCTTGTATTTTTCAGACACGTAGCAAGAATATGATAGCAGATTGACAAGAAAAATTTGAATAAAACAAATGAATCTCAAAACCAAACCAGCATGATTCACGTAACTTAAATGACCTTACAGATGCAAACATCAACACAAAAGACATACAGAATAGAAAAATTTTAAGAAAAAAAAACCAGTGATCATGGGGGGAAAATGAAAAGAAGACACATGAACCCTCACAACTTAAGAAGAAAACTTCAAAAGACTGTAAAGATTGTTGGAGAAAAGGAGAAAAACATGAAAAACTAATTAAAATATTAATTTCATGTGCTCTCTTTTAAGGAATATTTAGGGATAACACAATATTTAACATCAAAACTTAGATCTAAAAAAAAAACACTAAATTCAATTTATTAATTTATTTCAAAATTTCTACTGACATCAATTTGTTCATGCTGCACTCAAACATACTCGTATAATACTGACAAATTCTTTGGCGATATCACTAAGTTTATTAACAATCACATATTGTAAAAAGTACAAGATTATTTTATTTGACCAATTGTGAGAATCCAGTTTATGCAATAAACTATGTTATAAAAAAACTTCAAAACTTAAATCTATAAAAAAATTACAAAGTATTTAATTTTTAATTTGTAAATATTTTTTAAATTCTTCAGGCAACTGATCCATCTGTTTACACCCAAAACTAACATCATTATAAACATTGATTAATTCTATAGCAATATTTTTATGTTTATTAAAAATCGCAGATTGTAATAATGTTTGAGCATTATCATTTTTAACATTAATAACTATGAGAAATTCATTTAATATCATAGTACCAAGTTTCTCAATAATTTTAACATTACCATTTCTTGTAAATTCGAATAACTTGTTAATTACAGAGAAAAAATCTTTTGTATTTTTATCACTTGTTAAATCACTTGGAGTTTTATTATCGTTATTTTTTAAATTATACATCGCACCGCTTTTTAATAATATTTGAACAATTTGTAAATTATTGTTCTGAGCAGCGATGTGTAGTGCAGTAGTTCCGCTAACTGTAGTTTTTAAGTTGATGAATTCAGAGAGTTTTTTATCAACAATACTTTTATTTTTAAATAATAGATTAATAATTTCAACATTATTTTTATTTACGGCCATATGTAAAGTTGTATTATTTTTCATTGTCGTAGATGTAATATCTGCATTGTTTTTTAATAAACAATTTATGACATTAATATTTTCTTTATCGATAGCATAATGCAGTGAAGTTCTACCGTGAATATCCTTATTATTTACATCAATTCCATTTTTGATTAAGTATTCAATACGTTTAATATCTCCATTTTTAACGGCTGTAATCATATTATCTTTTTCTAAAATATTTTTAACGTAATCTTTACCGTGAAGTAATGTTAACACACTCTTAATACTTTCTATCTTAGCAGAAGTTTCAATTACATCAGGATTATTAGGACCACAAATTGATTTTCTGATCGTATAATTTATACTGAATGTTTCAAAAGCGCTTACAAGATCATTTTTTAAAAACAGAACTTGTGCTATATTAAATTGTGTATTTATCGTATCCATATGATTAGATCCTAAAACTTTACTTTGAGTCTCGTAAATTTCGCGATAAGTTTTTAATGATTCATCGTAATCCTTCAAATTCATTGTAATTTCATTTTTATGCGATAATGTTCTTAAGGTGTCTGGATGATTTTTACCAAGTATACTTTTCCTTGCATCGTATGCTTCATTAAGTAGCTTTGTCGCTTCGTCATATCGTTTTAAACTATTTAAAACAATTCCAAGATGGTTTTTAACCAATACCGTAAATAAATGTTTATCGCCATACATGTTTGTATATTTTTTCAATATGAATTTGTTTATATTTAATGCTTCATTAAATCGATTTAATTTTTCTAAAACTATTGCCAAGTTTCCAAGACTGTTTAATGAATGCTTATGATCAATACCCAAGATCTTAGTTTGTTCATCGCAAACTTCTTCCAAAATTTTTAAAGCTTCTTTATCTCGTCCGATTCTATGTAGAATTAATCCTAAATTATTTCCAGTTTCCGGGTTACATTTCTTGAATAATTCTTTTTCATGTTTGTACACATTTATGTAAATTTTTAATGCCTGATCATATTTCTCTCGATCGTACAATATTTTACCGATTATTTTTTTAACAGGAAATAACCCTGGATTATTCTCATTAAAAACTAACAAATGATTGTCATAAATTTGACACCAAACATCATAATTCGATTCGTGATATATATCACCTTTAAATGAATTAGTCGTACGTAAAAACTGAATTGAATTTTTCCCCAGTGAGAGAGACGTTAATTCTTCAATTTCCGGAAAATCATTAAGAACAGCTTCTACATATATCGATCGTTTTTCATTATTTTTTGCATTCAGTAATGATCTTCTTATTGTTAAATCATCAATAGATTTTATCTCGTCAAGTATTGCACAATTTTTATTTTTTACAGACTCAAAAAAATTATCTGTTAATTTCAACAGATTAATTATATCATTACTTTCTGCACAATCTAATGATGTATGACCAGTACTATCAACAGCGTTATAAATCGCGCCGTAACTTAACAATGATTTGACAATATTTACGTATGAAAATTTAGTGGCGTAATGTAATGGTGAATATCCATTTTTACCAGTGATATTTGGATTTGCATCATTCTCCAATAGAATATTAATGACCTTTTCATAATTTTTTACGATTGCGATAATTAACGGTGTTGAATTTTTTTTATTCCTTGCATTAACCGATGCACCATTTTTTATACAATCAACAATTTTTGATACATCATTATTTGTAACACATTCAAATAATTTTTCAGTAGATTCAAAAATTTTAAAAATTTTTTTATTTGAAGTATTATGTGCGATATCTTTTGGCATACTTCCCAAAATATTTTGTAAATTGTAAATCGCACCATTATTTAAAAGGATTCTTATTAAATCAATACGTCCATATTTTACAGCTGTATGTACAGGTGTTTCATAAACAAAATCAATTACATTAATATTGATGCCATTATCAATTAAATATTTTGATATATCGATATGACCTTCAATTGCAGCATAATGTAATAACGTTTGATCATTTTTATTTACTTCGTTAATATCCATTCCATTCGTCAAAAAATATTCTAAAATATCTTTAAAACCATCTCTTGCTGCGATATGTAAAGGTTTCGCACCCATTATATTTACTGCATTAACATCAGCACCATATTTCACTAATAATTTTACGATTGCTAAATCACCACCTTGCGTCGCAACATGTAATAAAGTCCAATCTTCATTCCCTTTAACATTTATATCGATTTTACAATCTAAAAATATTTTCAGTGCTTGTAAATTTTGATTTTTTTTGTTGAATATTGTGAAATCAACAGGTCTTCGACTTTGATTATCTTCAACATTGATTTCAGCTTTCGCTTCGATTAATGTCTGTATAGTTTTACAGTTACAATGTTTAGCAGCAAAATGTAATGGAGTACTTCCATCCGTAGTTTGTGAGTTAACGTCCGCACCATATTTTAATAGTAAATCGATTACATTATCACAACCATCTTCTAAGGCATCTATTAACGGTGTATGTTGATGTCTATTTTTAGCATTCACATCGGCTCCTTTTTGTAAAAGTAATTCGACAATCGCCTTGTAACCCCTTAATGCAGCTACATGTAATAATGTAATATTACTACTATCCTTTACATTAATTATCGCATTATTGTCCAGAAATATTTTAACAATATCCATAAATCCAGCGGCAACAGCATGGAATAACAATTTACATTTATCGTAATTAATATTAGCACCTTTTGAAATTAACAATTCAACAATATTTATACGATTTAATAAAACTGCAATAGTTAAAGGAGTTTCTTTATCATTATTTTTAGAATTAAAGGACGCATTATTATTCAATAACATTTCAACAATTATTTTGTTACCAGATTCAACGGCAAAATGTAATGGTGTATTGCCATCTGTATCTTTTGCATTTACATCTGCGTTATTTTCTAGTAATATTTTAACAATATTAACATACCCATATAAAGCAGCCGCATGTAACGGTGTTTTGTTAGTAATTGTTTTACAATTAACGTTCGCTTTATTCATAATTAATATCATTACGTTATTAACACATCCTTGTACAACAGCCCCATGAAGGGGTGTAAATTTACGATCGTCATTACAGTTGATATTTGCGTTATTTTTTAATAAATAATCTATGACATCAGTACAATTACTATCGTTAATCGTAGCATAATGAAGAGGTGTTAATCCAGTGATTGTAACGGAATTTATGTCAATTTTTAATTGTATTAATAACTCAATAATATCTTTATGCCCACAATTTGCAGCTGAATGTAACAATGTACATTTCAAACAATCTTTCTCAAAAATTAATGATTTATTTTGTTGTATTATATAATCAACCATTTTTTTATTACCATTTTCAATAGCAAAATGTAATGCCGTTTTACCAGTTTTATTCTTTGCAGTAATATTCGCACCATGTTTACAAAGAGTTATAAAAGAATCGTAATGGTTCATATGAGCAGCAAAAAGCAATGGAGTAAATTTTTCAATTGTAACCATTTCCAGTTTTGCTTTATTTTTTAAAAGAATTTTAACAATATCGTTAAAACCATATCGAGCAGCATAATGTAAAGGTGTATTATTAAATGCTATATCTGATATGTTAACATTAGCTTTATTTTTCAACAAGAAATTTACGACAGATTCGTGTCCTTTTTCAACAGCGAAATGTAATGGCGTACATCCATTGACACATCTTGCGTTAATATCAGCTCCATAATTAACTAGTACCTTAACAATATTTAAATCCCCTTGTAATGATGCTCCATGAAGAGGCGTAGACCCACTATCATTCTTAATATTCACGTTTGTACAATTTTTCAAAAATAATTCAACCATTTCAAAATGACCATATTCACATGCTAAATGTAACGGAAAAAATCCGCCAAATGCTTTGGTTTGAATTATTGTGGATTTTTCTAACAGCACTTCAACTATCAATTTACAATTGTTAACGACAGCATAATGTATAGTACCATAACCACTTTGGTCTATACAATTAACATCACAATTATTCTCCATTAAAATTTCAACGATTTCTTTATGATCATTTTGGCAGGCCATAAGTAATGCAGTTCTCAAATAGTTATCCTTCATGTTAATATTACATCCTTGTTTCTCTAGAAGATATTTTACGTTATCTTTACGACCATAAATCGAAGCAGTGTGTAAAACCGTTCGCCCATAATTATCTTTAACATTAATCATAAAATTCTCCTTAAAAATAAACTTCAAAATATTTAAATTTTCATTTTTTGCAGCGAAATGTATTGCCGTTTGACAATTCATATCACGTCCATTAATATCTGAACCATTTTTAATGATATTTTGAAATTCCAATAAATTACCTTCACTTAACAAATAGAACATCTTCTTTTGATTTTTAATCACACTTAAATTTCTTTCGAAATCATTTTTCAATTTATTTATATCTTCTTTGATCAATTCACCAGTTTTAAAATTTTTATTTTTAACATTTAAATTTAACAAATTATGTGCATTAATAATGATTGACATTGACGGATCACATAATATTTCTGTCAATAAATTACCATGTAGTAAATAATTACGTAAATTTTTACCAGAAAGTATCGGTAAATTTTCATCTAAATAATTAAAATTATCAACGCAAAAATCTAAATTCTCTAAAATTGTAATTATATCAATTACTAACGTTTCTATTACGATAAATAAGTAATCGTTATTTTTTAAATACATAAAATTTTCAATACTTCCACATGTTACATTTTTCGAGAATAACTTGTCAAGTTCTTTTATTTTTACATCTAATAACTCAAACAGTTTTTTATCATCAGACTTTTTAATATTTTTTATCTGATCTTCATTATGAATTTCAGAATCGCCAAAAATCCTTTTTTGCATATGTTCAATCCATTGATTATCTTCGATTTGTAAACTCATCGCGAAAAAAATTTCATGAATAACTTTATTTAAATTTTCTTGTTTCTCAAATTCACATTTTAAAATTTTACAGTTTTCTTTCATCACATCTATCGCATCATTATTACCACCTAGCAAAACTGGTATACGAGACATATTATAAAATTCTAGAGATATTTTAATTATTTCTTTGATGTGTTTTTCATCAAATTTTGGCAATATATTTTTAAGTACTGCATCGAGGTCACAATTAAATTTTGTAATCGTATAATCGCTAGATTTGATTTTTGAGAAAAATGAAAATGTTGATTTTATGATTATAAACACATTAAAAAATGATAATTTTGGAATTTTTGATGTGTTTTTATATCTGTCACGACTAAAAATACTTTCCATTCGTCCAAGTAGCTCTTTTTGATATTTTGATTTAATTGTACACATTTTTAGTAAGTTCTCAAAGATTTCTTCTATGTCATAATTTGTTTTTACGTCATAATCATCAATCATAGACTCATCCAATATATCAATAAAACTTTCAATTTCGTTTAAATTTACATCCTTTTTTATTCTGTAAATTAATTTACGAAAAACACTCATATTTTTCTCATTAATCATATTGCAAACCACTAGATGAACAGCTTTCAAATCATTTTGTAAATAACTAAAAAATTTATCATTTGAATTTTCAAATACATCAATATTATTTTTTAAATTGTTAATCAAATCTCGATTACTTTTCGAGAACGATAACAATAATAAATCGCTAATAACTTTAGATAAATTTGGTGAATCTAATGTGTTTTTTGTATATTCACAAATCACTTGTAAAGTTCTCTTTAGAACAATTTCACCGTAATGTTTGTTAACATCCACATTTATAGATGTTTTTAAATATTTATTTATTTTATATAATGAATAGATATCTTTCATTTGGCAATAATCATTGTACATATCGTTTAATTTATAATCTTTATTATTGTTAATAATATTAGCAATTACATCTTCACGTTTTAAGCCTATTTTAGTATTATTTTTCTCTAAATTTTTTTTCTCGTTAATTATTTTCATAAACATCTCCAAATATATTAAAATTTTACTTTTATTTAAAGTCAAACGATAATAGTAATTAAGTTCTTGCGATTTAATATAGCTTGATATAAAACATGTTAAACAAAATTCAATTTCTTCCCATGGTATACGATCGTAAGTGAATTTCAATTTTTGTTTCAATACATTAATATTTTTGGCGATACATTTACATATGTATATAAATTCTTCGTCGACAATATCATTTTCGTTATATGTTATCAATAAATTTATATTATCATTTAAAAATTTTAAACGTTTTTTAATATTTCGGTTATTTACTTTTGAACTTATATTTTCCCCTTGGATATTATCGCAATGTTGATTATCAATTAAGTGTTTTTCAATAAAAAATTTGGTTTCCTTTAACAACAAAATATTTTTCAATTGTATTTCGCTATAACTGTGTGAAAGTAATTCGTTAAAATTTTTATAATTACTATTGCTAGACTTTTTAATACCTGACCATTTCTTGATCGACTCTTCAATTAATGTTATCTTGTTTGATATTATTGCTTCGTATAATTCCTGAAGACAATTTGATTCCATCGGATCAGATTTATTTTGTTTCACCTGAAATTAAACAGAATCAATTATACAATAATTCAAATAGCAACAAATCGCCAAAACATCAAAATAATTATATTTTAAAAACCCAGAACAGAATCTTCCCCACCAGTATTATTCAATTATTAAATTTTATTCGGAGAACCGATACTAACAGTTGCACTTTAACAATTAACAATTGACACTAAACTAGATCTGGAAAAACCATGAAATATGTGTTTTATTTCCTACTCGGTAATTCAATTTCCTACAACTTTAATTTTGTGCAATTTTGCTCTAAAATGCATATTAAGGTTGCAATCTTACAAAAACCATTTTTTTTACCACGAGAACACAGCCTTCCAAGAATTTCAGCAGACATGGTGCTTACCCAGTCTTGCAGAGCATAAAAATGTAGTAAACAAAGTGAATTAAAAAAAATTTGTGGCATTTTTGAGAAAATTGCAAAAAAGTGAAAAATCTCATGAATAAACTACACTACTACTGTGTTCTTTAGGTTGACTGATTTTGATAAAAATATTTGTGTCGGATCCCTTACTGCCATGTAACTTAAGTTTCTAGTTTTAAGTCCATATGATTATCCCTTCTTGTGATATTTTGTTCACAAACTCACACAGACCAATCACTAAAAACATGATTTATCAGTTTTTTGCGATTTTCTCAAAAACGGCTCTTATGATTTTCTTACTTTCTCTTGCTCTATGTGAATTTATAGGAAAGGAACGTATTATTTTCATGGCAATTTTTTAAAATAGATTTTCAGCAGAAATATTTCAGGCCCCTGAACCCAAAAAACATACTTTTAACACATTTACTGCGGCCCGAGTGAAGCGAGGTTATTCGCTGTGGCTGAACCGTTGCCTGCCACATTTATAAGTTCCCCGCACACAGAAAGCGCAGAAGTCCGCAGCGCTTCATATCCTCATATTCTCTCTACAATTACAATTTCTCGTGTGTATTATTATTCAATACTTTTATTTTATATTTATACGTGTATGTTTATGTATTTTAATACAGATAAATGTATTTGTTTGTCGTTTTAAAAATACACACACAAAAGTATAAATACAAAACAAATGTAAAAGTCTGAATGAACTTTGCTTTTATCACGTAAACCTATGAGAAAAAATTAAAAACTTAATAGGAATAATAGGATAATAATAGTTCATTATGGCACTCTTAGCTGAATAACTTCAGTGTGGCCAAAGGTTTTTAAAAAGATGAAAGTAAGTGTTATTACGGTACAGACGGCAGACAGAAATCTGTACCTGTGACGGGTTTACGATTTTCTCTTTTTTTCAACAATATTTTATTACCCTTTCTGTTCCCACGGCAGTAAGTCTTTCCGTGGACAGGTAAAAATGCAATTCCAAAAATGGGATCACCTAAGAAAAGGATTGAATAAGCCTACTAGTATACTATTATAAGTAAATGACCCTGCCGCTTTGTGTGAATGTGCACGCTTCCTAGGGTCCTAAAATTATAAGCACTAATAAAATGTTTCTATAACCAATTTTTAAATGAGGCGAACATTTAAAAAAAAATTAATACCTACTAGTTTCTTTAAAAAAAGTTAACTTTACGTCCGTATGTATGAAAAAGTAGGCCTACTTAAATTTAAAGCATTTAGGTATTACATTCGTATACACATATTTATTTATTTAGTTACATTTTTGCCATACATAATATTTACTAGGTATAGTAAATGTTGCGTAATTTTAACAAAAATAATGTAACAAAATAACATTTTATAGCATTATTACTACAACTAGAAAAAGAAAATTCATGCAAATAATTAAGTTTTCTTGCCTGATTATAAGAGTATAGATGAAATAATCACTAAAACTGAATAATAAACATAATATAATAAACAAATACAGAACAATAATAAATAAAAACACTTTATTTAAAACTAATATGTCACTATAACAAATAAAACAGCCTGTAAAACTCGAAACTTAGAAGAAAATATATCAGTTTTTAAAACTCCGCCAAAAAATTTGGTGATGTTTCTTTAAAAGCTGAAGGTATACTGGCATAGAATGAACCTTTTTCTACGGCTGAACAATAAAAGAAATACAATTTACCCTATCTGAACGCAGAAGGAAGAGATTATAAAACCGTATAGATGGACCACATTTTTGTGGCAGCCGCACTGAACACGTTAATGATTGGTGTGCTTGTCTGTATGTGAACAAAATATCTCAAGAACAGAATAGCAGATATATGCATGCAGATTGTAAAACCATTTCAGAAAACATACCTTTTTCATGGCTTATTACAAACCTTATAATTTTACCACTACTACATAATTTTGTATCTGTATTTGTAACTATATGTGTTCAATGTCAATACTATTCACTTATGTATTATGAACAAGAGGGTGGGGAATGGCAGGAATTTGACAATGCAACACTGTTTGAATATCACAGATTATGTTCCCACTTTGCGTGTTGCATTCTATGTAAGTACAAAACTCTTCTCAGCTAGCTGCATTCATTTGTTCAAACATTTTTTTTCGTGGTGCCTGCTATAGCTAGCGAAAAACGCAACCGATTTTCTTGTTTTTATAATAAAAACAACCGTATGTGTTATATAAAATACCAGTAATTTTTTCACAATTTTTAAATTCAGTAAATAACTTTAATAAAAATATTTTTTTGTTGCAATCTTTCAATGAAAATACAAAATTTTGGAAAATTTTTGCAAATATGAAACTGCAATTATTAGGGCTAATGTTAAATTAGATAAGTTAAATTAGATAATGTTACTCAAAATTAAATTGTAAAAATGGTTTTATTCACAAAAAATCTTCTAAAAATTATGTTTTGTACAATTTTATGATAAACTTAAATTTACCGCTTATATGCAGATATTGTCTTTTATGAAAATTCAATCTTAATGTAGGCCCTAATAACAAATCATAAGTCTTCCACGCCGGAAATCTCACTTCCTGAAAAACTTTCATCTGAATATTTACAGTCAGTATTAGAATTTATTACCACGCTATCAATCACATCATCTAAAGTATATTCGTTCTGCATTAGTTCGGTTTCTTACCCTAAGACGTGTTCGCATCGAGATTTCCAGTTATTGGCAGAAAATATAGTAAAAAAGTCATCACATAGTTTTCTGACATCATTAAAATTATAGTTGACATTATATTTACTTACGTAATATTCAAGTGAAGCCCAAACCAACTCGATAGGGTTCAAATCGGGATGGTACGAAGGAAGTCGTAATACAACATGACCTTTACTTTCTAAAATTTTATCTAAAAAAAAAATTGTCGCTGCAGCCACACGCTCTTGAACTTTGACTAACAAAATTTCTCGACTCCCGTGAATTGCCTCCTGACGCATGAATTTTAATAATGAGCTGATTACTTCACGTCCTTGAGAGTGAATAGTTTTTTGCTTCAATCTACTTTTTAGACTCTTAGCGCTGTTAATAAAATATTGTGTTGTTATTTTAAATAGGTACACTAAAACACTATTTTAAATAAACACACAATTACGCTGTTTTAAATAAACTAACAGTGAACATGAGTTTTTCTTGCAGCCTCGGATAAAAAAAAAATTGTTTAAATAAACTAGAACTGAAACACTATTTTAAATATACACAATTACACTGTTTGAATAAACTGGTTTTCGATAGCGCATAAAAGAAAATCACATTTCATAGTATGGAAGGTACTATTCTAAAAAAACCGACTGGACTATAAAACCGAAACACTACTTTTTTGACCCTGTGTACATGTTCACTCTTTGGTGACTGGGAACGGACTAGCCGTGAAACCCCCCACTACTTCCTTTGCCACTGCGCATACACAACTCACATCTCATTTGGAATGAGTTGGCCTGTAGTTGCCTGCAACCTAATGATTTTGCACTGGTTGAAGTATATGGGAAATTTAAACATACATGTTGAATGTACTCGTATGCTTTCAAAGTCTATAATGTGAAATTCATTTATTGTTTTGAATTTTATTGGTTTTGTAATTAGGGGGAGTCAGAATGACATTCAATAAATTTTGTGTTTATTCAGAATGCTGTTTTTATTTACCCCTTAGCAATACTGATTGTCTGTTTTGTCCCAACAGGTTCTGTAAATAGAAACAGACGAAAAAACTATGGCTGTTTCTATTGACCCCACTCTATGGGGTGTATAGAAACAGCATGTTTTAAATTTTATCTTGTGTTTAAAAGGAAAATCAATGTTGGGGGCTTGTAGAGGGTGGAAAGACCCACCAACCAAGGCAAGTTTAAATTCCATTTCATATACTAGTATGTGTAAATATTTATGATCAAAGTTCAAAACTGTTGCTATTCACCCAATTTTACAATATAGATAATACAACCTAATTTGGTCTACACAACCTACGTCGTAAACAAAACCAATTACGCGTACGTATTGTTCTACTGATTAATGCATGCAAATAGGGGCCTATACTATAAATTTGAAGTAGTGAAACAGTAACTTTTACTAGTTTGAAAATATGAAGTACTACCATACAAAATACATAATGTATACAAATCTTACCTTAATCTACGTACCGTTGTTTTTCACATCTAGCACATACGAGGGGGTACCCAAAAGAAACCGGAATTATTTTTTAAAACTATTTATTTTTAATTTTTTTACAAAAGAACCTTATCCCCTTCAAAATACTCTCCATTAAAACTAATACATTTGTCTCACCGGTGCTTCCACTGTTCAAAACATTTTTTGTACTCCTCTTCAGTGATAGCTGCCAGCTCATCCGTCGTTTTTTTCTTGACATCATCAACGTTGTTAAATCGGAGACCTTTCATGCCCCTTTTCATGCGTGGGAACAAGAAAAAATCACACGGAGCCAGATCGGGTGAGTACGGTGCGTGTGGTAGCAAAACCATGCCGTTTTTCGCCAAAAACTGGGTAACCGAGATTGCCGTGTGTGCAGGCGCGTTGTCGTGGTGGAAAAACCAGTCCCCTGTCTGCCACAAATTAGGTCTTTTACGACGAATGCTGTTTCGTAGTCTTCTTAACACTTCAAGATAAAAAGCTTGATTTACCGTCTGGCCTGGTGGAACGAACTCTGAATGGACAATTCCCCTCACATCAAAAAAACAAATCAGCATTGTTTTGATGTTCGATCTGACTTGACGACTTTTTTTTGGTCGGGGTGATAATGAAGTCTTCCATTGACTG
Source organism: Catonia carolina (assembly GCA_035578175.1). Classification (NCBI taxonomy): domain Eukaryota; kingdom Metazoa; phylum Arthropoda; class Insecta; order Hemiptera; family Achilidae; genus Catonia; species Catonia carolina. The sequence goes on from JAQMRL010000012.1 coordinate 17,483,919, forward strand.
GATTGTTGTTTGGTTTCTGGGTCGTACCCATAGCACCAAGACTCGTCACCCGTAATGATCTTTGACATGAAATCTGGATCAGTTTCAAGCTGTTGTTTCAAATCACTACACGTTTCAATTCGACGTTCCTTTTGAGTGTCTGTCAGAACCCGAGGCACAAACTTGGCAGCGACTCTTTTCATTGTCAAGTCTTCTGTTAAAATGCGTTGGACTGAGCTCCAAGATAACCCACTAACCTGTGATATTTGGTCAATGGTCTGTCGTCGGTCTGTTCGTACAATTTCTTTCACTTTCACAACATTTTCGTCTGTTCGGGAAGTCGACGGTCGTCCAGAACGAGGTTTGTTCTCAATCGACATGTCGCCATTTTTAAAGCGCCAAAACCACTCGTACACTTGGGTTTTTCCAATAGCGTCGTCTTTGTAAGCTGTGTTCAACATTACAACTGTTTCCGCGGCGTTTTTACCGAGCAAGAAGCAAAATTTCACAGCCGCACGTTGTTCATTAAAACTTGCCATCATGAAAAACGACACGAGCACAAAACAGCACTAGCGAGAACAATCACTGCACAAGAACAGAACAAGCTAGATCAACGAACAAAATGGCATTGAACTGGCAATGAGTAGCGCTACAAGCAGCCTAGTGGCGGGAATTTGTACTGCACAAGCTCCGCCCACAGCAGAGCTATTCCGGATACTTTTGGGTACCCCCCTCGTACAACGATTCCCGCCAAGTCTAATGTTATACGATACAAAAATAATGTCTACATATGAACCTACTCTTTGTTAGATTAATTGAACAAAGGATAGAAATAAGGACAATTACGATTAAATTACAACAGCAAGTGTACAAAAATGCCTTAAAATAATTTACATCCCAATTCTGAGAAATTGTGTAAATCACAATTTATAAAAATCACGGGAGAAGAATAATTTTTAATTTGTAAAAGTAATACAGTACGTACATAATTTATATAGTGAGCGCACGTTAATCTGAACCCCAGTAAAACGTATCACAGAAAATTGGCACTCTACAGTACTTTCTTTCCCTATATTTCATACAGAGGAAGAGAAAGTAAAAAATTCGTACAGGGGATGAGAAATAAAAAATTGTCTAATTTTTTTGGGTACGTACTACACTTGTGCAGAAGTCAATATCTTTATCAAGCACCCAGTATTAAATACATTCCTATTTTTAATCATAACAAGCATAAAATTTTGTTATGACTTCATTAACAACACTATTTATTATTGATTTTGTGATTATATTATTTATATAGTCATATTATGACTGCAAACAATAATAATAATTATTATTAAAGTAAAAAATTTAATTAATGACATAATGTTGATAGTTGCTGATTAAGACCCAATGAGTTAAGAAACAAACATTATTGACAAGTTAAAATAATTATTTCAATGTTTTAATTATTAATTTCCTCTTGCCCTCTATGAATATTATATGGAAGGAAAGTATTGTTTTCACATAGATTTTTCAAAATTGAGTTTTCACTGAAAATACAGTTTATACAGCTATACAAGAATACCGTTTTTAGCGATCTCTCCCCCCCCCCCTGTGTGTGCGGGTGCCCGTGCGTACGTACATGTGTGCACAGACAAAACATCCCAAGACGGAATATCATTCAAAGTTGAAACTTGGAGCTTAACTTAGATACCACGTAAATAATGAATATACCTTATGTTTAATCATGAGTGAATGACACTAGACTGTAGAAAAAAATGCTGGATAAAAAATGTTGGTGTTTTAATTTCCTAAACCTACTATATACACTTTTACCCTAAAATGCATATTAAGGCTGGAACTTAAAAATAAAGTTATCATAAGAATTAGCCCCCCCCCCAAGAATTTCAGCAGACATGGCGCTTACTCTATCTTCTATAGCATAAAAATGTAGTGAACGAGGCAGTTTTTAAAAAAAATCTGTGGACATATTTGAGAAAATTGCCGGAATATACTATTACTTTGGGTTGGCCAATTCAAATGAAAATTTTTATGTCGGGTCCCATTGTGGTACCTAACTTAAGCTTCTAGTTTCATTATTCCGTTCTTGAGATATTTTGTTCGTGCGCGCACACACACACACACACACACACACACACAATCATATCAAAGCAGACCTGCATCAATTGTAGACACAATACAGAAAAATTGGAAAAGTAGATAGCTTTAAGTACATTGCGGATATAACACAATTGAAGACCAGCTAAAAGGAAGCGAACAACAGCAGATGTGTAAAAATGGCCGGTGCACTCTGAGTATCTCAACATATGTACAAAAAAAGAGGTATTCTCAAAACGTCAAGATTAGTCATAATACTGCGATAAAACCTAGGTATGTCTGTATGCGAGTGCCTTAGAATAACCGGGAAGGCTGGTCTAACAGAAGTATAGAAATTTAAGAGAAAGGTCCTCCACAAGACAATGGGTTCAAAGATAGCAGACGGACAAACAGAATATAAGGACGAGAAGAACTATATAAGGAAACATACTATATAAGGAAACTATACAAGGAATGAAAAATTAATGAAAATGATTAGAAAGAGAAGACCAATATTTTATGGATACATGTATAAACTGGATGACAAATTGTTGATAAAACTAAGTTCAAGACATTAGACCTAAGGTGTCAGATAAATGGTTCAGTCAGAAAGTACAGGCCGTTTCATAATGTTCTTCAAGGTTACGAAAATTCAGCACAAAAAAACTATTTCATTTACCTAAATGAAAGTTGTACGGGCGGATGCAGGGACTCAAACAGTTATTTTTAAACATTTATAAATGTTTAATGTGTGTTCCTTTAGTGACACGGCACACATCAACCCAAAAGTCTAGCTCTTTTCAAACTTGTTCTAACATGCCCCTTTCGATTGAGATAATTCCATTGATTATGCGATCCTTCAGCTCAGTGATATCGTTTGGCACTGGTGGGATAAACACCTTGTTTTTCAGGTAACCCCAGAGAAAGAATTCACATGGCGTGAGGTTTGGTGGCCAAAGCAAAATTGAAATTTGTGAAATTAAATGAAATTCCAACACAGAAAATGACTTCTCGCTTCCCGTGGCAGCCATTTTCATTACTGTCTACGCCTATCGGGCAAATGGTTAACTAACTGCCCAGAATATGTAGCTATTTGAAGTGCACTTTCATACAGTACTTGTTTAATTCTTATAAGTGAAATACTTTTTTATGTACTAAATTTTCATAACCCTGAAGTACATTATAAAACGCTCTGTATATTGAGAATATCGGAATAAACTGAAAAACTTAAAGAACCAAACCAAATTCAGACAAATAATTACTGACTGTAAGGGCTTCCATGAAGAGTATGAACAAAACACCAGGCAGACAAAAGAAAGGGGAGAAAAACCAACAGTGAACGAATACTGAGAACCATGGCTGCTAAAAGAGCTTCCAGAAACATCTAAAGGTACGATTTTGATCCTTGCTGCCATAGCAGTGGCATTAATGTTTTCGAGAATCACTGCTAGCATCAGCTGCTAGACCAGTTGATCATAGTACACGATACAATATACTACATCTCTATGAAATATTGTTATACAACTTATAACATGTAGATTGTAAGAAAAATGATATTAAGTTTACCAACAGAAGAAGATGATGATGCTAATAGGAAAACGCAAAACTGTAAATAAAATATACAACCCCCAAGAGGAGGAAGGTTGCTTTTGGATACTTATCGTGCAGCACTTGAAAGTGATGAAAGTACAGTAGACTAAATTACTACCAATTTAAAATTATTTTAAGTTTGGTGGCTGACGATTTAAAGCCTCGTACTCTACGAATGTCTCTAAGTACTCAACAAAAACTCTTTCTAACTCTTAGGTAAGTGTTTAAACCACTTTAACAAGCTTTTCATTATCACCCACAGAAAAATTTGACATTTTGTCTGTACGTATACTTGTTCTAACTACACGCTGTCGCTGCTAGACTGCTTCTGGGTTGAACAGCTGTAGCAGCGCTGGATAAAGGGAAAATCCTTGTTACAAATTAATTGAACCTGTAGTTGGCACTACAGCAAGCGAGGATCAAAATCGTACCTTAAAAGTCACCTCACGATATAAAATTGGCCCTACATGGAAAAAAAAATTCTCATCTGAATAAACTCCTTGCTGACTAACTAGGTTAATTAAACTCATTTATTGGATAAGCTTATGTCACATGATAGTAACAGGTGGGAGAAGTTAGCTAGTGGCAGTGATAGTTGTTGTCAGTCAAAAAGATTGATTCAAAAAATTAAAAATTGATTTATAAATGAAAATTTGATAAAAATATAATGAGAATTTTCACTCTTCATTAAGGTTTTAATCAATATTTATTTTGTTTCCTTATAAGTGGATTGTATTGATATAAGAGCAAAGTGGAATGATGATCGGGATGAATGCAATGTCTTACATAGTATGCAAAGAGCAGTAGTGGACAGTTATACTATCTCTGTATTGTTAGCCAGGAGCATAGTACGTAATTAAAAGGAGCAATGGTAACATATTATTCTCGCATGAAGCATGTCTTAGCTGACTTACCTTCACGTTGACAGACTCCATGATGATCACTCCAAACTCCTATCAGCAATTTGATTAATCAGTTTGTCGACGAAAACTTGCAATAAATCCAAATGAACCCCAATGTACTGAAGGTACCTGAAACAGTCACACTCTATCACTGACCCATCACCTAACTAAATAAAATTACTTTGTACATTTAAAAAATTAAAGTTCAATTTTAGTTAATGATGTGATGCTGGAACAAGTACTACAATGCAATTATCTAGGTTGTCACATCGGATTTCATCAAGATTTGGATATAAACAAGACATTTGGTAAATTCTAAGCAGTGTGCGGAAATATTAGCAGAATCCTAAGCAGGAAAACAAGGAAAGAAACTAAGAAACAATTTTATAAGGTGATGGCTGCCCCAGTCCTACTCTATAGAACTGAGTTTGTGGATTAGTACAAGATCACAAGAGAGTAGAGTACAGATGAGATAGGTGCGATCCCTGCTAAGAACAAAGGGTTGCAGTCATAGGAACTAAGATTGCAACCAATTAAGAAATGAGGATACAAGAACACAACTGAATGTTTACAATCTGAATGGAAAGATTACAGAATACTGAAATTGATAGCGGGAGCACATAGAGAGAATGCCTGAGGAAGGGATCCTCCTCAGCATTTTGATATAGGCCAGAAGGGAGGAGAGATGTTGGGAAGACAAGCAAGAGATGGCAATGATTCAATGGTTTGTCACTAATGAGAGTCAGAATTGGCAGGAGCCTAATCCTTGATTGTTAGCTGGAACATTTTTTTTATAAATTTTTATTATTTCCAGGTCATAACCGTCCATGTTTCATCACCAAGTTATTATAGTGTTCAAGAATTTACCATCATTCCTTATGCAATCCAGCATGTCTTGCTCAACTTAAACCTTCGAGTATAGAAAAGTTAAAATAGAAAATGCAACAAATGGCCTAACAGATAACTAAAAAAGCTTTCAGACAGTGGGACAAGTCTGTGGACTCTTAGGGGGTTACTTTGAAGGGGGCTCTACGAAAAGTTTTTAAAATATTAATAAAGATATGCTGATGAAACCATGGTTTTTGCCGACACCATTCGAGGCCTGCAAAGACTTATGGACAGTATAACAGCTGTTAGTGCATTATATGGACTTGACACTGATGTCAATAAAACAAAAATGATGATCATCAGCAAACAGCCGATCAGTTCTGATCTTCACATATTGGTCAACAAGGTCAGAATAGAACGAGTCGTACAATGTTAATATCTGGGTACCTATAATAATGAGAGGTGGGATAATTCATAAGAGATAACATGTCACATTGCCAAGGCCAGAAATGTCTTCAACACCATTAATTCTGTCTTTAAAAGTCACAATTTAACCTTTGACACTAAAATGAGACTCATGAAGCGCTGTGTTCTCAGTCCTATGGTACGAAAGTTGAAGACTAACGAAAGCAACAATCAAAAATTTGAAAATGTTTGAATTTTGGCTGTATAGAAGAATGATGCGAATATCTTGGACACACAAATCAACAAATGCAGAAGTGCTATGTCGAATGAACAAGGTAGCGGAATTGGTCAGCATAGTGAAGGAACAACAGCTCTGCAATATCTTTGTCATATCATGCGGGATGAGCGCAGGTATGAATTGGTCCAACGCATTCTACAAGACAAAATCAACAGTAGAAGGGGACCAGGACGCAGAAGAATTTCATGGACGGTCAAACTGAGAGTATGGTTAAACAAAAGCTCAATAGAATTGTTTCAGATAGCTATCAATGAAGTAAACATAGATGGGTTACCAACCTTCGGAACGGAGAGGCACCCTGAGAAGAAGATGAATAATAAAAAATACATTTTTTATTTAAAAAAATTCAGATACTTTTCAGATACTTTTTGAACAGACCTCCTATAATTAAATCCAATATTGTTTTTTTTTAGTTTATTTAAAGTCGTATTGACAGCTTGGTCATTAGCGACTACTGTGGGTTTTGGTACGGTAACCGTGGATTTAATGTGTACAAATTTCTAGACCCTAGCTGGGAATCGAACCTGGGACCTTTCACTTTGTAGGCTAGCACTAGCTAGTCACTACATCAAGGAGGCTGCCAAAAATCCAATAATATCTAGCCTGTCACAAACAGTTTATTTTTTTGTATTTTTAAGTTGAACAAACGCTTTTTAATACATCAAAAAGACAACTTCCAATATCATACAAAATAAATATCTATGAAACATTTAGTCTTATTGGAAGTATTCACAAAATATGTCTAAAGAAAACAGCATTTTATTTTTCAATTCAGCTTTTTTACGCTACAGTGCTTAACAGCAACAACTGTGTGGCAAAAGAAAAACTGTACTTGAAGGTTGGCAGAAGCAAAATATTAATAATGTAATACATAAATGTGGGGCAGTCCAGAAACCTTGCCACACATTTAAAATATGTATTTTTGTTTTATTGCTTTTTTTATTATTTTTTGAATGTATGGTTTGTTTATACTAATTCTTGGAAAACAACCTTTAAAGTTTGAGACGATCTTTAAAAGTCAAGGAAAAACAATACTTGGCATATACTCTTAATCGAATGAAACACTTTGCTTTTCTAATGAGATAACTAACATTTATTTTGCATAAGAAATTATAATTTCATAATTATTTTTTATCATAATCTAGCTTAATTATTTAACATTAAAAAATAAGTTTTGTACAAACAACTGCCAAATTATAACCTACTTTAACCCTGTAGTCGGCAATAACATTTTACTAAACTGGCAGAGAATTTCTAGCATATGGGTCACCGAACCGTAAAGAAATGAATAAAAAAATTTAAATTGATTAAATACAAACCATTTCTCATAATGTTTACTGCAAAATAAAACAAAAAAAATTATCTACAATTGCATCTATGCTGCAGAGAACTAGACAGTGTTATGAATTACCAAATCAATCATACATTTAACGTATTTTACTTTACTTAAATACATCAAAAATAATAATTATAAACATAAATTTATAAAACATACGAAAAATCAACTACAGTCTGCACCTTCGTAATTGGAAGTTTATATGTAACTGTATAATTGAATTTGGTGCATATCTAGAAACTTTTAATATAATTATGTTTAATCTTGAGTAAACATGTAATATTGAAAAACATACCCTAATTTTAATCATGAATGAATGATAAAATGAAAATAAACTGCTGTTCGACTTAAAAATCACTAACTCTAAACTCTGTATAAAAAAACACTTTAAATAACATTTATAAATTTTTATTTTCTATAACTTTGATTAGTACACTTGTCACAAAATTCATTGGCCTACAAGGCTGCAATCTTTAAAAAATTCCATATTTTTTATATTTTTATGAGCAAAATACAGTAAATCAGCAATAGACATTAAACTAGCATTGTAAAAAAAATTTTGAAATATTAAAGTTCAGGTTTTTTAATTTCCTAAAATTTTTATTTCAATAAATACTTTTTCCCTAAAATGCATACTATTTAATGTAATTATAAAATGTACTATTTAATGTATTATTTAATGCAATCATTAAAAAATCCCATTTTTACAGATTTTGATGAGAAAAATACAGAAAATCAGTAACACAGTAAACTTTTTAAAATGGTAAAAAAAAATTTTGAAATAATTTATAAGTTTAGGTTTTTCAATTTTCTAAAACTATTTCAATAAATACTTTTCCCCTAAAATGCATACTAAGGCCGAGATCTTTAAAAAAATTTCCATATTTTATCAGATTTTGATGAGAAAAATACAGAAAATCAGTAACACTAAACCTAGCATTGTAGTAAATTGTTTTATTTGAAATAATTTATAAGTTTACGTTTTTTAATTTTCTAAAACTTTATTCTATAGATACTTTTCCCTAAAATGCATTTAAAGCCATTATCATATAAAACCATTTTTTACCACAGCCGTCCCGAGAATTTTAGCAGACATGGCGGTTACTCCATTTTGAGAGAATATACAAAATGTAGTTAAAGAGGCGATTACAAAAAATCGTACGAGCCATTTTGAGAAAAAAGCACGAATAAACTACAACTTCCGATAAACCGATTTTGACAAAAATATTCATCTTTGGTCCGCTAGTGGTAACTAACGTAAGTTTTAAGTTTCAACAATGTAGGCCTACGACATTCCGGTCATGAGATATTTTGGTCACGCACAGACCAATCGGTAAAGAGTCGGTTTAGTTTCACGGGACCTGAAAACATGAATTTCCGGTAAAAACTCGACATGAAAACAATACTTTCCTTGCCTTTATGTCCATATAGGACGAGAGAAAGTAATAATTATTTTATATTCCAAGGACATTAATAACATGGTTAGGTAGCTGGTCGCCTAGCTCATAGATTTCAACCGAAGTTACATCTCACAAATACGCATTTATCGGCCTACTATTAATTTATACACATTAAAAATAATGGTATAATAATAGGCTATACATTTCTTTTACACTGTTAGATATTATATATACTTGCCTGTTCTTTTCAAGATGTTAACTTATAGCGTAGAATATGAACAGCAGAGCTATCCTATCACTCAAGACTATCAAAAGTTCTTTGTTAACATTGCACACAATATTGTAAATTAATTTGCAAAAACTTAAGCACGATAAATAATCAGTAAATACCGAAAGTTTTATTACGTAATTTAGAATCAAGTTTTTGAAGTAATTTAAGAATCAAAATTTAATTCACAATCACAGCGCCAGAACCACGCCAACAATCAGAAGCCGAGCGCTCTCAACAAATACCGGAAAAGATATAATTTTAAATGCGCGTTGCGGATGTAGGTAGCTGCTGAGGGAAACGAATGAATCGTTCAATGAACCTTTTCAAAGCAAACATGAGTCAAATGCAATCATATGAGCTTAGCTCATGCTGATGTTGACCAAAACAAACTTACAAGTTTTTTAATTTTGTTTTAATTTAATTTCTCAACTGTATCTACAATCAGTGTAACAGATAATAGAATAAAATTACAAAAAACCAATGACTTCATGTCAATTATGTAATTTACATACAATTATCATAATCATCACATTTATAAATCATAATAATTGTACTTTTTGTATAATTAACATTTTTTTAAAATAATAATAGAATTAAATAACGTAGGGAGAAACATTTAAAAAAGTTCGAAGAGCATTAAAATCCTTTCGCAAATTAACTTCCTCGACAACAGCGTAGAGACTGGCGGTTTGAAACGTTTTAAAATATTGGACTTACCTTTACGATTTTCTTAATGAATTTTATATTTTTTTCTGCTTTTACTAGTGATGATCATCTCATAACCGGCATCATTGTCATGGTCATCTTCAGCTTCAACTACTTCATGTTTTAAAATATTAATGCAAAGTTCAGCCGTTAATTTTTTTTTGTTCACAGTTTAGTATTTTTTTTAACACATTACTGAGTGTGTTTTATATTTTCATTCTAAAAACGTTAGGCCTATTAATCGAATATTTATTTATTCTCTTTGCTAAAATTGCCGAACAGTCGGAAGGTAAACAAAAAAAGGCTTTGTTAAAAGTTTATAATTAGATTTTTTTTAAACTGATTGTAAAACTTTATTTGAAAATATTATGAATATTGAATATATTTTTTAAAAAATATTAAAATTATTTATATATTCACTAATAATTTTTATTTTTACGAAGTACCTTATATATATGGACGATTAATCAAGGATTAATTTAATTGAAAAATAATATAATCATGTCTATCCAGTATTGTTTGAGCGCTTCGTTGGATTTCAACTGAAAGTTATTAGAACTTAGCTCCCGAATCAGTGGGTTTTTTTTCATTTGATTGTAAATTTATCTTTAAATCGCCGGTAAAACTTAAAAAAGGTCTCGTTAATATAAGGTTCTTTCCCATAATAGGCAGGTGGAGTGTGAAATGTTATTAGCACTCGATCAGCTGGTTACAGGGGTAAAAAACATAGTACTGTTTCTTATCACATTGTTTATCAATTATAAAACTGAAGCATTTAAGAACAGAAGAGGTGAAGGTGTAAAAGACACTAATCATAATCACCACAGCCAGCCCTATGGTGAATGAAGAGAAGGCGTCATTTTGCAGGTTGGAAAGTAGATGCTTTTCGGTAGGCCTGGCATGCTGATAAGCATACTTTTTTTACTCAGTGAGGAAGGCATCGTAAACTACCCCACTCCTTGTTTTACTTAGTAAAGCATCTAAAGGTTAAAACCAGCCTTTCGGCTGATCCTAAACAACAACAATGTACAAACCTTCAAAGTTATGTAAGCGTATGCGCAGTAGACGGATTTGGTTGAGGTACGATGAAGGGAGAAATAATGGTGTGAGTAGTACAGCAATAGAGGCGGGAATTCACAGCCGACTACTCGCTGGAATGCATAACGTACCGTAGGTTTATATGGTCTAGGCCTACGGGAGCCTCTTTTTCCTAAAAGAGCGACCTCTAACATGGTGGAAGGGTTGACGTTTCCTTGGGGGATTTTCACAAATATCCACCGACCACAGACAATAAGGCAAAATAGTAAACCGTTCCAGCTACGATCTGTTCTCTGCGACAGCTTCAATAGAATGAGACAATTCACGCACGCACATACGCATGCATCGAACGTATGTCATCCCTTCTACAGCCGCAGTATTCTCCCCACTCACTTCTCATTCTGCGCGAACCTACGCTTACAAAACATTGACAGATTGTAAAATAAAATGTGACAAGTGGCGTCTATTCTAGGAGAGGGGGAACAATCTAATCTTTGCAAGGAGGTCGTTATGTAAAATTTTCTTCTCTACGTTACATGGAGCGTCAGTAATTAGTCTTAGAATAGATTAAAATCTTTGAATTTTTATTGTAAAGGAATTTTTTTGTTGAGCCGTAGAGCTGATTGTCATACATCCTAACTAATTTCAGTAAAGCCTTACATGTCAAAAATTTAGTGCCTAATGATATTTAGATTGTCTAGAAAGAAGTTGATACAGTCGCTTAAGTCTGTAATTTAATAAATTTATGTTTAATGTTAACGTTTAAAACACTAGACAGTGGTTACCGGTGTAGGCTACTTTGATGCGCGGGGTTCAATTAACCATACTCTCTCAGGATTTTTTTTACGTGTGAATGTTTTGCAATTGCTGCTAATGCAGACGGTGAGAAGGATGGTAAGTTAGAGGAATATGATAGAAGAAAAAATGTCAGACCTGACCGGGAATCGAACCCGGGACCCCAGCGTAGAAGCCAGGAATGGTCAGCCTGGGTCTGTACAAGACTACCCTCATTTGCACGTCATCCTTATCTCACTGAGTCATGGGGTTGCTTATTGTTCTGAATTGAACATATTGCAAAGTACACACATTAGGGATATAACAAAAAGAAAACAAATGTTAACGTGGTTGTTCCGAGTCAAAAGTCTGTCTAAGTGAAGCCCTAATATCGAATTGGCTTTGTTCGTGGTAAATCTTGATTTAAAAGATAAACCGGAGAACAGTTATGTCTCATTTAAGTAAATTAATTAAATACATATATACTGTAACAATAGGCAATAGAAGGTTTTATTATAATTATAAATTTTACAGGTGGTCCGATTGAAACCATGGCGTAAGGACTAGAGGGTTGAGCTCGTCCTGCCGCTTTTCCGTCTGTTCCGTGCATTACGTCAAACATGGAAGATGGAGGCTTGCCATCAGTATTTTTTCTGCTGTAGCAGAGCGCCCGGTGACTGAATGCATTTTGTTAGATACCGTTTCGTATACTACTAAAGTTTTGTTTCCATTACTACAAATTTGTCCCGCACATGTTGCGGGACAAGTGACGGGGACTTTTGTCCCCGTCACTTGTATCTATTGTATGTGCCAAGAGACTGCGGCGCACGACATGCGCCGCAACTTGTGCCTCATGCAATGAAAACAGACTCCAACATATCCAAAGGACATTACATTCTATTAAGCACAATCTCGGTCGTTTAGTCTTTTTTTAGAAGTTCATAGTATGTGCCTGCAATTACTACTAAAGCTGTAATAGATGAGTCATCCATATTGCTCAAAATTTTAACCGACAAATCACTCAAGAAACACTGGATAGCACTGTGTAGCCTGATTTTCGTAAGGAGAGCGCTGGGCAAAACGTGCGTCTGCATTAGTATAGTCTTGTATGTACTGCAATAGTGCAGCGTATATTATCAACAATGGCACAGCATGCCTACAAAATACAATGGGTGTTGTAAATTTTCAACAACATTCTGACTGTACATCTTACTGTTGGTCGGAGAGTGTACAGATGAAGTTATGTATGCGCATGCGTGATCCAGCGCTCACAGCAATTGGCTTGGACTTTATCTGATTCACTGTATAGTATTCAGATGAACTAAAGTCCCCTAGCTGTGAGAGTGAGAGAATGCTCAACGCTCTCACTCGCACAAGCTATACGCGCCGTTCCAATAACATTGTATAATTTCACTCATTGTTGTGAGCAAGCGTTTATGCACGCAGTAAACTAACAAGCAAAAATAACGACTGTAGTATATTTTCAGATTTGGATTACAACAGTAAAGACCTTTGAGCGCATGCGTAGTTATGCCACATATCTCCCTCTCACTCGCTCGGCTATGAGACATTAGTTCGTCTGATACCTATACAAACTGTAGTCTTGCACTCCACACCTCTATAGGTAAAGTATTCAGATGAACTAATGTCCCCTAGCCGTGGGAGTGAGAGAATGCATAACGCTCTCACTCGCACAAGCCATACGCGCCGTTCCAATAACATTGTATAATTTCACTCATTGTTGTGAGCAAGCGTTTAGCATGCAGTAAACTAACAAATAAGATAACGACTGTAGTATGTTTTACAGATTTGGATTATTACGGTAAAGACCTTTGAGCGCATGCGTAGTTATGCCATATATCTCCCTCTCACTCGCTCGGCTATGGGACATTAGTTCGTCTGATACCTATACTATGTTGCAGACGCCGCAGGAAATTGGAAACAGGAGAAACAATGATGCGTTATATGTGCCAGGCACATGTTGCCCATGAGCCTGGAAATTATCAGAACGGAAACGAGGCTTAATGAAGTAGCCACTTTAATACACAAGATAATTTTACAGGATAAAACGTAATTTGTTTAGATCTTTCGTTTTACTATTTTAAGCCTTTGGAATAGTTTAAAAAGTTATAGAAAAAAATGCTCAAAACGGGCAGGTGGGGTGTTATTTTAATTGCACTCTATCTGTTTGGTCCAGGGCTAAAAAAAAATAGTTCTGTTTCTTATCACATAGTCAGCCACTTGTATGACTGAACTATTTAAGAACAGAAGAGGTAGAGGTGTAAAGACACTAGCCAGAGTTATCTCCTATGAGAGTAATGAATTTCACTATGCAGCCAGACCCTGTGGTGAATGAAGTGAAGGTGTCATTTGCAGGGTGGAAAGTGAGTGCTTTTCGGAGGGCCTGGCATGCTGATAAGCATACTCTTTCAACTCAGTGAGGAAGGCAATGGTAAACCACCTTACTCCTCGTTTTTACTTAGTAAAACCTCTAGAGGTTCAAACCAGCCTTTTGGCTGTTGACCTAAACAACAACACATTAGGAAAAAATAACCACCAAAATGTGTATCTACTATTCACAAACCGATTATTTATTTTATTTCTTCGTTAATACCTACTCCTTAAAAATAAGAACATTAAAATTTTTTCAGGCTGAAGCAATTTTAATTGTTCATATAATGTTACTTTCTCTGCTATAATTTCTTCACGCCATTTTTAATTGTTAGGCCTATAACTCTTACGTATTTCTTGAAGAAGTTCTTCTATTCTATCACCATTCTATAATCTATTTTGTCCATTGATATAAAAATATTTGCTGAATAGGTTTGTTTTTCAGGAAGGTTTTCTTTTTGAATTGCATCCAATTTTAAATTTCTAAAAATTTTTTGACGGTGCAAACTGTGATTTAGAGAGATTATAAAGCAATTTAGTATGAAACGTTCTGAGCAGATAATAGGATTTTCACTTTCTCATTCCCTATATGAATACAATGTAGGGAAGGAAATAATTGTTTTCACGTCAATTTTTCGAAATAGAGTTTTCACCAGATAGGCTACAAGTTTTCAGGCCCCTGAATCCAAAAAACATGTTTTTAGAGATTGGTCTGTTTGTATGTGTATGTGGACAAAATATCTCAAAAACGGAATATAGCATGAAGCTGAAACTTGGAACTTAAGTTATATATACAGTATCTGACACAAACATTCCTTCAAAATCAGTCAACTAAAAGTTGTATTTTATTCGTGCTATTTTTTTTTTGCGAAATTCTCAAAAACAGTTCTTACGAATTTTTTTTAAATCGCCTCATTTACTACATTTCTTGTGCTCTACAAGACATGGTAAGCACCATGTTTGTTTAAATTCTTGGAGGGCTTGTACTCTCGTAGAAAAAATGTTTTTTTTAATATTGCAGCCTATTATTTTAAATAATGTCGGTTGTTCGAAACTACGAGTACTTCTAAAAAGAAAAGGTTACACACACCACTTGATATAAACGATTAGAAGTATGTACGAAGAAATCATTGTTGTACTAAGTACCTATAGATGGCAAACCGACTGTTCAGATCCCAACAAACAAAGGATTAAGGCTAAAATATCCATTATCACCCACACTTTTCAATATATAATTTTAATTGATGAAATTTTTCGGTCAAGGAAAAGGGAAAACAGCTTAGGAATAAGACTACGCGATAATTACCATCTTAGTCTAGTTCTATATGCCGATGACATGGTTATGACACAGGAGTGTGAGAATGTTCTACAACAAGCACTCTTCACATTCACCAAAAAAATGAAAAATACAATACGAAAGTATCAACAAACAAGACAAAAGTAATGGCATTCCGTGGAAAGATCCAAAATAGTAAGTAATAATAATTAATGAACACAAATATTAGTGCAAGTGAGCCACTTGGGAACTGATGTCTTATATGAAGATGAATATGATATGAAAATAAGCTATGTATATTTAATAAGACATGTGGGACGATTCATAAGATACTGAAGCAAAAAGCATTACCCAAAACAAGGTTAAAGTTTTATACAACAGTGGCAATTCGAACCTTGACAAATGGCAGTGAAGCATGGGTGACGAGGAGAAGGGAGGAAAGAAACATCCGCACTTTGAAAATTAAATTCTTTAGGTCTGTCAAGGGTTGTACAAGACTAGACAAATCAGAAATGAAAATACAAGACAAGAATTGGAAATTTTTTCAATTAATACAAAAAATTATACCATGCCCAATGGGTCAACCATTTAAATAGAAAGCCTTACCTGGTTTATTAGGAACGTAAAACCAGTAGGAAGCAAAGATATTGGTCGGTCTAAGAAAGATGCTGGAATTCAAACAAACGCCTAACCAGTGAAGAGAAGAAGAATATAAAATCTTATTTTACAAACTCCAAAAATCTTAATTAGGAATTGGCCAGATGACCTATCTCAAAAGAACATATTCCTCGCAATTTCAATCAAGTTTTTTGTATTGTGTATTTAAGAGTTACAAGAAAGTTTACTTGTATTTAGTTTTTTCAAAGGAAATCGGTAGTCCTGCTTTCCTAATTACTTTTACTTTCTCTTGCCCTATTATATAAAATATGTGGAACGAAAGTATTGTTTTCATGTTGATTTTTCCAAATTGAGTTTTCATTAGATGTACAAGTGTTCAGGCCCCCTGAACCCAAAAAACATGTTTTAGCGATTGGTCTGTGTGTGAACAAAATATCTTGAGAACAGAATACCGTACAATGTTGAAACTTTGAACTTAAGTTAGATACCACAGGGGAACCAAACACAAACATTTTCATAAAAATTAGTCAAACGGAAGTAGTAGTTTATTTCTACAATTTTCTCAAAAACAGTATCTACAATTATTACTGTTTTAAATCGCTTTAAGTGATATTACATTTTTTAAGTTCTACAAGACAGGGTAAACGCCATGTCGCCTAAAATTCTTGGGGAGAGCTATGCTTTTGAGGTAAAAAATAGTTTCTTTAAGTTTGCAGCCTTAATATGCACTTTAGGGAAAAAGTGTAGGGGAAGGACGGGTATAATGGCCAGGTGGGTTTTTAAGGCTGTAAGTGCTGCTATCCTGGGGAAAACAAGCAAAGGTTACCCTCACAGTCCCCTTAGTTGTGTTGAGCGACTAGAAGAAAAAATAACACTAACATCAAGAGTTATTGTAATTTTCGTGTTTCTCATATCCTTTGATCTAAACCAAGTCCTCGCTCCTCATTCTTATTACAAATTTACTTAACAAGTTACGTTTTTGAAACATAATTGTTTTAAAAGAGTGGTTACTGAGATACGACATTCTACATTGAGGAATGGTTTGTCGTTGTTGTTGACAACTGACAACTATTTTTGTTAATGGCGTCAGGACGGACACAATGGCCAGTAGGTGGCTAATATGCCCGCCGCTGTGGCCATAATGCCCCTCTTCATTATTTATTTTTCCTTTTTACAGTTAATTCTATGGAAACTTTAAATATAATTATGCATGATAAACGAATAATTGTAGTGCTTCATGCAGGAGCAATGGGCGGAAGAAAGGTTATGCAGCTTTGTTGTCAGGAAGTTCTTATAAAAATTATCTGTTAGCTGAGAAAGCTGGTAAGGAATCAAAAGAAAAACTTTTGAAACTAAAAATAGCTGAAGAAAAAAATGAATACTAAAACTATTCTCAAAAATCCAAAGAAAACAGCTAAGAAACTCAAGGTCAACATTGCTAAAAGAAACCTGTTAAGACTCAGATGATGACAACAATCCACAATGTTTATACTGTTATGAAAAATTTTCAATTTGAACTTCAAATGAGTGTTGGGTCAAATGCCCAGGATGTGATTTGTAGGCCCATGACCTATGTACTGTGTTGGGGAAGAGGATGATGGGTATTTATGCGAAAACTGTAGCAAAGCTACAAAAGTAAAGTGATGTTTAATAAAACATCACTTTACTTTTTTGCAACATTTATTTCAAGAACGTTTTTCTACAGAGCTTAGTTTAGTGTCAGTTAGTGATTTTTCGTATTTTTAAGTTTTACAGAGGTTGATTTTTATTTAGCGTCATTCACTTGTAATTAAAATTAGGTTATGGTTTTTATTTTGGGTGGATGCCAGAATAGATAGAAATGTCTAATCCGCAAGAGAAGAACATAAAATCTTATTTCTCACTCCTAAAATCTTAAATAGGAATTGTGGTTTTTCATTGTTTCTCATGATTAAACCATAGATTATATAGGTATGTTCATTATCTTCATTAGCAAGAGAAAGTTGGATGAATCTTCCACAGGCTGCAAAATTACAAGATGATGGAAATAATAAAGGTAAATCAATCAAAAATTTACACCAGAACTTTTTTTTATAAATATTTTTTATTACATTTTTTTACAATATGGCAGAATTTTTTATCACTTATAAAAAGTAATAAAAATTGGCAACAATATAATAATAATTTTTATTATCATTTCTTAATTTTGTGTACAATGAAACCTTACAAACTCAACTTTCAAAATTTTGCATTCTGTAAAACTTAACAATCTATAGTCGGAATCATATAAATGCAAGCTTTCCTGCGATTGCGGGACTGTCAGATTTAACAATTGTTTGGTAACATTGGAAAAATTTACATTTCCCTTTTTGTAATTATTATAGTGCTCAGAAAACCTCTTCCTGAACGATCAGGATAAGTATTAAATATTGTAATGAGTTGATCATGTGGTAATGCTATGAAAGCACTTCTTGTTAGGTAAATGTTCTTACTCTTTGACTGTTCTGTTGGTTTTTAATTTTATTTATAATAGATAAAATAAAAAATTCTTTAAGTGGTGGATAATAAATGCTATAATGTTTAATAAATATTGTGACGTATTTTGTGATTACCTATATTATATGGTTGATGAGAATGATGGTTTATTGTAAGAATTTTGTATTGTATGGGGGTGGAATGCTTTGAACAATTAGTGGGAATAGTGAGTTGCGATGAATGAGATGTTTTGAATAAGACTTCTAAGAAATTGAATCTAGTAGATAAGTTTTCTTTTTATTCCTCCTATGAGGTGCCAGTTAAGTGAAGAAAGATCTTAAATGTTTGGGAAACTAATAGACCGCATATATGTAAAACCAGTTAGCTCCTTTGTAGTGGGTAGTCAATATCTGAATTTATGAATGGAAAGTGTGTGTCCAGCCGTTTGAAAAAATGTCATTACTAAGTTCTGAGTTATGTTAATTGTGTGTCTGGTTGATAGCATGTGTTTCTGGACAGGTAATTGTTTTGGTTCTTAAAAACCGTCATCTATTGTAAGTCATATTCGTTTAAGCTTAAATTTTGTAATTGATTTCTTTTATGTAATCTATTTATAATTTATGTAATTGTATTTATTAGTTTATTCATAAATTGTGTAAATAAATAATTAACTGTTACAAATTTTTTTATTATTTATTAAACCCAGATCCTGAACGAACCTAGGCTTAGGTTTTACAATATATGTGAGGTGGAAAATGAAAAAGACCTCTTGTTGGAAGAAAAATGAGTTGTTAGGGACTATACATTGTTATGTGGGTTTTTGAAAATTATTATAGTTTGTCAGATTGTATTTTCAATGTAATTATTCCTGTAAGAACTTCAAAATAAAAAGAATACCTATTCAAAAAGAACAGGATATTTGGTAAAGAAGAATCCAGAGAAGAATCTGGTGGGTATCCTGAGCCCAAGTCAGACCTATCAGACTCAGTTCTTCTTCTTCTTATGGTGCCTATCCGGTTCGGATGTTGGCTATCATGATGGCTATTTTGACTTTGGAAACAGCTGCTTTGAAAAGTTGGGTCGTCGACTGGTTGAACCACGTTCTTAGATTGTTCAACCATGAAATCCTTCTTCTACCGGGACCTCTCGCACTATACACCTTTCCTTGCAGAATTTTTTGGAGCAATACGTAACGGTTCTCATTGCGCATAATGTGTCCCAGGTATTGGAGCTTTCGCACTTTCACGATGTCAAGAACCTCTTTATCTTTATTCATCCTTCGAAGAATTTCTACATTGGTGACTTTGTCCCTCCATGATACGCGTAAAATTCTTCGATAAAGCCACATTTCAAAGGCTTCAAGCCTCCTGGCTGAGGCCTTAGTGAGCGTCCAAGCTTCCACGCCGTAGAACAGTACAGAGAACACATAACATCGAAGGAGACGCATTTTGATAGCAAGTGTAAGGTCGTGAGTTTTGAAAATTTTTCGCATATTGTTGAAGGCCACTCTGGCTTTTTCTATGCGTATCTTAATTTCTTACGAGTGATCCCAATCCTCGTTTACATTGCTGCCTAGGTAAGTATACTGCTTAACTCTTTCCAGGGGTACACCGTCTATTTTAATATTCCCTCTTATATTCGTATGCTTGCTAATAATCATAAATTTCGTTTTGCTTATGTTAATGTCTAAACCATACTTTCTGCTATGTTCTGTTACCCTATTCATTAACCTTTGCAAACTGGTTATACTATCCGAGAAAATAGCAGTGTCATCGGCGTATCGAATATTATTGATCTTCTCCCCGTTTAGCGTAATTCCCTCTTCAATGCCCTGCACTGCCTCTCGGAATATGTATTCTGAGTAAACGTTGAAACTCAGTTGCAGAACCACTAAATAAAACTGAAGGCACCCTGTTTAAGAAAACCTTCACCAGTGTCAAATGCCAATATTTAAAAAAAAACAATTAGTTAATTTCAATGCATAATTTGTTTTTAATATGTAAAATTTAGAAAGGGCGAAGTAAAAGTTAAAATGCATTTCACACCAATTTTTTTATCAAAAACTTTTAAGCTGCCATACCTTACATAATTTTTGAGAGAAAATTCAGAATTTTGCATTTAATTAGTCAGAATTTAATGCTAAATTTAAAAAGGTTAATGCAGTGGAAACCTCCTTATCCGGACACAATAAAAAAAGGCCTAAATTAACTAAATTAATATGGTATGGATCAAATTGTTGAAGGAGTTAAAAAAATATGATGAACATTACTTAAATAACATAACTATCCGGATTATTACGTTAATATTATTAAGTTGTATAAATAAATCTATTATGTATTAAGTTGTGTTTGCGTTTGTTGTTACTAACGTCCGAACAAAGTTTGTAGAAATGTTCAATTGCGTTATGTATACAACTGTACATACGTATCTTCTGTATGTGTTAAGTGTCAATACACTCGCTGCTATGATGGACACCGGATGCAGTCGTTGGTTGATCTAAAAATTACTGATGAGTGTGACGTTAATGACATTATACAGTGGTTAAATAACGATGCAAATGATGGTGGTTTCCAAATGTTGGTGAATGAAGAAATAGTCCAGGAACTATTGCAAACAGATGACGAGAAAACTGATGAAGATGAAGAGGCTGACACTACTGAACTGTGCTCCGGACCTTCTCATGCTGAAGCATTTGAAGCAATTGATTTAGCGTTCAAATGGTTTGAAAGGCAAACTGAATGTGACAGCATGCAATTTTTGCTGCTTAAGCGAATTCGGGATTTAGCGGTGACAAAACATACAAGTTGTATGTGCCAAAAACACTTGACATTTACTTGCACGTGAAAATACATAACCGTATTATAGTATAGTGCATGTAGTGTAATATGCAACTGATTTCCAGGAATTACATACAGGTGAACGTGTTCACCTGTACTAATTACATACAGGTGAACGTGTTCACCTGTATGTAATTAGTAGTATTTTTCACCTCAATGTACTACTATTAGGTTATTATGTACTGCGTGCTGTAAAACCTAATACTGTACAGTACATGTATATTTTTATCTTTTTTTGACTTACTGTATACTGTAGTACATTTTATAAACAAATATAGCCTACATTATGTAAATTGTAATTGACAACTTGGAGTTTTTCAACTGTGTACATCCATTGCACATACATACTGTATTATTGTATTGTACTGTATGTAGGTTACTGTATTTCAGAAATTCAAACATCCCTTTTTGTATTCCCCATAACCGTATTTTCTCGTATCTGGGTTAACCTAGGTCCCAATCGATCCGGATACGGTGGTTTCCACTGTAGCTTAAAATATAAAATTTTTGACCAGAGGTCCCTTTTTGAATTCCAGCTCACATTATAACATACATTTATTTCTCAGTAAACCTTCAGAGCCACTGGGTAATTTAACACATAACAAATCGACTACTCTTTAGTCAAAATCATATTAATTTTGTGAGGTCATACTGTGCATATAATCAATTCAGGATATCCTTGAAAAACATACAAAAGCTTCTTCATAAGTTGATTACATAAAAAACCATCATACAAATTTCCAACAAACATACCTTTGAAAACATTTTGTTTTCTTTCAGGCCTTCATTTTATATTTTTCAAATATAAAATACAATTTTTCAACTGATAGAAGCAATCACCTCTTGAATTTTATAAAACCTTTTCAGGACACCTGTATAACTTTGTGTCACCTAAGATTTTTTTATTACTTAACATCATTATAAAAAAACCAATAACAAATTTTCTATAAAAATCTACAAATTAGCGAGTCCCAAAATACAACAGCAAATAATTATTGCCGAAAGAATAAATACAATTAAAGCCTTTACCATCTTTTTATAACAAAAGAAAAACATAACTACTTACAATGTATATAAATACACATACAAGAGTGTTTCGAAAAGTAATCCCCGTTTGGCTGTTGATAAAAAAAAACTCCACAGAAAAAATATTTTATTACACACATTTTAAAACTACAGCTTTTTTCAACATAGTGACCATTAAAATTTAAGCGTTTGTCACAAATATATAACCTCAAAATGTGAGCAGTACAATAAAAAATCCAGCAAAATGGATACTGTAATAAGATTTCGTTCAGCAGCAGATATTCATTGTAAATTGTGCATACAGTCCAAACGTAATGAGTGAAGGTGTTATATGGTAATGGGTCTGACGTTTTAAAAGTGGTAAAATAAACATTCATGATGAAGAGAGGAGTGGTTGGCCGTCTGTTGTCAATAATGATCTTGTCAAGAAAATTGACTAAAACGTTTGTGAAAATTGAAGATTCCACTGTCTCTGAACTTTCTGAACAATTCCCACAAATTTCTCGTATGGTTTTGAACAAGGTTTTGTCACCAATAAACTAGGTTACCGAAACTTCTGTGCTTGATGGGTACCAAAATTGCTTATAGAGGTCCACAAAACTAAATGAATGGGCTCTGCCTTAGACTTTCTTTCATGCTGTGGCATGGAAGAAGGTTTTTTTAAAAGACTTGATAACTGGTGACAAAACTTGGGTGGCTTACGTAAACATTGAAACAAAAGAACAGTTGATGGCATGGGGTCATACCAATTCTCCATGCAAGTTGAAGAAAACTCACCGAACTTTGTCATCGAGGAAGGTTTGGCTACGATTTTTTGGAAGTTTTGCCGGTTGAATTTATGGAACGTGGCATGACAATCACTTCAGATGTATACTAGGAAACTTTGAAGAAACTTAAGAAGCCATTCACCGTAAAACGTTGCGGTATGCTGTCATTCGGTATTTTGTTTTTGCACGACAACGCTAGTCTTCACAGTGCTTGAAAAACTCGAAAGCTTTTAAAGCAATTAAAACGGGAAATTTTGATAATCCTCCTTACAGATCTGACTCGGCACCACGTGATTTTCATCTCTTTAATTGTACAAAGGCTTGCATCATAGCACTTCGATGACAACGATAAAACTTCAAAATGTCGTGAAAGATGGGCTATGTGCTCAGGGAGACGGCTAAATTTTATGAAGAAGGAATTTGTAAATTAGTGGAATGCTATGACAAATGCTTAAATTTTAATGGTGACTATGTTGGAAAATAACAGTAGTTTTAAGATGTTTATAATAAAATATTTTTTCTATACAAGTTTTTTTATTTACAGCCAAACGGAGGTTACTTTCCGAACCGCCCTCGCATAATTCTAAAAAATACACAGGAAAATGTTTAACAAAATTAAATATACGTATATACTAACATCACTCGTGTTTATACTGTAAACGGTTCGTAAAGATACTTGGTTTATCTAAAATAATTATACACAAGTATCATTTAATTGTAAAAAAATGTAAATAACTAATTCATACTTTGAGGGACTAAAGCCAGAGTATTACACAAAAATTGATTTTTTACATACTGAAACTTTGTACAGTGACATTCTGGAATGAGCTAAGGGAATTAAAAGCTCATTGTAAGAAATTGTGTATTCTATTAAATGTTGTGTATTGAAGAAGGGTAATGGATTCCGATGAATGGAATGTTTTGAATACGAGTTCTTGAAAATCAAAACTAGTAGAAACGCTTGTTTTTGCTTTTATTCCATCTAATATTTTCCAGTATAGCTGCAAAATTGTTTCAAAAACTATCAGATCGTAGTTATAAAAACAGTTAGCACCTTTGTAGTGAGTCAGTAACTGAATTGTGAATGTAAGGTGTTGTTGCACTGTTCGAAATAGTTACGGGACCAGTTCTGAATTGAAGACCTTGGTGCAACAACCGGCTATCTCTAAAAATAGTATTTTTTCAGGAGATTAAAAATTCTTCACCAAAAAATCCTAACTACACTTGTTTACATGCGCAGCTTTTATCTTTATACCAAGTAAACATATGATTGGATGTGACCGTTTGTTGCATCAAACGATAGAGCAATTTTTTTATTATAAGAATGTATCATAACCTAAAAGTGCTGAAAAATGGAGATGACCGGTTGTTGCATCAAGGTCTTCAGTTATATTAATAGTATGTGTGCGTGCAGGTAGCAAATGGTTGTGGACAGGTAAACCATTGTTTTGATGTTGAATGCCTCATTTATGGTTCTGCTAATAGTGCTCATCTATTCTGGATGTTAGCGATCAGCATGGTGATCTTCACTCTGTTGGCTGTCTGAACAACTTGCTGGATGTTTTTCCATACCACACCCTCAGGTTCTGCAACCAAGAAATTCTCTGTCACCCCAAGTCGCATTTGCATGTATCTTCTCCTGAATGATGGATTGAAGTAGGGTGTATTTGCTGTTATTTTTCATTATGTGTCCAAGGTACAGAAGCAGGTACAGAAGCTTGCAAATCTTTAAGGTATTTAAAATTTCTTTACCTTTGTTCATTCTTTAATAATAACCCAGTCAAGAGTCCAGGACTCAACACCATACAGCAAAATGGAAAAGATTTTGCATCTTAGCAGACGAATTTTGAATGCTGAGACACATATCATGACTTTTGAACACATTGCTCATACTGTTGAAGATGGCTCGTGCTTTTCCTGCAAGTTATCCTAATCCAAATTCACAAGAGTTCCAAGGTATGTCATTAACCTCGCTCTTTCTATCAGTTGGTCAAGGTTAACATTGCTTATGTTGTTTCTACTAAAAACCATGAATTTATAATTTACTTAATTTATAGTTTCTTAAAACAACCCAATATTAAAAAAAAAGATTACAGTAACGAGTGATGTTTGAACATTTTTTTTGAGCTATTGTTAATTTTATCCTTCTATTTATCCTTTATTTATTAGTGTATCGCTCGATTGTTCAGTGTTGTTAAATCCTAACCTAGATTGTAATTCATCCCAAGCTCTAACGACTTGTTTTTGTGTATATCGCGGGTTCCATAATGTACAAAATACAACATCTGATATTTCTAATTGTTCGGTGTTCGATGGTTGCGACGATAAACGTTTCTTTGCTTCTTCTTCTGTTAAATTTCTTTCCTTCAATCGTTTTATTGCCTGAAATAATTATAAAAATACAGTAAATTTAAGAAAATAAATAAAATTTATTATCACATAAAATAATAAACAAGGCTGCCTCTGTAGTGCGCTAGCCTATAATGTGGACGTCCTTGATTAAATTCCCAGCTAGGGTCAGGAAATTTTTACAAGTTAAAACATACAGTTAAATAACTCACCGAAACGCTAATAACTGAGCTGTTGATGCAACTCTAAATATACAAGGTACGGTTTTAGTTTTTACAACAACTACTGAATGGCGCTTTGTAAAATTTGACATTTTTACTTTCTTTTGCCCTATGTGAATATATAGGGAAGGAAACTATTGTTTTTATGTCAATTTTTTTAAATTCAGTTTTTACCAGATATACATGTTTTCAGGCCCCTGAACCCAAAAAAGCATGATTTTAGCAATTGGTGTGTGTGTGTGTGTGTGTTTGTGGGTAAACAAAATATCTTAACAATGGAATAGCATATGAAGTTGAAACTTGAAACTTAAGTTAGATACCACTACGGGATCTGACCAACATTTTTATCAAAATCTGCCAACTGGAAGTATACTCTATCCCATGGAACCGTGTAACATGTCAAAACATAAATGTATAAAAATTATGATTGAACTTAGTGCGATCCATTAAAGTTACAAAAAATGTTCTTTGCTTATCAGATGAAATGTGCTACATACTAACTGAAACACGCAATAAACACAAAATACAACAGTACCAGTAGAAAGAATTCATACAGTAGGCCTATTATAAAACATCCGGTCTATCGCTGGTTGTTTTGACTGAAGGCGTCGATAGAGTGAAACATGATTACGCAACCTTTTTACTGACTTTCAACTCCCGTAGTCTTGTATCTGCTGCATGGTTCTGTGGGATATACTATAGTAGTTTGTGTGATTTATCACTTTTTTGCAGCTTTTTCAAAAACAGCTCATACAATTATTTTTAAAATCACCTCATTTACTACATTTTTTACGATCTACAAGATAGGGTAAGCGCCATGTCTACGCTTAAATTCTTGGGGGAGACTGTGTTCTCATACGAAAATATGTTTTTTTTTTTTAAGATTGCGGCCTTAATAATATGCATTCTAGAGAAAAAGTGTACACAACCAAAGTTGTAGAACATTAAAAAACCTACAACTTTTCAGACATTTTTTTCTAAAATCCTTAGTTTAGCCTCAATTAGTAATTTTCTGTATTTTACTTAACTTCAGTTGAAATTAAAATGTTTAAGATTGCAGCCATAGTATGCATTGTACAACAGAAATATATATAATTGAAGTTTTAGAAAATTAATACCCCTACAGTTTTTATTTTAAGAATTTTTTTCTACAGAGCCTAGTTTAGTGTTGATTAGTGATTTTCCATATTTTTAAATCAAAAGAGGTTGATTTACATTTTGCATCATTCACTCTTGATTAAACATAGGTTATATAGTACATTATTAACATTAAAATGAGAAAGTAGTCAATTTACCTCTTCTGGTGGTACAATAGCTGTCCAGATTTCATGAAATTCATTTTTCCAATTTGCTTGAAGTAAGACGGCTGCTTCAGTCACAACTACTTTAGAACCTGACTCCCTTAATTTGGCTATTTCTTTTCTCAATAATTCTAATATCGCTGGCCATACCAAGGAATTCAATTTTTGTAACTGTTCCTGAAATTAAAAACATATTTCCATTAACATATACGAGGTGTATTTCTAAAGTAAGGGCAGTCGGCTTATATTTACATATTGCTAGGTTAGAACAAAATTTCATGCATGCACAGTTCTCTATTAACTATTTACGAAGCCACAGCAATTGTTTTGATCTAGTAGTCTTTTGCAGCTGATGAATGCAAATCACAATGTCCGTAACAATCATTTCTCCTGTCAGTTGTGAAGTGCACACTGTGATTCGATTTTTGTGTGCAAAAGGATCTTCAGCTGCTGAAATCTATCAGGAATTGTGCCTAGTATATGGACCTATAGTAACGAGTGAAGGAAAGGTTCAACAATGGTGTTGAGACTTTCAAAATGATTGCACAAATGAGCATGATGAAAATAGAGAGTGGCAGGCCCAGTATTGAGACCGATGACATCTTTGATCAAGTAACCAAAAACTGCAATGTGATCAGCGTTTGATGATTAGTGCTCAGGCTAATGAATTTTAGCATGTTGCACGAACCTATATCCACAGGATTGTCACAGAAAAGCATCGGTATCAAAAAAAATTGTGTCTTAGGTGAGTCCCAAAAATACTCACCAACCAGCACAAAGAGCAAAGAATATGCAGTGGACGAGAGTTTTTGGATCGCTATTGACAAGATGGGGATGGTTTGTTTTTGCACATTGTTACGGCGACAAGATGTAGATGTTGTACACCAACGCAAAATAAAAATAAAAATCAATGCAGGGGCGCCATTCAAGTTCACCCAAACTGAAAAAATTTAGGTAATCTTTGTACTAGAGTCAAAAAATGATGGCTACCATTTTTTGGGACGAAAAAGGGTGTCATTTTGATTGATTTCATGGAATGCGGGTCAACAATTACACTTGATATGTACTGCAAAACATGCTAACGCCTACCCTACAAATACAAACAATACATTTTTACTTTCTCTTGCCCTATATAGAAACATAGGGAAGGAAAGTATGATTTTCATGTCGATTTTACCAAATATACGAGGCGTGTTCAGAAAGTAAGTACCGTTTCATTCTACTGCCACCGTAGCGCTGCAATCGGTGTTCCGCGCATGCGCACTAGTCGTCCTTGTTCACTGGCTATTGACTCACGCCATTGTAGTTGTTCTACGTTGTGTTTTCAGTTTTCTCTGAACGTTTAAAATGTTTAAGACAATTAGTGATCCTGCCGATTGTGAGATTCGTTCAGTAATAAGATTTTTAAACGCAAGGAATGTGAAACCGGCTGAAATTTATCGTCAACTTCGAGATGTTTACGGGGAAGACGTGATGAGTGAAGGAATGGTGAGAAAGTGGGTTAGAATGTTCAATGGAGGTCGAACAAATGTGCATGATGCGAATCGGAGCGGTCGGCCTTCTTTCGTCACCAATGATCTGGCAGTTGACGAAAAAATCCAAGAGAACAGACGTTTCACTACGACAACGCTATCTGACGATTTCCAACAAATTTCACGCACTCTTTTGTACGAAATTGTTACGGACCGCTTAGGTTATCGCAAGCTGTGTTCCCGATGGGTTCCAAAAATGCTCACTGACGTGTACAAAACCAAGAGACTTGGAAGTGCTTTGATTTTTCTCACCCGGTACAGTGATGATGGCGAGGATTTTTTAAACAAAATTGTGACAGGTGATGAAACTTGGGTCCGTCATGTCACACCGGAATCTAAACAGCAGTCAATGGAGTGGCGACACACGCAATCCCCAAAGAAACAAAAATTCAAGATGACAATGTCTGCACAAAATATCATGTGCACTGTCTTTTGGGATGGGAAAGGTGTTTTGCTGATTGATTTTCTCCTAAGAGGTGAAACCATTAATGCGGCAAGGTATTGCAAAACCTTAAGAAAACTAAGGCGGGCAATTCAAAACAAATGCAGAGGAATGCTCAGTAACGGAATTTTGTTGCTCCATGACAATGCTCGGCCCCATACCGCTGGTGACAATCAAACATTGGTTCGACAATTTTGTTGGGAGCAGTTCGATCACCCGCCCTACAGCCCGGACTTTGCACCGTCTGAATACCACTTGTTCCTGCACATGAAGTGTGAGCTAGGCGGCTAACACTTTGAAACCGACGATGAAGTGAAAACTGCTGTAGAGTCGTGGCTACATTCGTTGGCGGGAACCTTCTACGAAGAGGGTATAGACAAATTGATCACCTGCTACGACAAGTGTTTGAACATCGGTGGAAACTATGTCGAAAAATAGTTTAAGGTTTGGGCTTTCATGTAGAAATAAAATTGTGTTGAAAAAAAATTGTTTTACTTGTCTTTCTGAACACGCCTCGTACATGTTTTCAGGTCTTCTGAATCCAAAAAAAACTTATTTTTAGCAATTGGTCTATGTGTGTGTGTGTGTGTGTGTGTGTGTGAACAAAAATATCTCAACAATGAAATATCATACAAAATTGAAACTTGGAACATGGATGAACCACTAGAGGATTAAAAATGAAAATTTTCATCAAAATCGGTCAACCAGAAGTAGTACTTTACTCATGCAAATTTTTATTTTTTTGCGATTCCCTCAAAAACAACTTCTACAATTTTTTTAAAATCGCCTGATTTACTACATTTTTTTATACTC
Source organism: Catonia carolina (assembly GCA_035578175.1). Classification (NCBI taxonomy): domain Eukaryota; kingdom Metazoa; phylum Arthropoda; class Insecta; order Hemiptera; family Achilidae; genus Catonia; species Catonia carolina. The sequence goes on from JAQMRL010000012.1 coordinate 17,513,551, forward strand.
TTCACGATAGGGTAAGCACCATGTCTGCTAAAATTATTCTTCTGGGGGGGGGGGGCTGTGCTCTCGTGGTAAGAAATGGTTTTTTTAAAGATTGTGACCTTAATATAAATTTAGGGCTAACGTGTAGACAAAGTTGTAGAACATTAAAAAACTACAACTTCTATTTCAAATATTTTTTCCTATAACGCTTAGTTTAGCATCAATTAGTGTGTTTTTTTGTATTTTTCTCATTAAGATTGCTAAAACAAAATAGGATATTTAAAGATTGTAGCCCTAGTATGCATTTTACGACAAAAGTATGTATAATCAAAGTTATAGTCCAAAATAAAAAATCTACAACTTTTATTTCCATAATTTTTTCTACAGAGCTTAGTTTTAGTGTTGATTACCGTATTTACTTGTGTACGATGCGAATCTTTTTTCTAAAAATCCAATGTGAAATTTGTAGGTCAAGTCTTATGCGGGGTTTTCTGGTAGGTACAATACCAGGTATGTGGTTGGATTTTATGATCATCTAAATTGCCAAATACTGTCCGGTAGAATGTTTGTTCAATTTTTTGGGATTAAGAACTATGGCACTTGTTAAACAACAAGTAGTGGTAAGTCACATCTGGTGTGAAGGTTCATAACAAAAGTGTCTGTTCAGTTCCGTCTTCTTTGGGTTTTTCCGTATGTACGGTAATCGTTTGTTTATGTGCAACTCATACATTTCCTTTTACAGCCCGGTCAAGATCAGGTGCGTATTTGGTTCAGACAGTTTAGTGAGTGAAAATGAGTCCAATAACGCATTTTAATTCATTTACTACGGGTGAAAAATTAAGTTATTTTTGAAGTAGAAGAGATCAATAACTATGCAGCGGGCTGTACGTCTGACATTCTGCAATCCTGTGTAAGAGATTGGAGGAAGCTTCAAGATTCCAATAAAAACAAAGAGCATTTTGCGGATGAAAACAAAAATTTCCACAAATAGAACAACTATTCTCCTACATTTAAGACCAGCGTCAAGAAGGTTCGGCAGTATCAACCAAGATGGCAACTTTAAAGGCAAAAGAAATAGCAAAAGATTTTCAAATTTCAAAGTAAGCAGAGGCAGGTTACGTCATTTCAAGAAGAGGCAAGGGTTATCTATTAACAAAAAACATATATTTTCCAACATTTGCTGGATGCCTATGAAGAAATATTAATGGCCTTTCAGAGAAATGTGATTCAATTCCGGCAAGAAAACAATTTTCTATTTGGGGCAAGTTGGTAATGCTGATCAAACACCAGTTTACTTCAACATGCCAGCAGATTCCACAGTTGATGCAGCAGGAGATAAGACTGTTCACGTTTGTACTTGAGATTATGAGAAACAGTGATAATACTGTGATAATGACAAAACTGGCAGATGGTAAAAAACTTCCGCCATATGTATATTTAACCCTATGAAATCGGCAAGTTTTACAAGCAATAATGAATTCAAATATCATAACATGCTCTCGAATGAATTCCTTTATCCAATTTCATTACTGATGAAAAATTATGAAAAAATTCCAAATGCTTCTTTTGCATAAAAAACATGAAACTTGGTGTTTGAGCGAGTAAAATATTGGCGTGCGGAAAATTTGTGCGTATACTTTATATTTTTTACTGTAACAAGCTGAAATTTCAGTTTATCAAAAATTTGTACATGACATGTTTTATAGAACACAGTTTCATGAATAAAATGATATTTTTTATTACAACATCAGGAATAGATTGGGCGAGTTACAACAGTTTGAAAATTGTGCAGCGTTATTGGAAGAGCATGCAATGCAATAGCGGGGGATGTAAAAATTCCTATCTATCTTTAATACTAGCAATTGACAGAATGTGTGTGTAGATGTTTGAAGGTTCAAGGATAAAATAGACAAAGAAAGAAATATCTTTCATCTCAAAAACCGGTCCCCTCGACTAACCATTAAATGTAAAGAAATTACCTTCTTTATTCATAGAATAGAGAGAAGGAAACAGCTCTGCATTGGTACCAACTTAAAATATGAAATATTTAAAAAGTTACTCTGTTTGGAACATAGGTGAAGCCTTCAAAGAGGTAAGCCACTTTGCTCTTTTTATAGTTCTGTTATACCTACATTAAATGTATAGTGTTACACATCAAATGAAAGAGCATTTCAAGGCGCAAAATTTGATATATATAGCATGCAAATATCATTTTAAATAATCAAGCTATACTGCCTTAAAAACAGTAACTACCGTACCGACTACAGTCGGCTTCAGAGTTTATAGGGTTAAAGAAAAACACTTCCAAAAGGTAAGAAATTTCCAGCTGGGGTTTATTAGATGTCAAGAAAATAGACGGATGAACAATACTTTAGTATTAGACTGCTGGATAAAATGTGCGTGGAAGTGTTGACCCAGTGCTCTTTTAAAAATGAAAAAAATTGGTAATGAACAGTTTCCTTGGACACGTAACAGATGATGTCATGAAAAGGCTTTGAGAAGGTAAAACACAGCAAGTTTGTATTCCTGGTGGAATGACATCTTTATTCCAGCCACTCGATGTTGGCATTAATCGGCCCTTCAAATCTAATTTGAAACATTTTTATTCGGAATGGATGGCGACTACAATTCATGAAACAACTCCTACAGGGAGGCTGAAAAAGGCTACTCTCACATCAATGTGCGAGAGGATCATCACTGCATGGGACTTTATTCCAACCGATTTACTTGTAAAGAGCTTCAAGAAATGCTGCATTTCCAATAGTTAAGTTTCTCCTTTGAAAGTAATGAATTTCATTATACAGCCAGATACTGTAGTGAATGAAATGAAAGTGTCATTTGCAGGGTGGAAAGTAGATGCTTTTCAGAGGGCTCAGTACGCTGATAAGCTTACTTTTCCAGTCAGTGAGAAAGGCAGTGGTAAACCATCTCACTCATCTTTTTACTTAGTAAAGCCTCTAGAGGTTCAAACTAGCCTTTCAGATAATGACCTAAACAACACAACAGCATAGTTTACTAATGATTAAAAATAGGTAATACTATTTATTATTTACATTAGTAAGAGAAAGTTGTCAGGGTATTCCATACCAGATTTGTTTCTATCAAACTTTTATTTACGTAAAAAAAAACAAATAATTAATACAAACAAAAATATATCACCAATATTGTTACCTTATCACTAAAAACGATTTCACCGAGTACTTTGCGATTGATTTCACCATTATCACTGACGACTTTCTGTCCAAAATGATCAACAACTAATTTATAACAGGTGGTACCAACTTCATAGACTCTATGGCCAAGTAAATCAGCATTAATTACGGATGCACCTAACTCCTCGAGGTATTTTGAAATACCTGATTTACCGCTGGTTATACCACCTGATAATCCTATTAGATATGGTACTTTAGGTAAATGCGGTTTCGGCTGAAAACAAAATAAATAAAGTTTTTATAAAGTACACAATAGGAAACATACTACACTTCTGGTCTACTACAGAAAATTCATGTAACAAGTTCAACCTAGAAATACGAGGGTAAATACAATACAAATAACACTTTTTCCTGTGCAGGTCATTTTTCTACATATTGTAGTGCTTTTGAAACACATTTTCTCAGTGAATAAGTAACATTGAAGACCCGTCCTCGTAGAATGAAGTCAGTCATGTTTGCAGCCAATAACACACATAGAAGTCAACACTAGTGTCATTGTTGAATCTTAGACCTCAGAGCTTCTTTGAGTGAACCAAAGACACAAAAGTTGCAGGGAGATAGGTCTGGGGGTATAAGGAGGGTGGTCAAGTATTTCCTAATCAAGTTGCTTCAATTTCTGTTTGGTCAGGGCCGCTGTATGAGGATGAGTGTTGCCTTGAAGAAGAACCACTTCTCTCATCGATAAGTCATGTTGATTGCAATGGTGTGCCTGTTTAATGTCACTTAAAAATTCACAGTAGTATGCAGCGTTTATTGTCCGATGTCCGTGCAAAAAAACGACACGTAACAAGCTACGATTGAGAAAAAAACAGTTGGGATGACCTTGCTCGCTGACAGCCATGACTGCTTAAACTGGTTTCTCATTATTGCTTGTGCCGAGCAAACACTTGAGATCTTGAAGTTGGTCTCTTCCTTACATTGTTCAGTCAATCTTCTGCGGATTTTATTTCCCAAGAGAGAAAGTTGATAATAATGCGCTGCTCAATGGAGACAGGTACCTCATGCTCAGATATCGTGTTAATGACTCGTGACGAGAGTAAGTGGGGCCAGTAGACTGCTTCCTTCTTCATTCCTCGCATCTCCCTTCAACACTGACAGAAGTGGGAACAGACACATGTCTATATTGCGTGAGCAAGGCCAAGAGTCCTGTTAATATTTGATATATCCTCATACAAGATCTTTTTGGCATTCTTATGATTTGGCAAACAGACGACCCTGTTGCAGGACTCAATTTTAAAAGGAACGCATCACCACAAAACTTTTATAAACATTAAGGACAGAAATTTTATTTTGTAAACAGAAAAAATGCATGTTTTGTTGTTTACCCCCATGTACTAAAAAACTGTACCAAAAATTTTGAAAAATTTAACAATTTATTTCACAAAAAAAAATATTAATAGCATTTTATTGTGTCTAAATTTTTGTAAACATTCATTAACCAGAGACCCTTAGGTTTTGCACTGTTTATCAGTTAGGCCAACAGTTAGAAAACACAACTAAATTGATAATCAAAACTTTGTAATTAAATGCTGTGAAATAAATGAGAAGAATAAGGAGGATATTGATGAGGTAATATTATTTTATTCTCCCACCGAGCAATATTAATAAACACTCATATAATTTTTGAGTGTGTCAACGACCGTGCTAAGTAGAAGGTTGTATTTCCATGAATCTAGTTATAAGGAATTTCAAACTTATTTTTTTATGAAATTTTTTCGTATTTTTTGCTATAGAATCAGATTCCGAGAGATAGGCATGTAGTTTATAATCAAACTATGAGGGTTGTTTTTTTTCAACCTCTGATTGGTTACAAAAATAAAACCAGTGAGAATAAAAAATAAATTTATTATCAAAAGTTGCATAAATCCTTGGTTACTTTTCAACACAATCACCATTTAAATTGAGGCATTTATCATACCAGTGTACAAGCTTTCCATTACCGTCTTCATAAAATGTTGTCGTCAGTCACTTGAAATGGGTCTTCACGGAGGAGTTCGTCGTCTGTTTGGAAGCTCTGCCCTCCTAGCCACTTCTTCAATTCAGGGAACACGTGGAAGTCGCTTGGCACTAAGCTGGGATTATACACCAGATGATAAGAGATGTCCCATTAAAACTTGTCAAGAAGCTGTTTCATTACTGCACTGTGAGGACGGGCAGTATCAAGTATGAGCACAACTCCAGAAGTGAGCATTCCTCTTCTTTTGTACTGTGAAACTTTGCAATGGTTTCTGAGTTTCCGAACAGATTACAAGCTCCAAGACACCGTGAAAACCAATTTCAAGTCACAGGCGGCATGTTTCATAAAGAGGGTATTGGAAATCTTGTACCCTAGTATGATAAATGCCTCAATTTAAATGGTGATTATATTGAAAAGTAACTAAGGATGTATGTAACTTTTTATAAAAAAAATTATTTTATAATTTTCATTAGTTTTATTTTAATAAACAATTGGAAGTTGAAAAAAAACAACCCTCAAATATATCTACAGTTAATTTCACGCTGGAGGATGTGAGGTTCAAGTCTGAAAGTTATAGAAAGTTGAAGGATCTGGCTTTGGAACCGGAAACCAAGACTAGAAGAGTGCAGAGGGTGACGGAACAACTCCGGGCTCAGAGATCACAAAGAATGAGGGAATACTGGGTAAAGATCAAGGCTCAGAGATTGAAGTAGAGTCTTTCATGTTGTGGCTGAAGTGGTCCATTGTGGCCTCACAAGTAAAAAAAAAAAAAAAAAAAGAATAGTTACTGTTTAATCTTGGTAGACAATTATGAAAAAAACAATTATTTTTTGTTTGAACACCCCTCTTTTTCCGCCGGGAGTGAAAAATAGACTGTATGTTTAGTATAAGTTTACAGGTGTCAAAATGATTCAGAGATTCTTGGATTACAAAACACGACCCATTATCTATCTTTGACCTGCTTTCGAATCAGTGATTTTTTCAAACTTGTTTATTATTTCTGTTGTCGTCCAACAGATGACATATCATATAGCAAATTACAGAAAAATTCTATACCAAAATAATAAAACAGATATGTCGTCAGTGAAAGAAAAAAGTTATATGATGTAAAATGCAAAAAAGTGACAAGATTTAAACTTCCAACTTTGTGCGAGCGTATCTTATCTAAATATCAGAGTATAATAATAACATTTATAGCATAATAAAATACAATTCATTAGGAAGCGAAAGTAATATTTTCAGAATATTTTAATTAAAAATAATTTTGTTAGAGCATGGTAAATGAAACTAATATTTTTTGCCTGTGATCTTCAGATGTTGCCAGAGAAGGAGAGTTATTGTACTGGCTGTGCCTGATGTTTTTTGTACGCCTAATAACACAATGGGATCTCATAAGAGCTGTATTGCATTCTGAGCATGAAATAGAGGCTATGTACGAGGCTTGTATAAATACCTGTGTTTGAATGTGGTGACACTGATTAAAATCTATATTACAACAATATAAACATGGCCTGTCAAAAATTCAAACATACTGGTTGAGTAGTTTTGTTTTGAGAGCTCATGAAAGTGCGCAAAGTTTGCTTTTTGTTACAATGGAAAAAGAACAATATCGGTCAGTCAAACAAGTTCTTTTTTTGGATGGGAAAAATTGTCACAAAATTGATAAATAGTTAAAATCTATTTACTAATTCCTTTTGATGACCACCATCAGATATTGATTTAACGAGTTAAAACCTGGCCGAATATCCATTTTCGATGAAGGTTGCCCAGGCAATCTAATTAAAGAAACTACAGAGGATATGGTCGACCAAATCCATGATATTATGTTAACAGATCGCCAGGTAAACATTAGAGAGGTTGCTGACAGTGTAAATGTCCCAATGAAACATGTACTATATATCCTTCACAAAAAAGTTACTGACAAGATAGGTGCTGCGTTTGCCAAAAATGAAATCATGTGACTTCTTTGATGATTTTTACGGCATTATGTGACCATCGATGAAATATAGATTAACCACTTTACACAAGAAATGAAAGTTCAATCAGCACAATGGGGTTTTCCTGGTGAATGTGCACCAAAGAAGGCAAAGGCGATTCAATTGGCTGGAAAAATCATGACCACCATTTTTTGGGATTTAAAAGGTATAATTTTAATAGACTATTTAGAAAAGGTAGGAAAATTTCATGGTAATACTATGTTGATTTACTGGGCAGATTTGACACTCAATCAAAGAAATAACGGCCCCATCCGGTGAAGAATAAAGTTTGCTTTCACCAAGATTATGCACAATCTCACTCCTCCACAATTGCCACGGCAAAATTGGTAGAATTACAATAGAAATACCTGCCTCATACCCCATAATTATCAGATTTGGCCCCTAGTGATTTCTTTCTGTTTCCAAATATGAAAAAATGGCTTAGCTGAAAGCGGTTAGCGACAAACAAAGAGGTGATCTGAAACTGAGGCCTATTTTGCAGAGTTAGAAAAATTTTATTTTTGTGATGGCTTAAAAAGGTTAGAACATCACTGTACTAAGTGTGTAGAACTGAACAGGATTACGTTAAAAACATTTTTCAAAAATAAGTGTTTTATTTCCTAAAATGGGTACTTATCATATAGCCCTCAAATATAGAAACTTACAGACTTAGTACTTACCGTAGGAGGTTTTAATAAAGTCCCAAGAAGTCTTAACCTATTATTACTTGAGCTAACTTTATCTTCCTCAATAACATCGGCTTTATTTAGTTCGGGTAATAACGGTACACTATAAACAGCCATCTGTGATAAACCATTTTCTTTTCTAACTTGATTGATTTTGTCACCTCCTTTTATTGTTTCTGCACTTACCACAATCATCTATATTAGAAAATAAATTTTATTATTAGTTCTGAGTGTACAAGGAAGGTAGGTTTGATAAGCACAGAAGTCATTCAAATATAGACCAAAATCTTTCTTCATTGGACTCATGTTTTTTTTTGTGCCCTGGGGACTCCAGGAGTCCCCAGTAATTCTCCAGTAATCTGGAGGAGTCCAGTAATCCAGTTGTAGTGATCTGAGCAGCGCGGCATGGCAGGTAATCGGTGAGGGGGGATGGAGAGGGGATAAACATGCCTATTAGGTCGCACTGACATCCATTTCAATATCGCTATTAGTGAATGGGAAGTACCAGCGTCTGTTGTGTTATTTTTTTTTACAAATGAAGGAGTGAAATCAAGTGAAATTTTGAAGACTCCAAGCACAGTTTGCAGAAACAAGAGGATGAGTGTGGAAGTAGGGGAAAGGTGAAGAGGAGGCACCGATCAAGGCCAAGACTCAACTGTCAGCTGGCAAAGTTATGGCAACTGTGTTTTGATACTCAAAAGATGAATTACTGATGATTGATAACCTACATACTCAAGGGACAGTGAATGCGGCTTACTACTCCAATCTGTTCAATGATCCCAAAGCTACTTACTGCAATAAACCGATTCGCGATGTCCTCCTTCTGCATGACAACATGCAGCTGCATACAGCAGTTCTAATGTGCTATAAACTCACTGCAATACACTGGCAATCTTTTGAACACCCAGTTCACAGTCCAGTTACCATGTGTTGGTGAACTGAAAGGAGCATTACAAGGGAAAAGATATAAAGATGATGCTGTGGTCAAACAGTATGTATGCGATTGGCTACGTCATATTTATTTTTGTACGAGGGCTATTCAGAAAGTAGGGAACGTTTTGTAAATAAACAAAAACTATGTAAAAGAAAATTTTTTTATTATATACATCTGAAAGAGTGACTAAAATACTACTTTTCTACATATTCACCAAGCAAATTGAGGCACTTGTCATAGCGGTGGATAAGCTTCAAAATTCCTTCGTCATAGAAATCCGCCGCCTACGACCGCAGCCACTCAGTGACGCGCGCCCGGAGTTCCTCATCGTCGTCGAAGTGCTGTGTTGCTAGCCAGTTCTTCATTCTTGGAAACAAGTGAAAATCACTCGGTGCAAGATCAGGACTATAGGGTGGATGAGGGAAAACCTCCCATTTGAATGAATCAAGAAGTTCTTTTGTGCGGTTTGCCGTGCAAACCGCACAAAAATCAGCAAGGAAGATTATGGCTACTGTGTTTTGGGACAGGCAAGGTGTGCTGCTCATTGACTTTCTCGAGCGTGGTGCAACAATAAACTCTGATCGGTACTGCCAAACATTGCGCAACCTTAGGAGAGCAGTTCAAAACAAGGGCCGAGGAAAGTTGTCGTCAAAAATTTTGTTTCTTCATGACAATGCCCGACCTCACACGGCAAACCGCACAAAAGAACTCCTTGATTCATTCAAATGGGAGGTTTTCCCTCATCCACCCGAGTGATTTTCACTTGTTTCCAAGAATGAAGAACTGGCTAGCAACACAGCGCTTCGACGACGACGAGGAACTCCGGGCGCGCGTCACTGAGTGGCTGCGGTCGCAGGCGGCGGATTTCTATGACGAAGGAATTTTGAAGCTTGTCCACCGCTATGACAAGTGCCTCAATTTGCTTGGTGACTATGTAGAAAAGTAGTATTTTAGTCACTCTTTCAGATGTATATAATAAAAGATTTTTCTTTTACATAGTTTTTGTTTATTTACAAAACGTTCCCTACTTTCTGAATAGCCCTCGTATTTGGGAATGAAAAAGCTTCCAATCCGATGGAGAAAATGTATTTCTGTTAAAGGAAACTATGATGAAAATAAGAGACTTCAATTATATTTTTATTTATCACCAGTAAAGCTATTAGAAAAAATTCCAGTTTATATTTGAATGACCATTGTAAGTGATTTAATTAGGTAAAATGTAACTCAAAAATGTTAACTGAATATAAGGTGTGGCAATAAAGTAATGAGACTGATATTTTTGAGCGAAATTTGGCAACCCTGCAGCCTTCATAGATACTCATCTTTTATCTTAATCTTCCTGCCACTAACAGCCCAAGCGGCACATAAGTGCAAACTCCCAGTTTTGAGTAATGGTATAATATGTGAACACATTTTGTCTCTCGTCACAGAAATGGTATGAAATTCTTATTTTTGCAAAACTCGATGAGAATGCAACAATAACTTACAGCACCCTTCAAAAAACATTTGGAAATATGTGAACATAAGATCTTAAGTTTTTTGATGTCAAGAAATGTTTTGTAAAGGCAGAATAAATAAAAATAAATAAATAAAGAAGGCAGACTAAATAAAGGGGGTTAAAGATGAGTCTACAGTGTGAATTAAATAAACAAAAATCAGATAACAGGATTTGACAGAATTATGCAATGAAATATTATTTCTTCCTATCTGTACTGAGTTGTTCACAAAATTTCTATTTAATTAGCCTTACATGAATCTATTGGGAGGGAAAGAAATAGTTTTCATGTCGAGTTTTCACCGGAAATACATGCCTTCAGGCCCCGAAAATCAAAAAAACTGTGTGTTTACCTTTTGGTCTGTCTGTAAACAAAATATCTCAAGAACAGAATATCGTACAATTTTGAAACTTGGAATTTAAGTTAGGTACCACTAGCGGACATGACATTAAACATTTTTATCAAAATCGAATAACTGTAAATAATAGTTTATTCATGCAATTTTTCACTTTTTTTTAAACTTTTTGCAAAAACATCTATGATTATTTTAGAAATCGCCTCATTTACTAGTTTCTGTGCAGTACAAGATACGGTTAGCACCTTGGCCGCTGAAATTCATGGCGGGAGGTCTGTGCTCTCATGGTAAAAAGTGTTTTTTAAAGATTGCGGTCTTAATATGCATTTTAGAATAAAAGCATATAAAATCTGTAGGAAATGAAAAACCTACAACTTTTCTTTTGAGCGGTTTTTTTCTAAGTTTAGTTTAGCATCTATTAGTGATTTTCTGTATTTATCATACCAAAATCGGTAAAAAACGGGATTTATACAATTGTGGTCTTAGTACGTATTTAATGACAAAAAGGTTCTTTTCAAATTATAAAAATTTTTAAAGTTTACAACTTTTATTTCAAACATTCTTTTTTTCTACAGCCCCTAGTTTGGTATCAATTAGTGATTTTCTGTATTTTTATTACATCAGCCTTTTGGCTGGTTTGAACCTCTAGAGACTTTACTGAATAAAATGAGGAATGAGGTGGTTTACTTTGGCTTCCTCACTGAGTGGAAAAGTATGCTTCATGCCATATCAGGATACAAGTATCGGCAAGCCTTCACACATCAACATCGACATGCAATGTCAACATTTTTACATTTTAACATTTTTAGAAGGCCCTTTTTTTCGGCCCTCTTTTATCGGCCCTACGAAAAAATATCTACTTTTTTCACCCTGCAAATAACACCTTCATTTCATTCACCACAGGGTCTGGCTGTATAATGAAATTCATTACTCTCAAAGGAGATCACTGTGACTAGTGTCTTTTACACCTCTACCTCTTCTGTTCTTAAATGCTATAGTCATATAACTGGCTGACCATGTGATAAGAAACAGAACTATTTTTTGTAGCCTTGGAACTAGCAGATCGAGTGCAAATAATTTAACATTCCATCTGGCTGTTATGGGCAAAAATTAAGTTATATTTTTTATTTTACATTGTTTATTCATGATTAAACAAGGTTATAATTTTCATAATTTATATTGGCAAGAGAAAGTTATGCGAGTTTCTCACATAAAATTTTAACAATATTATTAATGATGTGTCAATGTGTTGTTTTTATTCATGAATACATTCTTAGTTTCATTAAATGATACCAAGAGAAACCAGAAATGAAATGCATTTTTAGTTTCTAATAAATGAAGAGTAGTTATTGATTCCAATTTTATTTCTGTAAAAGTTAACTTTCAAAAACTGAACAACCTCTAGATCCTCAGTAGACCAAGTTTACGAGACTTATCTAAAATAAGTTAAATTTAAACTAACCTCAAAATCAGGATCATCCTTAGTTGGTCCATAAATATCATTGATAGGAATTACATCGTACTCAAGTCGAGGCTCAACTTCTTGTAAAAAATCTTTTACATTTTGCATCCTTACGGAACAAGGTTCAATTAACTCCCACAAAGTTTTTGCTGCAAATAACAAAAAAAAAAAATTAATTAATTTGTAAATAAAAATCATAGCTTGTCTGAATATGCAGGTGTGGATGGGTCAATTGGAGCCAGAGTCTGCTAGCTGTGTAGGCCCACATTTACGTACAAGTAGCTGTAGAATAAATTATATTCCTATAACACTTCAAAAATGTTGTATTAGTACATCTTTTATGATTCTTTCACATGTTAAGAACCGATATAGTCTGTTAACTACTTTGTTTAATCTTGTCTTGGATAAAATAATCACATGCACCATCGTAAGGTACAAATAGCCTAACAATCAAAATTTTGGTAATTCCTAATTATTATAATTTCCAGTATTTTGCTGAAAACCCAACCAACAGGTATGAGGATGGAACCCATAGTTAAAATTAGTTGCATTAGACAATATGTTTTATATATAGCCAACTGTCAATCATCTGGTACAGACTAGTATTGTTTAGCAGGCTATGTTTCCCCCTTTGTGTTTTCAGCCCTTTCTTTCACCTGGCAACTTTAAGCCAATCATTGGGGTAGTTCTCTCTCCCTTTAGTCCTCCAGGTTGTTTGAACGGTTTTGGTGGGGCTGGAGGCTGGTTAACCAGAGATTTTGAGGTTTCAGGAGAGTGTCAATTAGGTTAGTTCCATTCGGAACTCAGCTACAAGGAGGTTGTTCAAGAAACAAAAGAAAGTAACTACTATTAAGCCTAGTTTACACAGGTCGAGTATCTTAGTTGAGTAGCAACAGTCAATTAATTTAGTAATTGAGTAACTGTCCGCACACACATGTAATGTAGACAGCATATTTAGTGCATTGTTATGGCTCCACGGAGGCAGGATATCGCTCGTAAAGTACATTGAGCGTAATGGTGGGGGTAAGCTACTAAACTGTGCACTCGACCGTTCTACTCAACTAAAAAAACGTGTCCAAACAAGTCTAGTACTAAATTACTAATCTACTCAACTAAAATACTAAACCTGTGTAAACTAGGCTTTAGAGATGATCAGGAGAACAAGGAGAAAAAAAGAAGAAATACTAATTTAGAGGTACTTAATAATAAAATTTAATTTCATTTATCATAAGGGATTTAGTAAGCTTGTTCTTTCAGTCAAACTCATGAAATGAAAGGTTGGCTATGTTATTTTTTATTTAAATAGGTTATGGTTAGTTACGAAAATAAAAATGTGAACAATTTGTTTATTAAATACTTTTGTTAAATCAAAGAGGCATAGATTTTATTAATTAGTTTAGTTTTAATCTCATGTTCTATTAATATAGCTGGCGCCCCACCATGTATTAATTTTATAATTAGAGCATTTACATACTGGACAATTTACAGTGGTGGAAACAGAAGTGGACTCTAAGGGAAACATTATAAAGAGTTGTTACATACTGGTAATGTGATGACATAAAAGGAATAACTATGTTATTGTGTGGTAATAATAGTTATAACAGGAGTCATTCATCCTTTTTCTTAACGATGGGTCCTACCCTTTTAACATTTTTGTTCTTATGTAAAAGTAGAACTTGTGTAACAATTATACTTTCTCTTATTATCTGTTCTAGTCAATTCTATTATTCTGGATAATTCTACAGTAAAAGCCATTTAACTATAAAGTAAACGTCAACAATCCTTTTCCCTCTGATTGGCTAGAACTCAACCCAGATTGCTTAAAGCAACCTATACTCACAGTTCACCCTATACCTAGCACTACTTTTAACAGTTTTTTTCTGAAAACTCATAAAAACTCACTAAGTATCTATTTATAATTAATGCAGCACATATGGTGCGGTTCCAAGCTCCATGTAGTTGCGGGGTGAAGGGTACGGGTGAGGTACGTAATAATGAATGAGTGACGCATGCTGGGAGAACGATTGTTGTATTACTCCGATACAAAACAATCGTTTTCAAATTTTCCGTATTTAACATATTTGTTTGTATTTATTGCATTTATTTATTTACATATTTTGATATAAATTAGCAAGTTAAATATTATGAATCCAACCAAGTTAATAACCCGGTAGGTATTTGTTAAATTAATGCACCGGATGATAAGCATATTTTTAAGTCTAGTTAGTACATGCTAGCACTGCAAATGCATCAGCTGTGAAACACTACTAACTCATTCATTCTCTTACTACTACAACAACGCACAGCATTCCTTCCAACTACACGGAGCTGGGACTCGAGCAATCCAAATCCCTAAATTTAACTTATGACAGCAAACAAATAATCTGGTGTGAAACACTCACACGACTTTCTCTTGCCCATGCAAATAATGAACAATAAAACCTAACATTAGAAATAAACCATAAAACTAACCTCAAAAAATAACCTTATTTTAATCGTGGGTAAATGATGCAAAATTAAAACAAACCTTAGTTTGAGTTAATAATACGAATAATCACTCTTTGATGCTAAACTAGGCTCTGTAAAGAAAAATGCTTGAAATAAAAGTTGTAGATCTTTTAATTTCCTATAAATTTGATTATACACAATTTTGTCATAAAGCATATGAAGTCCAAAATCTTAAAAAATTCAATTTTTTATAGATTTTCATTAAAAAAAACCCAGAAAATCACTAATTACTGCTAAACTAAGCATTAGGGGAGAGTCGTACAGTATGGGTCGGCAGGCAGTATGGGGCAGTGTCAATTATTCTGTTACCACGTTTTTTACATAGAATAATACATCTTTGTTTGGTGCCTTACTGTTACCATTGGGACGATGCTGAACATCACTGGCCTTGTAAAGTTACGAGGAAATGTTTGTTTTGATACCTCATGCTCTTCTGCAGATATAAACTTCAACAATCAGTCATAAAAATTGTGGTAATTTTATTTGAAAATATTATTATATTGTAATAGAACATACTTTTATGCATATTTTTAGTTAGTTACATTTTAATAAATTCTAAAATTAAATTCCAGGAGAACATTTTATCTCGGAAATGTCTGTCGCCTGGTATGGGCCACCGCATAATCGTGCAGTATGGGCCACTGGCCCTTACCGTCCAAGTATGTTAATACTGTCTAGTCTGTTTAAAATAACTTCCTGTGGCAGCCTGATTTGAGAAAATTTACAATTTGGAGTTTTATTCTACCTTTATTATTTTATTTTTATTATTATTTACATTTCACAAGAATAATTGCAATTGTACTAGCCTAGAGAATTTTTTAATTTGACTTTTCAAAAAATGAATTAACAAGAAGAGTGCAAAACGTTAGCTCTCCCGTCTCTCAATAAAACTATAGACTAATTATAGCTTTTTGTTTCTTTGTTACAGTCAAATTTGTTTATTCAACGTGGTAAACGGGATGAATGTACCTGACGAAGAGTGGATTTCTCTGTACTGGCATTTACCCATTGAATCCAAACATTTTTCTGATTTTATATAGATTTTACTTATTAAAGAAACAAAATTATAACATCAAGTTCTTGCAAAAATAAGCTAGAAGAGAAATCTCAAAAACTGGAGAAGGAAACACGGAAATTGGAGAAAAGCTGAAGAAAGGAACAAACCAGAAAAGGAAATAAAGTGAGAAAGCTAGACAAAAGTGCTGAAATTCAAATATTAAAGAGAAAACTAGTTTTCTAAATATCAAAATAGTGCTAATGACAAGCAATAAACATTCTGCATTGTATGCAATGAACATTTTTTGGAAGACTGGACATTTTTGTGCAAGTTGGGCTCATGAAAACTATGCTAATGTGGAGTAGCACGCCACTTATTATAAATGTGGTTTTAGTGAAACACAAGAGTAATTTTATTTTTACGTTTTCTTCTCAATAAGTGAGCTTGTATTTTTTGTACTAAAAAAGTATAAAATATTCTGTTGAAAAATATTTCTAAACACCAGAATACGGTAACAGAAAACACTTACCAGTATTTATAGCGCTTTCGTGTATCTTGTACACATCTTCAGTACATTAAAATTAAAAAAAAAATTTAATTTACTTAAGATGTGTACAAGATACACAAAATCGCTATAAGAATTGTTAAGTGTTTTCTGTTACCATATTCTGGTGGTCAAAAATATATATTTAAATTTTAAATAATACGGCTGTTTATAATCCTACATAAGATGTTTGATAACATAAGAAATATTCTGTATATTTTTAAACAAAAACATGAACTTTTCAAATACTATTTTTATTGTGAATTATTTGCTTTATTCCGGGGTTTCGAACAGCTTATGTAAACAAATATTTATATAAATATACAATAATTATTATATTTAACATACAAAAAAGTCAACTTGCATCATATAGGCTAAAGAGAGTGAAAATAAAAACAAAAAAGCTGGTGGCCCATACTGCCCTCCACTTTCTGGGAACAGCAAGTTTTATAGCCATTGAATCACACATTTACATTTACATTTTACTTACATTTTCACTTAACAAATCAACTGGGCATGCATGAAAATAAATAAAAAATTTAGTCTGCCTATAACTTGAAATTACCATTTTACCGGTTTTCTTATTTAAGTATTGTATATTATACATTATGATAAACACATTACAATTCAATTTTACAACAATTACAACAAAAAAAATTTAAGAAATGTGTAAGTGGCCCATACTGGCCGACCTTCACCTATACAAAGAAATGTTACAAATAAAAGTTGTAGGTTTTTAAATTTTCTACAACTTTGATTACGTACACTTTTGCACAAAAATGCATATTAAAGCCGCAATCTTAAAAAAAACATTTTTTTCTACAAGAGAAAAGCCGCCCCAAGAATTTCAACAGACATGGCGCTTATCCTATTGTGTAGAGCATAAAAAGTGTAGTAAATGAGGCTATGATTTTTTTGTATACCGCTTAGTTTAGCAATAATTAGCGATTTTATGTTTTTTTTTCTCACGAAATCGTGTAAAACAATCGATTTTTTTAAAGATTTCAGCCTTATTATGCACTTCACGATAAAAAAGTATAATCAAATTTATAGGAAATTAAAAGATCTACAACTTTTATTTAGAGTATTTTTCTCTACAGAGCCTAGTTTAGCGTGAAAGTGATTTTCCGTATTTTTACGCTAAACTGAGGTTGATTTTCGCTTAACATCTTTCACTTATGATTAAAATAAGATTATTTGTTTCTTTATTTCTAATGTTTTATTACTAATGTTAGGTTGTATTGTTAATTATTTGCATTGGCAGGAGAAAGTTGTTTGAGTGTTTCAAACCAGATTTTTTTTTATTAAAATCAACTGGGAAAGAAATGAAAAACAATATAATACACATAAAATTGGAATAAAATATGTTATAATAATTTTTAAATAAATAATTTAGTTTTTTTAAATGTTTAACATTATTCACATAATCAATCATAAAATAAATAAAGCGTTGTAAATACTTTATGGTCACAAGTTCACAACTGTAATGTTGTGATTATGAACTATGTGTTATGTTCATTCTATTGTAAGTTGTGTTTAACAATCAAATATCTAAACACAAGAAATATTTACCGTTTATGTAGGCAAAGGCATCATTTGCAAACAAAAAACAAATCAAAAACAGTCTCTGGGTCAGGCATTTCTCCAAGGTGGCGCCCTATTTATAACCCTAATTTAAAAATTATTGAAATAAGACAAAATTATAACCGGGTAAAGCTAGGACGGGCAGCTAATTTATTGGATAACTTTAATATATATTATTAGATTTGTATTATTTACATTTTAAAAGTAAAGATTGCATTTTTCTCCTAATGGCGGACTTATTTTTATTAAAATTGCCAATTCTGTCAATCTGTTCAGACCAACATTATCTATTTTTTTTTGTTAGAATATTTTTTGCTTTTAATTTAAATTCCTTCCAAATATTAAAAGGTAAATATTAAGAATAATTGAAGCAACCCCAATTTTTATATTTTACTTAATTACTTAATATATATTTAAAATTTTCAAAATCTGGTGTGAAACACTCAAACAACTCACACTCACACGACTTTCTCTTGATCCAAGCAGCCAGAAAGGGAAAGTTTCTAAATCTTTTCCTCACTGCTTGTATGTTTAAGGAGATGGGAGTAGCGCCACCATACTTTCTTATATCATGTTCCAACCTTAGGGTAACCGCACAGTGAACGCTGGTCGCGGGTGCTGATTCACGCTGGCAAGCATGCATGGTAGGAGCATGTAACTACGCGCTTAAACTTCATTCAGTTGTCGGTATTCAACAGGAGTTCCACTAGCACCAGTGATGATGAATTATTTCTAATGGAAAACGTTTACACGAAATTATTATCATTTAAAGACGATACCGTTAGTGACATTAATAAGAAAAGAAAATTGTACAGCGAGTATCATCATATTTTTGCACAATTAAAAAAAGATAGAGACAGGTTTTTTACATGATAATGACTCTGGAAACGTTAACTTTTTTATTGTCAAAAGTACAACTTCGTTTCAAAAAACAATGGTGCAACTTGCACAAGCAACCAATATTGTCAAAAGAAAGACTTGTGATTACTTTGAGGTACATATTTTGAACATTTTGACTACCGATATTCAATATTATAAAGCACTGTTTGGCCAGTAATAATCTTTTAAAGTTATTTTTATAAACCTATGTTATAATTAATTAACAAGTTGTTATTATTTATGAATACATATAATATGGCGCCATGTACACTTAGCAACCTGCCAGTAAGCAGCAGGCAGGTTTATACAAAACAAACCCATGAGATGATATGCACAGAACACCAACGTGCAGCTTTCTCCACCAGTGTTTACTGTGAGACGTTGGATTAAAATACAATGGCATATTCATACTAGCAGGCTCCCGCTTGTAAGTGACCAGTGACCAGCGTTCACTGTACGCTTATCCTTAGCTCATATGATTTGTTTACACAGTTCCAGTGTTAACTGGAATAAGTTGCATTTTAACAAGTCTTTACATAATGATTATAGAACCCCTTAAACAATTTTTAACGTACACATATGATAAAATTACTAACATTTAAAATTTAAGTAATATTTACCTACTTTTTAACATATCTGTATCCGTGACTCCAACAGTCAATTTCTTCTGACAATGTAAAACAGCTTCACTTAACAATATTTTATGTCCAACATGTAACCTATCAAAAGTACCACCAAGAACTACATTATTGTATACAATCTCTGATTGTGGACCAACAGAATTTGTTGTTGAATTACTCGCTGAACATTTATCTTCATTATTTACAGAAATAACCTCACAATCTGACATCTTATTAGTTATTTGAGATGTTAAAAGTTTTTTAAAATCTATTTTATTTAATAGATTGTCAATGTAGATAACTTCAATTGGTATTTTTGTCTGAATATCTGTAGAAAATGGTTCCCGTAACCCGCTTAGTAATACACGAACTTCTAAATTCGTATAAAATGTGTCTTTATATAACCCGACCACAGAGGAACTATATTTTGACGCACTGCCAAGGTTATGTTGTTGCTTTTTATTTAATAATACATTATTATCAACATTTAAATTCTGCATTTTATTTTCCGATAATAATAAAATATATAATGTATTTTTTAAATATCTTTTAACTTCTGGTATTATCTTTAACACTTTATTTGGTTTTGTAACAACGATCATTGCTGTTTTAGGCGGCATCGTAAATAACAATCAAAAATTTTATTACTTACAATTTTAAATAACTACGTATTAAGTAACAAATAACACGTTTAATCACGGTTTAACAACACCATAAGATATCTTAACTAAACAATATTATGTGATTTCAAAGCAGTTAAACTACAATCAATTAAACCTTGTACTTATTTTTTTAATGTTTATCTTGTTAGTTTTTCTAATATTTGTAATTGTTGACAGGTTTTAAAAACTGTATAACCTTAAAATATAACCTTCAAAACACTTAACAAAAACATTATTGTAATGACTGGTTTAATGAAAATATTACTTATCAGCTGGAATTATATTTTGATAACAATCAGCTGTTCGTGTATCACTGATTCTATTCGTGTATAGACGGTACACCATATTATAAAATTCATGTTTTACCATTTTGTAAATATATATCAACAAGAGCCAACTCAAAACATACAATTATTAATTCATAAATTATTTAAATGTGCAAAAAGTTTACCCATTGACAAATGTATTAAGTTATTATACATGTATGTACTAAACTAGAAATTGTAATATCCTAGGCCGCCATACTGAAAAGAAGTAATTTCAATTTATTTCCCCGAGTGTTCAATACGGATCTTAGAGTTTACGGATCCTTCCACGTGTATTTCGATTCATGTTCATTCTTTCAAAAATATGTGATCATTCTTGGAAAGCGTCCCTTCTTTCTTTCCTCAGTCCACCGGTTTTTTCTTACAATGCATATAATTTAATATTTAGGTTTATTTGTTTTCGGGAACGGTAAAAATACAGTTCCCTTCTCTTCTGTAAAAATACGGTGGTTGTCAATAAAAATTAACAACCACCGAATTTGATCGCTGCTGCCGCTGTATTTTTGACGTGTTTGGCATGATTTTTTTGACATCGACCCCAGTGGAATTTGTTCAGGAAGGACTGTCACCTGGTCACCATTCAAAGTCGCTTGCCCAACCAGTGTTGCTTAACAATTAATAGCGACTTTCCACCAGCTGACTGGCAGGGTCGAGCCAAAGGCCATTAAAAACTTAATCTATGTTTAATCACGCTAAAGTATCAACAATGAATTTTAATTTAATTTTAATCATGAGTAAATAACTAATGAAAATAATAATCAACCTCTGGTGGACTTAAAAATATGAAAATCAGAAATCTGCCTACGCTAAACTAAACTCTACGAAAAACCGCTTAAAATGACAGTTGCATGGTTTTAACCTTCTATAACTTTAATTATATACGCTTTTCAATTAAATGCATATTAAGGCCGCGATTTTACAAAAACCAATGTCGTTTACAAGGAATGCCCAATTTATCAGACTACAAAACCTAAAAAGCTGCGCAAGATGACACGTGAAACAGATCACGGAAATGTAGGCTTCTATTAAATTGGTAGACTAAACAATTTGGTATAATATTTACTATAGCAACCTAACATTATAACAGAACGACATAGTAAGAAAATTTCCTATGCGTATACGCCAACTGGAAGATTGAAGAGTTCCCTCCTAACTGTCTCTTTGCGATAGTTGGAGCAGCTTCAGCGATCGACAGTAGGGGAATAGTATCAATTCACAGGAGTGGGAGATACGAAAACATTACAAGCAGAACAAGCCACTTTCAAGTTTTTTGAATTGTAAAATAATAGTAGAATGGCGTTAAGGAATTCACTTGTTCCTTCACTTCAGTCCGCAAAGACGTACTAGTCAGCAATAAGTGAACTATATTGTCCGTGTGCCTTTCATTATGTCCGGACTATTTCCTTTGTAGAGCCATTTTTACGTTCTCTTGCCTTCTACAAAATATAGGGAAGGAAAGAATTGGTTTCATGTTGATATTTCAAAACCTAGTTTTTACCAAATATACGCGTTTTCAGGCCCCCTGAACCCAAAAAATATAGTTTCACCGTGTGGGCTGCGTGCGCGCGCGCGTGTTTAATATAAGTACCATGAGCCAACCAGACACATACATTTTTATCAAAATCAGTTAATCGGTAATAATTTTTATTCGTGCAATTGTTTATTTTTTTGCAATTTTCTCAATAACAGCATTTACCACTTACTACTTCTTCTACTACTACTACTTTAGTGTAAAATCAACTCATTTACTATAAATTTTTTGTGCTCTACAAGATGGAGTAAGCGGTTTGGCTGCTAAAATTAGTGGAGGAGCTGTCGTACTAAAAAAAATCGCGTCAATTAATGATTTTCCGTATTCTGTTCACGTAAAGCATATATAACGAAATATAAAATCTATTTAAAATATCTTCTGTAATTAATAATGTGAAACAAAGGAGTGAAAACTTAACTTTAACAAAAATTATTTATAAATTTTAGTAATATATTCTATGAATAATATTGTTTTCTTTAGTTTAGTTTAGAACACGATGATTTCATTTTTCATGTTGGTAACGAACAAAAGACAGTCTAATTTCTGTTTGTATGGCATTGTTAACAATAAAATGTTTATGAATATGGCTGATATTCAGTTAGCTAGCAGATCATCATGTTAGAACATTAATTTTTTAAGAACTGATAAATGTCAGCGGATGGTGCATTTTTAAGCATATTACATTGATCTTATTTGTCTAGCAATTTGATTTGTCAAGATACTTCGGTACAATCTTCGTTGTTAATATTAATTATTTCATGGTACGTATTTGTATTCAAAAGTATTAGGTAAGAAATACTTACGAATAAGAAAAATTTGTTCCGATTGTTGTTCACATTAAATTGAAGTATCAAAATAATAGATGTATAATTAAAAAATCTGTACTATGGTTTGTAATTTTTTATGGTTACATAAATTTTTAGACTAAATGTTTCGTAATTGTTGAGTAAATTTGTAAAATAAGGGAAGTTAATGTATTTAATTTGGATTGCCTTCAAACAATACTTTTTGTTAATTAGGTACTTAATCGTTCTTTAAAACTTCTTTAAAGCTTTAAAAAAATACTAAATGGTGCTATGCACTGCTTAAATCTATTTTTTGTATTAGATTAAGATGATAACCCTATATCACTAAGCGTTTTCTGACTTGCATTGTTGAAGCGAGTTTCCACCAAACAATTAAAAAAACTTATTTTTGCAACAAAATGTCATGTATTTAAAATTAAGAACAGTTTTCAAAACATTTTCCTGTCAATGATTGGGGAAAAACAGGTTTTTATTTTCTTGTTTTTGGAAACTAATTCCTTTTGGTGGAAATATTTTGTCTGTTTTCTCAGAACTTTTTCAGTATTGCATAATTAGTCATTGAGGATGGATCTCTCTTTATCTTTTTTTAACAATAGCGTCAAAAAAATTGGGTTAAGTTGAGTCTGACATGTTTAATAAAAAGGACAATTTGGGGAACCTGAAGAATGAAAAGCTTAGGTGCGTTACAGGACATGGTAAAAATTTTAAATACCAACTTTGATGAAATTGTCAAATCCGATAATAATTCTATGCCGTAATTATTCTTTTTTGTAACATCGAACTGACCCAATATCTAAGTTTTTTTTCTCTTTTAGCATTTGTAAATTAAAACAAATTGCAACTCAATAAACAATTTTCATCAAAAGATATCCTACAAAACCAGAGACTGTCGCCTGGTGGAAATACATGAAAACAAAACCAAAAAAATCTGGTGGGAAACACGACTTTCTCTTGCCAATGCAAATAGACAAATATAAACAAAAAAATAATGTGATAAAACATAACCTGTTATTTTTCAGCATTGATGAGCTCTGAACTTACACATTGCCATTTATAGCTAGCCAATGACTTGCCAGCAACGATGCCAATAATTGCTCTCATAGCTTTGCTATTATTTCATCAGCTATTATTTTGGTCTTTCATTAACAATTATAACCTATGAACATACAACCTGATTATATTAAGCTGATTATTTTATAAAGTATTGCATGTTATCATGCTCTATAATAAATATGTTAAGCACGAGATGCAAGACACGAGTGAACTACTGCGGCTCTTATATGCATGCGAGCATAATGTTTGTCAGGCTGAAACGTTTGTACGATCTGAACGCTGCCAAATGTTCTGATTGGTTTAAACGTGTGGAACAGCAGAGTTCATCAACTTTGAAAAGTTTTAAGTATGAGTAAATGATTCAAAATGAAAACTAACCGTAGTTTGGCTTAATAATACGGAACACCACTAAACTAGGCTCTGTAGAGAAAAATTCTTAAAATGAAAGTTGTAGATCTTTTAATTTCCTTTAAATTTGATTATACACTTGTAAAATATATACTATGCTGAAATTTTTAAAAATCAATTTTTTACAGATTTTCATGAAAAAAACCAAAAAATCACTTTATTACCGCTAAACTAAGCATTATACAAAGAAATGTTTGAATAAGTTGTAGATTTAAAAATTTTGTACAACTTTTATAAATAAACATAGGTTATATAATTGTTTATTATTTACATTGGCAAAAGAAAAATGTGTCAGTGTTTCTCACCAGATTTTTTTAAATAGGATCAGTAGATACTGTGGTTGTCATTTTTGTTAAGATTATGTGAAATTGTTAAAAATTTAATTGAAAAAACATGTATTACTTTCTTTTAGACTGTAAATCCTCCATATTTATTTTACGTAAATTTTATGGTATTTATAAATCAGCAAAAGTTATGTATTATTAATTTGGATTGAAATCAGACATAATATTTTTTGTTAATTAGGTACATAATCTTTTAAAGCCGAAAGAGATAGAAAAACCATGGAGCTGTGCACTTTTTTACAGTTCATATAAACATAATTTATATTTTTCATCATTTGCACTGGCAAGTCACATAAAAATTTCACATCAGATTTATTTTCAAATTTATATGTTTCTTGTGCAGCACAGCACCTTCATCCACTAAACTCAATTGCTAATTTAGATTCCAGATAGTCTTAAAAAAAAAATTTATTTTTATTTGATTTACTAATGGTAGGCTGTATATTTGATTCCAGGTGATTGATGTAAAACTTGTTCTTATTATTTACGTCGGTTTTCATTAATCCAAAATGGAGGCCGATGTTGTTATGGAAGAAGAATACCCTGATTCGAGTGATTCTTCTGATGATGAGGTAATAGTTAAAGATAAAATAAAAATTATTAAAGTCACTTTTACAAACTACTCGTAAAATTACTCCTAAATTACTCTTTCAAAGTAATTACTTTTCGAACCCCCACACAGTTATGGAAATTATTTTTCCACCCTTTATAACAGTGCTGGTGGAAGTAGAATACTGAAATTACCCTTAGCTTGTTGGTTACGGAAGTTTTAATTTTTTTAATGTCTTAAACGATACACTTTGAGGTTATTTTTCAATCTGGGTTATTGTTATGGTTATTTGTTCAAACATTTTCTTTCATTGTCGGCACATAAAATGTCTGTAATAAAGATGTGTTATGAAACTGCCTCAGTTATTTTTCTAACTGGACTGTAATGGCTAGAAAATTATAGGCTGATTTAATAAATAGATAAATAAGTGACTGTTTAATCTTATTAATATGAGTTATTAATACAGTAGACTCTTAAAAATCCGGATCGCGCTAGTCCGGACGATGATGGGATTGGCCCGATGAACGATCATGCAATTAGCACTATAATTTGTGTGTATGTACTTTTTAATAATAATTGCATATATGAAATGTATGTAAATGACATTTTTTATCATTTAGGGCCCACAGTAGTTTGAGTCGTTGGGAGCTCTGTGTTTCAGTAAAACCTATGTTTATAATTTTACGAGACATTTTATTTAATCCCAGAACGGTACTTTACTAAGCACAGTACCGTACTACAGTACATATAGATTTTATTTAGTTGATCGTGTAATTACTCTATAATTGAGACATATATGACGTTCATTGTTACATGTTTGAAATCCGTAACTTGCAAATCTTACAAAGAGTGCAATCGAATCTTATTACGGTACAGTAGCGTTAAGTTTAGTCAATGTTTGTGCTTCGTATATTGAATAATTACAGTACCAGTAGCCTACTGTAATTTATTAGGCCTACTGTGTTTTAAAGTTTTTTCAGAAGCTCACTCTTATATTAACAGATAAACGTTAATGCTTTTTGTCATAATTATTCACCATAAAGACGAAATTGCCAACCTCCGGGAAATCCGGATTTTTCAAAATCCGGACCGGCCGTCCGCCACATTAGTCCGGATTTCTGAGAGTCTAGTGTATTATGAAAACACTGAGAACAAATAGAATAGAATTGAAATCACAAGTAAACAATATAAGAGGCGTGGCAATTAAATTAACAGACTGGTGCTGATAGCAGCAAATAGTGAGCGCGATGTGGCAGGTTTGAACATGTCTGTGCCTGCATCAACAGGCACAGACATGTAATTCTGTAAATTTATACAAAAATTGCGAAATGAAAAGGCTCATAAATTAAAAATAGTACAAATAAATACAGTAGGTAGATAGCCTTATGTAATAAATGCACACAAAAAATAAATTTAATAAAACCATAAAAAAACATTTTGAATGTTTATCGTAATTTAGCATATTCATCTGTTGAGATTTCATTTTCCAAACATTCTTTTAGATGTGTCATTAATTCCGTTATACACTGTCATCAATTGTTTTCTAATGGAGCGGGTGAAACTACGTACGGGGAGGGGGGACTAGAAATGTTACACAGTGGCAGGCATTCAACCTTTTCAGTCCAGGTTTGGATTGGTCGATGAACTAAACACAATACAGTAATAAAAATGCAAAAATATTATTTCAACAAAATTCTTGGAATTCTAGGAGCGTAACTGTTCCATTCACAACTTAACAATGAATAGTAGTAGGCAAACAACTAACATGTGTCCATCTACAGTATTGAAAATTCCCTAAATCTTGTGACTGTAAAATTTATGGTTGCCCGAAAACAAAAATGCCTTTTTACCAGTTGGTCGTTGGTCGCTGAATGGGGTGGTCATTAAGAGAAGTTTAACTGTATTAAATTGTAGTTTAGCGTCAATTAGTAATTTTCTGTATTAGGCTCATTTAAATCTGTAAAAAATATTGGGATTTTTAAGAAATTGTGGCCGAAGTATGATGCATTTCACAACAAAAGTATATAAAACTAAAGTTATAGAAAATTAAAAAAAAACCTAAACCTTTTATTTAAAAATTTTTTCTACAGTGTTAACCCCTTAACGGTTCCTTTTTTTAGCCAAAAATGTTCATATCCTGCTCAATTTTTTTTTTCATAATTTTGTATAATATGACTGAATAAAGACATATAGATCAATTTCCATGCTCAAAAACATCATTTTTTTAAAAAAAAGAGGTACCGGCCATCACTTACGAATAAATAATAAACAATCCTACTACAATAAACTGAATTGAAATACCGGACTAAATACTATGTATGAAATGAAACCTACTACTAAAAAACTATAAACAATATCGAATAGCTTAAATTTCTTTTCGTAAACACTTATAACAAACTTACAACTTTACAACGAAACGCACCGAACTAACCAAAACATAACCTTTACGCAACATTAGAGAGTACGACGTAAACAAATAACATAGTCATCTAACCTATAGAAAGGAACCTTTACTAGCGCTAATATTAAAGTTACAGGTATAAGATAAACTACTTTTAATGTTACGGCGAGATATTTCGACAGAAAACAGAATAAATAGAGACAAATTCAGTTGCGAGTTATCTCGTCAGGGGCACTTTTCTACGACATTTACGTTGCGAGATATCTCGTCATAAACCGTTAAGGGGTTAATTTAGTGTAAATTAGTGATTTTCTATATTTTTAAGTCGTACACAGGTTGATTTTCAGTTTGCGTCATTCAGTTGTGATTAAAATTAAGTTATATTTTTAATCTTGCATTGTTTACTAATATTATAAAACAGATTTATTATTTACACTGGCAAAAGAGAGTTTGTAAATATTTCACACCAGTTTTTTTTACCTAAAAATCTGGTGTGAAACACTCACACAACTTTCTCTTGCCTGTGCAAATAATTAACAATAAAACTAACATTAGTAATAAAACATTAGAAATAAATAAAAAACTAACCTCAATAAACATAACTTAATTTTAATCATATATGAAAGACGCAAAATGAAAATCAACCTCAGTTTGGCCTAAAAATACGGAAAATCACTCTTTCACACTCAACTAGGCTCTGTAGAGAAAAATGCTATAAATAAAAGTTGTAGATCTTTTAAATTACTATAAATTTGATGATATATACTTTTGTCGAAAAATGCATACTAAGGCCGAAATCTTAAAAAAATAGATTTTTCACACGTTTTCGTAAGAAAAAAACAGAAAATCGCTAATTACTGCTAAACTAAGCGTTATACAAAAAATGTTTGAAATAAAAGTTGTAGGATTTTAAATTCTCTACATTTTTTATTATATACATTTTCGCGCTATAATACATATTAAAGCCGTAATCTTAAACACTTTTTTACGTGAAAACAGCCTCACCAAGAATTTCAGCAAACATGGTGCCTACCCTATCTTGTAGAGAATAAAAAATTGAGTAAACCAGGCGATTTAAAAAAAAATCGTAGGACCAGTTTTTGAGAAAATTGCAAAAAAGTGAAAAATTACACGAATAAACTACTACTTCCGGTTGACCGATTTTGATGAAAATGTTCGTGTCGGGTCTGGTAGTGGTATGTAACTTAAGTTTCAAGTTCGTACAATGTTCCGTTCTTGAGATATTTTGTATACACACACACACACACACACACACACACAAGACACACAGACACACACAAAGAACAATCGCTAAAAACATGTTTTTTGGGTTTAGGGGGTCTGAAAACGTATAGATCCGGTGAAAACTCGATTTCGAAAAATCGACGTGAAAACAATACTTTTCTTCCTATATATTCATATAGGCAATAGAAAGTAAAAATTGTGTCTGTAATTTGTGTTTAACCTGTCTTGTGTATATAAAAAGGGCTTGTCTGTGAATTGTGGTAAAAAAGTTTTAATTTTCTTTTTAGATTCAGGTTAAAATTGACCAGGAATGTCTTATGAACAGTGATAAGGGACTTGATGCGATCAATTATTGTGATGATGAAGAACCTCCTTTTGAAAGTAGGCCTACATCTCCTGTTACAATGGTAAGTCATCATTCTTGTTTCTGTGTTCAATTTTTCAGTTTTGTGTATTAGTTAACCCTTATAAGCAGTGGGCCGATGGAATGGACCCACAACTTTCAATGTTCGTAGTTGAAACATTTCGATACAGATTATGTTGTTATGATACTATTAAAACCAGCTATTGTTTTTCTGTGTACATGTGTATGAAATTTTATCTCTTTTAATTACCACCAACGGAGATGCAGCAATTGAATGGGCAGTTAGTTTTCATCATGGTAGCCACGCCCGTGATGTAACCTAGATAATTTTACTTTATCTATGTATGATTCCGTTGCATTTATTCCATTTGTACATTCATAGTCGTTTTAAGAACAATTTATACAAAATTAAAAACTGATTGCATGCTAAATGTTCCTCACAAGAGAATAGAATTTTAGCAAATAAATCTTGTAGAGCATAAAAAATTTAGTAAATGAGGCGATTTTTAACAAAAATTCATAGCAGTTTTTGAGAAAAATGTGCCTAATGTAAGTTTCATGTTCCAACTTTGCACTATTCCATTCTAGAGATATTTTGTTCAAATGCAGACGAATTGCCAATAGTACGTATATTTTTTGGTTCAGGGGACCTGAAACTGATATTTTCGGTGAAAACTCAATTTTGAAAAAATGACAAAACCTGCATTGTTCTTCCCTGTATATTCATACAGGGCAAGATAAATTAAAAA
Source organism: Catonia carolina (assembly GCA_035578175.1). Taxonomy (NCBI): domain Eukaryota; kingdom Metazoa; phylum Arthropoda; class Insecta; order Hemiptera; family Achilidae; genus Catonia; species Catonia carolina. Next base: position 17,543,179 of record JAQMRL010000012.1, read on the forward strand.
GCTACCAAACTGATCTACATTAAAAACAAGTCTTAGTAATTCTTTAGCCATGGCAGTATGACCTTTTCTTTCCATGATTTACTATCTGTTTCTCCTTGTATCATGCAATAAACTATTCCGTGATGTATTTTTAAGCAATCACTCCAACGATTGAAACCAATAAAGTCATTATTTGCAATTAAGATAGATATTTTCTGTTAAAATGAACGCACAACTCGCATTAAGAATAAAATTCACTTTCGAAACCACCTGGCAGCTGTGAGAGTTTATTGACGTTGGTGATTTCAATATTTACTTTCTTGCCCTTTGTGAAATATATAGGGAAGGAAACATTTGGTTGTTTTATGGCGATTTTTCAAATTAGTTTTCACCAGAAATACTTGTTTTCAAGTTCCTGAACCCAAAAACCATGTTTTTAAAGTTTGGCATGTGTGTGCATGAACAAAACTAGGAACGTTAAGTTACCTCTAGGGGACCTGACACTTAACATTTTCATAAAAATTGGTCAACCGGAGGTAGTAGTTATTCGTGCAGTTTTTAACTTATTTGCGATTTTTTCATAAACGGCTGCTATGATTTGCTTTAAAATCTTCTCATTTATAAAATTTTTGTGCTCTACAAGATACAGTACGCTGCGTGTCTACTGAAATTCACTGAGGGTGGTGCTGCGCTGTTTTAGTAAAGTGTTTTTTTTTTAAATAGTGACCTGAATATGAATTTCAGGGCAAAACCATATATAATCATTTTCATTTCGGGTTTTGTTTCTACAGTGCGTGAGTTAGTAATTTACATACTTTTTAAGTCGAACAGAGGTTGATTTTCATTTAGCGTCAATCACTCATGATTAAAATTAGGTTATGTTTGTCTTATAACATTGTGTACTTGTGATTAAAGTAATATGTAACCCAACTCAAACCACGTGGCCTCACAATGGTGAATGCGCAGCAGTCTAGTCTGACCTTGAATGACTGAGGAGCTGGCCGCACAGCCAGCTACAACAAGACTTGTAATTGGTCATACAGTCCGCACTCTAATTACAAGCTGAATATCTTAGGAGCAACAATGATAGCTAGTATATTCCTTCATCTTTAGTTGATAAGTTGGAGTGTCTTAAGTGCTAGTTCGATATTATCTTAAATATTGCGTTGATGTCTAGTAAGTATCAATATTTATTTCTAGAGTAGTTCAGTTTTCAGTGCTGCGAATAAAATACATTTTCCGAAATTTAGTTTAAATTTTCAATCTGACTGTACAGAACGTGTCACAGTATTTCCATCTCTTTCTAAATAGCTCTTTCTCACACAGCTGGTGTGTGCATCTCAAAAGCCATGTGGTTTGAGTTGGGTTATATTTCATTATAAATAAAATTTATCACCTTAACTTTTGTTGCGTTTTAAGTTTAAAAAACTTATGCGTGTTTCACTGGTACCTTCTTCAGATAAATATTATTAAAATGAAAAATAAATTAAGAACTGTTACCATTCAGTCATTTAGATTAAAAATTGTCTTTAATTTAATTTTCTTTAATATAAAGCCCCAGCCAAAATGACTGACTGACATAAATTATAACCCCTTAGGAGGTCTTTAGAAGCAAAATCCCTGAAGACCTTTTTTGTCGGGCGTCGGCTGAAACCCCCGGGAAAAATTGGAAATTAAAAGTATCTTTTCGAAAGCTCAAGGAGGCGCGCGAATATTTCGATCTTTTTAACGAAGTCTCGTAGCGCAAAGGCCACTGCGACCACTTTTGTTACCCTCCAGTAGTACGTTAAGACCATATATATAAAGTTGCTCTTAACCTGACGGTTCGCTGGAAAAACACAAAAAATAAAAATTCGGCTTTTTCGGGGTTGCAATTTTTAAGTTTTTCTTTGTAACACCACGAAGACAGGTTTCTCTGGCAAATGTTTATTAGGACCACATTACACTCACTCTCAGCATTACGGGTGACTTTTCAAATTTTAGATCGGGATCGGGGTCATACGGGGTTTGGTACTCTTATTTAAAAATTATGAAATTTTAAAATTTTTAGAATACAAAAAATCTGTTTACGGTATGTAACCCTATCTCGTGTGTAGACAAGGGACTTGGCAATGAATGCTGGTAAACCAATATTAATTTTAATTTTCTTTTTAGGTTAATCTTCAAAGCGAATACGAATCTATTTTGAACGAAGGATTTATTATCACATCTGATCAAGGATCAGATATGATAAATTATGGTGATTATAAAGAACCTCTTGATGAAAATATTTCTCCTCTTACTACGGTAAGTCATCGTTCTTGTTTCTGTTTTCAATTACTGAGTTTTGTAATTTGTGTATTAGTTAACCCTTTTAGGCCATGGGCCGATCGATTGACCCACAACTTTTAATGTTTGTAGTTCAAACATTTTGATACAATCGCATTGTTATTTACATTATTAAAACCTGCTATTGTTTTTCTGTGTACGTGTATATGAAAGTTTATCCTCTTTTTATTAGCAGCAATGAAGATACTGCAATTGAATGGGCTGTTCGTTTTTATCAATCATGGAAACCATGCCTGTGTTTTAACCTATAATTGTACTGCATCTGCGTGTGATTCCTTCGCATTTATTCTAAATGTACATCCATAATCAGTCGTTTTAAGAACAATTTGTACAAAATGTAAAAACTGATTGCATGCTAAATGTTCCACACAAGAGAATCATGATAAATCATGATATATCAGCAGATATAGCCCTTACCCTATCTATCCTAATCTATCTTGTAGAGCATAAAAAATTTAGTGAATGAGGTAAGTTTTTAAAAATAATTCCTAGGAGCTGTTTTTTGAGAAAATCGCAAAAAAGTGAAAAATTGAATGATTCATTTATTACTTTCGGTTGACTGAAATGTTCTTGTCGGGTCCACTAGTGGTACCAAACTTAAGTTTCACGTTTCAACTTTCTAGTATATTCCATTCTAGAGATATTTTGTTCACATTGTAGACCAATTGTTGAAAAGACGTTTATTTTTTGGTTCAGGGGACCTGAAACATGTATTTTTCAGGGAAAACTTTATTGTAAAAAATGACATAAAACCTGTACTGTACTAACCTGTATATTCGTATTGGGCAAGAGAATGTAAAAAGATACCACACTGATTACATAAAAAACAGTCTTGGTCACTGTAAATTCTTTAGTCACTCTGGCAAGATATTTTCTTTCAATGATTTACTCTGTTTCTCCATGTATTGTCACATAAAACAGTGATAATTTATCCCTTCTAGGGAATGACAAATTTGTTGTTTTAGGGACTCTCACAATTGAATATATAAAAAAATAATAATGAATGTAATATTAAGTTAACCATCTAATTTTTTATTTCTTTGATTTTATTATGTAGGTAACATGTATTTTTAATTATGATTTAAAAAATAATTAATTTCAAACGACAAATTAAAGTTACAGCCTTTTAACCCTAGAAGCGGTAATAGGTTTAACTTAAAGTGCCAAGCATTTTTAACAAAAAAAAAAACATGCTTACGAAAACAATTTTGTATTTTTGTATTTCAGATATCAGGTACATATTATATACCAAATTAAACAGAAAAGATACCTGACTGTTATTTTTGTTTTCTGATAATATTATTTCCCAAATAACCAGGACTAATGAAATATTTATAATAACAAATTTGAGTAATATGTTTTGTGTTATTAGCTACTTGACAGATTTACCTAAACAAATGTGTAAAAATGGAAATATACATTTTTTTGTGCAATCTTTCTAGAATAATTACTTTTTTGAATTATCAGTTTATCTGTTTTCGTTATTATAATATGTGAAAAAATGGTAAGGTCTGTAGAGAAAAGATCTAGGTTATGTTTACGCAATGTCAACATTTACAGAGTACACATTTATTTTCGTAGGTTTTATTTATTAAATATTTCATTCTTTTGTATTTTTTATTTATTATCATGTTTGCATTTTTCCATTTTGTACATGTCCTCTTCTATTTTTCGAGAATTATGTCTTAATTCTTTCACATGTTTTGCATAATTAGATTCTATTCTATTGTATTTGAACGCTCTCTCATGTTCTTTAAATGTGGTGTAAAAATTACAAGTTGTCATTCCAAGACAGAAAATATCACAATCTTTATTTCCATATTTTAGGTGTGGTGAGGAAGGACACAAACGAGATGACTGCGCCAAGGAGCTGTGGTGCATGTTATGTGCCATGGAAAATCTTTGTAAGGAGGTAGTTGCATATGTTCTGGGGTCGGGTGCGTGCCATGCTTTTTGCAAATGGGCTAAAGTAAAATAAGAAATGCGACATCGATTGGTTTAAAAGCATTGAGGATTAGGACAACATTCTTTCAGGTGAATCTGGGTAGAGGAAGAATAGCCCAGAATCTGTGTCTGCAGACAGCAACTGAACATTGAGCTGACATTCTGTTACCATCAGAACAGTATGGAAGAGTAGACACGGCAGAATAGTATAAAGATAAGAGTGGCGGGGGGAGCGATTATGGGTGTCAACCAGGCGATTCGTGTAAAAGTCCGTCAGACGACAGACAGTTGGTTCGTCTTCATTAAGAAAGAGTGGACGTATTTAGTTGTTATTTTTGGCCTAATGATAAGAAAAAAATTTGAGGAGGAGCTGTTAGAGCTCAAAAACAGGGTCTTGTGTGTAGACAAAGGGCTTGGCAGTGAATTCTGGTAAACCAATTTTAATTTTCTTTTTAGGTTCATGTAATAATTGAACACGAACCTCTTTTAAACAGTAATGAGGGAACAAATCTGTTTAATTCCGGTGACGATAAAGAACATCCTGTTGAAATTACAGGAATTACAGCTCCTGTAACAGTGGTAAGTCATCATTTTTGTTTCTATGTTCAGTTACTAAGTTTTGTAATTTATGTATTAGTTAACCCTTTTAGGTGACTGGTCAATTGAATTGACCCGCAACTGTTAATGTTCGTAGTTGTTCAACATTTTGGTACAGACTCGTGTAAAAGACCATCAGGGGACAGACGGTTCATCTCCATTAAGAATTATGGAATGGGGGTATTTAGTTATTTTTGGCCCAATGATAAGAGGGAGGAATTCGAGGAGGTGCTGTTAGAGCTCGAAAACAGGGTCAGAATGGGAGGTGATTAATTCATAGTTGCAGGAGACTTTAATGCTATATCCCCACTATGAGGGGAATAGTGTCAGGACTAGAGATAACAGTAGGTAGAGGAGATTATACCAACGTTGGATATAGTAGTGATTATTGTTGGGGAAGTCATGAGCATTGGAGGAGGGAACACCGCGTCGATAATAGATATGACACTAGTCAATAATCTGACACTGGCTAGTCAGCAAGTTGCTAAGCGGTTTTGAAGTTGGGAAGTCCTAGAGAAGGAAACGCTGAGCAACCATTCATAGATCCTTTTCCATATCTTAGGGACTGAAAGCTGGAGAGGCTACAATGGCTCAGATAAAGAGAGAGACCAGAGATTGACTTCTCAGGAGGTGGCAGGAGAGATTTGATGAAGAGGTGTTCGGTCGATGGACACATAGATTGATTTCAAATCTAAAGAAATTGCTTAGTAGGTTGCCGATCAAATGAAGCAAGCTAACTGGATGGTGAGATGGAAGAGAGGGCGATGTAGATGATGTGATGTTCAATTGCAGAAGATTGATACCAGAGAGGAAGGTTCTAGGGACCCTGTTTGGGTCGCCACGAAAATGCCTTTTTACCTGGCGGTCGTTGGTTGGAGTGAGGGTGGTCGCTTAATAGGGGTATAGAATATATTGGTCTTATGAGTAATAAAATCGGTTCCACAAATATTCGGTTGGAGAGAAGGGTGGTCGTTGAGAGAAGTTTAACTGTATAATAAAAGTTGTAGGAAATTAAAAAGCTTATAACTTTTGTTGCAAATAATTTTTTCTTCAATATGCAGTTTAGTGTCAATTAGTAATTATCTGTGTTAAGCTTATAAAAATCAGTAAACCAGTAAAAATAAAATTTACTGGAATAAGTTATTTTTTAATTAATTTTCCATAAATATTTAACGAAGTTACAAAATGTTCAACATTAGTCCATTTTCACATCACAGGGAAGCATGAAAGGATGGTATTTTACATTCTTTATGGTGATGTCACAGAGCCACTATTGTATTTAGGTTACAGCTGTGAGCAAAACAATGTAGAAAATTCTTTTCCCTATAACCACGGGTTTTGAAAAATTCTGTAGGTGCGGTTAGAACGAGCCGTTACACATCCTTTATAGGATGTTGTTTTAGGAGGGGGTTTATAAACCCCCTCCTGAACAGTAAAGTGGACTCTTCTTCCCTTTTCAAGGGTAAATTCCGTTATAGAAATAGCTTCAATACAAACTAAAGAACATGCATGTACGTGGACTTACACACGAGCTGGACGAACTTCCATTCAAAACAAACAATTCCCAAACCATCAATGCTACCTACACACTATAGAGGGAATAAAAATTTTCCTTTTTATAAAATTCTATTTCTGTAAACACTATTAGATGCGTTAAAGAATTCCCTACTGGAAAAGAACAATATTTACCGGGTTCCGTCTAACACTTAACTAGCTGCAGCGTGTTTCATCGCCTCCCCCATCATCAATTGTGCAGATCTACTGAATTAGATCTACTGTTTGAACTGGGTTAGCTTTAAATTGATTTATTTATACTGTGAATTTCAAGAACTATTTTAACTATTTTAACTATGTTAAAATAGTTCTGAAAACTTTATTATCGAATAAATATTTATTAATATACTTTATAATGATCGACAAATTAACAATACAACTTGAATGTTAAATAATGCATAATTTAAACTTTTAATAACAATGAAAAAAATTGTAGAGGGAAATTTTCAATTTCAAAAAGGGAATTCTTTTTTTAAAATATATCTAAAATATCCCTCAGGGAAAAAGTTACTATCTGCATAATTTGAAACTACTGTAATATAGTGTCAATTAGTGATTTTCTCTATTTTTAAGTTCTACACAGGTTGATTTTTGTTTTTTGTTAATAACTCATTATTAAAATTAAGGTATGTTTTTAATATTACATTGTTTACATATTATAAAACAAGATTCATTATTTATACTGGCAAGAGAGAGTTGAGAATGTTTCTTACTAGATTTTGTATCTAAGAATTGTGCCTGTAATTTGTGATCAACCTGTCTTGTGTATAGACAAAGGGCTGGGCTGTGAATTCTTGTAAACATGTTTTAATTTTTTTTTTTAGGTTCATGTTAAAATTGAACATGAATCTCCTTTAAACAGTGATGAGGGAACAAATATGATAAATTCTGGTGATGATAAAGAACGTCCTGTTGAAAGTACATCTCTTGTTACCATGGTAAGTCATCATTCTTATTTCTGTTTTCAGTTACTTAGTTTTGTAATTTGTGTATTAGTTAACCCTTTTAGGCAGCGAGCTGATCGAATTGACCCACAACTTTCAATGTTCTTAGTTCAAACATTACGGTACAGATCGCGTTGTTATTTACACTGTTAAAACCAGCTATTCTTTTTCTATTACATGTATATGAAATTTTATCCTCTTTTAATTAGCAGCAACGGAGATACAGCAATTGAATTGCTGTTAATTTCCATTCATCATGGTAACCACACCAAGTTTATATAATTATACTGCATCTGCGTTTGATTCAGTTGCATCTATTCCATTTGTACATTCATAATCAGTCGTTTTAAGAACAATTATGTGTTTCAAACATTTGAAATATTTAATTTTTTGTATTTATTTATTATCATATGTACATTTTTCCAATATATAACCTCTTCGTTTTGTTTTGAAAATTATGTTCTGATTCTTTTACTTGTTTTGCAAAATAAGATTCTATTTTATTGTATTTGAGTGCTTTTCAATGTTCTTTAAATCTGGTATAAAAAATTCCGAGTTGTCGTTCCAATATAAAACGTATCCCAATCTCTATTTCCAAATTTTAGGTAGGGCGAGGAAGGACACAAACGAAGTGACTGCGTTAACGAGCCATGGTGCATGTTTATGTGCTGCAAAAAACCTTCGTAAGAAGAAAGTTCCACATGTTCTGGAGTTGGGTGCATGCCATACTTCTCGCAAGGCACTCAAACGGGTCAAGGTAAACTAAGAAATACCACGTTAATTGGTTTAGACAGCAATGAGGAATAGGATGACGCTCCTTCAGGTGAATCTGGGTAGAGGAAGAATTACCCAGAATCTGTGTCTGCAGACAGCAACCGAACATCGAGCTGACCAATATCGGCTATGTTACTATCAGAACAGTATGGAAGAGTAGACATGGCAGAATGGTATGAAGATGCAAGTGGCAGTGGAGCGATTATTGTTGTCAAACAGGCGATTTATGTAAAAGACTATCAGGAGACTGACAGTTTGTTCATCTTCATTAAACATAATGGAGTGGGCGTATTTAGTTGTTATTTTTGGCCCAATGATCAGAGAGAGGAATTCGAGGAGGAGCTGTTAGAGCTCGAAAACAGGGTCAGAATGGCAGGTGATGAATTCATAGTTACAGTAGACTTCAATGCTAAATCCCCACTGTGAGGGGAACGGCATCAGGACTGGAGAGGACAGTTGGTAGAGGAGATATGAAGGTTGGATATAGCGGTGATTAACGTTGGGGGAAGTCCCACTTTCAGAAGAGGGAACGCCACGTCAATTATAGATATGACACTAGAGTAGATTATCTGACACTAGCTAGTCAGAAAGTTGCTAATCGGTTTTGAAACTGGGAAGTCCTAGAGAAGGAAACTGAGCGATCATTCATAGATTCTCTTCCATATCTAAGGGACTGAAAGCTGGAGAGGCTACAATGGCTCAGATAAAGAGAGAGGCCAGAGATTGGTTATTACCTCACATAGGCATTGACGGGGCCTGGTTGCTTTTGGATGGATCTCCACTGGTTCAGATGATAAGATGAAGAAAACTGTCTGGATTGTGAGGTGGAAGAGGATGACGCAAAACATGCGATTTTCAACTGTCGAAGATTGATACCGCAGCCATTTTACCTGGCGGCTGTTGGTTGGAGTGAGGGGTGGTCGCTTAATAGGGGTGTAGAATACATTGGTCTTATGAGTAATAAAATCGGTTCCCCCAAATATTCAGCCGGAGAGGGGTGGTCGCTGTATAGGAGTGGTCGTTGAGAGAAGTTTAACCGTGTAATTAAAGTTGTAGGAAATTAAAAACATTATAACTTTTATTGCAAACATGTTTTTCTTCGACACAGTTTAGCATAGTAATTTTTTTTTGTATTTAGCTCATTTAAATAGGTAAAAAAATTGAATTTTTAAGATTGCGGCCTTAGTATGTTACAGAAAATTAAAGAAAAACCTTAAATTGTCATTTCAAGCATTTTTTTCTACAGAGTCTTAAATGAGTGTCAGTGATTTTCTCTATTTTAAAGTTTTACACAGGTTGATTTTCATTTTGCGTAATTCACTCATGATTAAATTGACTTTTTATTAATCTTATATTGTTTACTAATTATGAAACAGATTCATTATTTACACTGGCAAGAAATAGTTGTGTGAATGTTACTCAAAATAATTTTTTTTTTTTATGCCTGTAATTTGTGTTCAACCTCTGTTGTGTATAGACAATGGGCTTGGTAGTGAATTCTGGTAAAACAATTTTAATTTTCTTATTAGGTTAATGTTAAAATCGAACACGAATCTCTTTTAAACAATGATGAGGGAACAGATTTGATAAATTCTGGTGACGATAAAGAAAGTCCTGTTGAAACTACATCGCCTGTTACAATTGAAAGTCATCATTCTTGTTTCATTATTTACACTGGCAAGAGAGAGTTGTTTGACTGTTTCACACGAGAGCTTTTACCTAAGAATTGTGCCTAAGAAATTATGGTGTGGTCAACTTTTCTTAAGTATAGACAAGAGGCTTGGCAGTGAATTCTGGTAAAAAAGTTTTAATTTTTTTTTTAGTTTCATGTTAAAAGCGAAGACGAACCTCTTTTGGAAGGTGATGAGGGTACCTCTTTTGGAACTGAATTGATAAATTCTGGTGACGATGGTAAATGTACTGTTGAAACTGCACCTCCTGTGATTGTAAGTCATTCTTGTTTCTGTGTTCAATTACTTAGTTTTGTAATTTGTATACTCTTGTTAACCTGTACAGGCCATGGGTCGATCGAATTGACCCACAACTAACTGTCAATGTTCGTTGATCAAACATTTCGGTACAATTGCATTGTTATTTACAGTATTAAAATCAGCTATTGTTTTTCAATGTACGTGTGTATGAAATTTTATCCTCTTTTAATTAGCAGTAACGAAGATACAGCAATTGAATGGGCTGTTAGTTTCCTCATGGTAGCCTCATGGATTCATCATGGTAGCCATGCCCATGTTTCTATAATTGTACTGTATCTGTGTGTGATTCCGTTGCATTTATTTCATTTGTACATTCATAATCTGTTGTTTTAAGAACAATTTGTTCAAAATGTAAAAAGTGATTGCATGCTAAATCCATAGAATATCAGCAGATATAGCCCTTAACCTATCTTGTAGAGCATAAAAAATTTAGTAAATGAGGTAATTTTTTAAAATAAATCTTGGAGCTGTTTTTGAGAAAATCGGAAAAAAGTGAAAAATTGCATGATTCATTTATTACTTTCGGTTGACTGATTTTGATGGAAATGTTCTTGTCGGGTCCACTAGTGGTACCAAACTTTTATTAAGTTTCACGTTTCAACTTTGTACTATATTCCATTCTAGAGATATTTTGTCCACATGCAGACCAATTGCTGAAAATACATTTATTTTTTGGTTCATGGGACCGAAAACATGTATTTTTGGTGAAAACTCAATTTTGAAAAAATGATATAATACCTGTACTGTCCTTCCCTATATATTTGTATAGGGCAAGAGAAAGTAAAAAGATACCAAACTGATCTACATTAAAAACAAGTCTTTGTAATTCTTTAGTCACAGCGGCAAGATATTTTCTTTCCATGTTTCTGTTCTTCTATATGTTTTTCTATGTATTGTCACACGAAACAGTGATAATTTATCCCTATTAGGGAATGACACATTTGCCGCAATATTGACTCACAATTGAATATACATAAAAGAATAAATGAATGAATATTAAGTTTATCATCCAATTTTTAATTTATTTAATTTTTATTAGGTAAGTTCTGAAAAAAATAGCCTACATGAAAGGTTATGAAAGAAAAAAAATGACTAGGCATTTTACGACAAAAGTGTATATAATAAAATTTAAAGGTATCTACAACTTTTATTTACAGCATTTTTCTCTACAGAGCCTAGTTTAGCGTGAAAGAGTGATTTTCCATATTTGTAAGCCAAATTGCGGTTGATTTTCATTCTGCATCTTTTACTCATGATTAAAATAAGGTTGTTTTTTGAGGTTAGTTTTTTGTTTTTTCTAATGTTTTATTACTAATGTTAGGTTTTATTGTTCATTATTTGCATTGGCAAGAGAAAGTCGTGTGAGTGTTTTGCACTAGATTTTTAATTATGCACTCACGCCCTAACACATGTTTCCACTTCTCGCTGGTCAGATCAGGAGTCCACTTCCCACCTTTTTTAATAATTGAGTTTTTTCAATTTGGCTTTCATAATTGACCGTTAATTTGAATTACCCAATAAAATAGTCTAAAACTCTTTTTCTTTTTTTACTTCCATGGTGTCTCTCACCACGTGTATAATTTTAAATTTAATAATACTTCTTGTTTGTGTTTTTAAAAACAATGACATCAATTTAAGACTAATTAAAGCAAAAAAACATAACTATACATAACATACATAAATAAAAAAACATAACTAAGACTAATTACTAATTATGATTTCGGCATTTTACTGCAAACGTCTCATGGACTTTAACAAATTCTGTTTATTATTAATATAAAACTGTTTATTATTCTAGGACCCTGCTTGGGCCGCACGAAAATGCCTTTTTACTTGGTCGGAGTGAGGGGTGGTTGGTTAATAGGGTTATAGAATACATTGGTCTTATGAGTAGTAAAATCGGTTCCCCAAATATTCAGCCGGAGAGAGGGGTGGTTGCTGTATGGGAGTGGTCGTTGAGAGAAGGTTAACTGTGTGATTAAAGTTGTAGAAAATTAAAAAACTTATATAACTTTTATTGCAAACTATTTTTTCTTCAACACCCAGTTTTTAGCATCAATTAGTAACTTTTTGTATTTAGCTCTTTTAAATCTGTAAAAACATAAGATTTTTAAGATTGCGGCCTAAGTGTGATCCATTTTAGAAAAAAGTATAATATAAAACTAAAGTTATAGAAAAGTAAAAAAAAAACCCTGAAACTTTTATTTTAAACATTTTTCTACAGAGTCCTTATTTAGTGTCAATGAATGATTTTTTTATATTTTTAAGTTCTACGCAGGTTGATTTTCATTTGCGTCATTCACTCACTACTAAAATTAAGTTATGTTTTTAATCTTACATTGTTTACTAATTTATAAAACATACATTATTTACACTGGCAAGAGAGTTGTGCTTTGTATAGACAAAGGGCTTGGCAGTGAATTCTGGTAAACCAATAGTAATTTTAATTACTTTCTCTGCCTATATGAATATATAGGAAGGAAAGTATTGTTTTCATGTAGATTTTTAGAAATCGAGTTTTCACCGGATCTATACGTTTTCAGACCCCCTGAACCCAAAAAACATGTTTTTAGCGATTGGTCTGTGTGTGTGTGTCTGTGTGTCTGTGTGTGTGTATACAAAATATCTCAAGAATGGAACATCGTACGAACTTGAAACTTAAAACTTAAGTTGCATACCACTACCGGACCCGACACGAACATTTTCATCAAAATCGGCCAACCGGAAGTAGTAGTTTATTCGTGTAATTTTTCACTTTTTTGCGATTTTCTCAAAAACTGGTCCTACAATTTTTTTTAAAATCTCCTGGTTTATTCAGTTTTTTATTCTCTACAAGATAGGGTAGGCGGCATTTTTGCTGAAATTCTTGGTGAGGCTGTTTTCACGTAAAAACGTTGTTTTTTTAAGATTACGGCTTAAATATGCATTTTAGCGCAAAAATTTATATAACAAAAGTTGTAGAGAATTTAAAATCCTACAACTTTTATTTCAAACATTTTTTTGTATAACGCTTAGTTTAGCAGTAATTAGCGATTTTCTGATTTTTTCTCATGAAAACGTGTGAAAAATCTTTTTTTTAAATATTTCGGCCTTAGTATGCATTTTACGACAAAAGTGTATATAATCAAATTTATAGGAAATTAAAAGATCTACAACTTTTATTCAAAGCATTTTTCTCTACAGAGCCTAGTTTAGTGTGAAAGAGTGATTTTCCATATTTTTAAGCCAAACTGAGTTCGATTTTCATTTTGCGTCTTTCACTCATGATTAAAATTAGGTTATGTTTATTGAGGTTAGTTTTTTGTTTATTTCTTATGTTTTATTACTAATGTTAGGTTTATTGTTAATTATTTGCACTGGCAAGAGAAAGTTGTGTGAGTGTTTCACACCAGATTTTTTTCTTTTTAGGTTCATGTTAAAATTGAGCACAAATCTCTTTTAAGCAGTGATGATGAGGGAGCAGATATGATCAATTCTGGTGATGATAACGAACGTCCTGTTGAAAGTACGCCTACATCACCTGCTACAATGGTAAGTCATCATTCTTGTCTCTTTGATCAATTACTGAGTTTTGTAATTTGTGTATTAGTTAACCTTTTAAGGCCGCTGGCCGATCAAATTGACCCACAACTTAAGTGTTCGTAATCAAACATTTCCGTACAATCGCATTGTTATTTACACTATTATAACCAGCTATTGTTTTTTTATGTATGTGTGTATGAAATTTTATCCTATTTTAATTAGCAGCAACAAAAATATAGCAATTGAATGGGCTGTTAGTTTCCATTCATCATGGCAGTCACGCCCGTGATTTAACCTATATTGTACTGCATGTGCTTGTGATTCCGTAGCATTTATTCCATTCGCACATTTACGATCAGTCGTTTTAAGAACAATTTGTACAAAATTTAAAAACTTATAGCATGCTAAATGTTCGACACAAGAGAGTAAAATTTTAGCAAATTTAGCTCTTAACTTATCTTGTAGAGCATAAAAAATTAAGCAAAGGAGGCAATTTTTTTAAAAACAATTGTATAAGCTGATTTCGAAAAATTGCAAAAAAGTGAAAGATTGCATGAATAAACTTACTTTTGCTAAACCGATTTTAATGAAAATGTTCTTGTCGGATCCTTTAGCGGTACCTAACTTAAAAGTTACAAAGTTTATGTTTGAACTTTGTACTATATTTCACTCTTGAGATATTTTTGCACATGTAGACAAATTGCTGAAAATATTTATTTTTTGGTTCAGGTGAACTGAAATTTTGGTGAAAACTCAATTTTGAAAAAATGACATAAACTGTACTGTACTTCCTTACATATTCATATAGGGCAAGAAAAATTAAAAAGATTCCAAACTGATCTACATTAAAAACAAGTCTTGGTAATTCTTTTGCCATGGCAGTATGGCATTTCTTTCTATGATTTACTATCTTGTTTCTCCATGAATCATATAATTAACTTTTCCGTAATTTATCGTTAAGCGGTCAATTCAATGAATGAAACCAATGAAGTCAGTAATGTTTAGTTCTTTTGCAGTTTCCATAGATTTTATCCATTAAAATGAACACACAACTATCTTTAAGAATCAAATTAATTTTTGAAACTACCAGGTGGGCTGTTAGAGTTCATTAACGTTGACGATGATTTCTATATTTACTTTCTCTTGCCCTATGTGAAATATATAGGGAAGGAAATTATTGTTTTAAGGTGATTTTTCAAATTAGTTTCACTAGAAATACTAGTTTTCAAGTTCCCTGAACCCAAAAAACATGTTTTTACAGATTGGTTGTGTGTGCTTGAATGTGTGTGTGGAATATCATACAAACTTAAAACTCGGATTAGTTAGGAACTCACCACATCGTAAGCACTGGATGCTTTTATCAGATTTTTACCTAAGAATTTTGCCTGTAGTTTGTGATCAACCTGTCTTGTGTATAGACAAAGGGCTTGGCAGTGAATTCTGGTAAACACGTTTTAATTTTTCTTTTAGGTTCATGTTAAAAGCGAACACGAAACTCCTTTAAGCGGTGATGAGGAAACTGATGTGATAAATTCTGGTGATGATAAAGAATGTCCTGTTGAACCTGCATCTCCTGTTCCAATGGTAAGTCATCATTCTTGTTTCTTTGTTCTGAGTTTTGTAATTTGTGTATTTAACCCTTTTAGTCCGTGGGCCGATCGATTGACCCACAACTTTCAATGTTCGTAGTCAAACATTTCGGTACAGATAAATAACAATGTGTTATTTACACTATTAAAACCAGTAATTTTTTTTCTATGGGATTATTTTTTCTACAGGGGTTTTACTTTTGGACCTCACATGAAAAAGGTATCAAAGAAGGCCGCTGTGGCGGCAGGGAACTTATCATGGTTGATACCCAATGTTGGTGGGTCCAGAGAAAAAAAGCAGGTTGCATGCAAGTGCATCAACCCGGTCTGGGTTGATGTGATGACAAAACTGTTACATAACGAGAGGGTGCTGTTGGTTCAGAGATAAGTGGCACTAAGAGTTACGTCGGCAAACCGAATAGTTTCAGCGGGTGTAGTAATGGTGGTGGCAGGCATAACCCTTATAGATTTGCTAGCCTGGGAAAGAAGTGAGATATCTGGGGGACTGAAAGCTGGAGAGGCTACAATGGCTTAGATAAAGAGAGAGAGGTCAGAGATAGACTTCTCGGAGGTGGCAGGAGAGATGGAATGAAGAGGGGTCCGGTCGATGGCCACATAGATTGATTTCAGATCTAAAGAAATGGCTGCGTAGGGTGTACAGCGAGATATGTTATTACCTCATGCAGGCATTGACGGGGCATGGTTGCTTTCAGGTGTATCTCTACTGGTTTAATCCAAGAGAAGCTGTCAAAGAAAGCTGTCTGGATTGTGAGGCGAAAGAGGATGACTCAGAACATGCGATTTTCAACTGCAGAAGATGGATACCAGAGAGGGAGGTTCTGGGGACCCTGCTTGGGCCGCCATGAAAATGCCTTTTTATCTAGTGGTCGTTGGTCGGAGTGAGGGTTGGCCGCTTAATAAGGGTATAGAATACATTGGCCTTAAGTGTAATAATCGGTTCCGCAAATATTTGGTCGGAGAGAGGGTTGGTCGCTGAATAGGAGTGGTTGTTAAGAGAAGTTAAACTGTATAATTAAAGTTGTAGGAAATTAAAAATCTGGTGTGAAACACATGACTTTTTCTTGTCAATGCAAATAATGAACAATATAACCTAGCATTAGAAATAACAAAAATACTGACCTCAAAAACATAACCTTTTTTTAATCATGATTGAATGATGCAAAATGAAAATCAACCTCTGTTTGGGTTAATAATTTGGATAATCACTCTTTCATGCTAAACTAGGCTCTGTAGAGAAAAATGGTTAAAATAAAAGTTGTAATCTTTTAATTTTTGATAAATTTTATTATATACAAGTTTGTCGTACAATGCATACTAAAGCTGAAATCTTAAAATTTTCTTACAGATTTTTATGAAAGAAAACAGACAAGAACTGCTAAACTAAGTGTTTTACAAAAAAATGTTCGAAGTAAAAGTTGTAGGTTTTAAAATTGTCTAAAACTGTTATACACTTTATATTAAGGCTGCAATCTTAAAAACAGCTTCCCAAGAATTTCAGCAGACATTGCGCCTACCCTATCTTGTAGAGCATACAATGTGGTAAATGAGGCGATTTTTTAAAAAATCGTAAAAGCTGTTTTTGAGAAAATCGCAAAAAAATGAAAAATTAAACAAATAAACTACTACTTCTGGTTGACCGATTTTGATGAAAATGATAAGTGTCTGGGTCCTTTAGTGGTACTAAACTTAAGTTTTAAGTTTCAATTTTGTACGATGTTTTGTTCTTAAAATATTTTGTACACACACACACACACACACAGACAAATCGCTAAAAACATGTTTTTTTGGTTCAGGGGGTCTGAAAATGTGTTTATCCGGTAACTTGATTTCGAAAATCAACAATACTTTCCTTCCTATGTATTCATGTAGGCAAGAGAAAGAAAAAATACATAACTTTTATTGCAAACAATTTTTTTCTTTAAAACTCAATTAAGCATCAATAAGTAATTTTCTGTATTTTGCTCATGTAAATCAGTTTAAAAAATGGGATTTTTAAGATTGCGGCCCTAGTATGATGTATTTTACAACATAAGAATATAAAACTAAAGTTACAGAAAATTAAAAGAAACTTAAAACTTTTAACATTTTTTCTACAGTCTTAATTTAGTGTCAATTAGTGATTTTTTCTATATTTAAGTTCTACACAGGTTGATTCTCATTTTGCATCATTCACTCATAATTAAGTTATGTTTTTATCTTACATTGTTTAATAAAATTATATAACAGTTTTATTATTTACACTGGCAAGAGAGAGTTGTTTGACTGTTTCACACGAGAGCTTTTACCTAAGAATTATGCTGTAATTTGTGATCAACATTTCTTAAGTATAGACAAGAGGCGCTTGGCAGTGAACTCTGGTTAACAAGTTATAATTTTCTTTTTAGGTTAATGTTAAAAGCGAAGATGAATCTCTTTTGAAAGGTGACGAGGGAACAGATTCGACAAATTCTGGCGATGATGAAAAAAGTCCTGTTGAAACTGCACTTCCTGTAATTGTAAGTCATCATTCTTGTTTCTGTGTTCAATTACTCAGTTTTGTAATTTGTGTTTTGGTTAACCCTTACAGGCCATGGATCGATCGAATTGACGCACAACTAACTGTCAATGTTCGTAGATCAAACATTTCGGTACAATCGCATTGTTATTTACAGTATTAAAATCAGCTATTGTTTTTCTATGTACGTGTGTATGAAATTTTATCCTCTTTTAATTAGTAGCAATGAAGATACAGCAATTGAATGGGCAGTTAGTTTACATTCATCATGGTAGCCATGCCCATGTTTATAATTAATTGTACTGTATCTGTGTGTGATTCCGTTGCATTTATTTCATTTGAATATTCATAATCTGTTGTTTAAAGAACAATTTGTACCAAATGTAAAAACAGATGGCATGCTAAATGTTCCATACAAGAGAATAGAATATCAGCAGATTTAGCGCTTAACCTATCTTGTAGAGCATAAAAAATTTAGTAAATGAGGCAATTTTTAGAAATAAATCTTGGAGCTGTTTTTGAGAAAATCGGAAAAAAGTGAAAAATTGCATGAATCAACTATCACTTTTGGTTGACTGATTTTGATGGAAATGCTCGTGTTGGGTCCTCTAGTGGTACCAAACTTTCAACTTTGTACGTTTTTTTTTTTTTTTTAGCTTTTTGTTATTGGGAACTGTACATTTTTTTTTTGACAACTACCCAATTTGATCGCTGCTTTTGCTGTATTTTTTGATGTGAATAAGGCATGAGTTTGAACAGGGACCCCCAGTAGAGTTTGTTCATGGATGGCTGTCAGCTGGTCACCATACAAAGTCGCCCAACCGGTGTTACTTAACAAATAATAACGACTTACTAACAGCTGACTGACTGGGCTGGCCCGAAGGATGTTTTGTTTTTGAAATATTTTGTTCACATGCACACACACACAGACGCACATACACAGACCAATCGCTAAAAATGTATTTTTTGGGGTTCAGGGGGTCTGAAAACATGTTTATGCGGTAAACTCTATTTTGAAAAATCGACATGAAAACAATACTTTCCTTCATATATATTCATATAGGCAAGAGAAAGATAAAAATACGTAGTTGTAAAATAATAATTTTAAATTATAGCTGTGCACTACGTGACAATTCAAAAATGTTTGGGTTAAATCTTAATCCACTGTTAATTTAACCCGCCGGTTCGCTGGAAAAACTCAAAAAACAAAAATTTGGCTTTTTCGGGGTGACAGTTTTTAGGTTTTTCTTTGTAACACCACGAAGACTGGTTTCATTGACAAATTTTTATTAGGACCACATTACACTAACTCCCGGAATCACGGGTGACTTTTCAAATTTTAGATCGGGGTCCTAGGGGGTTTGGTACCCTTATTTAAAAATTATGAAATTTTTAGAATAGAAAAAATTTGATAACGACATGTCGTTTGGCGTTAAAAACTACATAAAAATGTGATAAACCGAAAATTTTAAAGTTGCACCCTCTTTTTTGCAGTAGGGTTTGTATTTTTTTATCTCATAAACGGTGCATCGTAAAAATAAATTGTATAGAATATTTTTTGTACCCCTTGCAAAGTACTTTAAAACCATATAGCTATCGTACCCTTCACTTGCCGGTTTGGTGAGAAAACTCAAAAAACAAAATTTCGGCTTTTTGGGGTTTGCCGTTTTCATATTGTTTTTTCTTTACACCTTCAAAATGGGTTATTTCGTAAAATGTATATTTATAAACAGTTACACGCACCTGTAGGATCACGGGTAATGTTTCAAATTTTAAATCGGTGTCCTACGGGGGTCACTACCCTTATCCAAAAGATATGAAATAATTCAAATTTTAGAATACAAAAAGTCTTTTAACGGCATGTTTTTTGGCGTTAAAGTTACATAAAAATTTGGTAACCCGAAAATGTTCAGGTCGCACCCTCTTCCCTGGGGTTGGGGTTGTATTTCTTTATCTCTTAAACGGTGAATAAAGGGACAAAATGCATCAACCTGTTTTGTGCCCTACTAAAAGTAATTCAAGATTATATCACCAAAGTTGCCCTTAACACACTGGTTCGCTGAGTAAACCAGAAAAACCAAATTTCGGTTTTTTGGGGCTTGCCGTTTTCAGGTTTTCCTATCTTTACACCTTCAAAACTGTGTTTTAAGGCAAATTTTTATTAGCAAAACGTACAGGTACTTATAGCATCACGGGTAATTTTTTAAATTTCAGATCGGGGTCTTGGGGAGGGGGGTTACTACCCCTATACAAAAATTATGAAATTTCTAAATTTTTAGAATACAAAATATATGTTAACGGGTTGTTTTTTACGTTCAAATTAAATAAAAATTTTGTAACGCGAAAACTTTGAGGTTCAACCCCCTTACGTCTGGTAGGGGGTAGTAATTTTTACCTCCTGAACGGTGCTTCGTAGAGAAAAAGTGTATAGAATCTTTTTTGTGCCTCTCCCAAAGTACTTCAAGCCCATGTAGCTAAAGTTTCTCTTAACCTACCTCTTCGCTGAGAAAACTCAAAACACTAGCATTCCGGCTTTTAGGGCTTGCCGTTTTCACGTTTTTCTTTTTTTACACCTTCCCAACGGTTTTTTCACAAACGCTTATTAACAAAATGTTACACATACCCCTAGAGTCACGAAGAATTTAGGTCGGGGTCCTACGGTGATTCATATCTTGAAATTTCTAAATATTGTGATCCACCCAGCCCCACTGGCGGCCGAACTTCATCTTGTGGCAAATGATTCTGATCCACTTATGAATTCTGATCCACCTACTTCTCTGAGGTCGAGACACTCCAGCGGCGCGAAGCGCCGCTGGAGTGGCGAGTTTTATATAAAGTCATAATATTCTACATTAATTTAATAATTTTTAACTAATAAATAAATTCTCTGCATGCTAAAATATTAATTTTTTTACAGACAGGATATTGATGTGTGAAGAAGTGAAAACAGCAATGACCGGTGATTAGAAAATAGGGCATAACTTTTTTTTATATTAACAAATTTTTAAAAATTTGAAATAGTTTTGTAGAAAAAAGAATTCTAGATTGCCCTTATATACTGTTTTATAGAAAATTATAAACTTCTAAGTTACAATTAAAAAACCTTAAAAACAAATTTCACTTGCAAGAAAAAAAATTGTTTAAAAATTTGTAGAAAAAAAAATATTTCAAAGACAATAAAATTAATTTTGTCTAAATGGTTACTAAATTCTTAAAAAATGAAAAAAAAATTAAGAGAATTGTTTAAACGAAAAAAAAGTTATTGTCTTTTTACAATAGTGTAATTTTATGCAAAATTAAATCCAACTGTAAGGCCACAGAGAGTAGAAAACAATTCGTAGGTCAGTGGGTTAATCCTGTATAGTTTCCATGTTTAAAATGCAATTTAATAATTGTGCATTAAACAGTTAGCATTTTAATTAACAAAAAAAAACATCAGATAAAAATAATTGTATAACAGAATAATTTGATGTAGTACATTTTTGAACATCTTCTTCTTCTTCTGACATCCATGGCATAGGCATGTCTGCCTGTTCCGGTCTATAAGATTGCCTCCTTCTGTTAATTTTTAATTTTGTCGATTATTTTTTAATTTTTTAATTTCTAGTTTTGTTCCCATCTTTTCCTAGGCCTTCCAATATCTCTTCTTCCTGTTGGTTTATATTTCAGAGCCTGAAAGGGGATGCTATCAGATGGCATTCTTTCCAGATGTTCTCTCTATTTGATTCGATACTTCTCCATCATCCCGTTCAATGACTCCACCTTTAGTTCATTTCGAATATCTTCATTTCGCAAGAGATCCAATCTTGTACAGCCTTTAACACTCCTTAGAAAGCGCATTTCTGCCGCCTGTATTCTGCTTGCTTCCTTTTTACCGAGAACCCATGCTTTACTTCCATACAACAATATTGGGATGGCCATGGTCTGGTAGAATTTCAGTTTCGTTTCTCTCCTTGCTTTGTTCTTCAAGCTCCTATGGATTGTTCCGCAAAGATATTGGAATTTATTTATTTTATTCGAAACATCTATGTCTTTCTCATAGGTGAGTGTACAGCCCAAGTATGTAAAAGCAGAAACTTGCTCCAAAACTGAATCTCTAACCACTATCTTCGTTCGAACCGGCCATTTTACATTTTTGATTCTACATTTCTACATGTTTGAACATACATTTGAATAAATTTAATTGATACTAAAATTAATTATATTTTAAATAGGAATAATAAAAATTGCAATATAAAATTGGAGTTTTACAAAAAAAGCTGTTTTTGTATGATATTTAACTTAGTTAAGGTCACGTCAACTATACGTGATTTGCACTATAACTGCGTAACAACTACTTAACAAAATATTAATTAAAAACACAAAATTATCAACAATTTACATAAAAATATCAGATTCTGGGTAAACATTAAGAATAATTGAACATTCTATAATAATAAAAAACATTATAAAAGGGCAATATAACTAACAAAACTAAATATTATGAAAATACTATTAACAGGCTTAAGTTCACTGTTCAACAAAGAGCATGGTAGTAGCGAGTGAGTCTTATTATTTCCCCCAACCAAATCAGTTATAAATAAATAAATAAATAATTACTTCTTAAAATAATGTACATTATTCCCGAAGGAAACTAATCTACATCGAAAAATAAGAAAAATGTTTAATATAAACGTTGGTCCTGATATGCTTTGTTAGTATTTTTACTTTCTTTATATGAATATATAGGAAGGAAAGTATTGTTATCATGTCGATTTTTTGAAATAGTTTTCACTGGATATACACGTTTTCAGACCCCCGTGAACCCAAAAAAAATGTTTGTAGCGATAGGGTCTAGTGCAATTTCACTCGGATTTCGGCTCAACCCCCATGAAATAAGTTCACAATGAAATTTTTAGGGTGTTAATGAAGAGTCAAAAAATGATAGTTTCTTATGGTTTGTGGAACAGATTCCAGAACCATATCCCAAGTAGTTTTTGAGAAATCTGGCGGTAAAACTGAAATAAATAAGGGGAAAAAACCTCTGTTTCTTATAACTTTGTTAAATATAGGGAATAAATACATACTGGTTTTAAATGAAATTTGTAAATAAGGTTTAAATAGTCAACTACAAAACAATAAGTTGCAAAAAACAAAACTTAATTCACGTAGAAACAGAAGTACTTTCGGTGATAAATTTACATAAAAAAAATTTGTTCATAAATACATAAATTCATAAAATTGTTAGCGTGTTACGGTATATAAATATACCGTATTTCACCTGTTATTTTCTAAAATAACAGCTGGTATAGAATGGTTGTGTTTATAATCTTCCCCAGTTACAAGAGAGCGATTATACCCACACCACGATAATTTCCCACTTGGACATAGCTGATGAGTGGGGTTTTGATCAGTGGATTTTTTGTGATAAAATATCATGGCCCATATTGCTTTTCTCATTTCATCTACATCTTCGCAATTATCTCTTATTGCCTTAACATAATAATTTTGGAGATTATCAATTTCCAAATCAGTCAGTCTTTCTTTCCCTCGCAAATTTTTACCATCTGAAAGTTTTTCACCTCTACTTTTTCTGCAAACTTCTCGCAGTCAAGCCCCCATCCTCTTCTGCACATGGCAAATGCATTCTACCTTTTCAATTAAAACATCAGGACCATATGGCTGTTTGACAAACAGAATCATAGCCTTTAGAATCCCCATCCCCTAAATGTCAGAAACCTAACACCGCATTTCATAGTGGAATTACAGAAAATGCGTTCTGCTCCCTTCACCTCGATTTAGCTCACAATCTAGCTCACGTTTATCTCTCTTATTTTCATCACCCTTTGATAAGACACAACCATGACAATATTTAGACATGCAGTACACATCAATTATTTTCCCTGTTTCAACAGACGGTGCAGCAACGACATAATGCAGTGAAGTATAACCTCTCTTTCGCCAAGTTCGATCTAAGGCAATAGCAAGATCTGTTGAGCCAGTTTTACTGATAACTTCCTGAGTGGCTTCTACCATGCAACTTTTTCAATATTAGACCGAATCAATTTATTATACGTCTGAAACCATGTAGGGGGTCCAGGTATATCGAGAACAGTACATAATGTATTTGCATCATTTCTTCCTTTTCCGATAGAACGAAGGGCATATACAAATTTTTAATTTATGTCGTAACCACTGTCTAACTTTTCACTACTCATGAATGATTTTTGTTTATTACATTCGTTACATGAAAGTTGCTAGTTAGATGCACATCCTTTTCTTTTATCAAAATTTTCTGTAAGAGTTACAGTTCCTGTACCATAGGATTTCCAAATGACAAAGTCGGATGAAATCAGACAGAAAAAACATTTTCAGCAGAAAAAACATTTTCAGTTTGCTCTTCGTTTTGGTTAGGTCGAACCGTATGTTGATTATTAGAGAATTTACGTCTTTTTAAGTAATTTATTAGATCCGGCATATTTACTGTTTCGCAGAAACAGTAAATATCATAACGCAGAAACCGTTTCTTACTTCCTCAACATACTTGCCACATGTAGCCCCTCTAAAAGCACGCTGCCAAAAATTTGTGTCTCTTAATTTATCTTTTATTTTTTGCCATTCTCTCACAAACTTTTCACTAACAGAAAACTGCCATTCCACTGCTCTGTTACTGTGTTTTTCAGCAAATGCAATAACTATTAGTTTAAAACCAGCGGTATAACTGTCGTATTTCACCATTTAGAACCTAAAGATACATACTATTATGGTGTACTACTAAACACACTGAAATGGGTTGTTTACATAACAGCAGGCTTTTACTGAGAAACTGATAAGTGTTCGTTAAAACTGTCTGACTCAAACACAGCATTACCAGTCTCTTTCCGTTAAACAATTCTGATTTTTTGTAAATGACTAACAACAAAAAATTTTAATACCATTTTTTGCCGTCAGAATTAGGGTTGCGACCATTATAAATTGCAAAAAATTAATTTTATTAACATCAAAATATCTGAGACTTGGCTGGAAAAATGCAATAACTTTTTACAGGAAGAATAATACATATAAATCAGATTTTGATCGGTGGAGCTTCGAAAAAGGTTCATCATGTTTTGCATTTATTTGAAATGATCTTCCTGTTAATGTGCACAATTTACATACTGCATGTACTTTTGCATGTTACGCGTAGATATTAAGTTAGTATTTTCATTTTGA
Organism: Catonia carolina; assembly: GCA_035578175.1. Classification (NCBI taxonomy): domain Eukaryota; kingdom Metazoa; phylum Arthropoda; class Insecta; order Hemiptera; family Achilidae; genus Catonia; species Catonia carolina. The sequence continues at coordinate 17,568,107 of JAQMRL010000012.1, forward strand.
AGTTATGTAATTGTTAAAACAGAAAAATTGATGTGTTTTTCAGTATGTACGGGAGAATATGGAGATGTTTACTGCTGTACATGTGCCGCCGAAAGACATTAACCGTATCAAATCAACTTATCAAACTTCCAGCGATAATAACAATTGTAATGATATTCCAGACAGTAAAATAGGATTAAAAGAAATGATGTCCGGTAATAATAAAGAAAGTATTAAAAATAAAAATTTTAAAAACGATTCACGTACGAGTTCAACTGCTAAGAAAAATATGAAAAGTGATAAAGTGAAAAACAATTTTACTTGTCAATTGTGCAACAAAGTGTTCTCTTCAACTGATAATTTACAAATCCATCTAAGGTCTCATACCGATGAACGACCATTTAAATGTGCCATTTGTCACGCAGATTTCTCATTATTAAAACGTGTACAACTGCACATGCTGTTACACATCAATGACAAACGATTTAAATGTCAATTTTGTGATAAAAAATTCTCACAAGCTATTCATCTGAAAAAACATATGTCTATTCATGCCGGAAGGAAACCGTTTATGTGTCAAATATGTGATAAGAGTTTCGCGAAAGAAATCAATCTAAAATCGCATATGCGTTTGCATACCGGCGAAAAACCGTTCAAGTGTAGTCAGTGTAGTAAACGATTCTCGTTATTTATCACGTTGAAACGACATCAGATCATTCATACTGGTAAAAAACCGTTTAAATGTTTAGTTTGCCAAAAAGAATTTTCACTTGAGGTAAATTTGAAGTCGCATATGAAAGTTCATCCGGTTGTATAATATCGTGTTAATGAACTGGCGAGAAACCGCCGAATTTTTTCCTTATAGAAAGGAAACTATACTTAAATCAATCCAGTACAAGCGATTAAGTAAATTAGAATAAATAATATCTGTGTAGGTATTAATCGCTCAACTGGATGATATGGCTTTAACAACGGATAATATAAACATGACAACTTGCCAATTGGAAGCAAAGTTGAAGTCATGCTGATTAGGTTAATTTGTTGATTAAGTTGATGTGTTCATTTTTTGATTAAGTTGATGTGTTCATTTTTTGATTAAGTTTATTTGTTCAGTTTTTGTTGAAGTTTATTTGTTCATTTTTTGTTAAAGTTTATTTGTTCATTTTTTGTTAAAGTTTATTTGTTCATTTTTTGATTAAATTGATGTGTTCATTTTGATTAAATTGATTTGTTCATTTTTTGATGAAATTTATTAATTCACTAAGTTTGCATGAAAGTGTTAGTTGCACTAGCGTGCTATTTAGAAGTTTTTCATTGTCTATGCCAGTGGTTCTTAACCTGTGGGGGGGAGGCGTAGAAGAATTTCAAGGGAGACGTGAGTGCATTAAAAGAAAGTAAAACTGCAATTCACTCAGTTTTGTATTTGCATGTATATTTTCACAGGATCACATTCAGAAACAAGCAATTGACCTAAAATGTGATTCTCAAGCAAACGCGGATTTTGCAAACTCGAATGTTGAAGATTTTTGGTTAAGTTATTTTTGTGTTTACCCACAAGTTGCTTTAGAAGCTGCAAGGTTGTTGGTACAGTTTTCATCAATATATCTCTGTGAATCTGGATTTTCTACGCTAGCATACATAAGTCAAAATGTCAAGCAAGGCTGGATGTCCAAAGTGACTTGAGGTATGTTTTGTCACAGTTACAACCAAATATTCAAAAACTTGTCAAGGACGAAGTGTCAGCATTCTTATTAATGTTGACTGGTATGACATGCATAAATACCTCGGATAGATTACCTAAAATAAATTTGTTTTAATTACATAATTATTTTATTTAAAGGATTAATCAAATTCTACAGCTACCTATACGAATAGTGATAATAAGCTACACAAAATAGTGATATGTTGTGTATAAAATTATCTGAAGTTTACTGTAATAACCTGCTGCACCCAAATTAACCAGCATCTGTTTCATATTCTGATTGTAGGCTACTACTTTTTTGACCATTTATAGTGGTGATGGGGGGGGGGTGACCTCACATTAGTTTTCAACAGGGCACAGTGCCTGAAAGGTTGAGAACCACTGGTCTATGCGATGCTGAACAGCACAAATATTCTGACTTAAGAAAAGCTAAAACCCAACAGATTCATGAGGACAATGCTCATGTATGTTCTTCCTCCTTTAATCAAAACTTCTTGGCAAAAGACAACGTCTCTGTGTTACATAATATTCGTGATTCCTGTGAGTGGAAAAATAATAGTTGCAGAATGTGATGGGTCAGCTTAAGACCATTTTGAGACTGATGGAGTAGTTCACCGTAAGTTTGTAGAGGAGTGCCAGGTAATCAAAAAACAGTACTATTTTGAAGTTCTTCATTGTCTATGCAATGCTGTGCGGCACAAAACAAATGTTGTGACTTGCGAGAAAAACCAAAACCCAGCAGATATATGAGGACAATGCTCATGTGCGTTCTTCCCACCTTAATCAAAACTTCTTGGGGAAAGACAATATTTCTGTTACTTCCCAATTCCATTGAAGGTGGCACAAGACTTGATTTGAGTCCAAAAATGACAATGTAAAACATTATGGCTGAACTAATTGATTTCAAAAGTGGCAGGAGCACGTGTCTATGTTTGTGTTTCAAAGGAGGGTATAGTTTTTAAGACCACTTTTTAAAACATGCTGATGAATAAATAAGCTTTATCTAGATGAAGATCGGATGAATACTATTGCTTAAATTTCTTCTTCGTACATCTTTGAAGTGATAATTTATGTAAAACAAAAAATACATTGTTACAGAATTTTTTAGATGTCCACACTCACAACACAAGTAAAAGAATTTATTAGTATGGTAATAATCGCTACACTAAATTGTTTCAACAAAAATATATTTTTGCAGGTCATCAATAAATTGCAAAATTTAAGAAGTTGTGTTAATCTAAATTTGTTCAAAAGTAAAGCCAGAAATATACTTCATTGATAAAACATTTCATAGCATTTTATAAGAATTCCTTTCTAAATTCTTTTCCAATGACCTTTCTAATTCATTTCTAAAAAAAATATGCTCAGCATATTATGATGAGGGAAATTGTGTATTATTTGATAAAAATGATTGGACGACGTACTTATTGAAAGTAAGCAAGTAGTGGTAAGTAATGAATTTAATATAGTGTTAATCAGTTTCATCCATTATCAGTTTCATCTTGGCATGTCCTTTACTCCGTTTCTGGAGCCTAATGGATGCAGTTATAAAATTACTTTTTAACAAACCTTGTATGTAGATGTTAGATAAAACAAAACTTTTTGTTTTTATTTAATTTTTGTATAAAGTCATACATAGTTATACCTAGTTAATTTAATACAGTTGAACTTTGATATAACTACAATTAAACTTTATACGAGGTAAGGCCAGAAAGTATGTTCCGTTTGGTAATAAAAAAAAATTGTGTACAGATACAGAAAAAACATTTATTGCACAAAAATGTTCAACTCTTAAAACTACTTGTCCACAAAACTGCCAAATTTTTGCAGGCATTTGTCATAGCGTGGTACAAGTTTTTCTATGCCTTCTTCATAGAAGGTTGCCACCTGTGTCTTCAACCAGTTGGAAACTGTTTCTTTCAGCTCTTCGTCATTATTGAAGTGTCGACTGCCAAGGAAAGACTTGAGATGTATGAACAGATGAAAATCGCTAGGAGCGAGGTCAGGGCTATATGGAGGATGATCAAACACGTCCCAGCCAAATCCCTGTAGGAGGTTTTTCGTTGCATTTGCAGTGTGTGGTCGAGCATTGTCGTGAAGAAAAACAACACCTTTTGACAGAAATCCTCGGCGCTTATTTTGTATTGCGCGGTGCAATTTCCCAAGTGTCTCGCAGTAAACATCTGCATTGATTGTTTGACCTCGCTGTAAGAAATCAATCAGTAAGATGCCTTTGCTGTCCCAAAAGACTGTGCACATGATTTTTCGAGGTGTCAACAATTGTTTCGGCTTAACCTTGGCTGGGGATGAAGTGTGCCTCTATTCTATTGATTGCCGCTTACTTTCAGGGGTGTCATAAGAAAACCACGTTTCATCTCCTGTGACAAAATCTTCGCCGCCTTCATCATAACGGGTCAAAAAATGAAGTGCACTGCCCATCCGTTTGGTTTTGTGTTGCTCAGTAAGAATTTTTGGTACCCAATGTGAGCAAAGTTTACGAAATTTCAGTTTTTTAGTAACAATTTCATGAATTAGTGATTTTGAGATTTGTGGAAATTCAATAACGAGAGCTCTAATTGTAAACTTACGGTTTTCCCTGATCTTCTCATCAACCGCGTGAACCTTCTTCTGTACACAAAGATGGACGCCCACTTTGTTCTTCATCGTGCACTTCACTACGTCCTTCATTGAACGGTCAGACCCATCTTCTTACCATTGAATCACTTATCGCATTTTTTCCGTAAACTTCACAAATTTGCCGATAAATTTCGATTGGTTTCACTTTTTTATTGTAAACAAGCACAACAAAGCGTAGGCGGCTGACAGCGATCTCAAAATGGCGCAGGTTTCTTCTTCTTGAAACAGAGCGTCTGCTCGGCATGCGCGGAACTGCGATCGCAGTGCTGCAGCGGATATAAATAGAAACGGAACTTACTTTCTGGACATACCTCGTATTTATTTCAATTTAACGAATAAATGTTACTAAAATAGTTACCTTATTATTAGAAATGTTTGATGTACTGTAAGTACCAGCTACCTTATTCTATTAGAATATAATCTTTTATGAATGAATCGCCTTCTTTACTCGCTATTTTTTTTTGTCTTCACTATCAGTCTCGCTAGTATCTACCTAACTGTTTTCTTATTTTTTTTACCAGGTGTCTACAAAACTGGTAAAAAAAAATAGCTTCTTCATGTTTTCAATTTTCTTCCTTATTTTTTGAATTGTGGAGAAACATCACAGTAGTTAGCTACTCGCTCATGGCTTTTGTTAAGATATGAGGAAAGGCATTTTTGTTTAGCTTCAACTTTACATTTTATTCCACTGCATATTAATTTCATTCACCACTGTGAATAGTCCAGCCACATTATTGAAAACCAACATTTTTGTTTTGGTAAAAAACTACAACAGGTTCTGCGATAAACTGTATTTGCTCTGGGTGTAGTGTACGTTGTTGTGTTGGTTGTACTCAAATTAAAGTACTCACGTTTGAGCACTGATGCTTTTCCCCCTTTGCCCCTCGTTAAAGCCAAAGGCAAACTTGTGACTCTAGTAACTATACTTTGATTTAATGAATTAGTGACATGCTGCAAATAAGTACGCAGTAACATAGTGTATTATTTACTACTACTGTTATGTTTTGTAAAAAGTACATGTTTAGGTCATCAACCAAAAGGCTGGTTTGAACCTCTACAGGCCTTACCTTACTAAGGGTAAACCCTTGGCTTACTTAATGGGTTTACTTATGCCTTTCTCACTCAGTCGAAAAGTGTGCTTATTAGCAGGCCAGGCCCTGTGAAAATCGTCTACTTTCCACCCTAGAAATAACACCTTCACTTCATTCACCATGGTGTGGCTGTATTATGAGATTCATTACTCTTAGAGGAGGTAACTCTTACTAGTGTCTTTTACACGTCTACCTCTTATGTTCTTATGCTTTTCATATAATTGGCTGACCATGTGATAAGAAACAGAACTATTTTTGTAGTCCTGGAACTAGTACACCAAGTGCCTGTTTTGGGCATTAAAAATATACTGACTTTAAATTTTGAACTACTGTATTTTGAATTTCTTTGTGGGTTTCAAGGTAGATTCTTTAGATTTCTATACATAAATTGTACCTGTTTACAAACACAAGAATGAAAGGTTATTTTTGTTCAATTCTTTAATGGGGTTATCTGAATTTTTTATTTAAAACCCATAACAAAAAAGATTAAAACAGGTGTTCAACAGGTACAATCAGCCTTTTCAAAATGAAATAGTGGTATTTCCTGAAATTCATTAACTAACGCAGAGGCCTAAAACTACTGTATCCGTACGTGTACACTATGCGTCGATGTACACACTGTTTATATATACTGTGCACACACTATGCATACTTTCATTGATTACTGTTCTGTATTTGTTTTATCAAACTTTAATTATCAAATTACGAGGCATATCCAGAAAGTAAGTGCACTGAATTTTTGTAGGTTTCAAAATTTTTTTTAAACAAAAATATTATGTGGCTACTTTAGTATATACCTATATGTAAGCTATTTTTCTACCTAGTCGCCATTCCTCTAAATGTTGGTGGTAAAGCGGGGTATCAATTTTTTTATGCCTTCCTCGAAGTAGTTTCTCGCCAACCCCTTCGTCCACTTCTTCACCTCCTTTACCTCCTCGTCGGTTGAAAACTTTTTTCCATCCATGTGTAGCTTCAGGGAGGTAAAGAGATAGTAATCTAAAGGTGCTGGGTCAGGGGAATGTGCGGGATGTTTCAGGACATCCCATTTAAACGAGGTGAGTAGTTCCTTCGTGGCGTTGGCCGTGTGTGGTCTTGTATTGTCGTGCAGCAGGCAGACTACTTTTGTCAGCATGCCTCTCTTCTTGTTCTCAATCGCCCTCCGCAATTTTTTTAGGGTCTCATAGTATCTTGCAGAGTTGATGGTCTCCCCTTGAGGCATATATTCAATTAAAATTATTCCTTGACAGTCCCAAAACACGGATGCCATGATTTTCTTGGCTGAAATTGTGGTTTTGAACTTTTTGGCGGAGGGTGAAGAGGTGTGACGCCACTGTTGAGACTGTCTTTTGGTTTCAGGCGTGTAGTGTGCAACCCAAGTTTTATTTCCAGTAACAATGGAGCGGAGAAATTCATCTTCATAGAGTTTGCAGCACCTTAAAAACTATTGCCCGGCCTCCAATCGATTCAACTTGTGTTGGTCTGTCAGCTGTTTTGGGACCCACCTCGCGAACAGTTTCCGATATCCGAGGGTTTCTGTGATAGTTTTGTGTAGTAGAGATCTGGAGATTTGCGGAAACATCGCAGAAGTTCATCTACAGTCAATCTGGGATCGTCACGGAGCACATTTTCGATTTTTTCCACAATTTTGTCAGTCACAAGTGAAGGTCTCCCGCTCCTCTGATCATCATGCACAGACATACAACCGTTTTTAAACTCGCAACAGCACTTGTACACACTCGTATAATTCATAGCTTTATTACCATATGCAATTTTCACTCATTATAAACCTCAACCGGAGGTGTTCCCTTCCAAACGAGATAACGAATGACGCCGCGTATTTCACACTTAGCGGGAGATTGGATTGACATTTTTCACAAAACGTGTTGTCACGTCGACAGTTCTCAACGTACTGACCTCGAAACGGTCTCGATGTTAAGGGGAGAAGTCAGGCTACACGGAAGTGTAGCTAAAATGTCAAAAATAAAGTCCCTCCGGCCGTGAGAGCCTCAGTACACTTACTTCCTGGATATGCCTTGTACGTACGACATAACAATAGAGTTCCTAGAAAACATTAACCACATCCTTCCTGTATTGTTAAGTGAATACTGTAGACTACATATACAGTAGTTCAACTGTAATTTTTATTAAAAAAAGATCCTCATCCTGCAGCTTGAAATCAATTCTATTTTTTATAATAAATGTATACAATAAATTTCACTAACGTTTTTAAGGTGCTTTGATTTCTACTACATGTCCCTACTCGTGTTTTGGTGGATCCACAATCTTCAGAGTAAACAATATCATTTGAAACTAAAATTTTTTATTTAAAACCTGTAGAAGACATCTTTAGTCATCTATATAAAAACTAAGTTATTAAAAAAAAAAAAACAGTTCTTATATAGATGACTGAAGATGTAACATCTTCTACAGATTATAATAAATAAACATTTTTATTTTCAAATTATATTGTTTTTTACTATAATAATTGTGGATCCACCAAAACACGTGCTAGTGGCAACAGGTAGTAGAAATTAACGCAGCTTAAAAAGGTCAGTGAAATTTATTGTATACATTTATTTTATGAAATAGAATAATTTTTACTTGGATAGATTCAGTTGGTTTCTGCATACAAATTGAGTTACTGTATTCTTGTTTAAATATACTGTACTGTACTGTTTCTGTGGTGTCGTATGCGATGTAAAATGGAAATGCCTTAATGTTTTAGAAAATATTAGTGTCATACAGAAAGCTGATAAAGGTGTTAAAAAAAATATCGCTCAAAAATTTGAAATTCCAGTTCATCGTTGACAAATTAAAAAAATCTGGTGTGAAACACTCACACAACTTTCTCTTGCCAGTGCAAATAATTTAAACAATATAACCTAACATTAGTAATAAAACATTAGAAATAAACAAAAAACTAACCTCAAAAAACATAACCTTATTTTAATCATGAGTGAAAGATGCAAAATGAAAATCGACCTGTTTGGCTTCAAAATACGGAAAATCATTCTTTCACGCTAAACTAGGCTCTGTAGAGAAAAATGTTCTAAATAAAAGTTGTAGATCTTTTAATTTCCTATAAATATGATTATATATACTTTTATCGTAAAGTGCATACTAAGGCCGAAATCTTAAAAAAATCGATTTTTCACACGTTTTCGTGAGAAAAAAACAGAAAATCGCTAATTACCGCTAAACTAAGCGTTATACAAAAAAATGTTTGAAATAAAAGTTGTAGGTTTTCAAATTGTCTACAACTTTTATTTTATAAATTTTTCCGATAAATTGCATATTAAAGCCGTAATATTAAAGAAACTTTGTTTTTACGTGAAAACAGCCTCACCAAGAATTTCAGCAAACATGACGCCTACCCTATCTTGTAGAGAATAAAAAATTGAGTAAACCAGGCGATTTTAAAAAAAATCGTAGGACCAGTTTTTGAGAAAATCGCAAAAAAGTGAAAAATTAGACGAATAAACTACTACTTCCGGTTGACCGATTTTGATGAAAATGTTCGTGTCAGGTCCGGTAGTGGTATGTAACTTAAGTTTCAAGTTTCAAGTCCGTACGATGTTCCGCTCTTGAGATATTTTGTACACACACACACACACACACACACACACACACACACACACACACACACACACACACAGACCAATCGCTAAAAACATGTTTTTTGGGTTCAGGGGGTCTGAAAACGTATAGATCCTGTGAAAACTCGATTTTGCAAAATCGACATGAAAACAATAGTACTTTCCTTCCTATATATTCATATAGGCAAGAGAAAGTAAAAAAGTTGGGATGAGATTTTTTGAGAACCTGTATTAGACCAGTGGAAAGAAAGAAATTCAAACAGAAAGAAATTAAATGGTAGAACGTACTATGACATTGACGAAGACACTTTTAAATGGACGACAGTGATGTGAATAAAATTGTAATATTAAGCTTCAGATGAGTTTCAGAATTTGTTAAATTATTTTATGTGTATCAGGTTTTAAATTGATAAAACAAAGCTTGAAATTTGTAAACATAATAAATATCTTTTGTTACTTAAATTAATTTGATATATTTTTAAAAGAATTAAAAAATTAATTAACCTCAATTAAAATGCCTCATGAGTTTTAACAATGCTGAGTATTCAAATCAGCAAATATAAAATTTATAATGAGGGTATAAACCATATTCCACCTGTGTGTTTCTGCAGGGTTTGAAACAATGATAAATCTTACTGTAATGGTTTTTACTTTCTCTTGCCTATATGAATATATAGGAAGGAAAGTATTGTTTTCATGTCGATTTTTCAAAATCGAGTTTTCACCGGATCTATACGTTTTCAGACCCCCTGAACCCAAAAAACATGTTTTTAGCGATTGGTCTGTGTGTGTGTGTAGAGTAAAGTGGGGCAAGAGTACGCGGCGGGTAAGAGTACGCAATGCGGGAAATTCGGGTTTAAAGAACTTTTCTTTGGCACGACTGTGGGGCATTGTTAGAACTAGTGACGCCCAACTGTAGATCAACACGCTTCAAGTCGGTTCCGTGTTGTTTCACAGAGATAATGAGGTAAGTTTGTATTTTCTTATTCGGATCTAATATTTAGTTCCCTTTAGTTAAGCTCTGTGGCTCGAAGTAACGAATGTGTTAGGAAAGCAAATAAACTGTCTGAAAGAGGAAATGCAGTACTACAATTTCATGTAGTTCATTGTCAGTGAGTCTGTTTGTTAGGCTGTACCACGTGACGGAATTATTCTGCACGCACCGCGGGGCAAGAATACGCATTTACTGCGGGGTAAGAGTTCGCATGCGTACTCTTCCCCAAACAGTGAGACAGAGTACACGTTTCATCAGATGACTCAGAATTATTTAAATACATGTTTACTAAAATTGAGAGAAAATTTATCTGCATATTAAAAAATACGTAGGCTATTATCATTTTTTTATATAAGACCTATAGAAAATATTTTAGGTATTTATTTTAGTAGCAGACTAACACATTTTTATTTGTTTTCACTCGTCAGATTAATACAATGCATTCATAGTATCATTTTTTCATGAAAATAGTCAACATAATACTGGTATGTATGCAAACATTAATACAAACAATTAAAACAATGTACTAGCCTAAATGTTTTTCTTGTTTTTCTAAGTGTTTCAATACACTAATAAATTATTAAAATTTGTTATTTTATTTTAGGAATCCTCCTAGGAAGAGTGACAGGAAAAAATCAGAAGTTTTCACTTCGTCACCATTTATTTAAGCAACAGCTAGAATTATCGTTAACAGCGTCCAAAACACGGATATTAGGTTTAAAGAGGAAACTTGATACTGAAAATAACTTAATTTGTGGTACTAAAGCAAAAAACCAAAGAAACAAAGAGCTAAGATATCAGGGCAATTTAAAGCGATTGTAACGAAAAATCCTCTAACTTGTAGGCTTCCGGATGATGCTGGCTGGCAATTCTAGTGATACGACGATATGTCCAGTCTGTGAACAGTCGTACGTCAATCCACCGATGAAGATTGGATCAAATGCCATGTGTGTGAGTCGTGGTGGCATGATGCCTGTTCTAGATTTATGAACGTATCAGACGTTTTACCTGCGACTATTGTCTGATTAGATCTAACTGGACTAAAACTATGAACATAATTTTTTAATGTTTCTTTTCAAATGTATTTTAATTTAGTCTGTTAATAATTTGTACTCGGGTAGAATGTTTGTAGCAAAATACTCGTAAAATTGGGTACTTTTAACCAAATAAATAGAATTTAAGTAAAATTAGTTAAGTTAGGTTTTTTGTTACATTATATTTACTGTTAATACTATTTTAGTTTAAAATTTTTTTTGTGTATTTTAAATTTGAATTCTCTTTTATTTGTAGACGACTTAGACAACTATTTTAATTTTATACAAACTTGATTTTAAGACTGTTATTATTAACTATTATTTGATGCTAATTATGTTATTGCACATGATACAACTTAATTATCAATAAAAAAATATTGTGAAATAGATGGTTTTTGTTTTTCTGATTTATTCTTGCGAAAAAAGGTATGCGTACTTTTGCCCCACGGGGTGCGTACTTTTACCCGGCAGGTCGGGTAAGAGTACGCATTTGACGTAAGTGTGAAAAATATTATTTTCCTGGAAAATGGATAAGCTGATATTTGTTTTAATACTTTCTATTGAAACCTAATAAAGTAACATTATTTTCCACCAATTTCCAAACACGTAAGTGTAACGGCATACACAGAATTGCTGACGAAATATTAAATGCGTACTTTTGCCCCACTTTACTCTATACAAAATATCTCAAGAACGCAACATCGTACGAACTTGAAACTTGAAACTTAAGTTACATACCACTACCGGACCCGACACGAACATTTTCATCAAAATCGGTCAACCGGATATAGTAGTTTATTCGTGTAATTTTTCACTTTTTTGCAATTTTCTCAAAAACTGGTCCTACGATTTTTTTTAAAATTGGCTGGTTTACTCAATTTTTTATTCTCTACAAGATAGGGTAGGCGTCATGTGTGCTGAAATTCTTGGTGAGGCTGTTTTCTCGTAAAAACGTTGTTTTTTTAAGATTACGGCTTTATTATGCATTTTAGCGCAAAACTTTATAAAATAAAAATTGTAGAGAATTTAAAATCCTACAACTTTTATTTCAAACAATTTTTTGTATAATTCTTAGTTTAGCGGTAATTTGCGATTTTCTGTTTTTTTCTCATGAAAATGTGAAAAATGATTTTTTTAAGATTTCGGCCTTAGTATGCATTTTACGACAAAAGTGTATATAATTAAATTTATAGAAAATTAAAAGATCTACAACTTTTATTTAGAGCATTTTTCTCTATAGAGCCTAGTTTAGAGAGAAAGAGTTATTTTCCGTATTTCTAAGCCAAACTGAGGTTGATTTTCATTTTGCGTCTTTCACTCATGATTAAAATAAGGTTATGTTTTTGAGGTTAGTTTTTGTTTATTTCTAATATTTTATTAATAATGTTAGGTTTATTATTAATTATTTGCATTGGCAAGAGAAAGTTGTGTGAGTGTTTCACACCAGATTTTTTATTTTATAAATGTACACAAACTGGTACACCCCATAGTGCACCCATATAATTGTTGGATTTCCTTTGAAATCAACTAATTGTGATATGGTGGCATAATTGGTTTCAAACTGAAGGTTTAAATTAAACACTTTTTTGTGTTTCATGAATGGATTGCTCCATTGGATACTGGATTTCGTGAACTGAATACCTTTTTGCCTTCACTCGCAATTCCACAAGCGAGAGTGGTTTTAACAACACATGTTGTTCAACATCTGAGCTCGTCAAGAGAACGCTTTGTAGTTTGAAAGTATTAAACCGCCCTTATCAATGTGTCTTCCGTCGTAGTTAGTCATAGTTTTTCAGAAGGTTTCTAGTTTTATCCTAAAAACTCAGTGGTGGAGGCCTAAACCTAGAAGTTTCGCAATACCAAGTGAAATCTACTAATAAAGCCGTTTTGGCTTGTAGGGGCCACCTTTGTCGATGGTGCCCTTCAGTATTAAGGTATTGTTAGGTTACAATACCTGGTAAGTTTATTTTTAAAAAAATGTGTGTTTTTATTTATTTAGCTAACTACATGAAGAAGGATCACTTAACAATGTTTAATAACCGAAGAATCATTTCTTGTACATATAGCCTACGTAAATTTATTAAATTTTTTTACATTATTATATTTCAATTTTAATCTTTAAATTTTTTACAAATTATTTTTTATTATTATTTTATTATTATTATTATAAGTAGGCTATAATATAAATATATATGTATGTTCTACTATCACGCGTCCGTACATTGACATTTTCCTATCAATCTGGAGTCCGAGCGTAATTTGGCGTCCGTATAGGCCTACGGACGAAAAATTATAATTCTTAATAAAAATTTATTGTGACATGATTTTTGGACGTAATTTTTTCAAACTAAAGTACATTGTTACGGGCAACTATATTTACTTTTTGAGAATTTTATTGGTAACCAGAGAGACATAAAAAAATAAATAAATTTTGGTAGGCCTACCGGATGCGAAATTGCGGTGTTTAGAACAATTTTATACACCGTACCTTGGAGGGTTTCTCACCAGAGTGCTCTAGCAACGCCCCTATGTAATAATATACGTAATGTAACAAGATCGAAGAAAAGACAAGATTGTTCACGAACGTTCCAGAATTCCACTCATAAAAATAATTAAGGAATAATAAAAATAACAATCCACAATAAGATCAGTTTTATAAATGACAGTTGTAACCATAATAGTGTGTCTATTCATAAGGGTTGTAATAACTATTATAAAGTTTAGGTATTGTGTACAGCTATTATGAGGGAGGCAGGTTGTTTACGTTTTCTATTTACAAAAGACCTTTTGTTGACCTATTTACAACGGATTTTTCTAGCACTCATTAAGAGTTATTTTTTTGTACTTTATGATTTCTCTACTTTGTTCTGGAATGATCTTTTATAAATAGGTATAAAAGGAGACCCCCGAGCACGGTCCAGTCAGTACCCGTTTGATGTTCGACGAGTGTTTATAGCAGGTTAACTATTCCGAGCATTGTGTTGATCGACGACGGTTATACTGCCTTTGTTGTGTGTGTATTGTGTAAAGCCTTTTTGTGAGTGTATTGTAAAGTTAATGTATGTGTAAATTTTGTGAATTCAGTTTCGGTGTTTTGTATGCTTGTGGAATCTATAAAAGTGATTGTAAGTTATTTATTGTTAATTATCTATTTTAAGTGAATTATTAAATCATTTATTGTAATACTTAATTATAATTAGTTTAATCATTTATTTTGTAATCTTTTAGTGAAATAAATATTTATAATTATAAACTTTAGTGTATTAATTATTTAATTACCTAGATCCCGAAACGGACCTTAGCAATAAGTGTCACAGTATATTATGTATATTGTCTCAGAGAAGTCAATTTCTCATCTGCTATCAATTTTCCGTCTACCCGTTAAGAAAGTAGATAAAACATGTTATAAATAAATATTATATTGTTTTAAGAAAAAACAGTTATAAAAACACATTTTTATTAGTAATTGAAATACAATTCTTTCAAAAACTCGGATTCACAATCTAATTTACTTATCATTTTTGAATAATTTTAATCCGGCAAATGTTTTGGTATCACTAATATAATTTAATTTAGTTATTGGTTTAATTATTTTCTGATGGACGATTTTTTGGGTTGACAAACTATCCTGGAAGGAAACCAGTGCAAATAGTAGTCAGGATTAAATTATTGTTATGGCTGGCAGTTTTCTTTCTAAACGCGTTGTAAACAGAAGATTATTTTGAAGAGTTGTTCTTCGTCGTTCTGTCGTATTCCATACATGAGTCCATCTCACGTCGCTTTGGTTTCTTTTTTCAAATTAGCCATAAACCAACCATTAAAGATTCCATGAACAATAACTTTAGTAATTTGTTTGCGGTTTTTTTATTATCCACCGGGTTGGTCTAGAGGTAAAGTCGTCGCCGCGAGTCAGTTGTTCAATAGCTGATTTTTGGAGCCGTAGGTTCCTAGTAAAGTTAGTTATTTTATACGGATTCGAATATTAAGATAGTGATTACCGATGAACTTTGATGGTTGGGGTTCAATTAACCATACTCTCTCAAGAATGATAGGCTTGGGTCTGTACAAAACAACCTCATTTACACGTCATACATATCATTGGGTCATGGGGTTGCTTATTGTTCTAAATTGAGATTGCAACGTACACACATTACTGATAAAAAAAATATTTGTTTAGTAATTTATCACATTTAGTAATTTGTTAACATGTAATTTCATGATTTTTACAACATTACACCGCCAGACAATCGTTGAATATTTCCTGATTTCGCTTACGATATGAAAGAAGAATGCGCATTTTGCTTTTTGTCCACTGCCTCTGCACAATAATTTTAAGTGTACTTCTATTCTGCTATTTCATGTCACCTCATTAATAGTTTCAGCAGTTTTACAGTACAGTAAATAAAGCGATAAAGAGAAAAAAAATTTTCTAAAACATAAAAAATGGACAAACAGTATATTATTATTAGCCTAGTTGTACGGTTGAACACAATGCGATAAAAAATTAGACTTAGAAATTAGGAAAATAGCACACTTACTAGTCAGACCTGAACCAAGGAGACTTATTTTAATAATTTAGACTTAGAAATTAGGAAAATATCACACTTACTAGTCAGACCTGAACCAAGGAGACTTATTTTAATAATTTAGATTCAAAAATTAGGGAAATAGCACACTTACTAGTCAGACCTGAACCAAGGAGGCTTATTTTAATAATTTAGACTTAGAAATTAGGAAAATAGCACACTTACTAGTCAGACCTGAACCAAGAAGGCTTATTTTAATAATATTTATTCTGCACCGATTTTCTGGCATTATAAAATTCTGGACAGTGACTACAAATTTCAGGAAAAAAATGTTCAAGGTGGAATAGAGGTAACGATAAAGTTTAAATTGAGTTTCTTAGCGTATACCCCGATTCCTAAGTTTTTCACAATTTTCTCACTAGTTTCGGCAGATCAAACAAAACATTTTACAGAACAATCCAGAAAAAACGAGAGCTATCATTTGAAGTAAAAACACTAAAGTATTGAATACATGGCTTATCCTTACCTTTTTAAAGTTTTCTTTGGTTTTTTTTGCGTATTTGAGTGGAAAAACGGAAATTTTTGCGGAACGATCCGGAACAAACGAAGGACGTGAAAGTGATAGCAGATGAGAAATTGACATCTCTGTGACAATATACATAATATAAGTATATTATTACATAGGGGCGATGCTAGAGCACTCTGGTGAGAAACCCTCCAAGGTACGGTGTATAAAATGGTTCAAAACACCGCAATTTTGCATCTGGTACCAAAATTTTATTTAGTTTTTATGTCTCTCTGGTAACAATAAAATTTTCAAAAATAGTAATAGTTGCCTGTGATAATGTATTTTAGTTTCAAAAAATGACGTCCAGAAAGTATGATTTTTTTGTGACCATCAGCTGTTATGTAAAGCATTACAGTACAGCGTTGTTTCTTGTTTTCTCGCGTCAACACCGATAACGTTTTAGCATCCTTTTCATTTATTGTTGTGGCATCTCAAAGAAAACAGGTGTCTGGTCTGTATTCTCAAGTTGACTCATATAATATTCTTTTTTCTCTCTTTGAAATAACATATTGAAATTCAGTTAGTCGTTCTTCATAGTCCTTGGGTAAACTCTGACATATTGTTGTACGGCGACGAGTACTTAAGGAATGTCAATTAAAAAATCGTGTCACTCAGTTACGACTTGCTTTAAAAATGACTTACTTTTGGTTCTTTTATTTTTAGGGCTTCTATGCAAACCATATTACTCGACGCAGCACGTCCTTTCTCCCGTAAATTAGTGATGTAAGTTTTCAGTTCCATTTGTAGTTCGGGAAAATTTTCTGCTTTCTTTCGGAAAGGTTGACGACTTTGAAAAGCTCAAAATAGTTTTTCTTTTTGTTTACGCCATAAACGATTGTTAGCCCCATTTATTCCATTTTTCTTGAAGCTTGTCGGTTTCACAATTCTTCCGTTAGTTGAATAATTTTTATTTTTCTCCTACCATGTATCTTTGTTTCATAAAATCGATGTTTTAAAAGGTTAGGAGCAAAGTGCACTAAATATAGTAGGTAGTATAGTATACGACAGACATTGCTAATGAAATGTTACTCGTTCAATTCCAAGGTTTAAACTGATGTGTTGTGGAGGGAGGAAGGAAGGAAGGAAAACAGAAACACACTGAACAACGTCCGTTGAATGCTGCGTACTAAAATACATGTCTGAATGTGTCTTAGATTACGAACAGTAGACAGTAGATCGGATGCATCGTGTTTGTTAACAAATTCAGAACTACCTTACTTATTATGATTTAATTCCTAAAATAATGACAACAGTATTTTTAGGTATTTGTACTACCAATGTGTAAATGAGTGCTAAAGAGTTTTTAAAGTTTTTAGTCACTCAAACAACAAACCCACCGCGTTGGTCTAGAGGTAAAGCCGTAGCCAAAATCAGCTGTTTAACAGCTGATTTTCGGAGACAAAGGTTCCTGGTTCAAATCCTAGTAAAGGTAGTTACTTTTATACGGATTTGAATACTAGACAGTGGTTACCGGTGTACTTTGATGGTTGGGGTTTAAATAACCATACTCTCTCAGGAATGGTCGACCTGAGTCTGTTCAAGACTATACCTCATTAACACGTCATACATATCATCCTCATCTCATTGGGTCATGGGATTGCTTATTGTTCTAAATTGAACAGATTGCAACGTACACACATTAGGGATTTAAAAAAAAACTCAAACAACAATCCCCGGCTTATTTGAGTACAGATGAAGATGAACAGAACAATCACACTGTCAAAGTGATTAGAATAACTGATTTTGTTCAATTAAGACTTTCTGATATTTCCAAAAATTACTGTATCTTGTGAGAAAGCAAATAAAAATTTGGTCCTTTTGAAGATTTTTATGATTGACTTGGTGAGATTTCACTTGAAACCCCAAATAGTTCTTTAAGGAATTAAAATAGTCATACCAAAATTATTTCACATTTTTTATTTAAATTAATCCTAATTGTCGATATAAAAAGTTTGCAACTGAAAGTGATTTGGTCTTGCTTTAATAATGTACCGGGAATATGTACCGCACCATACTACGTCATTAAACTAGTTGAGGCTTCTAGTAAAATCCCACGAAGGCTACAATCAATGTTTTCTCGTATTCACTTTTATCAGTTGTATGTACAAATCAGGTAACTGTTGTTATTTTTTGTAAATTATTTCTCTAATAAAATGGAAACAGCTGTTTTAAAATATTAAAAATGTTAATGTATATTTACCCACTGGGTTGGTCTAGAGTTAAAGTCGTCGCCGCGAGTCAACTGTTTAACAGCTGATTTTCGGAGACGAAGGTTCCTGGTTCAAATCCTAGTAAAGGTAGTTACTTTTGTACGGATATGAGTATTAGACAGTGGTTACCGGTGTACGTTGATGGTTGCGGTTCAATTAACCATACTCTCTCAGAAAAGGTCGGCCTGGATCTATACAAGACTACACCTCATTTACTCATCATGCACATCATCCTCATCTTATTGGGCCATGGGGTTGCTTATTGATCTGAATTGAACAGATTGCAGCGTACACACATTAGATAATAAAAAAAATTATATTTAAATTTATTCAAAATTCTAACAATTTAGTTATTTTACAAATAATAAAATCACAAAAAAACTATTATTCAATATTTTGTTATTTTTAAAATTAAATAATAAAGAATTTAAATATTTAATTAAAATGTAAGTAATGGTTACTGTCGATGGATAAACAAGGTCTTGAGCAACAATTAAAAAAAAATGAAAGAATTTGTTTTTGAACTGAAAATCTATTATGCATCAAACCTGTATTGTGCACACATTGATAACACACGCGTGTTACATTTTGATAAAATGAATCTAATTTATCAACAAAAATAAAAGATAAAAACAAAGCGAATCACTATTTTGTAATATTACAATTTGGGTTATACATTACATTTGGTAATATTAGAAATTGGTATCAACATACCATGACATAACATAACATGCTTTTAGGCTATTTTAAACACCCTATTCTGCTAATGAAAAAAGACCTGTCTTCTGCCACAACAGCTGATAACAGAATGGCATAACATTAAAGTTTGTATTACAAATGTGGTACTGGAAGCCTTAGGGAAAAGGAAAAGGAAGAGAGGTACGAGACGTTTAAGGATTTGGAATCGTGAGATCGAGGAGGCGATTAAAGCAAAGCAGAAGGCTTATCTGGATTTTCTGTGGAGAAAGACACCAGATTCTTGGGGTCAGTATAAAAGGAAGCAAAATGCTGCAAGGCTTGTACATAATAAATCTGTAGCCTTTGCTCTTAACCAATCACAAGTTAGAAACAACCTGCTCTTTGATTTTTTGTCATCAGTCTCTCAACTGGTTTGATGCAGTTTTACAAGCTGTTCTTTCTTGTGCATGATCGTTTCATATCTACATACCTGTAATACCCTACATCTTTTGTAATTTTCTTTAAATATTCTAATCTTTGCTTCCCCTACAATTCACTCCCTCAATATTATCCTCCATTATTGTTAGGTCTTGGGTTCGAATTCCATTCAGGCACGGCATATTTTCATACGTTACAAAAAGAATCATTTCATCCTTCACCGTTTGCATTAGCAGTAATTGCAGAACAGTCGGACGTTAAACAAAAAAAAAAAAATTGTCAGCGCAGTACTTGGATGTCTTAAGATATTCCGCACTAGCCTATCCCTTCTTCTTGTAAGATGTTTCCATATACTTCTTTTTTTATCTATTCATCTAAGAACCTCTAAATTACATATTTTGTCCACCCACCTAATCTTTTACATTTTCCTATAACACCACATTTCAAAAGTTTCTATTCTCTTTCTTTCTACAACCCTCGCCACCCATTCTTCTAACACCAGTCTTTGTTGCATTATCCCTAGCTTAATATACAGTGCGAGTTACTTTTAGTTACATAGATCATGAAAACCTGTTAAATTTTTAGAAGGAAAGAAAGGAATTATTTTTACGTAAGCGCGGTTCATCCAATGCCGGCGTCAGTTAGGCAACCGGCAGTACAAATATCACGTGAAAAACGCATGTATTTGTTGATGCATATCTCTAGACTCGGTGAATACAGTATAGTCAGTAAGCTGTTTTTCATTACAAAGGCTTTTCTAACTTGAGCAATCCTACTTTTGATATCACTTGTACTTCTACCATCCTTTGTTATTTCTCTCTCTAGATAGCAGAATTCTCCCACTTTCTGTATGTTTTTGTTGCCTACTTTTAAATTTCCTATCTCTTCTAAACTATTCTTGCTGCTGCACATACTTTCGTTTTGTTGTTACAAATTTTCATGAAGTAATCCTTTCTCATGATTTCATCCATTCCATTTGAGATATTTTTTAGTTCTTTCTTTGTCTCGGCTAATACTACGATATCATCGGCGAATCTCAGCATTATTACTGTTTCTCATTGAGTATTTATTCTTGCGTCAAATTTTTTCTTTCACTTCATTTATATTCTTCTATATACAGATTAAAATGTAGTGGTGACAACGAACATCCTTGTCGTACACCTTTTTTTGCAGCAACTTCTTTTTCGTACCCTTAAATTCTTAAAATAGCCGTTTCATTCTTATACAGACTGTAGATAACTTTCCTTTCTTTGTATTTAATTCCTAGTCTTTTCAAGATTTTAAACATTTTGCTGCAGTCCAGGTTGTCAAATGCTTTCTCTAAATCTACAAATTCTATATATGTTTTTCTTTTTCTTTATCCTTTTCTCAATAATCAATCTCAGACCCAATATTGCATCTTGAGTTCCCATTCTCCTTCTAAATCCAAATTGGTCATTGTCTACACTACTTCTACTCGGTGTTATATTCTCCTGTGTAAAATAATTATATATACTCTATAACAAGAATTATTCTTGTTCGTATCTTGGATGCAGGGGATGTTAGGCTTATAGTTCTATAATGTTCACACTCCTCTGCTCCTGACTTTTTTGGCGTGGGAATCATAATATTTTTTTTAAAGTCAGATGGTACTTCTCCATTCTTATTCATTCTGCACACAAGTTTGTATAATTTGTTTTGTGCAACTTCTCCACAATGTAATAATAATTCCGATAGTACGTTATCTATTCCTTCTGCCTTATCCATACTCATATCCTTAGTGCCTGGTCGGATTCCTCTCTTAGTGTAGGGTCACCTCTTTGATCCTCTTCAATATTAGTTTCTTGTTTTATCGCATCATGATCTAATTCTCTTTCCCTGTAGAGTTAGTCTACGTATTTCTTCCACCTTTCTGCTTTCTCTTAGCTATTCAAAATTGTTTGCCATCTGCACTTCATAAATTGACAGCTTTCTTCTTTCGTTCTCCGAAGTTTTCCCTTTTTTCCTGTAAGCTGCGTCTACTTTATCAACTACCATATTATTTTCAGTCTCCGTACATTTCGCTCTGATCCAATATTCCTTTGCTTTCTTACACCTTTTGTTTAAAGTATTTTTCAAGTAGCAATAAGTTATTACATTTAACCTCTTTCGTCCTTCGCGGTTTTAAATTTTCTTTGCTCATCCATCAATTCGAGAATATCGTTAGTAATCCAAGGTTTTCTACCCCTTCTTTTAGTATGTCCTATCTATTCTTCTGCTGCTTTCACTACTACCACCTCCTTTAAGTTCATCCACTCCACTGCCACACTTATTATGCCATTACCTCTTTCTTCCATTTAAAATACTCTTCTGGAAGCTATTTGGTTGTCTTGTTCTCTCAGTTTGTCTACCTCCCACCTAGCATTTCCCTGTCTCTTCTTCAGTTTCTTAAATTTAAGCCTATTATCCATAACTACTAAGTTATGATCACTCCCTACGTCTGCACCTGGATAGGCTTTACAGTTCATAATCAGGTTTTTGAATCTTTGTCTAACCATTATGTAATCTATTTGGTATCTTCCTTTGTCACCTAGCATCATCCAAGTGTATAATATCCTCTTGTGATTCTTAAATAGTGTATTGTACTCTTTGATGACGATTTTAAATGGTGATAGCATCTGTGGACATCCTTGTGTCCTTATGAAAATTATCATGTAAAAACGTGCAGTAGCATGTCTGCAATAGCTGAGTCTGATGATGATTTGCAGAAAGGGTGATGATTTGAGTAAAGTATTTTAAAGAGTATAACTTTGATATATATGCTGCAAAAACGAAATCAATGTTTTCTGGGGGAAAATCTCGTACGAATAACAGTAGTTATCAATGGGTGTCTGATAGAGCAGCTACACCTGGGAAACGATTTAACGTAGGCCTATGATAGATAGATAATATGAAGATTTATGATTGATAGACTGACTCGTTTTCAATATAATGATGTGTGGAACAATAGCGCGATCACTGGGTTAGTGTTTACAAAGAAACTCAGTTGAAGTTTTAGAAGACTTTGACTGTTCCAGTATGCTGTACTGTAGTTAGTCGTAGGTACTTGGGAGGAAAAATGAACGTCAGATCCAAGAAACAGCTTCTTAAGAAGTGTAAAGGAGTGTAGTTTAATGGAACACGTGAAGAATGAGGAAATCCTAGCCCAATTAAATGTCTCTTCTCTTTTAGAAATAGTCGGTGGGAGGAACATTTGACACAAATGAGTGAGGATAGACGGGCGAAGTGAGCATTAAACTACATACTTGATGGATGAAGAAATGTGGGCAGGTCATGAAAAAGATGGGGAAAGAGACGAAACAGGTCGGAACGCCTTATCCATGACGGGAAGAAGAAGAGAAACATGGCTATTATTGATTACCAATTGGTTACAAATAACGTTTTTGAGGTTATGGGGAAATATTGAACATGGTAATTAACAAGTGAAGTGGTTTACAAACAAGTCATTAACATCGCTCTTAGTGGTTAAGCCAACCACTTTCTAGGTAGGTAACCATTTTAATCTAATGACGCAAATGTAATACTCTATTAACCTAATTAGTATTATTTTATCATAGTATTATTCAAAAGTAATGTAAATTAACCTTGTTGGTATCTAAATATTGAAAAAGTTAAGGGTTTTTGTCGCGTTCGGTCTCAGCTCCCACTCGACTGATTCCAGTCAACCTTATTTACTTTGACTTGCCCTATAAGAATATATAGGAAAGGAAAGTATTGCTTTTATTTTAAAAATCGAGTTTTCACGGGAATTGCTCATTTTTAGGTCCCCTGAACTAAAAACAAAATTTACTGATTCTTCTGTCTGTGTGGGAACAAACTATCTGAAAAATTAAATATCGTACAAAGTTAAAATTTGGAACTTAAGTTATGTACCATAAGGGGACCCAACATGAAAATTTTCGTAAAAATTGGTTCACCGGAAGTAGTAGTTCAGGCCTATTCGTGAAATTTTTCCCTATTTTGCGATTTTCTCAAAAACATCTTCGATTTTTTAAATCCTCTCATTTACTACATTTTTTTATTCTCTACAAGATAGTGTATAAGCGATAGTGTATAATCTGGTGAAATTCTTGGCGAGCCTGTGCACTTGTGGTAAAATAATATGTTGTTTTTTAAGATTGCGGCCTTGATATGCATTTTAGGACAAAAATGTACGAAATTAAACTTGTAGAAAATTTCAAAAACCTGCAACTTTTATTTCAAGCGTCTTTTCTACGATTTTAGCGATAATTAGTGATTTTCGTTTTTTTGCTCATAAAAATCTGTAAGAACGGAACTTTTTAAAATTGCCGCCTTAGAATGCATTTTACGAAAAATTGCAGTATGTAATCAAAGGTATAGACTATTAAAAAATCTACAACCTTTGTTTTAAGAATTTTTCTGCAAAGTCTAGTTTTACGTCAATTAGTGCTTTTCTGTAAGTGCTCAGAGGTTCCATTTTGTGTCTTTCACTCATGATTGTAATTAAATAATGTTTTTATTTTATATTGTTTACCAATGATTATAAATAGGTTATATTGTTTAATATTTACATTGGAAAGAGAAAGTCGTATGAGGATTTTACACCAGATGATTCTTTATCATTAGGTATCAGAATTGACGAAAGTGTGAGTATACCCATAGAAGCATTGATTTCTTCAGTACAAGTGTCCCTATAATTCGTTCCTCGGAACATTCGTTTGTTTCTATTGGAAGTACCGTGGAGGATAAAATCATTGAAATCGGCCGTTGTACAATAGTGAGTAAAAATGTTCAAGATGGTGACATGGAAGGCACGTAAAATAATCTTCCGATTTTCATGTTTCCTTTTTGGCAAGAGATGCTAAAGACGGCATGAGCTTATTTTGAGCACGGCAGTTATCTTAGTTGGCGACCGGCGTGATAATGGTCGGAAAAGTTTTAAGATGGAGGATCAAAGTTTGGTGGTTGGTGTAGGTTAGTTGTGGATTTTATAATTTTTCTGTAGACCCCGAGTAGGCCTACTCAAGATTGCTCGCGCAAAATATTAGATCTGTAGCTCTGATAAATTTTTATGGGAAGTTTTGATTAAAAAGGTGAAAAATTGGCGTTTTTGGATGCCTGCTGTAAAAAAAAAAAACAAAAACAGGTCATCGTAAAGAAAAATATAGTGGTGTTTTATCAGGATAACTTTTAATGCAGCCTGGTAGAAAGCTGCTTGTACGGTTCTGACTCCCAGGTGATTGTGGCGATCTCAGTTTTACGTTAACTGGTATTTACAGATGGCATAACTATAACGTAAACAGTTTTCTTGAAAGTTTTACTGATCTTTTGAGTAGTGCTAAAAGCGATATGGTTATTTGCACCGGTGGCTTTAATATTGACGTTAATGTATCTGATCGAGTCACCGAAAAGTAATTACAAATTGCCTAGAGTTTTGGACTAGAAAATTTAATAACGAAAAATAATCGTGTTACTGAGTCTACAGCTACCTGTACTGACCATGTTTTATTTAGGGAAGCATCACAATCTCCGGTTGTATCAGCGGTAATCGATTCTTTGATAACTGATCATAAAGCCGTATGTTTATATATCCGCGTAAAACGTCAAAGTGCTGTCAAAACAAACAGAGAAACTGAAAACTGATTATGTTAAACAGAATAATGCCCTCAAGAAAGAGATATGGCTTTCATTGTTCAGTAACGGTGACGCCAATACTGCTTTTAACAATTTTCATATGTATTGCTAGGCTTGTTGCACGAAGCTACATTTAGGTCAAAAATGATTATCGCAAATCATAAACAGAGGCATTAGAACCTTAGATGACTGAGGGCTTACGTCCGAAAAAATTTGTTCCCAATAAGTTTTCCGGAAAAAATAAACAATAAAATCTTTTCGAAAACATTTCGGACGATAAAACCAGTCAAAAATTTTCGGGCAGAAAAGTTTACAAAAATTTTTTGAGGCGAAAGAAATGAATAACATGAAACCCGGGGGTGCAAATCTTCAAAATTTGCTTGTTTGAATTTTTCAGCGAACCTGTGGGTTAAGAGCAACTTTAGCTACATGGTCTTGAAGTACTTTGGTTGGAACACAAAAAAGCTTCTACACAAGTTTTCACTACAGTGCACCGTTTAGGAGATAAAAAATACTACCCCCTACTTCAGGGAAGATGTTGCGACCCGAAAATATCGGTATAAAAAATTTTTATGTAATTTTGAACGCAAAACGACATACCGTTAAAATATTATTTTTATTCTAAAAATTAAATTTGTTTTAAATATTTGTTTGAGGGTAGAAACCCCCATGGACCCTAACTAAAATTTAAATAAATTACTTTATTCATCTTGTAGATAAATGATTGTAATAAGTTTAAAGGAAGTTTGTTTGTTATATAGTACATCCAGATTCCGAATGAACCTAGGATTAAGTGTTACAATATTTTTGAAGTATACTACTTTATTAGACTCTGTATGGATTTTCTAAAATCTTTTTTTTACCGTGTGATCTCTCTAAAAAAAAACGTACTCTCGTTCAGTGGTAGTCGACTAAAATGTGAGTTGTCATTAATTCTCTCTTAATTTATTTAGTGTTAGTGTTAGTGTTTAGCACTTTTTCTTTTTCTTGTTTTAAGGTCAAGAGATCTCAATTATTTATTTTCTCCCATCAATTTGTTCTTCTTCACTTTCAACAATAGTCCGTAATAGGCAATCTATCTTCCAGTTGACGTATTAAAAATGTATAAAAACATCTAAAGAAAGCAATGTATTTCAGTATAAAGTGATATAGGCTTAATTAGTCTTTAGTTTGTCCTTGGCCGATTTTAATGATTTATATATTAGGTGTTTATAAGATGGCGTGTACTTTCCGACGATTTTAGCCCCCGTAATATTTTATCAAAAAATACCCCGGTTGATTGAACTGTCGCCGACCGGGGCTGACAACAAGTGGCGAAACCTTGCTCGCGAAATTGGTGGCTCTGAAAAGAGCCGTTGTTGGTGGTCGGAAGCGCTGAGCCGGCGTGTAGAGAGCAGAGCCCGAAGAGTGACGGCTCGGCTACCGGGTTCAGGCCTAGCTCTCCCTTAGCGGCAGTTGGGTCCCTACTGCAGCGTGACAGTGGTGGCCCCCAGAGACCCGCAGTGTCGGGTCGGCGTAGGCCGTCAGTCGATAACGCGGCCGAGGAGTTTCTCTTCGGTCCCGCGCTGAACTCTATCTTCACCGTGGTGCCATCAGGCAAGCACTGGCTTTCTTCGGCGGCCGGGTAAGAGAAGGCTGACAGATGCGGAAATGTGCGCCTGCTACCGGTAGCATCGACCGGGGATGGTGCGTCTGGTCTCGGCTGGGCTCTTCTTTCTTTCTTGCTAGTTCTCTTCTTTCTTGTTCTTCCTAGTTTGAAGCTGGATGGCGAGTGCGACTCGCAGTTCAGTGCGGCCGCTTAAATCCCCTCAGGTGAGTCAACTTCATGGTGGTGGGGAGGCACTGCTGGCTACGTGTCGGTAGGCCTCTCCGCGGTAGGCAGGTTCTGGGACCGTCTGCAGGCGCTGATAATGGTGGGGCAGTCGGCGACAGTGCATTTGGTAATGTTTAAATAAATAAAACAATCGACCGGCTATGCATTTAATTAGTTTAATCTTTCAATATGTACATTACTCATCCTTATTGTTCCTGGAATATGGTTTTATTCTCACACATTAAATACAACTTTACGTCTCGCGGATCTCTCGGTAAAGCAGACGTCATATTCAGAATGCAGAAATGGGCTGTTGGGGCTATCTTAGGAACTAAAAGACGTGATTCTTGTAAATCCCTTTTTTAAAGAACTAAATTTATGTACTAACGTTATCATGCATTGACATAAAAGAGTGCATTATTTCTGGAGAAAAATGACCATTTATTCTTGAAAAATAAAGATATCAATTCGTACTCATTCAGGCACAAAAATTGTTTTAGAATATAGTCCAACATAAAAACAACACCGGATACGGAAAAGCACTTCTGTCAAAATTTATAACAAATACGAAATCATTTGAAGGATCTTTCATTAAGCTACACAGTTTTAAAATTAAACTCAAATAGTTTCTGCTAGGAAAACAATTTTATAAATTAATGAATTTTTTAATACCTGCTGAAATCAATCTATGAAAAATAGGGTTCAACTGTCTCGTCCGAGTGTACATGTCATAGTTAGTTTTTTGGGAATTTTTAACACCGTAGAATTTTTTTATATAATGAAATAAGTAACTTTTATATAATAAAAAAATTATTTTACTAAGGGTTCACAGTGTTGCCAGTTGAATAAATACATACCTTACACTGCAACTATTAATGATAACCGTCGGAAAGTACACGGGTGAAATTCTTCTACCTAGAATCGTCGGAATCGTCGGAAGTAGGCAACCGTTTATTTTTCTTGTGAAATTTTCTTGAGATAAATAGGAAGGTAAACCGATAACATAAAAATATTACTACAGTTTTGGCGAAATTCAATTGATGTTTAGTTATTATCTACCGTTTACAATTTTGCCTTTGTGGGGTGAAGCGGAATGACGAATTTCCATGTATTACAGGTTGTCGTGGACCAACGACTTATATTAGTAGATTATTAAAATATTATGAAATCATTCAAATTACTTTGAAAATTAGTCGAACAGCCTTCTCACTGAACTTCGAGTAAGTTGGACTATTACAATTAATCGTTAGTCAAGAATTTTTGTCATCCCCTTCATTAATTATACAGTGTAACTTAAAAAATACTTACAAAACATTGGTGATATAATATTATCTTTAGTAATATTTAATAATATAAAAAAAATAATTAAGGAGCAGATGTTATACTATTTCCAAACCCAATCGCAAATATTTCAAAAGTAAAACAAAATTTTGCCCAATATTAAAAATCGTCTGCGTGAGAATAAAATATCTCACAAGCGGATATAAATTACAAAATTGTAACTTGGAACTTAAGTTAGGTACTACTGACTCGACACGAAAATTTTCATCAAAATCGGTCCACCGGAAGTAGTAGTTTATTCGTTCGATTTTTCACGTTTTACAATTTTATCAAAAAACGGCTCCTACGATTTTTTTAAAAAATCACCTCATTTGCTATTTGCTATATTTTTTACGCTCTACAACAGTGGTTCTCAACCTCTTTTTAATTTGTGTACCCTTTACCAAATTATTTTTATAAATTGTAGGCCTTCTTCTGGATTAGATTCTAGTCTAGAGGCAATACAAAATCAAATTCGGGGTTACAATAACGGCAAATTAAAATAGTATGAGTACTTTATTTTGTGATTACGTTTTAGCATTACAATCTTATTAAAAAATGTTTTTTAACTAAAAATGTTTTAAAATTCAATTTATTGTCCATCAGTTTTGTTATTTGAATAAAAGAGTTGAGTTTTGAAAAATATAAACACTTCTTTTACTTGCACAATAATGGAATTCCGTTCTTTGCTTTGCTGCACACGGTTTTTTGAAGTTGGGCTCCAAAGAAGCCACGTACAGTCTCATACCTTGGGCTGCACCCAACTTGATGTTTTTTTTGAAAGCGTAGAATAAAAAAGCTCTTTTCATCAATACATTGGATGGAAAAGGCAACAAAACCTTCATTGCCAGATCAGACAGATGTTCATATTCACTGTTGAGATCCAACCAAAAGTTAAGGGGTTTTGTCTTAAAATCTGATTTCAATGCACTGCAGTAGCAATTTTAATCAGAATGCGTTTTTGTGCAATATCCAACAGTGCTGATTGAAAACTCACTTTAGAAAAAGGATTTTGAATCTGATTTTTAAAAATGTTTATTCGTGTGGGTGCTTGTTGTTTAATTAAAAGTTATTCGTTTTACAAATCCGCCAATACACATTTTCTTTCCACGAATCCCTATCGACCCATTGAAAACCCTAGAGGTTCGCGTGCCCCAGGTTGAGAACTGATGCTCAACAAGATGCACCACCGTAAATGTCCGGTGCTTTACTTCTTCTTCTGCCTTTCAAGGATTAGGCATCTCTGCCTGTTCCGAACCTCTCAAATCTGCCCATCTCTTTCTCGGGCGTCCTCGTTCTCTCCTGCCTTCTAGCTTATAGCCCAGTGTCTGCTTAGGTATCCTATCCTCCCTCATTCTGTTTACATGCTCTAACCACTGCATTCTGTTCTGAGATACCGTGTCGTTTATAGAGAAGATGTTGAGTTCTCTCCTTATCTGGGTATACCCGTGGCTGTTGCTGGTTATGCTATCGGGGGCCGCCCCTGGCGATGGGAACAATCGTCAACTGTGTTGGAGAGTGCTAAGGAAATACAATACTCCAGGTGGATAAATACCAGTGACGATGGTCAACGGCTTCAAAGGCGGACATGGAAGACATTTCTAACGTCGGAGGAGGCGGAAGAGCCTAGAGCGGCATCTCGAAGGAACTGTCATGCAGGCTCATATGCAGTGATGTGCCAATCCCACTAATGAGCTTAATCTGCGCAGCGGATTTTCTTAACTACTGGCAATTATCATGATGCCTCGGATGATGGAATGGGATTTACAGATAGCTTAAATGCTTTACTTAGTTGATAAAAATACGGTTGGGCGCCAGCTCTGGCAATAGAGCATGAAATTCACTAAATATATAAAAATTATGCTTCTTCAGATCTAACTAAAAGCATTAAATAAATGAGTAATTTATAATATTATTTACTTAACTTATCCTACCTATTTGAAAAAAATATATATATAGCTTACATTTTCCCTTGCAACTTTAACTAAAAAACACAAGCTACTTATCTCTTGTGATTAACGAAAAAAATTGACTATTAAATGCGTTCATACCTTTCTTCTAGAAAACTCCTCGTAGCTGAATTCCTAACGAAACTAATTTGATGTAACCTTCCGAAACCTCGAAACCTCTGGTTGACAAGCCTCCCGCTCCATCAACCGTTCAACCAACCTGGAGGGCCAAAAGGAAGGAAAACCAACCCGATAATTAGCTGAAATTTTTTTAGGTAAACAAAAGGCCCAAAAAGACAGAGGGGAAATACACCCACCTAAAGAATACTACCCCGTACCAGATGATTGTCAGTTAACTATATTTACAACTTATTGTCTAATTTATGTTCTATGCTAATGGATCTAAGTATTCTAAGTATGGGGTTTCCCTTGAAGCCTTTGGTTCGGTTGTTATCTTAATACTGGAAGTTATAGTAATTAGGAATTATCATAATTTCCATTGTTCGGCTATTTGTTCCTTACAACGGTACAAAATAAAGAAGCTCAGATTTATGGTACCAAAAAAGGGGTCGACCGAGAATTAGTACTGAGTACTATCGAATTATAAGGGTGAAAGTACTCGAGGTGATGGCGAACGGTAGAGGACGTTACAGGCCAAGGCTCACAACGGACTGTAGCACTGAAGGAAGAGGGATAAAAAGAAAGAAATTAGTTATACATACGTTTTTTTGTTGCAAAGAATAGACAGTATAAATATTATGTCTTTTAAAGAAACAATTTAAAATGATTATTGTCGTTCCTTTTGCTATACGTGCATCCGTAAAATTGAAAGTTAATTTAGCTAAAAGCAGTTGTGCCCACATTGATTTGATTGCTTTGATACAAAGAGCACATGATTACCCGTAGAATTCATTTAACTTAGAGTTTTATTCGATTGGTACACCTGGTTGAAGTTGTTATTCCAGTTTATTTCTATATTAAGTAAAAACGTCGAATTTGGTGGGTGGTATGTGAAATTTCATTTGTAATTAAATTACTATTTCCTGTTTGTTTCCATTTTAAAATTCTCTTTGTCCTGCCACTGATATTGTTGAGTATTGATTTTACAAATTTTTATTTTTGTATTTCATCTTTCAATTCGTTAATTTTATTCCGGAAGGTTTTAACAGATAAAGCCAAGTCATAGAAAGAGATTGTGTAATAAAAATAAAATAAAATCTTATAAATATTGTTCCGGACACTATTAAACCAAGTTCCCATTAGAGGATCAAAGAACGACATTAATATTAACTGTCTTGCTTTTGCAGACGACCTAGCAATCGTTTCTAGGAACACGGAAACAGCAGTAGAACAAATTAACTTGTTGAAAGATTATGCAGAAAAACCGGGAGTACAATTTCCTTCGATAAAACTTAATACATAACGGATATCAAAACAGCTCCGCATCACCTTGAAGAAGCAATACGGAAAAAATTGGGAAAGTTGATACTAGCTTCAAGTATCTCGTGAAGCTAATACAACCGAACACCAGCGGAAAGAAAGCGAACAACCCGCGAGGAAAGATGGCCGGTTGACTCCGAGGAACTTACCACTTCTATAAGAAGTGAGCATTCTCAAGACAACCCAAGATTAGACATTATATTACTGTGATAAAACCTGTATGTTTGTACGTGAGTGAGTGCCTAGAATGACCGAGAAGCTGGCCTAAGAGAAGCAGAGAAATTTGAGAGAAAGATACTCTGTAAGATAATTGGTCCGAATATAGTTGACGGAGAATCTAGCTTACTAGGTCGAGAAGAACTATACAAGAAAACTAAACGATTAGTAAAGAAGACAACAATTTTACACACCTGTGTAGAATAGATGACAGCTGGTTGACAAAACAAAATTTTAAGACACTAAGAAATATACCTATGGTGTCGGATAAATAGTTTACATGGATCATTATTAACATTGACAAGAGAAAGTCGTGTGAGTGTTTCACACCAGATTTTTTTGTACTACATTTATGTCTTCTAAAAACTTTTTGAAACTTTCAAAAACTGCGTAATTTAGCAACCACTGTATGATGTTGAGGACGAGTAATTGACTCAAGGTGTTTTGAACATAAATAAATAATGGAAACCATGTGGTTGTTGAATTAATCGGACTTATTTTATTTACCCTCAAAAATATCTAACAGGTGTAATATACTGCGTTACGAAATATAGTTAGGCACAGATATCTATGGTAGGTTAATGCGAACATTCTTCTTTGTCTGTTTTTGGTATTTACATCTGTCGTTTAATTTCTTCTGTGTTGTTATCAGCTTTTTGACCACAACCTACCAAAGTCTTGACTGCAACAAAATATATATTGTGTTAACTTAAATTTTATATTGACAAATTTTAAGGCCAAAACAACAGCAGTCATTGAGAAAAAAGACATTATCAACGATCTACTTAAAAGTAAACTTTGTAGGAAAAGCCTCCGAAGATTTTTTTGTTAAAACTGGAGTTAGATTGGCTGATACACATGTTCTCTTTAATCGTGTGCTTGATGAATTTAACCGAGAGTGGCAAATGAACTTGCCAAAAGGGATTGTAAAATCATTTACACAACGCAACGGTGGCAAATTCAGCAGGCATAATTTAGTGTTCCTAATTTTGTAGTTGAAAGTAATGTGTTAATCCTGTGGTTCTCAACCTTTCAGAAACTGAGACCCCGTTTTTAGATTGAGTGTTTTCCAACCCCTCTGAATACTAATGTTAAAACAAAATTTTAAAATTGTAATTTTTTCTTAACGATATTTTTTTTATTGTAGATTTACTGCAACTAGTTACTAAAAACTAACGAACAGTTTTTCTTTAGCGATAATGTCCCCCCCTCTCATGTATATAATTATGCAGTCACCCACTGGTGCTAGCACTTATTTTCGAATGACACTTATACAGTGTTCTATAAACACTAGAAATATTAATTTCTTAAATCTCTTACTTAAACCTATTGTTAATCTACTAACTTAGGTATAGCCTGATTTTCGTAAGGAGAAGGCTGGGCAAAACGTGCGTCTGCATTAGTATAGTCTTGTGTGTACTGCAATAGAGCAGCGTATGTAATCAACAATGGACAGCATGCCTACCAAATACAATGGGTGTTGTCAATTTTCAACAACACTGACTGTACATCTAACTATAGTCGGAGGGGAATGCGGGGGTCGAAGTCAAGTATGCGCATGCGTAGTCCAGCGCTCGCAGCCATTAGCTTGGCCTTTAAATATACGTATAACTATAACTTAAAAGTAGCCTAACCATTAGTTTTAGTAATTTATATTATTTATATGACTTAAAAGTAATTTACTCTTATTTATAGTTTAACAGTACTTTTATTAGTCTTTTTCTTAACACACTAAATCTACCGGCTTAGTTCTTTTCAGTCGCCTAACTATTACAATTTTTCTCTTTTAGTAATCTTTTCTTTAACACACTAAATCTACTTCTTAACGATTTGAGTAACTTTAGTTAAGGATATGAGTGGATATTTGTGGGGTTAATTCTTTTAATGAGCAAGCTGTACAATATGCTGAGCTAAGTGTTCGTCTTCATGATGAACTATCATGATACAACCATCAAGTGATCAGGAAATGAAATTAACTTTCAACATTACTTGTGCTAATAAATTTTACATTAGTATTAACAAGGAGTACCCAGAACTATTAAGAACAGCGTTGCAAATTTTGATACCTTTTGTCACATACTATACAACCGTGAACAAAATGGAAAATGGATTTCCATAAACGGTAAATTTGAAAACCAAATCATGAAAGCGTTTGACACAGGAAAATACATCGTTTTGTGTGATACAATTATAAGTTTAGATATTAAAAAGTTGGTTAATGACAAACAAGCCCAAGTTTTGCGTTAAATGAATTGGAAAAAGTTATAAAAGTAATGTACCATTTTTGTCTTTCTTATAAAAGGTTTTTAACCCCCCCCCCCCGTATTTTGCGATCCCCCAGACACATCCTGCAGAGGTCACGACCCAACCGTTGACCTGAATGGTAGCCATGAATATGTTATAGTATAAACGAAGGAAATATTAGCTATATTTTAAAATAACCGTTAAAAGAGAATTTTAAAACAATTCTCTGTCACTGTATAATCATTGTTAAAATGTATAAGTACATATTTTATAAGTTTATTATTTTAAAGTAAAACGTTGTAAAAGTATAAAGTTATGTGTTCGTTTGTCGGAAACTTGCTGATAAGCAGTGTGCGCGCAGAAAGTGAGCCAACAATTAAATATAAAGCAAACCGCACTATTTCCAACGGATTTGAGACGAATAATTCTTTGAACATTCGAATATAAGGAGGTTTCTGATTGGTCCAAGCCTATTCAAAGTGGGGCTGATAATCACATAAATAGGAAAAAAATGTAACGGATAAAGTTTAGTTTTTACTTTCTCTTGTCTACACGAATACTATAGAAAAGGAAAGTTTATTGTGTTTTCATGACAATTTTTCAAAATCTAGTTTTCACCGGAAATACACGTTTTGAGTCTCCATGAACCCAAATCTCTGTTTGAACAAAATATCTCAAGAACGGAATGTCGTACCTACGTAGTTGAAACAGAAATTAAGTTAGGCACAACTAGGGGACTCAACACAAACTTGTTCATCAAAATCGGTCGACCTGAAGTAGTAGTTTATTCGTGTCAACTTCGCAATTTTCTCAAAAAAGGCTGCATTAGGTAACTAATAGGCGCTAATAGTACTTACCCTATCTTATAGAGCATAAAAATTATAGTAAACGAGGCGACCTTAAAAAAATCTTAGGAGCAAAAAAGTGAAAAATAATAAACTACAACGTCCGGTTGACCGATTTTGATGAAAATGGTTGTGTCGGGTCTCGTAGTGGTACTTAACTTAAGTTTCGTAAGCTATTCCGTTCTTGAGATATTTTCTTCATGTATACACTGACCAATCACAAAAAAACTAGGTTTTTTGGGTTCAGGGGGCCTGAACACACGTATATCCGGTGAAAACTCGGTTTTGAAAAATGGACATGAATAAACATGAATAAATACATCCACTTCTCTACTTTCTTTAACGCCATGTTTATTTTTAATTTGTTGCAAGTATTGACTGTTTACAACATTAGATTCTGGAACTGTATAGTACTACGGGATCTATAGGGTGATTCAAAAAGAGCGCCTGTTTTGATATATCAAATTAAAAGATTTATTTTATTGAAAAACTGAAAATAAATACATCAACAAGTTCATCTTACGTTCCGATTTCATGTATGAAAAATGAAGACATGCATGTGTCCTCCTCTACTGCGCTGGCACGCATCAACTCTGTCCATGAAATTGGATATTACTGCACGACAAGTTTCGACTTCCATTTGCCCAATAACCCGTCGAATTTCCTCCTTCAAGTCATTGATGTTTCGGGGTTTATTGGCATACACTAATCACTTCAGATGACCCCAAAGATGAAAGTCACAAGGCGTCAAGTCACACGACCTTGGTGGCCATTGATGGTCGGAATTACGAGAAATGATGCGATCCTGGAACCGTTCACGGAGCAACAACATTGTTTCTCGTGCAGAAACTGAATTTTATACGGGTGATATTGGAGATCGTACCGAAGAATTCTCCGTACAGAAGAACATCGTAAACCCAATTGTTGAGAACGGCGACGTATTGATTTTGCTGGGCTAACAGCCACACTGTCACGAACCAACGCAACGTTCTGCTCAGTTCGGCCAGAACGACGACGTCCAGAACTTTTAAGGTCGACTGTTGAACCCGTCTCAAAAAACTTTTTCATGAGCCTGCGAACTGTTGATTCATTCGGTGCTTCATTACGTCCTAGAGTACCGCGAAGTCGCCTGACAGTAGCCGCATAACTCTCTCCACTCTGGTAAAATGTTTTGACGATTAACACTCGTTGTGCAATAGTAAACTTCTCCATGGTTAGACACAGACTGCGAGAGTACTACACTGCGAACAAGAGAAACTACAACTGAATCGTCAATCGGAATGTTCTCCGAAATAGAAATGAGGTCTAACAATGTTGCCAACCGATAAACAAAAATTTACCAGCCGTTTAAAAACCGGCGCTCTTTTTGAATCACCCGTTATGTTAACATGTGTATTTACTTTGAGAGCATCTAGCAGTAAACTTTTATTGATTACCAAAGTATCATCAGCAAATTCTAAGGCTCTGCCATTAGTTATGACTTCTGCTAACCTATTAATATACAATAGAAACAAAATTGGTCCTCAAAAAATATAATGGACGGAACCGAGTTCAGACTACTAGTTAGTAACTTTAAGGGGCTTCAACGAAGAATAAAAGTCGATCACAAAATAAGTGTAAGAAAGCGGAAAATTCATCAGAGAAAGAGTGCTAAGGGGTTGTAAAAAGAGCTTTCAAAAATATCAAAAGTTACTTTAACTTCTTTAAAATAGTCCCAAATGGAAAAAAGAAACAAATATGTTACCTTACTACTAAATTAATAAAAATTAGAACTTACGTTCACATGAAAGGCAATTACCCCGTCGTCTATGTCGTGTGGTAAAAATATATTAGCGTAACCTTGATCATCCACTTCTATCATGTCCCCTGTACAAATACCCGTCTTGGTCCCTGATATGATATCACAGTAGAAACCTTGGGGCAAACAAGTCTGAAACAAATATAACCAGTAAAGTAATGTAACGTTAAATGACTTGGTTTATTGCTTTTTCCTGTTTTGCTTGACATCTTGCGTTTTCTATGATGTTTTTCTAAATGCACCCAGGAGACTCCAAAATGAAGTGAGTTTAGGACATGTGTAGGACAAAGTTATCTTGGTCTTATACTTCCAAAGCTGGGGCTCAATTTCAGCAGCGGCGGCTATTCAGATGAAGTAGGTGAAAAGCTTCTTCACCTTATTCTGGATGGTAAATACTACTTCCTACCTACTTCTGGTTTATTTTACTCACAAAATATTATAATTCCTGTTTTAATTATTTTTTGTTTTACAATAAATTAAGAAGTGTCGCGTAAAAAGTGTATAAAATTATTGTATCTGCTTAGAGAGCTTTCTAATGTTTTAAATTGGCTTTGAAATGGCCTTTATATACGTAATGAATACCCAAATGAAGAGTAGACGGGTACCCGCCGCTTTTCTTTCAGCGTGAGCGGGTTGCCATGACTATGGTGACGTCAGCGGCAAATCCGCACGCCTAGCTCTCCCCACCCAAACAATAATAGCGAAGAGATTGACTGGACGACCAGTCTACTGCACCTGCATTTCTATGTACGTGTATATAGTACGTTAATTGTTTTGTATTTGCGGTGTCGGTGCGCTGCGATAAATGTCGGTTGTTTTTTAATTTGACAAGTTTCATTTTTAATGAAATTTTTTGTTCCACCTATACTTTATACGACATCCTTAAAAAAAATTGTTAGAATAACTTACTGCATTTTTTTTCGTCATCAGTTTCTCGACTGGTTTGATGCAGTTTTCCAAGCTGTCTAACTTGCGCGAGTCGTTTTGTATCTACATACCTGTAACACCCTACATCTTTTGTGATTTGCTTTATAAACTCTAACCTTTGCCTCCCCCTACAATTCACTCCCTCAATATTACCCTTCATTATTGATAGACCAATACCTGGATGTCTTAAGATATGCCCCACTAGCCTATCCCTTCTTCTGGTAAAATGCTTCCATATACTTACTTTTTCATCCACTCGCCTAAGAACCTCTAAATTACTTATCTTGTCCACCCACCTATCTTTAACATTTTCGTATAACACCACATTTTTGAAAAGCTTCTATCCTCTTCCTTTCTACAGCCCCTATCACCCATGTTTCACTCCCATATAATGCTACACTCCAAACATAGTGTTTTAAGAAATTTTTCCTAATCTGTAAATCAATGTTTGTAGTCAGTAAGCTGTTTTTCATTTCAAAATCTTTTCTAGCTTTAGCAATTCTACTTTTGATATCACTTTTGCTTCTACCATTCTGTGTTATTTTACTCCCTAGATAGCAGAATTCCCTAACTTCCTGTATGTTTTCGTTGCCTACTTTTCCCATCTCTTCTAAACTACTCTTGCTGCTGCACAACATTTTTGTTTGGTTCTTATTAATTTTCATGAAGTAATCCTTTCTCATGATTTCATCCATTCCATTTAAGATATCCTCTAGTTCTTTCTTTGTCTCGGCTAATACTACTATATCATCGGCGAATCTCAGCATTTGTATTCTTTCTCCTTGAATTTTCATTCCTGCCACAAATTTTTTCTTCACTTCATTTATACCCTCTTCTACATACAATTTAAAAAGTAGCGGTAACAATGGGCATCCTTATCGTACACCTTTTCTTACAGCAGCCGTTTTTCATGCCCCTCAATTCTCAAAATAGCCGTTTGGTTCTTTTACAGACCGTAGATAACTTTCCTTTCTTTGTATTAATTCCTAGTGTTTTCAAAGTTTTAAACATTTTACTCCAGTACAGATTGTCAAATGCTTTCTCTAAATCTACAAATGCCATATAAGTCGTTTTATTTTTCTTTATTCTTTTCTCAATAATCAATCTCAGAGCTAATATTGCATCTTGCGTTCTCATTCTCCTTCTAAATCCAAATTGGTCATCATCCAACACTTCTTCTACTCGGTGTTCTATTCTCCTGTGTATAATTCTTGTTAGTATCTTGGATACATGGCACGTTAGGCTGATGGTTCTGTAATGTTCACACTTCTCCGCTCCTGTCATTTTTGGTATGGGAATCATATTTTTATTTTAAAGTCCGATGGTACTTCTCCACTCTCATACATTCTGCACATAACTTAATAACTTAACTTACTGCATATTACAGATAAAACACTTACGAAATATTAAGAGGAGAAAGCACGGATCAGTTCTTTAACACTTTATTAAAACTACTTAACTGATAGAATTCAACGTGGAACGATCGTGAAAAAGAAATAGGCTAATTTTGACCAAGATCAAATTAAATAAAATACCGAGTGCAATTTAGACCATATTTTAACAGAAATGGATGTTAGATTTCAAGACTGAAAAATTAAATTTCTTTGCCTCGTCGGCGCTACAAAATTTGAAGCTTTGCAAAATTTACAATCATATTATCTCCTCATATTTACAAAAGTACAGCGCCTTTGTAACGAACTTAGCCTGATTTATACGGATGAACATTACCAAACTAAAATAATGCTAGAGGTTTTTCAAGAACTTCATGAAAACAAGGAAATTTTTACCAAAGCCTTCAAATTATTTTCGCTTGTTTAAAAGAATCTTTTCATGTCTTAAACGAATAAAACCATATTAAAGAAATACTATAAGCCAAGAGAGACTTTTATAGATTTTTATCGATACCAGATTTTTTCTGATTATGATTAAAATTCATACCAAATTTTGTTTCTTTATTTTATTTTGCTTTTCCCAGTTCGAAAAGGGTGTCGCCTTATCAGGCAAGGTGACAACCACTAGACCAACACAATGTGTGACAAAAAATAAAGTTTGTTGTTATTTTTTAATATATTGCAAATAGAGATATAATTATTATATAAATATCTGACCTGTAATTTTGTGTCCACTGCATGGCCATCTTGGTTGAATACAATGAATCCTTTATCACCTCTACAGAAAGCTATTTGGTTGTGTCCATTGTCCCACCAGTTGGTCACATTAGTACCTACAAAACATAAATCTGGTGTGGAACACTCACATGATTTTCTCTTGCCAATGTAAATATTAAAACATATAATCTATGTTTAATCATAAGTAAACAATGAAAAATGAAAAACATAACCTATTTTAATCGTGAGTGAATGACGGAAAATGAAAATAAACCTCCGTAGAACCTAAAAATACGGAAAATCAGAAATTGCCGCAAAACTAGGCTTTGTAGAGAAACATTCTATTAATAAAAGTTGTAGGATTTTAAATTACCTATAACTTTAATTTAGATTATACATTTTTTGTCGTGAATTGCGTACTAAGGGTGCAATATTTGAAAATCTCATTTTTTACTGATTTTGGTGAAAAAATACAGAAAATACTAATTGACACTAAACTAAGCGTTGTACAAAAAAAGTTACGAATAAAAGTTTCAAGTATTTTAATATTCTACAACTTTAATAACGTATACACTTTTGCCCTAGAATGCATATTAAGGCCGCAATCTTTAAAAAAAAAATTTTTTCTACGAGAGCACAGCCCAAAAATTTTAACAGATATGGCGCTTACCATACTTGTACAGCATAAAAATGTAGTAAATGAGGCGATTAAAACAAAAATCGTTGGAGCCGTTTTTGAGAAAATTGCATAAAAGTGAAAAATTGCACGAATAAACTAATACTTCCTGTTGACCGATTTTAATGAAAATATTCATGTTGGGCCGGCCGCATTGGCGTAGTTGGTAACGTGCTCGCCTCTCATCATGCGGTCTAGGGTTCGAATCCCATTCAGGCACGGCATATTTTCATACGTTACAAAAATATCATTTCATCCTTCATCGTCTGCATTAGCAGTGATTGCAGAAGAGTCGGACGTTAAACCAAAAAAAAAAAAAAAAAAAAATATTCATGTCGGGTCCTGTAGAGGTATGTAGGCCTAACTTAAATTTCAAGTTTCAATTTTACACACTATTCTGTTCTTGATATATTTTGTTCAAACACACACACACACACACACACACACACACACACACACACACACACACACACACACACACACACACACACACACACACACACCAATCGCTACAAGCAAGTTTCGGTTCAGGGGGCCTGTAAACGTGTATATCCGGTGAAAACTCAATTTTAAAAAATCGACATAAAAAAGGCCTAATATAGTATCTACTTTCATAGGCGTAGTCAGGATTTTCTCCAGGGGGGTGGCCAAAATAAGATACAGATTTTTTATTAAAAATGTTTTTATTTGAACATATGAAAACGCTAGTAATTAGTTGCAATGCCATTCGAATCTTTTTAAACCTTATTTCATCGCTAGCCTACAGGAGTTCTGATAAAATTTCTTTCTCAAATTTATCTTTAGCTTGCTAACCCTCTTTTTATATACAAATACCGTAAAGACGGTTGTCTGTCATTGCTGACCGTATTAAAGATTTTACCCTGCGTAAGGTACTATTTTAATAGTGCACTTTGTGCAGGGCTGTGCAAGAGAGATAAGTAGTGCACATTTTGTCCATGGGTAGAACAGTTAGGTTTCTTTAACTAGACAGGAAGTTCTATCTCCTTCAGTTTGGCATATTTTTTCCTTTCACCTAAGTTCAGCTTTGCAACTGACTCACGTGGACTGATTGCAGGGTTTAAATAGGGAACAGAAACAAAAAAAAAAACAAGACGGTGTTTTCCGCCACGATGATAACATGATTTCTTGCCGCGCAATACTCTATTTCTATTGACCTATAATTATTGGTTCTTATAAATGAGCGAGGAGGGGCAAGCGCTGCACCCTGCCCCACCGTTGCTACGCCTATGCCTACTTTCCTTCCCTACATAGGCCTATTCATATAAGGCAAGAAAAAGTAAAAAAACAAACTTAAATCAACAATTTTCTTGCCCGTGTCATAACCAATCTCTTTTTTCCAAGTTTCCTCAGGTTCCGCCCTACACAACTCATCTCCTCCTGTATGTATTATTGAAGAATCTCTCCTCCATTGCTCTCCTGGCATTATTTACAAGTAGAGACATCCAGAACTCGACAGAAAGACTTTGTATTTTTACTATTATATAAAAAGTA
Source organism: Catonia carolina (assembly GCA_035578175.1). Taxonomy (NCBI): domain Eukaryota; kingdom Metazoa; phylum Arthropoda; class Insecta; order Hemiptera; family Achilidae; genus Catonia; species Catonia carolina. The sequence goes on from JAQMRL010000012.1 coordinate 17,610,021, forward strand.
TTTGTTAAGCCAGTAGTTTCGATAAGTTAGGTATTTAAAGGGCTTGCCGCTTAGTCAGTCAGTCAGTCTTGAGTTGTCATCGCGAGTGAAGTGTGTAGTTAAAACCAACTGGATACTGTACAACAGTTACGTTTGTGAGGTCTAGCGTATGCTGTAGACATCGTGTTATTGGTTGTAAGTAGGATTTACTTAAATCAAGTGCGAAATAATCTTGTTACCAGTTAAGTTAAATTAATGACACTAATTTATTATAATCAGTTATTAGTAAATAAATTTTCTTATAGTAATTGTAATTTATTAACAGATGTAAGCACGACTATTATTTGTAATTTATAGTTTGTAATAAATACTAGTTTGTAATTCTAAACGATAGTTCGTTAATTATTTATTTTACCTAGATCTCGGAATGGATCTTTGCAATAACTATTACAATATAATTTTCATATAGATTTTTCGAAATTGAGTTTTCACCAAAAATATACTTTTTTATATCCCCTGTACACTCCTCCGATTTGTGCTTAACGGTAAAGGGGGTGTATCATAGTTTGGACGAATTGGTGTATCAGTACCACCTAATGAACCCAGAGGTCAACCTTATGTATCCAATTCTTAGCCTCGTCCAAATCACAGTTTCCTTCCTCGTTAAGTCTGTCCTTTCAATTTTGATGGGGTATCCTTAATATTGCATTTAACTTAGTTGTCAGTGGCCTCCATTGTTCTCTCTATTATCTTTTCATAATAGTGGTTACATGACTTTTAATGTCATGCAGTCCCACAGGCATCTCACTTACCTCCTCTTGTAATACTGCTCTTCTGGCAGTATCATCAGCGGCTTTATTACCTGGTACGCCACAATGTCTGGGAGTCCAAACAAGAACGCATTTTTTCTTTTTGTCCATTTATTACCGTGGACTGCGTTCCGGAAGTCTAAACAAGTACGCATTTTTTCTTTTTCCCCTCTTTTTACCTTGTACTGCGTTCCGAAACCCAATCATGTTGTAGATTTGACGCCATCTATGTTCGCACATCCATCCGTTCCGACATGTGTCGTCAGGATTATATTCAACATCGATTATTTCGAAACTAGGATCATGCGGTGGACCTTCATTGACATTTTCGTAAAAATAACTGGACATAATTTTTGCTATACCGTGTGGCCAAGCCAACATAAATGCGGTCGCCATCTGAAATTAACAAAAGACAAATGAATAAAATTTTACTTTCTCTTGCCGTTTATGAAATATAGGGAAACATTATTGCTTTCATGTCATGAATTAGCCTATTATATTATTGTTTTCATGTTTTAATGAAAACAACTACGTTTTTGATAAAAAAAATCTCGTGTGAAACACTCACATGACTTTCTCTTGCTAATGTAAATAATGGACAATGTAACCTACATTAAATCATGAATGAAAAATGTAAAATGAAAAGCAACCTAATTTTAATCAAGAGTGAATGAAGCAAAATGAAAATCAACCTCTGTAGATCCTAAAAATACAGAAAATATTAATGGATGCTAACCCTAATGGACAACATTAATAGACGCTCTGAGAAAAGTGTTTGAAATAAAAGTTGTAGATTTCTTTATTTTCTATAACTTAATTAAACCGGGTGAGTCACGGGAACCAACTAGTTTTTAAGTGGCCGTTGCTCGGCCATTTTGACAGTAGTGGGGCGTGCGGCGCGTAAGTGCAAACCCCTCCTCGTTCCATATCATGTTACTATTAGTCAGTTCCAAATTGAAATTGAATGTAAGGGATTACCCCCAACGAGTGACATTCACACAATGTATCCTTGTTCTTTATGAACAGAATGGAAATAATATGTTGGTGGCAATGAGTGGTGAGGCCCGTTTCCACTTCGATGGGGTCGTCAACAGACAAAATAGTCTGTATTGGTTTGGCGAAAATCCACGACAATTTCACGTACAACCACTGCATAGCCTCAAAGTAACGGTTTGTTGCGCGATAGGAAAGTTTGGCGTGATCGGATCTTATTTTTTTTTAAGAAAATGGGGTTACCGTTACAGTCGCATCTGAGCGTTACATTAATATGGTGAAAACCTTTCTCATTTCTGGATTACAAAGAAGACGTATAGATCATGAACATTTATGATTTCAACAAGATGGGGCTAGAGCACACACCGCCAGAGCACTTATGGCTGTTCATCGCAATCTGTTTCCTAACCATCTCATTTCAAGATTGGTGACGTTTCATGGCCTCCATGGTCACCTGACCTGTCCACATGCGATTTATTTCTATGGGGATTCCTTAAATCACGTGTCTACGAGGGTAAACCTCGTACTTAAGATAAATTATAGGAATCGATCCGTTAAGAAATCACTCAAATCAACAGAGACACGTGCTGGAAAGAGTTGAGGCCAATTTTCTTGACCGACTTTAACAATGTATCAACGGACATCACATGCCGGAGGTAATTTTCCGTTCATTAATAAATTATTAAAATGAAAATGCTGCGTTCTTATGTACGATGTTATGTTAATAAATTTTACTTAAGTCATAAATTAACGATTTCATTATCATTTCAAAACCACTTGATTCCTGTGACTCACCCGTTACTAGGGTCGCAACGTTAAAAATACCCATTTTTACCGATTTTGATGAGCAACAACAAAAAATCACAAATTTTCTCTAAAACTAAGCATTGTAGAAAAAGTGATTGAATTAAAGTCGTAGGTTATCAATTTCTCACAACTTTAATTAAAACACTTTTACTCTAAAATGTGTAATAAAGCTGCAATTTGCATACGTAGTATAAAATAATTGTTTTATTAAAATTGCGGTGGTAGTATGTGCATAGGGGCAATAAGGTATAAAATAAAATTCGTACAAAATTAAAAACCTACTTAAGATGCGTTTTTTTAAGAATTGTTTTTTTTAAATATTATTTTTTACGATTGCGGCCTTAGTATTCATTTTACGACCAAAAAATATACGACTAAAGTTATAGAAAATTAAGAAATACATAATTTTTATTTCGATAAGTTTTTTCTACAAAGATTAGTTAAAATCGTCAATTAGTGATTTTCCGTATGGTTAAGTCGAAGAAAGGTTGATTTTCATTTACCGTAATTCCATCATGATTAAAATTAGATTATGTTTTTAATTTTACATTGTTTACTCTCTACGTTGTTGCAGGGCTAAAATAAAAATATTTCTGTTTCTTATCACATGGTCAGCCAATTAAATGACTGAATCATTTAAGAACAGAAGAGGTAGAGGTGTAAAAGACACTAATCAGAGTTATATTCTCTGAAAGTAATGAATTTCATTTTACAGCCAGACCCTGTGATGAATGAAGTGAAGGTGTCATTTGCAGAGTGGAAAATGTGTGCTTTTCAGAGGGCCCGGCATGCTGATAAGCGTATTTTTCCATTCAGTGAGGAAGGCAATGGTAAACCACCTCACTCCTCGTTTTACTTAGTAAAACCTCTACAGGTTCAAACCAGCTATTTGGCTGATAACCTAAACAACAACAACATTGTTTACTCATGATTAAACATACGTAGGTTATATTTTTCCATGATTCACATTGGCAAGAGAAAGTCGTGTGTGTTTCACATATATATATATATATTTTTTTACTTTCTCTTGCCCTATGTAAAATACAGGAAAGGAAAGTATTGTTTTTATGTTGATTTTGTGAAACCACATTTTCACCGGAAATACTTGTTTTCCGGAAAATAATATCTCTAGAACGGAGTATTGTACGAAGTTGAAACTTTGAACTTACATAGATACCACGTGTGTCGGACGAAACACTCTAAGCGCCTTTATCACGTTAGACTTAGTGCTCAAATCGAATATTAGCTACTTACAGATTGTACTGCAGGTATGCCTGTGGAGAATGGACCCAGATCATTGGACACCTCAGATGTAAGAAGCTCAAGCGCCCGATTACTGCTCTCGCATTACACCAGGATATTACTGCTCATGGACCAGCCCCAGGATACCAGACGCACAAGGGACTACCAAAACGGCATCCCGATGGTGGATAGAAGCAAACTCCATCACACTTAAGGGCATATGCGCGACATACACAAATTGCAGAGCACCCAACAACTCTCTAGAGCGAGCTTCTCTAGCTTAGTGGCCGTAGTCAGAAAAACCACCGCCGCTGAGAGTCTGTTACCATGCCAGTGTCTGGTCACACACTAGCACTCATTTCATTTGGAAACCCAACAGGAACATTTTCATCAAGATCGCTCAACGGGTAGTAGGAGTTGATTCGTGTAATTTTTCAATATTTTGCGATTTTCTCAAAAACGGCTCCTACGATTTTGTTTGAAGTAGTCTCATTTATTATAATTTTTTGTGCTCTACAAGATAGGATAAGAGCCACGTCTGCTGGAATTCGTGAAGGAGGGCTGTTTTCGTGAAGATTTTTTTTCTCTTAAACTTGCGGCCTTAATACTTAATAAGTAATGGCAAAAGCGTATTCTATAAAATTAAAAACACGAACTTTTATTTCAAAAATTATTTATACAGCGCTCAGTTTAGTGTTAATTTACTAATTATTTTTGTATTTTGAAGTGAAACAGAGGTTGATTTTCATTTAGTCATTATTCATTCACTCATAATTAAAATTAACTTATGTTTTTAATTTTACATTGTTTACAAATAATTAAACATAGGTCATATTTTTCATTATTTACTCTGCAAAGAGAAAATCGTGTGAGTGTTTCACAACAGATTTTTTTTTCTGTTGTTGAAAACTGTCTTACCTTGTATTGCTTTGGTCTTTTATAAGTCAACGTATTGTCTGGATTTCCTTTTATGCTTCTCTGTGTGTCATGGTCGTCAATAAACACCACTGAATCTAAATCTTTCTGTAATTTCCATGCTGTGCCTAAAAAAAAGAAAAATTATTTTACCTCTTAATTTCTAACTGCACAAAAAAAACAGTCACGTGTGTATGAGCAGACACCTTAAGCTGGAGGTGAAGATAATTTGGTGAAGAATACACTGACTGATAATGATTTTTGTTAAAATGTATACTAAGGCTGCAATCTTAAAAATTCCAATATTTTTACCGAATTTGATGAAAAAAATATAGAAAATCACTAATTGACACTAAACTATGCGTTACGAAAAATAGTTTAACATAAAAGTTGTAGGATTTTCAATTTTCTACAATTTTGTGCTTGTACATTTTTGCCCTAAAATGCATTTTTAGGCCACAATCTTAAAAAATAAAATTTTTACAATGAGAGCAAAGCCCCCAAACATTTCAGTAGACATAACGCTTACTCTATCGTGTAGAGAACAAAAAATGTAGTTAATGAGGCGATTTAAAAAAATAAATCGTAGGATCCATTTTTGAGAAAATCAAAAAAAGTGAAAAATCGCTTGAATAAACTAAGTTACTACTTCTGTTTGACAATTTTGATGAAAATGTTCGTGTCAGGGTTGCATAGTGGTAATGCCTATTTAACTCAAGTTCCAAGTTTCAACTTTGTACGATATTCCTTTCTTGAGATATTTTGGTCACACACACCATTCGCTAAAACATGTTTTTTTTGGTTCAGGGGCCCTGAACACTTGTATTTCCCGTGAAAACTTGATTTCGAAAAATCGACAATCGAACAATACTTTTCTTACTTATAGATTACGCCCATAACAGACAGGTGGAGTGTCAAATTATTTACATTCAATCTGTTCGTTGCAGGGCTAAAATAAATAGTTCTGTTTCTTATCACAATGTGATAAGAAACAGAACTATTTATTTTAAATGATTCAGTCATTTAAGAACAGAAGAGGTAGAGGTGTAAAAGATACTAATCAGAGATATCTCCTCTGAAAGTAATGAATTTCAGACCCTGTGGTGGTAAAGCGAGACCCTGTGGTGAATGAAGTGAAGGTGTCATTTGCAGAGTGGAAAATGTGCTTTTCAGAGGGCCCGGCATGCTGATAAGCGTACTTTTCCACAATGGTAAACCACCTCACTCTTCGTTTTACTTAGTAAAACCTCTACAGGGTCAAACTAGCCTTTCGGCTGATGACCTAAACAACAACTTATAGATTACAGCAAGAGAAAGTATAAAGATGACTTAATTTTCCCAAGTAGATTTTTTCAGAATTTAAGACATTTGACTGTAATTCTACTGTTTAAAATTATTAAACTTTTAAATCGCTTATTACAACTTACCGAAATTTCTCAGCCATTTCAACTGATCATGCCCTCCAAATACACGACCAAGTTCATTACCGAATTTGAAATCTGTCACACGTCCTAAGTGGGTGTACTCGGTTGCTTTTACTCCTTCGTTACCTGAAAATATTTAAATAATTTATAACAGTACAATTGTTTAAAAAAACTGGTAAAAACACTCACATGACTTTCTTGTATTAATTTTGATAATGAACACATAACCTATGTTTAATCATGAGTAAACAATGTAAAATTAATAACATAATCTAATTTTAATCATAGTTAATCATAATTAAGTTTAGTGAATGACACAATATGAAAATCAACCTCTGTTCGACTTAAAAATGCGGCAAATCACTAATTGACGCTAAACTAAGCTCTGTAGCAAGAACTCCTTGCTACAATATTCCTAAGGCCACAATATTAAAAACCCCATTGTTTACAGATTTTGATCAAAGTACAAAAAATCACTCGTAAATGACGCTACAAGCGTTGTGGAAAAAATGTTTAAAATAAAAGTTTTACACCTCAACGAACTAGAGACTGCAGATGAAGGCGGAGCATAGTGCACTAGATCACAGCACAAAGCCAATTGACTTTTATTAATCGTATCATGAGTAAACAATGTCAATGAGTACATTGTCACGTAGTGGTCCCGCTGTGGATGACAGCCTAACAAAAAGTCAGCTGGAGTTCAGAGAACAGAGTGTGACATAGCGAAGGTGCAACCTCACAGCCGACCTCGACTGTTATTCGCTAGATCTCAGCTGCAGTCTTTAGTTCGTTGGGGTATAGGTAATTTTTACAACTTTTAGTATAGTATACACGCTTTTGCCATAAACTTTATATTAAGGCCAAAATCTAAAAAAAAAATATCACGAGAACGCAGCTCCCAAAGGATTTCAGCAAACAGAGTGGTATTCGACAGTGTTTTTCGCTCATATTATCTTGTAGAGAGTAAAATGTTTAGCAAATAAGGCAATTTAAAAAATAATGTAGGATCAGTTTTTGAGAAAATCGCAAAGAAATTAAAAATTGCACGAATAAATATTACTTCCGGTTGATCGATTTCGATAAAAATATTTGGGTCGGGTCCCCTAGTGGTACCTAACTTAAAATCAAAGTTTCTAATTCGTACAATATTCCGTTCTTGAGGTATTATTTTGTTCGCGCACAGATCAATCGATAAAATCATATTTTTTATGTTCAGGGGGCCTGGAAACGTGTATATCCTGTGAAAAATCGACATGAAAACAATACTTTCCTTCCCTATATATTATAAGGCAAGAAAAAGTAAAAATGAATTAATAGCAGTAGTAATATATGTGTAACTGTGTACCAATCCTGCATACCAATTTTTTGATATTTACTTACTCGTTCCCTGTATGAAATATGGAAAAAAGTGTGTGTGTGTACCCTCCATAAAGACTAAATGGTGTTTTTGTCAGTAGTTTGAAGTATTTGAGCGTCTTCAAGTTGTTCAGCACTTTCCATCTGATGACTCTTTAAGAATTTCCAAGTACTGGGTATTAGACAGTATTGAATGCTCAATAAACCATCACTACAATACCCGAAACAAGCATTTGGTTCTACTCTACAGAGTTTCCTCCGAATTATACTAAAGGCAATCGAGTTATTTAGCTCCTAATTTTTTTAAAATTTTATGCCTGTTGATATCAGAAAACTGCCGAACATCATAAAGTTTAAAAAGGTAGTCACTATGGGTTGCTTAGTCAAAATATACACGAAATCTATCGGATTTACTCCTTTTAATTTTTAACTGGTTCACTTACTGTACTTTTGGGTTATAAAAACTGACTTCGGCCCAAACAGGAAGCACTCACCAAGTCTACTCTAGATCATGGCTGTGCTGTAGTTAGCTAGGTTGATTCCCTGCACCATTATCAATTTGTTTCAATAGTAACTGCATTATGTAATATGTTCCTCTTGTTTTTGTTTATGTAATCTTTTAAATAGGAAATAAAATGTATCTATTTACTTTATTTAATGACATATCTGGAAATAACTTATGGGTTTTTTAGATTTGTAGGTGTGGAAAACAAAAATGTCCATGCCGAGCCCGTGTTTTGACTCTGCCGTATAACATGCGAACAGAATTATATCTTTTTGAAAGCTACATTTTTTTAGGTACAAGGAGTCATAAAACTGTGGTGATAAGTTGAAATTTGTGTATAAACACATACCATAACATTGCAATAAGGTTGGTTGCCTGTGACTTACCAAAATCAATGATTTCTTGATAGATAAACAGTTTACTGTTTGGTTTGAAATATGTGGAATTCAATCCGTCGAATTCACTGTATATTAATTCTAGGTGTTCTGTGTTCATATGTTTGACACCATCAACTCTGAAACATGTTCATTTTACCCATGAAAAAAATAATATAGAAAAATTGCCAATAGCAGCTTACCATCGTTTAATTTTATCTCATATTCGGTAACCGTATTAGTTTGGGGTAATTCATCACAGAGTAACGTGGAAAGAGTTTAAAATTAAGGAAAAAGCCGTTAGGTGTATGGTGAGAGTCAACCACTTAACCTCATGCAGATCATTATCTAAGGAGCTTCAATTGTTCACAGTTTCTTGTTACAGTTGTACATTGTTGTACAACAATTGTTCACAGTTTCATTGTACATCTTTGAAGTGATAATGTACGTTAAGCAAAACACCTTTTACAAAGTTTAAATGTCACTACAAAACACGTTTTGAAAAAAGTCATTGACGTGTCCCTTCAAAACTAATAAATCACACGAATCTAGAGGTACAAACATTGTTACGCCCACATCTACCTCAAAATCCAGAAAGAAGATTTAAAAGATGTTGGAAAACAGCGACGAGGATTTGCAACTGGGTGATTTCCTCGATCTAGACGAAAACAGGACATTTAACACGTACATCATAAATACGGCTGGTTATAAAAATATTCAGTTGTAGTTATTAAAAAAAGTAAAAAAATTGTATATTGGCCAGTGACTAGGAAGATCTGTGTATTTATGAAGATCTACGCTTTCCAACGGTGACAAAATTTTCGAATTAGGTTTAATAGTTTCTGAGATTACCTCTTCAAACAAAAAATCGTTAATTTTTTTTAAAAAAAGTCTTATGTTCTCAAATTCAAATGTATATAAACGTGAGAAAAATTATTTCTCTTTCAATTTGGTTTCCAGAAAAAGGTCTACTTCGTCAGCTTAATGTAAGTTGTCAGACACCCGGCTAAGAAAAAAGGCAGTAACTGCAAATTTCTCGATTTTGAGTTTTATAATATGTTGTGTTCTTATATTTTGGTCCACGAGGAATCTAGTAAACTAACTAAATAAAACCGTATCTACAACGGTTACTTAGAAATCGAGGTATTCAGAGGTCGTATCTACTACATGTTTTTGCCAGGCTTACAAAGGAAAAGAGCAGTATAAATATACAGATATACCTTGGACAATTCGAATTGGTACAAACAGCTTGTCTACTCTACTCTTCGCCCCTCGCCATGCAATGACGGTACAGTCATAAAAGTATACAAACGCTACTGCAATGTGTAACTCACGCACGATCACAACGCTTTGTTTTCACTGTTGTTATCAATAAATCTGTCAGACAGAATGATGTGACTAATTTGTGTCAAATAACGTTTTATGAAGTTCATTCCTCGTTGATTAGGATCTGTTAGTTAGCGGGAAATTTATAAGTAAAATTTATATCTTCAACACAAACTATATAAAACTATAACCTTTAACACCTAACTGGTAGAGATGGGATAAATAAAATAATAATTAGGCGAAGGCATTCGCTTAATCGTAGTAGCGAAAGTATAAGCAGAAAAATGATTACGATCTTGATAGGTATGAAAAAATACCTTAATTTAAGTTTAAGTTTTTAAAGTTCGTAGATGTCTCAGTCGAGTATTGGAAAAACGTTGTAATTATATATAGAAAAACGAAGATGAGTACTGGAAGTTGCAAGGGCCTCTCGAAAACGCAATTGAACGTTTCGACATAAATTTCGGAGAAGACAGTTCGGACTCCACAGAACATGGCGATGTAAATAAGTAATAGGGTGTAGTGCAGTGTAATATAAAATATAAATATTAATAGTTCAGTGTCGTAAAAACTTAAGTCGTGTTTTTACAAATGTTTAGTGCAAAGAAGAAGCATCAAACGTTGTTCAGGTAATGCTTGTACTATTATGATTTTTTAAATTTTTATTATATTTCCTGGGACATATATTTATATATACATATTTTAAAATGAGATAACTATTTGTATGTTTGTACATTGAAAAAAGTTGTAGGCATTTGCGTACATTGAAATTTGTAGGTTTTGTTGAAATAGGTTATGGATATACTTTATGCGGAACTGTGTGTACACGTAGACAAGAATTGCGCCAGTTCGAATTGTCGGCAGTATACTAAGGGACAAGGCAATACCTGCACTGTAGTTACAGCCTTCTTTCTTAGTATGCTACAGATACTGCTTTTTTACTGAGTAGAATTTGATACTGAATTCATTTACCTCTTTGTATATCACTGTCTATTAGTTATTAAAGTTCATCGGTTGTAGAAGTTTAAGGTTGCACCACCTTAAATATTGACCTGTAGGCGAATTCTTGAATATGGATTTTAAAAAAATAATAAAAAAAATTGGGCGCCAGCTCTAGCAGTAGAGCATGAGAAAATTAAATAAATAAAACTATGTTTCTTTGCATTCAACTAAAACATTTAATGCATCAATTATTAACAAACTTATCGTTAAATTACCCTAACCTACGTATTTTAAATATAGCCAACCTTTCCTGCCACGACTTTAATAAAACACAATACTTAAAAACCCCTTAATATATACAAAATTAATTTACCTCAAACTAAATATCTCTTTCTTCTCTTTCTTTCTTCTCTCACTAAATACCTCTTTCTTCTTTTTCTCGTTCTCATGGCCACCTCATATAATAAATTCTCCTTCTTAACTAACTGTTCCAAGCTGAATTCCCAATGGAACTTATATCGGTCTTCGATATCCGAAATCAGGAAACCTCTGGTCGACAAACCTCCCTCTCCTACGAACCCCGTTCAACCAACCTGGTATGTTTACTAAGCAAAAAAGCAGCACCTACTTTTTTCGTTTGTATTTATATAATTATACTACTGCTTAGTATTAAAGCAGTATCTGTTTCTTTAATTGTTGGAACTAACTTTTTTTAATTTTTAACTTAATGAAAGTTAAAAATCTTCCCTTTTTACCATATATATCATATCATGATGTTACATTTATAATTGTATTACGGCTGTCGAAAATACTTTAAAGCCATTTTCCCACACTTCAGCTTTTTGCACTTACTGCCTTCTTTCTTAGTAGGGCAGCACTGACCTTAGGTTTAGCTATATTTGCTGGTCTAAAAAACGAATTTGACCTATTAGATCTATTTTATTATGGAAATTGAATACTACCGGGTTTCGCAATAGCTGTGAAATTAATCGGAAAGTTTCTTGAAAATCGTTCTCAGTGTGTCGAGATAAATGGATCCAAAACTGGTTTATTTAAATCTAACTGGAAATCGTTTACTTGCTGAGTACTACAGAGGTATTCTTGGCCCACTAATGTTTCTTATATTTTATTAATTATTTTCCATATTTTCTATCAATTTCGTTATTTTACTGTTCACTGATGACATCACCATCATCAGTAAAAAGTACAGGAGCCGTTGAAACGGCAACTAATAACGTGGTAAACAGAATGTATAAATGCTTCTCTTGTAATAAATTCATTTTACCAAACTAACTATATTCAATTTTCCTGTACTGTACATTTAGCAACTCCGGTACCAAGTATCTATTTAAACGGAAATATTCTAAAAAACGTTACGGACAATAAGTGTCTTGGTTTTTATATAGATAATAAACAATAATATTTTATTAAACATTATTTCCTTTGTTTGCATACACTAAATATATTGTAATGAACAGCCAAACAAAAAAATATTTTTGTTTTGTTTGGCTGTTCGTTATATATTTAATATAATAATAATAATTTCTCTGGTCAAACAAAAACATTGACCAGAGGAAATTTTTCAGAAAAATGTACATTTACAGGTTAAATAAATTAAATTATTTTTTAAAATAATATAAACTAATGCAGAAACTATTTAATCTGTGCAATGATAAAAGAAAATTAATTGTAAACCATGACAACATTGCAATACCATGACAACAAATATCCTTGAATCTATTAAGTAAAACAAAAAAAATTATTGTTTTAATTAATAGCGTATATCATATTTTTAGTTTCATTTAATGAAACTTAAAATATGATTACTATATAAATACCTAGAAATTATCTTAAATGTAGAATATTATAAAATAAACTGGTGTGAAACACTCACACGACTTTCTCTTGTCAAAGCCAATAATGAACAATATAACCTAATAAGAAAAAAAACATTAGAAAAAACTAAATAACTAACCAACCTCAAAAAATATAACCTAATTTTAATCGTGAGTAAATGATGCAAAATGAAACCCAATCTTAGTTTTGCTTAATAATAAGGAATCACTCTTTCACGCTAAACTAGGCTCTGTAGAGTAAAATGCTTGAAATAAAAGTTGTAGATCTTTTAATTTTATATAAATTTGATTATATGCATCTTTGTCGTAAAATGGATACTACGGCCAAAATCTTAAAAATCGATTATTTTTACAGATTTTCATGAAAAAAACCTGAAAATCACTAATTACCGCTAAACTAAGCGTTATACAAAAAATGTTTGGAATGAAAGTAGTAGAATTTTCTACAATGAATAATTGTCTACAACTTTTATTATACGTATAAACTTTTGCACTAAAATGCATAGTAAGGCTGAAATTTAAAAAAAAACCATTTTTTTACGAGAGAACAGCCCCTCCAAGAGTTTCAGCAGACAACAGACAACATGGCACCTATCCTATCTTATAGAGCATAAAAAATGTAGTAAATGAGCCTTTTTTGAAATAATTGCAAAAAAGTGAAAAATGACCGAATAAACTAGCCTACTACTTCCGGTTGACCGATTTTGATAAAAATGTTTGTGTCGGGTCCGGTAGTAGTACCTAACTTAAGTTTCAAGTTTGAAAATCGTACGATGTTCCGTTCTTGAGACAATTTGTTCACACAGACACACAGAGACACAAACATCAGACATAACGAAGCTGGAATTCAAATGTACAATTATGGTAAAATTTAAGTATTAATTTAATGTACCAATTGTATTTTTTTAGTGAATATATTAGATTGTAAAGAAAACATTGTTTAAAATGTGTGTTAAAATAGTTTTTTTATTGTATATTACTGTAATTGACTATGTCTATTCCTTTTTTGGTCGCTGACAAAATAAAGATTTATTTATTTAATTTAAAATATAACTATTATGTTAACTAAATATTCCAAAATAACAGATGAATTGTGAAATAGAAAATAACTTATTTTCTAACCTGACCAAATTTATTAAAGGGATAAATATCAAGAAGGTATTTTTAAGGATACAAAGCGAATGGTATACAGAAAATTTTCAAAAGGTTGACAAATAATAAATTTAGTCCCTTTCCCCATTCTTGACTGAACACAAAAGAGTCCTGAGTTAAATGATTTTGTTCAGTGACCTTTAAATAAACATTGTTGTGTCCCACAATATTATTTTGTAAACAAAAGGTAATAATTTTGAATAAAATATACCTTTAATTCGTTATACAATACCATTCGGTGCGGGCGCGCGTTAACCTGGATTTTATATTGGACTTTTACTAAAATATAGGTTAGTGTCGTCCACATACGGTAGATACTGGGTGTTCAAAAAATCACTGTGATTGTTTATACCTTATGATGCCAGAAAGTGGCGGTTATTCAAGATCTTTCTTTAGTCTATTCGCCGAGTCTGGAGACATGCAGTAAACAAATAGATCACGTGATTACTGTTGATTGAATGCATAACCAAGGTAATTATGCGTTTTTCTAACACCAGTCTTTGTTGCATTATCCCTAGAGTAATATACAGTGCGGGTTATTTTTAAGAACATAGATCATGAAAATTTGTTAAATTTTCAGAAGAAAAGAGAGGAACTATTTTTACGTAAGCGCGGTTCATTATCCAATAGCTTGCATCAGTTAGGCAATCGGCAGTACAAATATCACGTGAACAACGCATGTATTTGTTGATGCATGTCTCTAGACTCGGTGAATTCAGTATTGTTTAAGTACTGTCTGTCTACATCTTGATGGTCTCCCGCAGAGAGGAGCAAAATTGGCCCGCTACTGCCTTCTCAGTAACATTTCATTTTGTACTACTACTAACTAGTACACTGGAATTGGTATATAATGAAGTGTTATTGAGAAGGCTAGTAGCGGGCCGATTCCGCTCCTCTCTGCGGCAGGCCATCAAGTTATAGACAGGCAGTAGTTGGACATGCAGCTGAGCCGCAGGCATCTGATGTACTACTCGACTGTAAAACATTGACCCTTCCAATATAATGTTTGTAATACCTATTTTACGCTTCATACTCATTAATGTAGTAATGTATTAATTAAAAATAACGAACTGCGTACGTTTGTTGATACAATTTTATCAACAATAAGCAAAATATGTTTACAAAACGACATGATGGTTTTGGGACGCAATGACTTCCCCGTCCAGTCTACCGTAGCCACTACATGGTCACGCGCACAGCTATTGTTCTCTCTATTGTAATGTGAGATAGATCATAAATCCTTATCATATATCCTTATACCTAAATCAAAGTACATGGTGTTTCAAAAAAGACGACTCGTTTTTAGAACACTTGAATGTAGTACCCTGTTGTTGTTTAGGTCATCAGCCAAAAGGCTGGTTTGAACCCGTAGAGGTTTTACTAAGTAAAACGAGGAGTGAGGTGGTTTACAATTGCCTTCCTCACTGAGTGGAAAAGTATGCTTATCAGCATGCCGGGCCCTCTGAAAAGCACATATTTTCCACTCTACAAATGACACCTTCACTTCATTCACCACAGGGTCTGGCTGTATAGTGAAATTCATTACTTTCAGAGGAGGTAACTCTGACTAGTGTCTTTAACACCTCTAACTCTTCTGTTCTTAAATGATTCAGTCATTTAATTGGCTGACCATGTGATAAGAAACAGAACTATTTATTTTAGCCCTGCAATGAACAGATTGAGTGCAAATAATCTGACACTCCACCTGTTTATTATGGGCAGGTAGTACCCTATATAAAATATTGTGTCACTTAAGCTAAGGTCCTTTCGGAATCTGCTAATGATCTATAGGTACTAATATTGTAAAGACAAAGCGTTTTTTTATGCAGGATAAATTCCAAAACTACTGAACGAATTTTCATAATATTTTGACAGTATATTCGTATTTATATTCACAGCAACATTTTATTTTTACATTTTCAAAAATGATATCCCTAAGGGCCTTAATGCAGATTTTCCTAAATATGAATGTGTGTGTGTGTGTGTACATGTGAGTACGTATTGCTGTTGAAGTAGATGAAGGGGTTTGATGAAGATGAGAGACGTACGCGGGGGAAATTATCCAAACGCCGTCGTTTTGTGTGTGTGTGTGTGTGTGTGTGTGTACATTGGACTTTAGTCAATCTAGCTGATACACAATATCTGCTACACATTTAAAAAAAATTGATTAGGCCCTACACATGTTTCGCGTGCGAAGCCGCGCGGGGCATCCTAGTAAATAATAAAACTCCTTTAAACTTAAAACAATTATTCATTTACACGCTTAATAAAAATTCAATTTAAAATTTAAAAAACCCCTGACAAAAATACCTTTAAAAAGAAAAAATATACGTGTTGGCCCATTAGGATTAACTTCGTCACGTTGGGGTTCCTCTAAGTAATGCAACTAAGTTCTATTTTGTTACTTAGCGGTCCCCCCAACGCAACAACATCAATCCTAATGGGCCAATACATTTATTTTAATTTTTAATTTTTAGAGGTTTTATTTCGGGTTTTTTAAATTTAATTTTTATTTAATACTTTTTAAACTTATCCTGGTATAAATTATTTTTACAGATTTTCACGAAAAAAATAAAACAAAAAATCAGTAATTGTCCCTAAACTAAACGTACAAAAAAAAATGTTTGAACTAAAGATGGTTTTTAAATGTTCTAAAACTTCAATTATATACACTTTTGCCCTAGAATGGACATTAAGACCGCAATAATTTAAAAACATTTTTTTTCAATGAGAGCACAGGCCTCCCAGATTTTCAGCAGACATGGCGCATATCCCATTTTGTAGAGCATTAAAAAGTAGTAAATAATGCATTTTTTTTTTAAATTCGTAGAAGCCGTTTTTGAGAAAATTGTACGAATAAACTACTACTTACGGTTGACCGATTTTGATGAATCGTAGCTAAAAACACTCTCGATTTAGTCACCTTTTAAACAAAGAAAACTAAATCAGAATCGGTTTATCCGTTTAGGAGATACGATGCCACAGACATAGGAGATAGATACACAGATAAACACGTTAAACTTATAACACCCCTCTTTTTCAGTCGTGGGTAAAAAATTACAAATAATTATTAAGCGTTAATTAAACTTGATTATAAATAAGATAATGTTTCTGAACAATCTAAACTATGGTTTACCCTGTCCACAAACACAAGCGTGACACCACACGCACTATTAACGTAATTTTGAACCGGTCCCGTAACGGCACAATTTCGAAACGTCGCAACAACACTAGAATAGGTTTTCGATTTAATGGTCTCGCATTCACCATGGCTCGAATTTAACGTCACTCATTTGAGAGAAGAAAAATTTCACCCCTATCGCTTAACGTCACTTTCTTTCTTGTGAGTTTTGATTGGATAGTACATACTTCTACGTTAATCCATAAATACGGCAGCACTTGCTCTTATATTCACTTATATTCACTTCGGCCATTTCTTTTGATTAAGTGGTAATTATTCTCCTGAGACTATGTATAAAAAAGTAATAAATAAACTTAAACGGACTACCATCGAGGATAAACTTCATATAATTGGACAACTAGATAAAGGAGCTATTTTCTCGTATATAAGGCAAGAGAAAGTAAAAATAGACACATGTGTAAATAATAGTTTCTAGTGCAAATATTTGACGGATAATTCCTCAGAACTCTTCAAAAGGCTATAAGAGAAAATTAAGACGAAAATTTGGATTAAACTTTTAAAAATTCAGTTCAGGTTTATTTAAAATTGATATTACCTGATACCAGCGATTCCAATATCGATTAGCTTGTTGATAAATTCTATGATTTTTGCACGCACATTTGGTACCCCTTCATTTAAATCATGGTAACCTTGATTTTGACAACGACGTACCTGTATTAGAATAAAAATTTACAATCTTATAAACTCTGGTTTGTAACACTCACACAACTTTCTCGTACCAATGTAAATAATGAAAAACATAAATGATTAATCATGAGTGGATGACACTAAATATCAATCTCAGTTGATAAATGCAAAAATGGTAATCACTAATTGACGCTAAACTAGAAACACGAGAAGAAAATGCTTCAAATAAAAGTTTTAGATTTTTTTTATTTCTATAATACTGAGTACCGGTTTACCGAGCTTCGCTTGGTTGCAGTTTATATGATCGATATCCGAAAAGTACTGATCAATAGCTCTAATAAAAATGAGGTTCATCAACTCTAAAAAAGCGAGTCATTTCTATAATGTATTTTTTTATTGTTTTGCGAAGCCAAAATAGTGGGGAAATCTTTTTTAGACAACCTTCAATTACAATAATTAATGTAACTCACGAATAACAGTAGACTACAAATTTTGTATAACAATAATAAAATATTTAATACTTAAGTAATTAGAACAAATAATATAAAATAGTATTAAAATTAAACTAATATTAAATTAATCGCCGTAGAAAATAATTATTGAAATGAAGTTTTAGGTTTTTAATTTTCTATATCGTTAATTGTGTAAATATTTGTCATTAAATGAAAGTATTAAGGCTATAGTCTTTAAGAAAAAACACTTCTATTGTCAAAATCATAGCCGCTCACGGGTTTAGCAGATATTCCGCTTATCCAAGTCTGTAGAACAGAAACTATAGTAAATGTCACGATTTAGAACAAAATCGTTTTTGAAATAATTACAAAAGAGTGAAAAATCACACTAATAAACTACTATTTCTGGTTGACCGATTTTCTTTCCTGAGAGCGTAATCTTAAAGAAAATCAGGTTTTACCAAAACAGCATAGCCCCCACGAATTTCATCAGATATGCCACTTACCCTATCATTTAGAGCTTAAAAAATATTGTAAATGAGGCGATTTAAATAAAAATCGTTGGAGCCGATTTTAAGGAAATAGCAAAATAGTGAAAATTTTGCACAGTTATACTGCTATTGATGGTTGACCGATTTTGATGTAAATATTTTCGTCTGTCCACTTATAACGGGTATTTTATTAAGAACGCAACCCTGATTATAAGAAGATAGAAGTAATACATCGGTAAATTTTCGGTCCCCCAATCGGTATGTTGGAAACAGTGTACTCAAGGCCAACTACCTGAGACAGTTAAAATGTTCCAGTCAAGCATTAGTGCGGTGACAGCAGTCATTTCGTTATATTGTGTCAGCAATGGTTTTTTCCAAGGAAGAACGCGTGTTTATTGTAGAGACTTACATAGCGAGTAAATCTTACCAATGTGTGCAAGATAAATTTCAGTAGAAATTTCCCCGTTCTGCCAATCCGAATAAATCATCAATATTGCGTTTGATAAATAAATTCCGTAGAACTGGGAGTGTACTCGATGAGAAACCACCTCGCCAGCCAACAAAGTTAACCGCGGAAGTTCTCGAAGATTTGAAAAATCGTTTGACTGAATCACCTAAAAAATCGCTTAGAAGATTATCATCGCAAGCTGGGCTAACAATAACTAGGTACTGTTTTCAGAGCTACGAAAAAGTTACATTTGCATCCTTATCGCGTTGGCGTAACTCATGAACTGAAAGCTAGACCATCAGAAACGATTAAAATATTGTCGGTGGTTTCGATCTTTGGTTGAAGAAAATGGTATTCAATTGTTGGATCATTTTTATTTTAGTGATGAGGATTGGTTTCATTTAGATGGCTTTGTGAATAGTCAAAACTGTAGAATATGGAGTGCAACAAATTCTCATGCTTTCCATGAAAAAGTATTGCACTCACGTAAAATTGGTGTTTGGTGTGCAATTTCCCGCCGCCTTATAATAGGGCCGTTATTTTTACCAGTATTGTAGACATTGAGTTTATAGTGATTTAATCCAACAGTTCATTTCATTGTTGAACTTGGACGACGGAAATTGTTGGTTTCAACAGGACAACGCTATATGTCATACTGGAAATGAAACGCTAGCAATGCTACGGAAATTTTTTAATCACCGCTTAGTATCGAAAGATTTGTGGCCTCCGAGATCCCCAGATCTTACACCAGCAGACTTTTTCCTATGGGGTTCTTTAAAAGGTGAAGTTTACAAAAACAACCCTCATACGATCGATGAATTAAAAACTAACATTACAAGTGCGATTTCAACCATTAGTGAACAGACTTTAAGAAAAGTTACTGCAAATGTCATTAAACGAATTCGTATCTAGGTATTGAAGTTGCAGGAAATCACTTCGAACATCTACTGTAAACATAAAAGGTTAAATTCATTGCAATTTGCTATTCATATGTAAAATAATAATTTAGATTAATTAATAATTTGTAAAGTACGGAAAATAAAAATATGCCGTAGATTGTGGCTTTTAACGTAGGGTTGCGTTCTTAATAAAACACCCTGTGGTATCTAACTTAAATTCCAAGTTGCAACTTTGTACGATATTCCGTTCTTGAGTTATTTTTTCACACATAGACCAAACAGAAAAAACTTGTTTTTTGGGTTCACGAAGCCTTAAGACGTGTATTTCCGGTGAAAACTCGAATTAAAAAAAATTGAGATGAATACAGTAATTTCCTTGTCTACATATTCATGTAGTAAACATACTCAAAAAAGTTTTATCGTGTATTTAACAAACCTCATCTCGGTTTTTGTAGTTTTTGATTGAACAAGTCTCGTGGAAATCAGGTTTTGAAAAACCGACATCTGGGTAAGATTTTTCTTCTAAATTTGCTATGGAACCTCCCACACCTTTTGGGTTAGAACTATCACCGGCCATATGACTTATGATCACATCCACATATGTCCTGAAATTCAAAAACATTTTAGACACAAAATTTTATAATAGTACGAAATGCTTTGGAAATCTTTATAGATAGGCTACATAAATAATTAACACATATCAGAGTGCGTAAAAAGTTCTACTTTTCATTTTTTTAAAAACTGTTTCTCACAGGCTAATATGACTTAAAACTGTTTACAAATTGAGCTTTTAAATTTTGAAATAAAGTAAATTTTAGAGATAGACAATAATTATTTGTTCATCTGTTTACAAATTTTGAGTTAATTTAAAAACGAAATTAATCCACCTGTAATATTTTCTTAAAAATCTGGCGTAAAACACTCACATGACTTTTTCTTGCCAATGTAACTAATGAACAATATAACGTAGATTTAATCATGACTAAACAATGTAGGTAATATGAAAAACATTAAGTAGGCTATTGAGGAGCTGTGTTTGTTACAAATCTTACTTAGCGATTTGTGCAGGATTTGAATAAAAATATAAACATCTAAAATAGGAAATGGCTGCCTCCGTGGAGTAAAAGTTTGCACGCTAGCCTATCAAGCGGAGGTCCCGGGTTTGATTCCCGGCTAGGATCTGGAAATTATTACGTGCCAAAACCCACCACTCCATAAAAAAGTAAGCATTGTCCTATAAAAATAATATAACCTCAAAACTGGAACGTCACGTGGTGTATTTGTGTGTCTTATATCCCACCGTTGTTCCCCCAAGGATGAACCAATTTTGATTTAGTTTTTGTTTGTTTGTAAGATGACTTGATAATGTTTCATTAAGTGGTGTTTCACTAATAAAAGCGTACGTCAATAGAAAAACGATAACCTCAAAACTCGATCGTCGATGATGGTGTTTAATGCATTTTAATGTCTCCTATATGCTGTAAATAAAGTCATGTGGACTAATATGATTGCCAACATCCACAGAGGATAGGCACCAACAGAAGAAGAATGTCTACTAGTAATAAATAAAGTTTAAGGGGGGAGTCTACCTTAATTTTTAATTTTTTACTGATACTCAGAAGCAATAAACTTTTTAGCACTATAAAACAGAATGCTATGTGTAATAGCATTTAAAAAAGTATTCTTAGTTTAAAAAATATTTTCCCTCACCCCTAAAATAAACCAAAATGGCGGATTTTAGTGCAATCTTAGAACGAATATATCTTTTAAATCATTTAATTAAATTTATTTAAAGTTATGTCAAATTAAAGCGAAAATTATGCTTTGCGATCTGTAAGAAGTCTTTTTTTTAATCATGAGTGGAATGATGCAAAATGAAAACCAACCTTACTTTGGCTTAATAATACGGAAATCACACTTTGACACTAAACTGAGCTCTGTAGAGACAAATGCTTAAAATAAAAGTTGCAGATTTTTTAATTCCTTATAAATGTTATTTATACACTTTTGTAGTAAAATGAACACTAAGGCCGAAATCTTAAAAAAACTGTTTTCCAGATTTTCATAAAAAAACAACAGAAAATTACTAATTTCTGCTAAACTAAGCGTTATAAAAAAAATTTTGAAATAAAAGTTTTAGATTTTTAAGTTTGCTACAACTTTAAGTATATACACTTTTAGACTAAAATGCATATTAAGACCGCAATCTTAAAAAAACATTTTTTGTAAGAGAGCACAGCCTTCTCAAGAATTTTAGCAGACATAGCCCTATCTTGTAGAGCATAACAAAATGTAGTGAATAAGGCGGTTTTTAAAAAAATCGTAGGAACTGATTTTGAGAAAATCGCAAAAAACGAAAAATTACACGAATAAACTACTAGACTACTTTTGGTTAACCGTTTTTCATGAAAATATTCTTATCGGGTCCTTTCAAGTTTCAACTTCGTACAATGAGCTGTTCTTGAAATATTTTGTTTACACAAACACAAACACACACACACACACACACACACACACACACACACACACACACACACACACACACACACACACACACACACACACACACACACACACACACACACACACAGACACACTCATAGACCAATCGCTAGAAACATGTTTTTTGAGTTCCAGGGGTCTGAAAACGTGTATATTCGGTAAAAACTCGACTTTGAAAAATCGACATGAAAACAATACTTTCCTTCCTATATATTCATACTGGCAAGAGAAAGTAAAAAACTACCTGAATTGAAAAAAGTGGGTCCTGCACTATGATAACTTAGAGCCGCACAAGTACATGAAGTTATATGCCACCATGTAGTACTCGGCAAGCAAACAAATCACTGTTATTCCTCTCGCAGACTATAGTCCTGACTTTGCCCCATGCGACTTTTAGCTTTTTCCGATACTCAAAGAAACATTTATGCGTCAAGTGATTCAAGATAATGGATGGAATCAAAAATACTGTTTTAAGAATTTTCAAGACTATTCCGGAAGAAAAGTTCTCCAAGAGAATTCTTCAAGAATGAAAGAAACGCATTAGCTGTTGCAAGCATAACCAAAACGATGGACAATACTTTGAACAAAGTTAACCATGAGTCCTCAGAAGACTACGACAAACTGAAAAATTTGTAAGTTTGCTGCAAATTATGTTACTTTTTGTGTTAAATAAAATGATTTTAAAATCCGGAGCGTGCTGTTTAACTCCTTTCACAAAAAAATCATCAATCAGTGAATTCTTCACCAATTAAGCTAATTCAGGACTCTAGCGATGGCTAATGAGTTACTTAAGAGATCTAAACTGGCCTTATCCCTCCAACTAACGTCGTTTGCTCCTACGAATGTCACTCTCAGTTTTTTGGGACACTCTTTGTCAATTAAATATCTCATATTTACCTGACACCCACATCATTACAACGTTTAACCATGTCTCGAAATTGTTCTTCATTACCAGATCTGGTTATTATTTTATATGAGATTAAATGATACCTCTCAATCCACGGTCTCCCTTCCAGAATTGAATTCTCAGTTACTGGTGATACCTGAAATATTTTTAAGTCAATATGAATACAGTCGACTCCGATTTGAGTGAACCATTTAAACCACCGAGAACCAATGTATTTGAATCATTACAAGTAAGAAACCTTGTGTGAAACACTTACATGACTTTCATTTGCCTATGTAAATAATGAAACATTAATTTTTATTGTGTTTTAAAATCTTTTTAGATTTAATCATGAGTGAATGCCACTAAATGAAAATCAAACACTGTAGGACTTAAAAATACGAACAATCACTAATTGACGCTAACCAGCGTAGAAACGTTTTTATATAAAACAATTGTCGATTTTTTACTTTCTCTTGTCCTATAGCCTATGAATATATAGGAAAGGAAAGTATTGTTTTCATGTCAATTTTTCTAAATCGAGTTTTCGCAGAATATATACTACACGCTTTCAGGCCCTTTGAACTTAAAAATATATTTTTTAACGTTTGGTCTGTGTATCTGAACAAAATATCAGAAAAACGGAATAGCGTACGAAGTTGAAACTTGAAACTCAAGTTAGGTACCACTAACGAACCTGACATATACATTTGCACCAAAATTGGTCAACCGGAAGTAGTAGTTTATTCATGCGATTTTCACTTATTGTAATTTTCTCAAAAACGATTTTTTTAAAATCGCCTCATTTACTATATTTACTCGTATTATTTTCTACAAGATAGGGTAAGCGCAATGTCTGATGAAATTCCTGGGGAGGCTGTGCTCTCGTGGTAAAAAATTTTTTTTTTTTATTTAAGATTGTGGCCGTAATATGCATTTTAACGCAAAAGTGTATATAAATTAAGGTGTAGGAAATTAAAAGACCTACAACTTTAATTTTTACATTCATTTCTACAATGACTAGTTTAGCGTCAGATAATTATTTTCTGTATCCTGTTCATTAATTTGGTAAAAATTGGGAATTTTTACGATTGCGGCTTTAGTATGCATTTTACGATAAAAGCATATCAATTAAAAGTTATAGGAAATTAAAAATCCTACAACTTTCATCTCACACTTTGTTTTCTACAGAGATTAGTTTAGCGTCAATTAGTGATTTACTGTATTTTTAAGTCGAACAGAGGTTGATTTTCATTTCCACCATTCATTCACGATTAAAATTAGGTTATATAATTCATTATTTACATTGGCATGAGAGAGTCGTGTGAGTGTTTCACTTTAGATATTTTAATTAAAACTTAAAAATTAAGTTTATGCCTACTTATGTAAATTTATTATTAATAAATTCATTTACAGTTATAAATTTAGATTTTGAAATTGTAATTAAGAAAAACTAGCCACATTCTAAGCATAGTAGTTGTGTGCTAGCCTACAACGCGGAGGTCCCGGTTTCGATTTCCATCCTGGCTAGGTTCTGGAAATGATTTCAAGTAAACATCTGCTGTTAAAGTTAGATGTATACCGTAGTGGCTAATAACGAAGCTTTTGATGCAATTCCGAATAACCTAAAAAAAGAGTAACTTAGTACTGTACCTTTTTTTTGGTTTTACATCTGACTGTTTTGCAATTTCTGCTAGCGCAGACGGTGAGAAGGATGATATATGAAAGTGAGTGATGAAAAAATTCCAGACTTGGCCAGGAATCGAACCAGGAACCCCGGCGTCGAAGCCAGTTGCGCTAACCACTACGACAACACGACGGCCGGTATTGCAACAATATTTGTAAGGAATTGTTGCATTTGAACTTGTTTTTATTTAATAATTTTCTTCTTTTATATCACTGCAAGTTAAAACATGTTGTGTGAAACAGTCCACGATTTTCTCTTTCTATAATGTAGATGAACAATGAACAATAAAACCTATTTCAATCATGAGTAAACATTGCTGTTGTTGTTTAGGTCATCAGCCGAAAAGCTGGTTTGAACATCTAGAGGCTTTGCTAAGTAAAACGAAGAGTGAGGTGGTTTACAATTACCTTCCTCACTGAGGGAAAAGTATTCTTATCAGCATGCCAGGTCTTCCAGCCTCAGTATCAGGGTCTGGCTGTGTAATGAAATTCATTACTCTCAGAGGAGATAACTCTTGACTAATGTCTTTTACACCTCTACGTCTTCAGTTCTTTAATGCTTCAGTCATATAATTGGCTGACCATTTGATAAGAAACAGAACTATTTTATGTAGCTCTGGAACTAGAAGATCGATTGCAAATAATTTAACACTCTACCTGCCTGTTATGGGTAAAGAATAACAATATAATATAAAAGATATAACTTAATTTTTATCATGACTTAATAACGAAAAATCAATATCAACCTTTGTAGAACTTAAAAATATGGATAATCACTAATTGCCTTTAAACTAGGCTCTGTAGAGAAAGTTCGTGAAATAAAAATTGTGGGGTTTTTAATTTCCTATAAGTTAAGTAGTGTCCTTATGTCGTAAAGTGCGCACTAAGACCCTAATCTTAAAACTTTCAATTTTATCGATTTTGATGAGCAAAACGAAGAAAACCATTAATTAACGCTAAACTAAGCATTGTAGAAAAATATGTTTGAAGTAAAAGTTGTAGGTTTTTTAATTTTCTATAACTTTAGTTAGTATAAATAGGTCTACTATATCGTAAAATGCGTACTAAGGCCACAATATTAATAATTTAAAATTTTAGTTTTACCGATTCTGAAGAGCAAAACAAAGAAATTTATTTATTAACTAATGCTAAACTACTTTGTAGAAAATTATATTTAAAATAAATTTTGTAGGGTTTTTAATTTTTTATAACTTTATTTATACACTTTTGCCCTAATCTGCATATTGCGTCATATTTTCATTTTACGTCATTCTTGATTAAAATTAGGTTATGTTTTTCATTTTTCATTCTTTACAAATGATTATAGGTTATACCTGCTCTTTATCTACATTGGAAAGTGAAAGCCGTGTGAGTGATTCAACCAAATTTTTTTCTAAACGGTACTTACCAGAATTCCTCCATATCCATATTTGGATAAAAATAATTCACATTCTTTAGCAATATCGGTAAATTTCCATTCGAACATTTCAACTATACCAGACCTTCCCGATACGAAATGCGGATTTTTCGTGTTCCCATCCATCTGGAAACACATAATTGAAAAATGTCTAATATACAGAGATGATGACATCCATAAAAGCATAATCCATTTTAAAATCATCTTTAAATTCATCAACCTAAAAGACCTTTTCACTCATTTATTTAGAATCAACTAAACTTTCACTGATATTAAATTCGTGTAATTTTGCATTTAATTAATTACTTGTTGTAATTATAGAAAACCAATGGTTTGGAAATAGATTAATTAGTCTCGTTAGAGCACAGAAGGTTTTGTTTGAGGCCTGAAGGTTGACTAACGGATCAGCTGTGTTGCGCAGAATTAATTTCCTTTAGACTTTCGCATATGTTTCTATCTTATTCATAAAATGACTATTGGCTTTCCCCACTCCAAAAACTATCGTATTGCTATAAAAACTGTAACGTCACCTAACTAGTCTGGGCCACAAACAAAACCTTACGTACTCTAATTATTTAATTTAAAATTTTATTTAAATTTAATTTACTTGCCATTGTATCATATAATCGTTAACCAGATTGTCTTTAAAAGTCGAGATCATACTCTAGGACGTAATTGATTACGTTAAAATAAGAAAAATTCTGGTATGAAACATATACACACACGACTTTCTCTTGCTAATATAAATAATACAAAACTTATCTAATTTTAATCATGAGTGAGTTATACTTAATAGATAACAACGGCTATCGGCTTTAAAAATACGGAAAATTACTAATTGACACTAAACTAAGCTCTGTAAAATTAATTCTTGAAATAAAAGTTGAAGGGTTTTACTTTCTCTTGCCCTATATGATTATAAAATGGGGAAGGAACTATTGTTTTCATGTCGATTTTTCGAAATTATGTTTTTACCGGAAATACACGTTTTCAGGCCCCCTGAACCCAAAAATCATGATTTTGGTGATTAGTATGTCTGTGAACAAAATATCTTAAGAACGGATAGCGTACGAAATCAAAACTTAGAACTGAAATTAGATACCAATAAAGGACCCGACACAAACATTTTTATCAAAATCAGTTTACCAGACGTATTATTCGTACAATTTTTCATTTTTTTATGATTTTCTCAAAAACGGCTAAGAATTTTTAAAAAATCGCCTCATTTACTACAATTTTATGCTCTACAAAAAAGGGTAAATATAAATAGATAGGTCTACTGAAATTCTTGGGGAGCCGTCTTCTCGTGGTAAATATTTATTTTTTAAGATTATGACATTAATATGAATTTTAGGGCAAAAGCGTATATAATCAAAGTTGTAGAAAATTAGAAACCTAGAACTTGTATCTCAAACACTTTTTTCTACAGAGCTTAGTTTAGCATCAACTAGTAATTTTCAGTATTTCTGAGGGGGCACGTATCACAAAATTAGAAAAATTATGTTTTTGTTTTTTGATGAATAGTTCCTCTAAAAATGGTGTAAATATTATAATTCTACGATTATTAATAATTTTAAAATATTTTCTCGTTAACCTCTACAGCTGGTGCAATTTCTGACACCGAAACGAAAAAATAGCTGTTTCCGAAAATTAAGTTTTTTACCAGATTTGTATATATTTCTCAGGGCCTACTAAAGATAATTAAATGAATTTTTGTTTGTTTGAAAGATCCTTTTATTTTGCTTTTTATGAGCGTTTAGAAATATAAATTTGTTAAAAATTAATTCTTTATTAAATTTTAAAATTATCCCCAAAAGGTAAGATTTTAAAAAAAAATTAAAAAAAATTCACTTTATCAATTTAAACTTTTCTTATGCCCTAAATGTGCACAAGCGAATGATCAAAAAGGCAAAAAATGATTGTCTCCCTTACGTAGTTCCTGAGAAAAAGGTACAAACATTAATATTGTGAAGTATAAAAATATGACCCCTTAATCGAAGAGAGGGTGGTTCTCATTATATAACTTCATTCACTCAAAATGAAAATTTGGTTATAATTTTATATGGTTTATAATTAAATATAGGTTATATTGTTTATTATTTACATTGACAAGAGTAAGTCGTGTGAGTGTTTCACATCAAATTATTTGTGGAACGTTTTGTGTAGTTTTGGGCGTACCTGCTTTACTTATTCGTGTTGGCCAAATTCCTCTAGCTATGAAGAGTATTCGTCGCCGAGATCGTAGTACCGCTACTAGGAATTGGCGTCATACGTCAGTCTCCCTTATGACGCACATTGCAGCGGGCGCATCCTTCCAAAAATCCATATCACCAGACCGATTGAAGGGAAGGGTTAACCCCCACTATTTTTATAGGGTAAGTCCTGTGTGGTCTAAGGCAATACCCATGTTGCTTCATACCATGTTGGGCAATTTCCCTCAGCCGTGTTTGATGTGTGGCAAGCTAGATTGTAGTGCCACGAAAGGGTAACGTATGGCACTCTTCCATACAGAAATGTACGAACAGCCGTGTCAATTTGTCGCAAATGCCTTGTGGCGAGCCGGGTATAGCATAGACGTACCGCCGTTTTATAGGTTCGCTCTGTCTGGTCAGTTCTTACCCAACCGTCCTACCCCCACCACGACTCCTCGACATCTAGGTTGAAAACCTTTGTTCCACATTGGGCCGAGAATAGTTTACTATTCAGCTGCACTAGTATCCCAAAGAGGCCAAACCCAAACAAATGGGTAAGCAGCAGGGCATCCCACTCACCTTAGTACCTGTATAGACCGGATTCCTCCAACCATGGTGATGGGTGACCGCCGAGTTCATCACGCCTTTATGTCGAAGAAGGTGTACAGGTTACTCCACCACATGTCCATATGACGGACGGATTCATTTGCTGCGAAGAGCCACAACGGTGAGCCGGGTATAAGGTATCACCAACGACCGTTAATTGAGGGACACCTGTATGGTCTGGGGCGTACCTGTGTTATTTACTAGTGTCAGTCAGGATAACCTGAGCCATGTTGGATTAATCGCCGTCGAGAACGTATCACTACCTCCGAAGAGGGAGCCGTACGATAACTCTCTCAAAGTTGGCCGAGTTCCTCAGCCGCATGACGGGTAACAGTCGAGGTCATCGCGCCACTACCCTGGGTGTCGCATCCCACTCAAAGGTGCAACACTTGCACATTACGGGATGGTGCTGTCATAACCCACGGGGAGAGTGTCTCCCCGAGAAGCACACAGGGCGTAATGTCGCACCACCAACCGCTTCTAGGTACGTCCTGTGTGTGGTCTGGGGTGTACATGCTTTAATAATAACAATTTCTCTGGTCAAATAAAACCGCTGACCAGAGAAGTTTATTTATAACAAGAAAATACAAGCTCATCTTATCATTTTACATTTTAAACATTATAAATAGGGTAAATTGATCAAAAACAATACAACGATACCCCACTATAGTAACCTATTTGTGTCAGCGTATCTACCAGGTAAGAAAAAAATTTGCTAAATCTATTATATTTTTTAATGAATAAATTACAATGCTACATAGTAATGCTGATCCAGAACAAAATAATAACACAAAAGAAAACTATTAACCTATAAAACAATTGATACTATATAATAAAAATTATTAAACCATTACAAATTTAGAACTTACATTTGTAAGTAGTATTTTCATTTACATTTATTAATAACTAACGAAATTATCAAAATAAGCAATTAAATGTTACAATAATATGTAATGAAGTACAAAAACTTAATAATTTGATGATACTATATAAATTATATTAAAACATAATACAATCTTAACCTTAATGAACCATTAAACTTCTAATTCTTAATTGATTAATATATTTCATTTATTAATAAGAGAAAACACAGAATAAGGCTAGCGGACACTCTTGAAATGTCGCACCACCCACTAGTCTCTCGCTGCCGGTCATGCCTAGCACCAATAACCTTATTTAATAGTATTGCCCAGATTCCTAAAGCCACATTTTGACTACTGCTACAGTAGTAGCAACAGTAGCAGTACTACAGTAGTATTTCAGTACAGTTTCCTACAGTAGTAGTACAGTAGCAGCAGTAGAAAGCGCTACGCCTTCGAGCTCACTTTGATGGTTTACACCTGCTTGCAGAGTTCTCCCCATGTTGACTGAGTCCCAGCCACCGAGATCACCCGTACCATCCAAAGAGGGTAGCGGGAGTCACTCTTCCATACTTGTTCATTACGGATTACAACATCTATTCATCCCGTAGTGGCTACGAAAGGTGCATAATCAACCCAGTAATGGAACCGGGTATAAGGTAACCAGTTATGCCCGTTTTAAAAGGTACGTCCTGCGTGTTCTGGTGGGGGGGGGCGTACCTGAGTTTTTTTACTAGTGTTAGATGCCTTCATATCACGGGGACTACAGTAGTCACCGCCGAACCAAGCTGTGTCCAGCTGCTGCCGGACTCTCCTACGCAACCGTTTACATTGACTACATCCATTCACCTCGAAATGCTACAGAGGTGAGCCGAATGAAGGGTAGCTGCACCGCCCTTTTATGGGTCTGGTCTGTCTGGTGCTTACCCCATTGATGACAGAAATAATCCTTAGCTATGTACCGGAGCAATTCTATTTATAAATTTAATTGAAATCAAACGAATTATTGTTTTGAATACCAATCTTCGAACAGATTTTCCCATCGCGTTACATTATTTGCGATTCGTACTTCTTGAATTACTATCTAATTTTCTTAACATCCAATCCGATCCAAGCAAACATCTGAAGCAATCGGCCGCTGCTGATTTCAATTAGTTAAATTAAACAAAATAGTTATTTGTTGAAACACAATTCCCTTGTCTAAATAATAGACTAGCGCAACGAGGGATTTAATTATACGTCTTGGGAAATTTTAATCTATCTCGTTGGTATTACTGCTTTTGTTATATTCCAATATCTACATCATTTATACTTTATAATAAATTACTTGTTTGCTTTCTTCCGATTTTCTGTTTTATAATAAATCTATTAAACATTTTTACTTTCTCTTGTCCTACCTGAAATGTAAGTAAGAAAATTGATGTTTTCATGGAGTCGATTTTTCATCGGCATTATACATGACACACTAACACACTAACATTTTTTTTAGGTTTAGGGGTGCCTAAAAACATGTATTTCCGGTGAAGGCTCAATTTTGAAAAATCTATAGGAAAACAATACATTCCTTCCTTACAGAGCAAGAGAAAGTAAAATTGTGTATAATTAAATTTTGGAAAATTAGAAACCTACAACTTTTATTTCAAGCTATTTTGCTTTAGAGACTTACTTTAGTGTGTCATGACTTCATAGTTTGTTCATTTAATTAAGTTCAAAAGATGTTTTTATTTATTCAGCGTCACCCATTCAAAATAAAAATTAGGTTATATTTTAAATTATTTGAATTGTCAAGAGAAAGTTATGTGTGTGTTTCACGCCAGAATTTTAAGCCAAATGCTGTTTTAAGTTTTATAAGGTTTCGCTGTGTTTGTAGAAATCATTAAAAATGCCGTAAGTGGTATTCCTAGGAAAACTCCTGGGAAAACACCAGGATCCCTTTTCTCTTACTGAAAATTAGGTCTTATTCAAAATTATTGCAACCATAAAGTAGTTGCATTTTTGGAACTAAAGTTTCATATTACGAAATACAAACAAAAATGATCATGAGTTAAGTTTTTTGTTAATTTTAAAAAGCATTATGAATGATTTTGGAGACCCTTTGGGAAATCGTCTGAAATCTTCTACCGGGTGTTTCAAATAATGTTACTACTTAGAAACAAAATTATAACATAGTAAGAGGCGTATTCCTAAAGTAAGGGGCATCGGCTTGTATTAAATATTGGTGGATCTAAACACAGTTTCACGCATGCAGCGCCATCTAATGACTGTTTGCGAAGCTACTGGAAGGGATTACCCCGACAAGGGAACTAACTCTACACGAATAATTTATGAAATTCAGTTAAACGAAAGTAGTAATTTATTCGTGCAATTTTTCATTTTTAAAATTTTCTCAACAACGGCTTCTACGATTTTTTAAATATCGCTCAAGATAATACGCGGTTTTGTACTCTACAACAGTGGTATTCAAACTTTTACTTTCTCTTGCCTATATGAATACATAGGAAGGAACGTTTTGTTTTCATGTCGATTTTTCGAAATTGAGTTTTACCGGATATACATACACGCTTTCGAGCCCCTGAACTCAAAAAAATGTATTTAGCAAATGGTGTGTGTGTGTGTGTGTGTGTGTGTGTGTGTGTGTGCGCGCGCGCGCGTGTCTGTGTGAACAAAATATCTCAAGAATGGAACATCGTACGAAGTTGAAACTTGAAACTTAAGTTACTTACTACTAGAGGATCCGACACAAACATTTTCATCAAAATCGGTCAACCGAAAGTAGTAGTTTATTCGTGTAATTTTTCAATTTTTGTGATTTTCTCAAAAACGGCTCCTACGATTTTTTTAAAAATCGCCTCATTAACATTTTTTATTCTCTACAAGATAGGATAGGTGCCATGTCAGCTGAAATTCTGGGAGAGGCTGTTTTCTCGTAGAAAAAAATGTTTTTTTAAAGACTGTGGCTTTAATAGGCCCTATGCATTTTAGGGCAAAAGTGTATATATAATTAAAGTTGTTGCCTACAATTTTTCTTCAAACATTTCTTAGAATAACGCTTAATTTAGCGGAAATTAGTTATTTTCTGTATTTTTTTCCATGAAAATCTGTAAAAACAGTGGAGTTTTAAAGATTTCGGCCTTAGCATGCATTTGACGACAAATGTGTACATAATAAAATTTATAGGAAATTAAACGATCTACAACTTTTATTTCAAGAAGTTTTCTATACAGAGCCTGGTTTAGCTTCAAAGAGTGATTTTCCGTGTATTTATTAGCCAAACTGAGGTTGATTTTCATTTTGCGTCTTTCACTCATGATTAAAATTAGGTTTTGTTTTCGAGGTCAATTTTTTGTTTATTACTAATGTTAGGTTATATTGGTCATTATTTGCATTGGCAGGAGAAAGTCGTGTGAGTGTTTCACACCAGATTTTTATGAAAGCTTTTCATGAAAGTAGGATGAAAAAGATCTTTTCACCAATACAGTGGATGGATAAGGCAACAAAACCTTCACTGGCAGGTCAGACAGATGTTCATATTCACCGTAGTGATCCAACTAAAAGTTAATACGAGGTTTTGTTTTAAAAGCTAATTTCAATGCGCTGTCAGTCGCAATTCCAATCGAAATGTCTTTTTGTGCATCATCCAACTGTACTGATTAAAAATTCTCTTCAGAAAAATAATTTTGAATCTGCTTGTTCAAAATGTTTACTCGTGTGGGTGCTTTTTGTTTAGTTATCAGTTATTCGTTTAACAAATCCGCCATTACACATTTTCTTTCCATGAAACCCCTAGGGGGTTGCAAACCCCTTGGAGTTCGCGTACCCCAGGTTGAGAATTGATGCTCTACAAGATAGGGTAAGCGTCATGTCTGTTAAAATTTGTGGGGAGGCTGTGATCTTGTAGTAAAAATGGTTATTTAAAGTTAGCGGCCTGAATGTGCATTTTAGAGAAAAAACGTTTCTAATGAAAATTGTAGGAAATTAAAAAACCTACAACTTTTATTTCCACAATGTCCCTGTATAAACTTCGATTGTTCTGTACAATAAAATACAAAATATAAATCAGTAAGTGAAACAAGACATTAATGAATACAAAGCGAACGGGGCGTTGGTAGTTTAGCACAAAACTTCTAGAAACGATTTCTTTTTTCTAGAAATCAAAGAATAACATACACATTTATAAAACTGAAAATAAAGTTTATTTATTTATTTATACGCGGTTCTATTACTTGAAAACATGGCTAGTGTAAATGATCCGAAGAAAATAAAAGAAAACTTTATCTCGAACAAAACAAACGTATAAAACAAATAATCAGCCTATAACACGCGTTCAAATAAGAAAAACAACCAGACAAAGTAAAATAAATAATCTGGTGTGTAAAACTCACACGACTTTCTCTTGCCAATAAAAATAATGAAGAATATAAGCTATCTTTAATCACGAATAAACAATAAAAACTTTAAAATTTCATGTAATTGTAATTATGAGTGAATGACGGTAAATGAAAATCAAACTTCCATTCGACTTAAAAATCCAGAAACCACTAATTGACGTTAAACCAAGCTCTGTAGAAATAATTACTGGGGATAAAAGTAATTTGGTATATTATTATTCTATATATGTTACTAAATACTTACGTCGTAAAGTGCTTACTACGGCCGCAAACCTAAAGAGCACAGCCTCCTCAAGAATTTCAGCAGACTTGGCTCTTAACTTACATTGAAGAGAAAAAATATATAGGGTAGTTACGGGCCATTTTTAAGCAAAATCGTAAGAGCCGTTTTTGAGAAAATTTCAAATAAGTAAAAATTGCATAAATAAACTACTTTAGGTTGATCGATTTCGATGAAAATATTCGTGTTGCGTTCTTTCATGGTACCTAATTTAAGTTTCAATTTCGTACGATATTCCGTTCTCGAGATATTTTTCGCGTGCACACACACACACACACACACACACACACACACACACACACACACACACACACACACACACACACACACCAATCGGTGAGAACATGTTTTTTTGGGTTAAGGTGGCTTGAAAATGATTTTTTTCTTCACTAATGCATATCTTCACTTATTCGTATTAAATGTTCCTACCAGTTCTCTCAGTATTTGTCAACTGTTTCTAAGAAAGGAGATTTAAATGGGCTCGGATTTCCTCATTCTTAATCTGGACCATCAGACTACACCTCTGAACTCTTCTCAAGAACCGCATTTCCGTCGCCTGGATCTGCCGTTCATCTTTCCTCCCAAGGACCCACAACTCTTACTACCATACAGCAATACTGGAACTGCCAGAGTCTTGTATTTATTCAGCTGGTTATCTTTCGGAACTCTTTTTCCCAGTGACCGCGCTATTGTTCCAGATATATACCGAAACGATTTAGTTTATCGATCATGGTTAAAATTATATTACGTTTTTTATTTTAAATTATTCACTAACGATTAAACATAAGTACATGGTGATATTGTTTAGGTCATCAGCCGAAAGGCTGGTTTGAACCTGCAGAGGTTTTATAAAGTAAAATGAGAAGTGAGGTGGTTTACCAGTGCCTTCCTAACTGAGTGGAAAATAACGCTTATCAGTATGTCGGGCCCTCTGAAAAGCACATACTGCAAATGACACCTTCAGTTCATTTACCACAGGGTCTGGCTGTATAATGAAATTAATTACTTTCAGAAAAGATAACTCTGATTAGTGTCTTTTACACCACTACCTCTTTTGTTTTTAAATGATTCAATAATTTAACTGGCTGACCATTTAATACAAAACAGAACTATTTATTTTAGCCCTTTAACGAACGGATTAAATGTAAATAATTGACACTCAACCTCTCTGTTATGGGCAGACATGATCATAAGTAATGATTAAACACCATGATACAAAAAATTACTGCCTATAAATATATGGATACATGGATACAACAGACAGGAGAGCAAACGAATGAAATGAGATCAAGGATAGAACCTGCGAGGTCGTCATTTGTGTCACCAAAGAAATTGCTGTGTAGTCGGGATCTTGATATTGAACTCAGAATGAGAATGCTGCGATGTTCTCTTCTCTGTTCTGTTGTACGGGATGGATGCGTGGACACTCAAAAAGATCCATATAGAGAAGATACAGGTCTTTGAGATGTGGTACTATAGCAGGATGTGGCGCATTCCGTAGACAGAAAAAATAACAAATAGAGATGTTCTAGCTAAAATAGGCAGAGAATGTGAGTTGGTTGAGACAGTGAAGAAGTGAAAACTTCAATATCTTGGACTTGTGATTAGAGGTTTTAAATATCACAACTAACAATTATTCAGAAGATTAATGACGATAAGTCAACGCACTAACATTTACATTAAAGAAATCAACATGTCCAGTGGTCAGCTTGAACGGTACAGTAATCCCACAGAAGGATGAAGTTAAATATCTGGGTTTACATCTAGATCGAAGACTCACGTGGAGAGGTCATACATGGACGAAACGAAAGCAACTTGGGCTGAAGTTACGTCAATTATTCTGGCTCTTAGGCAGTAGGTCTCAACTCTCCCTTGAAAATAAAGTACTCGTACACAAAGTAATACTCAAACCAATTTGGACGTATGGGGTAGAGCTATGGGGTACTACTAGCTATGAGCTAGTTCATCAAATATAGAAATACTGCAGCGCTTTCAATCAAAATGCCTGAGACTGATCACTGCAGCCCCATGGTACGTAACAAATGAAATACTACACAATGACCTAAACCTGCCCTTCATAAAAGAAGAAATTAAACAACATAGCGATAAACATTTATAAGAACTAGAAGGCCATCAGAATCCATTAGCGATTAGCCTCCTTGACAACAGCGAAGATACTCACAGACAGAAACGCTTTAAACCATTGGACTTACCTCTACGATTTTGTTAGTCATTTAAATGTTTTTTATCTTTTCTACTTCAACTCCTAATCATTGGCATCTCATAATTGGCGTCGTTTTCATCTCTACCATCGTCATTGTCATCTCCAACTTCAACACTTTGTGTTTTGGGATGTTGATTCACGGTTCATCAAGTTTGATTTTGTATAGATATATTTTTTGTTTCTTCACAGTTTGGTCTTTTTCAAACACACTACTGAGTGTCGTTTGTGTTTTAATTCTAAGGACATTACTCAGATTTTCTCATATTTGCTTAAAGTTATTGTATTTATTAACTGATTGCAAAAGAAATACTATACTGTTAAAAAAAAAGCGAAATGTTGGCAGACGTTGGGCATCCTGTTGAAGAACCTGAGGGACTGGTTTGGTTGCAGTAATGCGAACTGTTTCGTACAGCAGCGAATAAGGTTCGCATAATGATGATAATTTTCGACTCCGATAAGAGAGGGGCTTTAAGAAGAAAAAACATAGGTTACATTGTTCCTTATCTACATTGGCTAGAGAAAGCCGCATGAGTGTTTCACACCAGATTCTTTTCATAATATTGGTGTAGATTTTGTGCAGGAGTAAATTTGTGTTGGTGTATTTCATCTGTGTGTGTGTTTGTTAGCTAACAATCCCCAGTTAGTTTTAATTCTGAATAAAATAAAATCACTATTTAAAGACAGTTTTGAAGCGGAGACTTAAGGTTGTAAAAATGTAAGAGAAGTTCTTAATGCAATTTAACCGTTTTTTATGCAATAATCTTTTAAAGAGACGTAAGCTTGCTCTACATATTCTCGGTGTCTTGCCTTCTTAGAAATCGATCGATACTTTAATATTGTGCTGTTAAAGATTTCTTTAAGCTATGTCTATATAGGGTGTATAAAAATGTTTACCGTAAATTTTCATACAGATATAAAATTTTGATAAACATAAATTATTTATCAAAATTTTATTACGTATGTTTCTAATGGGTGTTCCAAAACAGACGCATCCGTAATGTTAAGAAGGGAGAAGTAATGCACAGATAAATTTCATTTCTCCTTACGTATCATTCGGCAACACTGTATTCAAAGTCGTAACAATTGAAATGTCGTTACTTTAATGTGTGTTGTTTTTGTTGTTTAGGTGATCAGCCAAAAGGCTGGTTTGAACCTCTAGAGGCTTTACTAAATAAAACGAGGTGATTTACAATTGCCTTCCTCACTCTGTAAATGACACTTTCACTTCATTCACCACAGGGTCTGGCTGTATAATGAAATTCACTATTTCTCAGAGGAGATAACTCTGACTAGTGCCTTTTACACCTCTACCTCTTCTTTTCTTAAATGCTTCTGTCATATAATTGGCTGATCATGTAATAAGAAACAGAACTATTTTATGTAGCTCTGGAACTCGCACATCGATTGCAAATAATTTAACCCTCCACCTTCCTATTACGGGCAAGTAACTTAGTAGGAGATTAACATTTTTAATTTTTAATTTATTTTTTATACTGCTGCTACGTTATAATCTGTTCATTTACTTTGAACAATAAATAAATAAGTCTGCCTGAAAATTAAAACAAAAAAAAACTGAAGGAGTTGACCAACCATCGATGTTTATTGTTTGACCTCTGTGATGTTTATAAGACATTAAACATAATTATCTGTTGTGAAATACTTACACGACCTTTTCTTGCCTATGTATATAACAAATTTATAATCTATGTTGAATCATTAGTAAACACATAGTTTATCATTAGTAAAATGAAAAAAATTTCCTAATTTTAATCATGAGTGAATGACGCAGAATAAAAATTGACTTAAAATACAGGAAATCATTAGTTAATGTTAAGTTAAGCTAAACTTAACTCTATAGAAGAAAATGCTTGAAAAAGGTGAAGACTTTTTTTATTTCCTATAACGTTAATATTATGCATTTGTCGTAAAATGCACAGGCTACAATATTAAAAATTCCCATTGTTTACCGATTTTGATGAACAAAATACAGAAAATCACTATTTGACGAAATAAATAATTTAATCATGAAATGTTCATTAAAGAAAAAAGATTTAAAAAATAATTGGTTTTAAATTGTTCTACAACTTCAACTATATACACTTATGCACTGGAATGCACATTACGTTACGACTTTAATCTTTAAAAAAACATTTTTTCTAAAGAGAACACAGATCTCCCAAGAATTTCGGCAGACATGGCGCTTATTTTATTTTTTTGTAAAGCTTAAAAATTTTAATAAATAAGGCTACTTAAAAAAAATTTCCCAGGGCCATTTTTGAGAAAATCGCAAAAAATTAAAAATCTTACGAATAATTTACTACGTCTGGTAGACCGATTTTGATTAAAATATTCGTTTTGGACCTAACTTAAGTTCAACGTTACAACTTCTTTTAATATTCCGTTTTTTATCACATATATAGCCTACATACACACGCTAATTGGTAAAAACATGTGTTTGGATTCAGGGGGCCTTAAAACGGTTTGTTTCCGGTGAAAACTCGATTTCAAAAAATCGACATGAAAATAATAGATCTACTTTCCTTCTCATTAAATATTCACCCAAGCTACTCATCTCAACTTTACCCGGTATAATTTCGTTTTATTTTGATAATTGTTAAATTAGGGTCATACTGTAAAACAAATCAAAATTATGATTTTTCGATAATAGCTTTTTTTGAAATTTATAAACGTTTAAGGGTTTAAAGAAAGACTACCATTTTTAACCCGCTAGGGGTACATTATGTCAAGGAATAATGTTTTTAGATGCACTATCGATAACACCTTCAACGATTTTCAGCCATATTACCTTGTCCGGAACTTAATAAAAAAAATTTTGGTTTAAGAGTTGAACACCATTTTCAACCCCTTACAGGTACATTTTTGTAATTATTAAGAAGTAATTTTTTAAGATGAACTATTTAGGTAAGATCTTCACAGAGTTTTAGCTATCAACCGAGTTCTTCACCGAGTTTTAGCTCTTCTGCAGTTGACTTTACTGGAAATATAGATTTAAAAGTTGAGATCCCTTTTCAACCCTTTGAAAGGTAAATTTTTGAAATCGTTGAGGGTTAATTTTTTAGCCTCACTATTCGTAACATCTTCACCGAGTTTCAGACATCTTACTCGTTGGGACTTCGTAAATAAAAAATATTGTTTTGAGGGTTGGACAATCTTTTAGGAGTACATTATAAAAATGGTTAAGAAGCAAATTTTTTATTTGCTTTTTTAATAAAATCACCGAAATTTAACCATTTAACTCGTCTGGAACTTAATAAACAATAAATATGGGTTAAAGGGTTGATCACTCTTTTCAACGCCTCAACGGTGAAATGTCGAAATTGTTATATGTTTAACTTTTCTATTTTTACTCTAAAGGGAATATTCCCTCCAAATATTAGCTTTCTAGCTATTGTGCTGTGCAGTCAAATATTGAGGATTCCATGGACTGCTCGGTTGACAAAGAGGTTATTAGGAGAATGAAGGAAGGCGTGGATAGGAGTCATTTCTACCAAAAAGTGTAGGAAGCTCCAATATTTTGGACACATCATGCGGAATGACTCATGATGTTCGTTACTACAAGCAATTCTGTGGGAAAAATATATGGAAAACGTGAACCTGGCAGAGGAAGGGTGTCGTAGCTTTAAACATTGAGGGCTTGGTTGAAAAGAGCTTAGAAAAACTATTTTGCAGTGCAACGAACAAAGTCAGAATTGCTCTGATGGTCGCCAACATTTGGAACAGATAGGCATCTGAAGAAGAAGCTACTGTGCGAGTAAAAATAGTCAATGAAGGCTTTGCCATGTATATATACAGATAGAGTAAAATAAATTGTTAATATTGCTTGCATGAAATCGATTTTGTTTACGCGGCTCCGGCGTGACAGACTTTTATAAATGAGCAACAAATTTTTGGGGTTACGTTACATCTCCTATAGAACGAGTAGACAAGAAATCTACACATTACTCTAGTGTAACTGACTTAGTTTTAGTTTCTTTCAACTAA
Organism: Catonia carolina; assembly: GCA_035578175.1. Lineage (NCBI taxonomy): Eukaryota > Metazoa > Arthropoda > Insecta > Hemiptera > Achilidae > Catonia > Catonia carolina. The sequence goes on from JAQMRL010000012.1 coordinate 17,650,863, forward strand.
AGAAAAAAGATCTGAAATTACTTTACTTAAATTAAAACGCAGTATACACCTGCCTATCTAACCTAACATTAACTAACCTAACCTTTTATGTACCTATGTCATATTATGTTTTACTGCAAATTGAAATGTTTTTTATATTCTATTTTCTACATTTTCTTACTAGAACTCCTATCCTAACTTGAAACCAATTCGTCAATGTAAAAAAATTCCCTTATTGATTCCTAGTCATATACGCAATACGTTCGATAATCCAATCTCAAATAACGGGTTATCAAAAAAATGCAACCGTAACATTAAGTTAATAAAAGTACCGCATAAATAAATTTCATGTCCCCTTACATGTTAGTTGGTAATAATGTATTCAAGGTTTACATCTTGTAACAATTGAAATATCGTTATTGTGCATCAGTGCTATTACAGTAACCACTCGACTCTATTGTGCCAACGACGTCGTTTTAAAAAGACGAACGTGTATTTATTCTTGAGAATTATTTCGCTTATAAATCTTACGAAAAAGTAAAAGACAAATTACAGTCAACATAACCCAATTTTACTTTTCCAAATAAATCAACACTCCTGTTTGTTATATAAATTTCATTAAACTGGGAGTGTACAAGATCGTAAAAGCACAGATCAAATATCAGAGATACTCGTGGAAGTTCTGGAGGATGTAAAAGAACATTTAACTCACTTTCCTAGAAAATCGCTCTTGAAGTTATCTGCACATGCTGGGATTTCACTATCTGCTGTTTCCAGGGATACTGAAACATTACATTTGCACACTTACCGCATCGGTGGTGTACGTGTACTGAAACATTGGTTTCGTTGTCTTGTAGATGAAAACGGTATGAGGTGTTTAATCGTGTTTATTTCGATGATGAGTTGTCGTTTTAATTCCATCGTTATGTTAACAGTCAAAACTGCCGAATATGAAGCACTGAAAATTGTCACGTGTTTCACTAACGACCAATACATGCACGTAGAATAAATTTTTGGCTTGCGATATCTCAGCGTCGTGTAATAAGCCTTATTTTTAAAGAAATCAGTGGATCATGTCGTTTGTTTTTTAGGTCATCAGCTGAAAGGCTCATTTTAACCGCTTAGGGGTTTAACTAAGGAAAACGAGGAGTGAGGAGGTTTACTATTGCCTTCCTAACTGAGTAGAAAAGTATGCTTGTCAGCATACCCTGCCATCTGAAATATATCTACTTTCTACCCTGCAAATGACACCTTCACTTCACTCACCACAGGGTGTGGCTGTATTATGAAATTCATTACTCTCAGCGGAGATAACTCTGACTAGTGTCTTTTACACCTCTACCTTTTCTGTTCTTAAGTGCTTCAGTCACATAATTGGCTGACCATAGGATAGGAAACAGAACAGAGACGTAATGACGATATTCTGTTATTGGTCAAATTTGGTTTAAGCTTAAATTTTGTAATTGATTTATTTTATGTAATCTAACTGAATTTGTTAGTAGGGTAAGTTTAATAATTAATGTATGCATAAATAATTAATTGTTATAAGTTGAAAGTAAGTGTGGTTATTTTTATCATTCCCATATCCAATACGAACCTAGCTGTAGGTGTTACAATATATTTTGTTATCTTCAAAAAAGTATTGATTACGTCTCTAGTCTTTTGAGTGTGATTTTTTAGGTTTACTGCCAAAAAGTAGTGAAATTTGAAATGCCAAAAAGTTTCTAATAAATTTGTGTAATTTTTTTACTTTCTATATGAAATTACTATATCTAATTTATTACTATATTATATAGTAATCTATTACTATATATGAAATTAATATTTTTTTACTTTCCCTATATGAATATATAAGGGAGGAACGTATTGTTTTCATGTCGAGTTTTCACCGGATATACACGTTTTCAGGCCCGCTGAATTCAAAAAAACACTTTTTTTGCCGATTGGCCTGTGAGTAAGTATGTGAACAAATTATCTCAAGAATGGAATGTCATTCCTAACGTAGTATATTAGGAGGTATTTATCAGTGCGAGTTATCACTTTTTGTCGATTGTCTCAAAAATAGTTCCTATGATTTTTTAAAAATCGTTTCATTTACCAAAGATTATGTAATCTACAAAGTAGGGTAAGCGCTATGTCCACTGAATTACTTTGGAGGCTGTGCTCTCCTGGTAAGAATTTTTTCAAAGATTACTGTCTTATTATGCATTTTAGGGCAAAAGTTATTATAATTAAAGTCATAGAAAATTAAGAAACCTACAACTATCATCTTAAATAGTTTTTTCTGCAACGCTTAGTTTAGCGTCAATTGTGATTTTCTGTATTTTGCACATCAACATCGGTAAAAAATCGTATTTTTAAAGATTGCGGAATTAGTAGTCTATTATTTTATAATCAAAGTTATGAAACTAAAAATACCTACTGTAGACTACAAATTTTATTTCAAACTTTTTTTCTACAGAACTTAGTTCAGCATCAATTAGTCATTTTTCGAACTTTAAATTGTACAGTAATTGATTTTCATTTAGTTTTGGGTTATTTTCATTCATTCATGATTAAATTAATTATGTTTTTCATATTATAATATTGTTTACTCATGATCGAAAACATAGGTTACATTTTTATTATGTACATTGGTAAGAGAAAGTCGTGTAAGTGTTTTACACTAGATTTATAATTTTTGTTTGTTTGAGATGTACCATGATTATTTTGTGTAAGTAGTTCTAAGGATTTTAGATTGGTGTGTTAAATTATTTCTGTATTAAAATATTTAAATTCAGGTTACTCGATATTCTTAAAAGATAAAATTTTATTTGTCTTAAGAATTTAGATCAGAATTTACATTTGATTCAATTACATATTTTTCTCGACTATAATCCTTATGTTGTAATATAAGGCATTTTTCCTTCCTTTTACAGTTACCCTAGATTTTCCACATGAATAGATTCCAGCGTGAAAAACAACCATTCCCAGTACGTTTTATAGTAAGACATTATAAAAAAATATATGGGAATTTATGTAAAACAGAAAACATTGATGGAGCACCTTTTTTTAAAATTCTTTTACAAATTCTTTACTTTATTTCAGTTTCAAGGTCATGATTTTGTCCTGTATTATACTGTGAATAAATGGCGGCGTACCGCACTGAATCTCTCTTAAATCAACTTCACCGTTACATGAAACTCATCATAATGAGTAGTACCCTCCTTATCCGAATTCTTTTAAGTAAAAAACTTAGTATGAATCACTCAGTGACTTTCTCTTGCCAACGTAAATAATTAAAAATATAAAAATATAATTAATAAATAAGAAAAACATACCAACTTTTTGCAGAATTTTAAGTGATGAATGTCAGGAAATTATTTGTAAGGGAGAGCTTGAGAAAGCTACATAAAAGTAAATCGGACGTCCAAAATAGATCCCATAAGTACGACATTAGAAATAAAACACTTACTTCTTTGAGACAAAGCGAGAACTGTACTGTATTAGCGCTACTTCTCTGACTTCACCCCAAATTTTATAATTTGCTACCTAAACATATAACGGAACAGAACGAAATTAAATTTAAGAATGAAATGCAGAAATGAAGTGGCGGCTCATGCCTTCATAAATAGGTGAAGAGTTACAAAGAAACCTAGATGAACTAGTATAAGCCTACTAATAAGTATCCGCGAGACTTCCGAATATAAAAGAGGAGCTAACAATCAAAAAGTGTTTTCTCCGGAAGTTCGAAAATCGAGATTTTGATGGGTTTTTATTGGCTGTAATGAAAGACACCGCTATATCCTTCATATTTTATCATAATGTATTTTCTCCCTCTGTTATAACATATTGAAATATTTCTTTTCATTCAAAACAATATTTTGCATCAATACAGCAAAATCGCAGCATGTTACATTTACAATGCGGAGAAATACTTGTCCACCAGTAAAACTTGGAGGTGTTGATTTACCACAAAGTGAAGTTGTGAAGTAGGCTACCTGGGTATGCATCTTGACAGGCGGTTAACTTGGAAAACCCATGTGAGAATGAAGAATAATGAATTAAATCTAAAATACGAAAGGATGTACTGGTTGATTGGTGGGAATTCTTTACTTTCTCTTGAGAATAAGTTGCTGCTTTACAAAATGTAACTTAAACCAGTTTGGTTGTACGGCGTTCAAGTTTGGGGAACTACCAGCAGAAGTAACATAGAGGTAATTCAAAGGTTCCAGAATAAGGTTCTTTGGGTTATAACCAGAGCACCGTTGTTTGCAAGGAATGCAGAAATACAACATTATTGCAACCTACCTGATGTAATGGACGAGGTCAGGTGTTTTAATGGAAAATATCAGGCAAGACTTGAAAGTCACGAAAATGAATTAGCTATAAATCTTCAAAACAATGCGGAAGAAGTTAGGCGCCTGAAACGTTACCATGTGTTGAACTTGTCTGAAAGAGTTTAAATGTACATAAAATTATAGTGAAAAGTATTCCATATTGTATAATGTAAATGTACATCTTTGTACATAGTAATTTTCTCTTTTAACATACGAATAATTGATATAATGAGAGGTACTCAGGATAATGAGGCCTTAACTTGTGATTTGTAAATTGAGAAGATTTCTTTATAGTTTATTTTTAAAAAACTGATTGCAATTAATGTTATTTATACAAAAAATTCAAAACAAGGTTCTCCAACAGCTGTGAACAACCAAATAGTGGTTTCTCTAACTGACCAATAAGATGTGCCCGAAGCCATAGGTTTTTTATGTCATTTCTGTTTAATTACTAATTATTTGAAGCATTTTGATCGTGGTAACTATCAGAAATAGTCATTTTGAGATGGCTACTTCAGGTATTACTCAAGAAAAAATTTAGAATCCAAATAAATAAAGTAAAATCAGTTTTCTCATCTCCTGAAAAAACTTTATAAATGTGAGAAAGCACAATTTGATTATTACGAGTACCTCCTCAAAAAAGTAAATACACATACAAAACAACTGTGTGACACCGCAAATACAAAACACTAACGTAACGTTCACTTACATAAAACAAGCGGTGCAGTAGGCTGGTCGACCCGTCGTAAACTCTTCACTATTCCGGGACGGGTGGGGAGAGCTAGGCGTGCTATTTGCTGGTGACATCTTCATTGTCATGGCAACCCGCTCGTGCTAGAATACTAGCAGCGGCCACCCGTCAAACTCTTCACTTGGACATTTATTACGTATATTAAGGCCATTACAAGGACTATTAAAACATTAGAAAGCGCTCTAACCAGATACAATAATTTTGTAAATTTTTCTCGAGACTCCTTCATTTATTGTAAAGCAAAAAATTATGCTAAGTAAAACACAAAGTAAACTGTGAGCTCAATTACCCTATTTTTTTTTGTGGTAATTAATTTAAATGTTTTTATACATATCCTGGTACATGGTTTTTAATCGTACTTGAATATGTCAATTTCCACAGACTCGATTATTGAAATGAATGGGGTAATAGGAATGGATATGTGTATACAAATTATCATAAAAATATTAAGATAAACATTGTATAATTTTTTTTTGGAAATAATTAAGTATGGGTTACCGAAAAATTAATTTTGGCTTGAAGGGGTCAATTAAATTCTGTACCAGATAACAATAATTGTTTCTACTAATGAACCAAAAAATAATTATTATTCTTAAAATTTGAAATTCATATTTAAAAAAATTTGCATAAAAATAATATTTTTTTCATACAGCGGTTTTTTTAATTTGTCAATGTTAACATCTGGCTGTTTGATACCATATTCAAAAACCCATATTTGTGTTTATCTTGGAAATGTAAACTTTGTTACTAAAAAATATGCGTGTATCGATTGTCGGTATACCTATATCCTGTAGGCCTACTACTTTTTAATTTGTTATATCGATTCACGTCCTATCAGTTGTTAGTTGATTCCATGCGGGTAAATTGTATTTAGTTTTTACATTGTCCAGGAAACTTAGAATAATTAAAACTCAATCAGAATTACTGACACGGCAAAATACCGTACATCATAAGGGAACTTGAATCAGAATTGTTAAGAAAATTAATCTAATTTTCGTACTGGAGTAAGTTACCTTTAATTCATCTTCTCACAATCAAGGATTAGGCTTCTGCTTATTGTGACTCACAGCAGTGACAAACTATTGAATTATTGTCACCTTTTGCGTGGTCTCCCAACATCTCTCTTTACCACCGTTCTGAATTGCGAAACATTAAGGGGGGTCCTTCTCTCAGGCATTCTCTCTACGTGTTCTCTTCATTGATTTCGATATTCTGCAATCTTCCCATTCAGGTTATAAACATCAACCGCCTTGAAGGCGGAAGAGGGAGAAATTCCCAACGGCAGAAAGGGTGGAAGAACCTAGAGAGACACCTCGAATAAAAGTTCCTGAATGCTTGAAGTCAGTTAAGTAACGGCGCTACTATCAAGCCCAACCTGAGGGCGCTCGTTACGCGGCCAGGGTATTTACTGACAAACTCACAAACAGCCTCGGATTCTGGTTACCTTTAATTTTGGGATTAAATAGTGTAATGAAACAGAAAAAATCTGGTATAAAACACTCACATGACTTTCTCTTGTCAATTTAAGTACCTAATGAAAAATATATATTAATTATGTTTAATCGTTAGTAAAAAATGTAAAATTTAAAAAATAACCTAATTGTAATCATGAGTGAATGACGCTAAACGAAATCTAACTGTAGAACTTAAAAATACCGAAAATCTTAAACTGACGTTAAACTAGATTGCAGAAAAATGCCGCAATACTAAAACATCAAATTTTTTTAACTGATTTCGATGAGAAAAATACAGAAAATGTATATTAAAATACATTAACTGCCCTTAAACTAAACGCTGTAGAAGGGAACGCTCGAAATAAAAGTTGTAGGTTTTAATTTTCTACAACTAATAATATATAGTATATATAATATAGTATAATATATATACTTTTTACTTTAAAATTCATGTTAAGGCCGCTATCTTAAAAAAAATTTACTACAAATCCACAGTCCCTCGAAGAATTTCAGTAGACATGGCGCTTACCCTGCCTTGTAGCGAATAAAAAATATAGTAAATGATAAAACGCTTAAAAACGTCGTAAGAGACGTTTTTGAGAAAATCACATTAATATAAATAATCATACCAATAAACTGCTACTTCTTGTTGACAGATTTTGATGAAAATATTCATGTTGAATTTCCTAGTAGTACCTAATTTTAGTTCCGAGTTTCAATTTCGTACGCTATTCCGTTCTTGAAACACTTTTTTCACACACACTCAGACCGATTGCTAAAAATATGTTTTTTGGGTTAAGGGGGTTCCTAAAAACGTATTGTTTAGGTCATCAGCCGAAATGCTAGTTTGAACCTCTAGAGGCTTTACTAAGTAAAACGAGGAGTGTGGTGGTTTACAAATTGCCTTCCTTGCTGGGTGGAAAAGTATGCTTATCAGCATCCCTGCCCTTCTGTAAAACATCAACTTCCTACATTTAAAAACGTGTTTATTCTATGAAAACTTGATTAGTAAACATAAATATGAAAACAATACTTTTCTTGCGTATATTTCATACAGGGCAAGAGACAGTAAAAATTAGATGTGCTTGAAGATTTATTGAGAAGTTTAATGCAGTTAGTCAATTATATTTTTTTTCACTATATTCACTAATTTCACTATATTATAAAAATGTGAGACATTAAAAACATCGGACAATTTAGGTAGAATCTGTTGTACAACAAACAGAATGAACGATTGATGCAAGGTTGAAGGAGGTAACTGTGTTACCTCACGTCACCATTAGAGCTACAGGTAGCCTATGTCGCCTTATCTCTTAATGGATGCTAAATTATTCAAAAGCATTTGTCTAAATTTGTCTTTTGTACATGTTTGTCAGTTACCCGTCCTAGTGTCCATTTTCTGTATACAGTAACCTGGTATCCTGCCGTCAAAGCAAAACTATTATAGGTCTGTTAAAAATCGATTATACTACTATATCGAATGGTTTTGGGAAAAATGTGACTTCATTTGAAACTGTTTTTGTTGTTGTCTAAAGTGTTGCACATTGTAATCAACCTAGTTTTTACTTTATCTTCTTCAATAAAATGACATATAGAGAAAGGAATATTGTAACACCTAAGCCTTGGTTCGTTCGAAATCTGGGTATAATAAATACAGTTATAACTAAACTACTTTAAACTTATAACAAATATACATATACTATAATATACTTGCCCAAAACATGGATGTAGAGTGTTAAATTATTTGCACTGGATCTGCTAGTTCTAGGACTACAAAAAAATTGTTGTTTCTTATCACATGGTCAGCCAATTATAAAACTGAACCATTTAACAACAAAAGTGACAGAGAGGTGTAAAAGATACTAGTCAGGGTTATCTACTCTGAGAGTAATGAATTTCATTATACAGCCAGAACCTGTGGTGAATGAAGTGAAGGTGTCATTTGTAGGGTGGAAAGTACATGGTTTTTAGAAGGCCTGGTACGTTGATAAGCATACTTTTCCACTCTTTGGGTTTGTAGCAAGAACTGCCTATGTCAAAAATTGTGTGTTTTGAATAATTCACCATCATCGGAATTCAAAATATTCTTCTTTGTAACCAGCTGATCTATTTTAGTAAAAACGTACTATGTCCAAAGATATTACACATAGAATATACACTAGTTCTGCAAAAAACCCTATGTCAATAGTAGTTTCAAGCAAAAACCGCCAATGTCATGACAATGGTTATTTTTACCAGAAATCACATTTTTGTAGGTTATGTAGTCTACTGTATTGTTTGATTAATAGCTGTAAGTTTGGTGTGTTAGTTGAGCTTTTAGTTGTGTCTAAAATATTAAAATGAATGGTGAAGAAACTAATTGGGAAAGAAAAAGAAAAAAGAAAGAGCGGCAAACCGAAATTATGAAAGAGAAAAAACTATAAGGGCTTGAACAGACGTATTAATAAGACATAAAGTAGCCTCTAGAAAATGACTTCACATTTAATGTGGTGAATGAAGGGCCACTTTCAGTAAATAAAAATAAATTAAAAGATTTACAAAAACTGTATCCGTCAATTAGGAAATTTTATGATTCACTTCACTGAATACAATAATGCCACTTCTGATATTGATGAATCAGACAACAGCTGGGCAGTTGAAAATTAAAACAATTTCTATGCCTTAAAATAGCTCGAGTATTGTAATTTTTGAAAAAATAAATGTAACATTTTATCTAACTGTTTATTATTTTATTTTGTTAGCTAGATTCCTGTTACCGCTAAGTTAGTAGAAGTGGTATTCCAAAAAAACCTTTTTCATGACAAATCAATTTTGGAATTTAAATAAAATTTTACTTAACAGTGAAATATAGCCTAGTTTTAATTTAAATTTTTTTAGAAGAAAGAAACCATTTTTCTAATGGATGATTCAAATACCAATATTAATTACTACAGTAAGAGGAAAACAGTTTTTCCATTTTACCGAAAATGTTACTTTTATGACAAAGGCAATTTTTACCATAAACCTCTCAATTGTAAACCACCTCACTCCTCATTTTACTTAGTAAAACCTTTAGAGCAGTATTTCTCAACCTTTTTTGATCACGGCACACTAACCTACGAGAGACTGAAAAAGCACCGAGTGATAGCAATGGAAGCAGTTAATATATCTCTGTTACATTTTTCAACCTTCTAATTATGCCAGCTGGGCTTTTCCTCAGGAACAACAATAAGAAACAAGAAGCGCGAGAGACTTCTCTGAGTTGAACAGGAAATGCGTGAGTGTTTGTCTTCAATTCCACCACGAATTAAACTACTAATCTTTTGTTCGTAAGGCGTAAGCCAATAAATCCCCTATAAAATACCTAAGTTTAAGTTTTCAATGTTACTCTATTGTTATTTTTTTAAATCTAAATATTGAGTGAATTTATTTTCATTTTTTTATCACAAATATCAGAAAGTTTCAGAAGTTTCGCGGCATACCCGTTGAGAACTACTGCTCTAGATGTTCAAACCAGTCTTTCGGCTGATGACCTAAACAACAGCACACATGTATACATATATGTTTGTGTGTGTGCGCGCGTACACGCACGTATATATGTGTAAAAATTAAAAAGATTTTCCTTCGTACTTTATGCAGATTTAGGACTGGTAAAATATACTACAAGTGAGACGTAATTGGTGTGTTTAAAATTACTTTAAATTTCCATTTATTTATTAATTTGTGTTTGGTTTTTTATATTTTATGTCTGTTATCATCCAATTCTTTCAACTAGATCATTAATTTAATCAATTTAGTTAAAGCACCAACCTACGATTTTTTCCTCTCCATATTGTCATACACTATATCAAGATTCACTCTCATATCTGAGTGCACTAATATCAGAACCGAATTACTCAGTTTTTATCTCCCATTTTAATTCTTTGAATTATTTTAATGGTAGAGAATGAATTCTCTACGCTACATGTAGTTACAGGAATTGTTGCAAGAATTTTTAACAAATGATGAATACTCGGAAAATATAAATCGATAAATCGTGTTACAAAATTTTCTAAAACATCCAGCATCTGTAAATCATTGATCAAATTTAACTGTTGAATATGGGAATGTGGCTGTATCAGAGTCTGTATTCACCTTGCAAAACAGAATCGGAGCACTATCACAGTAATACATTTTTGTTCAATATAGTAGAATTTGAAAAGGTAATAAATGCAATTGGAATTTTTATAAATAAATATTGTTTTGATCCTTTAATTTTTTTCATCAGCAAATTCATAAAAGCTTCAACCAGCATATTTTATAAAGTAGGTATATTTGCGTAATTTTAAAATGTACCTTTTTCCATCGTATACGTGTTTAATGATAAGACAAACCATTGAAACTATGTGATTACAAAATAGTTTTTTCAACGATCAAAGATTTTTTATTCTTTATTAAGTAGTGTATTTTATGGTTAAATATAAAAATTACCTTAGCAGCTTCTAGATGATGCGAGAAAGTCTGTATTTGAAAAGGTGAGAAACTATTAGGAAGAATCGATATTAAGAGAACGAAAAACATTAAAGAAAATGACCGGGTTTTTTGAAGAAACTAGGAAGAACTTCCTTTCATGAGACGACGCATCTCATGGGTGGTGGCAATTTTTAAAAACGCTTAGGGCCTACCTTTCATTTATGGCAGAAACCATTAGTGATTTCTGTAGTACATCTATTCTTTAAGAGGAATTGAATGACTCTATTTATTTACCAAATTCCTACTTTGATTTCTTGACTTACAGTTTTGGCCCACTTCCGGTCAAAACTAGAACTTTAAACACAATGTAAACCCACAAACTTTTTGTGTAGATAACGAATCCGGAAACCGTTTGTTGCTATCTCTTGTAGTTTCTGGTATCTGGCTGTGAAGGACGGACGGACAAAGGAAAATGATAGCTCATAATTTTAAAAATTTCCATCAATAAATCCAATAAAATGAACGCTTATTTTAGGGAAAAGATCAGAGAAAATGATGGAAGGAGAATACTTTTACAAAGAATTACTTAGCGACTGGATTCTTTGAAAAATAAAATTCAAATTTGATAACTTGTTAGATAAGTTTACATCATAAAAGACAATAAAAAGTTGACTTTAGTTCATTTGGAATGCTACAAGCAGTTAATTAAAATGAACGAATTAATTAAACGTCCAAACTTTGCTCTAAAATTTTTTATGTGTAATTTAAACACGGTATAAAAACTTTTTCTTTGTAAGTTAGCTGAATGATTACGTTTATTCGTTCTCCTATTAAAACATACTACACAGACACAAGATATTTAAACAGGAAATTAAGTGTCTTTGTTAATAACTACATCTTCAATTAGGATGTTTCCTCATTTTCACTTTAGCATAACCTTCAACTTCTTTTAAAATACTTTTGGTAGTTTTTTAGATGTTGAGTTAAAAGTTGTAAAAAGGTAGTACGAATTTATTATTTTATTAAGTTCGTTATTTTTTCATTAGAACCCCGACTAAACATCACGATAATACTAAAGTTCGAAGTTTTCTTCTTTTCATGTAGAAAAGAAGAAAATGTTTTCTTCTTTTCGTGCTCGCCTCTCATCATGCGGTCTTGGGTTCGAATCCCATTTAGACACGGCATGTTTTCATACTTACAAAAAAATCATTTCATCCTTCACCGTCTGCATTAGCAGTAATTGCAGAACAGTTTGGACGTTAAACCAAAAAAACAGAATCATGTAGAATAACATTCTTTCATTTATAGTCGGACACCTATAATTCGAAACTCCATAATTCAAATATTTATACATTATTTCATTAAAAAATCCTTCGAATTACATTACCTCTTTTATTTTCAAAAAATTGAGAGTTTCGTGGTCACTATTGTATTAATCCTTTCAATCCCGGGCCAAAAACCTTTTCCATATTACGATGTACTAAAAATTAATACATATTCAGTAATCCCGCCATTTACGCGGTTAATTGGTTCCACGGAATGTGCGCGTAAATGGAGCAATATAGGTAAATATGTACTATGTACGTACACATATATACATAGCCTACGTTAAATAGGGTTTAACTTTCTGTATTCCTTTTTCTGTTGTTTTCATTATTATTGATTTATGGAAACATAATTTAGGCCTGTTTAACTCCAAGTAATGAGGTTAAATTAATGAAGCGTATTTAATTCCCTACTACATATGTAGTACCTACTACATAACTATCATTGGCGTATTGTCAGGGTGTGCTAGGTGTGCGGCGCACACCCGAAATTTACCAGAACGGCATGTAAATTTTATTTACATTTGGAAAATTCATACAGCTTAAAAATATCGCCATTTCGTGAATATCCACGTGACGAGAATGAATGAGTGTCATTAAATTCTCAGTTTACTTTTGGAGAATTCTTATGAACATCTAGCATTTCATGAACAGCAAAAAAAATTGCATGCAGCTGAGTATTGTCGCCTGGCCGTGCTTTCACTTAGGAGAACGTCTTCAGGCAACGAACGAAGTGCTGGCATTGACCCTCGCCCACACCACACATTGGTGGGGATGCAAGAATCCAACTACTCAGGGCGTGCTTAGGACTGTCAGAACAGCCGGCCGGAGTATTTTTGGGAAAGGTTTACTCCACCACTTCCAAATTTGACAACCAAACACAAATAAAAAAAAAAAAACGAAAAATGCGTTAGATATTCTTCAATTCCACAGTACGAAGTTGTGGAGTGGTTAACAGGTACCGTGTACAATGGTTATAGGTACATCGAATAGATTATTCAGTTGGCCATGTTTATTATTTTCTAACAAAAATAAAATTTAGAGCAAACATGGCTTTGCTGATTTAAATCATTTAAATTCACATTGACCAAGCAAACACATCAAACAAGCAAACTACAACAATGGAAAAGCAATCACATCGAACAAGTATAAATAAAAAAAGAACTGTTTTAGGAACAATCGTAATAAGAATAATTGATGCTATTTGCCTGTTAGCTAATCAAGAGCTTCCTTTAAGAGGGCATGATGAATCAGAATTCTCTAAACAATTGAAATTTCATAGAGTTCCTCAGTGTTTTGAAAAAAAGAATGATTCGATCCTAGAAAACCATTTGAAGTCCGTCACAGTTTTTCAAGTAACTTCTCCAGTGTTATAAATGATATCATAAGGGCTATTATTTACACTCTATCTGTTCGTTGCAGGGCTACAATAAATATTTCTGTTTCTTATCCCATGGTCAGCCAATTAAACGAATGAATCGTTTAAGAACAGAAGAGGTAGAGGTGTAAAAGACACTAATCAGAGTTATCTCCTCTGAAAGTAATGAATTTCATTATACAGACAGACCCTGTGGTGAATGAAATGAAGGTGTCATTTGCAGAGTGGAAGATATGTGCTCTTTAGAGGGCCCGACACGCTAATAAATTTACTTTTCCACTTAGTGAGAAAGACCATGGGAAACCACCTCAGGCCTCGTTTTACTTAGTAAAACCTCTACAGGTTCAAACCTGCCTTTCGGCTGATGACCTAAGCAACAAGGGCTATTACTGATGTTGTGAGAGGAGAGATAAAAAAGAGGTTAATTCAGTTTCATTTGTGGCTATATGCTGAATGAATATTATAATTAGAATTTCGGTCAGCACAGCCTTATTTGAAGTTCAGCATACGCCACTGATATCTATACATATACGAGGTGTGGCAATTAAATAACGAGACTGACGATGTAAAATTTTTTTTTTTTTATACATAATCACTTATTGTCACCTTCAATATGCACTCCTTCTCTATCCCTACAACGCTCCATGCGAATTTTCCATTGTTGGAAACAGTGCTGGAAGTCATCTTCTGTCAGCTCTTTCAGGACACGTGCCGCTTTCTCTTTTACAGCTTCCACAGACTCAAATCTTGTCCCTTTTAATGCAGATTTCACCTTGGGAAACAGATAAAAGATAATAACATGTAATAAAACGTGGGTTTTACTTATGATCTGGAAACGAAGCGCCAGTCCGTGCACTAGAAGGGCCGAACTTCACCGAGAGCCAAAAAAGCTCAAGTGAGCAAGTTAAAATTTAAAGCAATGATGATTTTTTTTTTTTGATATCCATGGGATTGTGTACCTTCACTGGGTTCCTGAAGGTCAAACAATTAATTGATATTGCTACCTTGAGGTACTTTCTAAACTACGTAAAAGAGTAAGGAAAAAAACGTCCCAAAATGTGGAAGGACAAATCATTGGTTCTGTAATCACCAAGAAAATGATTTTTCTTGGATCAGCTCATTCCGCGTTATCTGTCGTCAAGAGTTTCCTAGCCAAGTACAGCATCTCAAAGTTAGAACATCCACCGTATTCACCAGATCTTGCACCTATTTCCTAAGGTGAAATCTGCATTAAAAGGGCCAAGATTTGAGTCTGTGGAAGCTGTAAAAGAGAAAGCGGCACGTGTCCTGAAGGAGCTGACAGAAGATGACTTCCAGCACTGTTTCCAACAATGGAAAATTCGCATGGAGCGTTGTAGGGATAGAGAAGGAGTGCATATTGAAGGTGACAATAAGTGATTATGTATAAAATAAAATTAAAATTTTTTACGTCAGTCTTGTTATTTAATAGCCACACCACGTATGTATTAATTGTACCGTACATACCGTTTATATTGAAATTTCCTTTGCTGTACATAAAAACAATAACTCTTTAAAATCATGATTCTGTTCAGCAGTCACTTCCGTTAGATCAGCCTTCTACTGTGGGTTCTGGTTGTGATGTTGATGGCTTCCTAAAGAAACTTATCCAGTTTCGGTTGTTTAACTTTTGCCTTCCGGTCTTGTAATATGAGTTGGTAGGGTGCGATCTGTGCTCTCAATCCTCTAGACCCGTCTTTCGTATTCCGGATCTATTTTTCTACAAAATCAGCTGCATTTTTAACTATTGAAATGGTGTGTTTTATGTTTTCAGTTGTGAATAAGTCAGGTTTTTCCCTCATCTTCTTTTTGTGAAAATTCGACATTCTTCTCTAATTCTGTAAGATCTTCTGTAGACAGCTCAGTAGGCCTATCGTGCGACTGTAAAAGTTCTTCTACGTCAGTAGAATTTAATTTTATGAACCCTTCTTCTAATTGTTGGCCATTATTTCATCCACGGTGTTATCATTTTCTTCTGTGTTAGTAACACAGTTTGACTAAAGTTTTCTTCATACAACATTCATAGTTGAATTCTTTAATATGCGTACGACTACATCAAGGACACTTGCGTTTTTCTTCTAAACGTATTTCCCTCCTTCTAAACGAATTTCGAGAAAAAATTCTATCAATTGCGTTAAAGTAAATTCATGTAAATAGGGGGCGAGTAAATGGGGGATTACTGAACGACCTATCGAAAAAATATTGAAAAATACCGGTGCTGTGATTTGTGGAGTTTTGGTTAAAACTTCATATCTTTGCTAAAACCTATGCTATTTTTGTGTTATTGGTATCAAAATGCTGCCAATGAAGCGTTCTAGAGAATAGAATATTTTATAAGTATTTAATAATTTTTTAATCATCAAAATGTATAAAATTAAAATATATACATAATTATAAAAAACAGCAAAAGATTTTTTAGACAATTTTTACAAAATAAATCAGTACAACGTATATATCTGTGGGAAGCTATCGATCTAATTATTACATTATACATGGAAAAAAGTGTTGTGGAAAGTAAATATTAAACTCATAATGACCCTTACTATAAATTTCTGGAACATGCAAAAAGCGGAGACAGCAGCATATAGCTTACCGTGCAAGAAACAAAAAAGAACTTAATTACTCATTAAAGTACAATACAGAATTCATACACATTTCAATAAATAATGAAATAAAAATAATGGGTACTTTTTAAAACGATCATGGTTTAGAAGATATGTACAATAAACACGTTAAATAATAACTAAAAGGCGGCGGTGATATATCAGCGGGCAGGGTTTCTCGCATAATCGCCGGTGACGATATATCGTCATCGGTGGGTTTTTTGCGTAGTTTACAGGCAACAATATATCGTCGCCTGAAGTTCTAAGGGTTAAAATATTTTTCAGGCATTATTATTAAAAACTTACATAGTGTACACAATTATATCTAATGATATTTATTTTTAAGTCTACCAGAAGAAAACGCAAAAATATGGTGTGAAACACTGACACGACTATCTCTTTCCAACGTAAATAACGAATAATATAACCTAAGTTAGCGCCTTTTTAGTCAGTAAGTACCTGAATTGAGAATATAAAAGATCTGGTGTGAAACACTCTCACGACTTTCTCTTGCCAATGCAAATAATGAACAATATAACCTAATATTAGTAATAAAACATTAGAAATAAACAAAAAACTAACCTCAAAAAACATAACCTAATTTCAATCATGAGTGAAAAATGCAAAATTAAAATTAACCACACTTTGGCTTAAGATACGGAAATCACTCTTTCACGCTAAACTAGGTTCTGTAGAGAAAAATGCTTTAAACAAAATTTGAAGATCGTTTAATTTCCTATAAATTTATTTATACCCACTTTTGTCGTAAATGGATACTAAGGCCGAAGTCTTAAAAAAATTGATTTTTCACACTTTTCGTGAGAAAAAAAAACAGAAAATTGTTTATTACCGCTAAACTAAGCGTTATACAGAAAAATGTTTGAAATAGAAACTGTAGAATTTTAAATTCTCTACAACTTTTATTATATTTATACCTTTTGCGCTAAAATGCATATTAAAGCCGCAATCTTAAAACAACAATTTTTTACGTGAAAACAGCCCCACCAAGAATTTCAGAAAACATGGCGCCTACCCTATCTTGTAGAGCATAAAAAATTGAGTAAACCAGACGATTTAAAAAAAATCGTATGACCCGTTTTTGAAGAAATCGCAAAAAGTGAAAAATTACACGAATAAACTACTACTTCCGGTTGACTGATTTTGATGAAAATGTTCATATCGGGTTCGGTAGTGGTATGTAACTTAAGTTTGTGGTCTTATGTTCTTGAGATATTCTGTTTACACACACACGCGCGCGCACACACACACACACACACAGAGACCAAACGCTAAAAAGATGTTTATTGGGTTCAGGGGGTCTGAAAACGTTTAGATCCGGTGAAAAATCGATTTCGAAAAATCGACATGAAAACAATACTTTCTTTCCTATATTCATATAGCCTAGGCAAGAGAAAGTAAAAATGTGTCGGACCGTTCGAAATAGTGTCCTGATGGCGAGTTACGTTAATACTGCGCGTACGGTTGTGGGCAGATAACTCGATTGTTTTGGTTCTTTTGCTTTTTAAGAACAGTGATTTTTGGTCAGTCAATTTGTAATTGATTTTTTTAATGTAATCTAATAGTATTTTTTAATAGTCTAAGTTAAATAATTTTGTAATTATTAATTACCTATGTAAAATAAGTAATTTTATGTTATACGTTTAAAGTAAGTCTATTATGTACTGTAATTCTTTATTAAACCTAGATCCCGAACGAACCTAGCCATACGCGTTACTATATTATTTCATTCTGGTAATCTAACCTTAATAAATCAAGTTATCTCCGCGGCCATATTAATATCATTTGATACAAAATTTCAGTTTCAATTTCGGTTAAACATTTTAAAAATATTAGGTATAAGGAAATTCAAGGAAAGAAATGGGAAATTAGTTTATTTTCATTTTTTAGGTAGGCCTAATAATTTTATTCCTTCAGGCAGTTTCCATAACAACTTTTTAAATGACGGACATTCAGTTTTGAATTTCCATCATTTATATAGAAAAACATATTTTACTTTCTCCTGCCTATAAGATTATACAGGGAAGGAAAGTATAGTTTCATGTTGATATTTCAAAATCGGGTTTTCAGGCTTCCTTAACCCAAAAAATATGTTTTTACCGATAGGAGTGTGCGTGTGTGTGTGTGTGTGTGGGTGTGTGTGTGTGTGTGCGCGCGCGCGCGCGTGTATGTGAATAAAATATCTCAAGAACGCAATATCGTACGAAGTTGAAACTTAAAATTTAAGTTAAGTAAAAATAGGGAATCCAAAACAAACATTTTCATCAAAATCAGTTAACCGGACATAGTTTATTCGTGAAATTGCAACTTTTTCAAAAACAGCCGCTACGATTAAAAAAAAAAAAGTAGTAAACAATGTAAAATGAAAAAGTACCTAATTTTAATGATGAGAGAATAAAACAAAATCAGAATCATCTTCTGTAGAACTTAAAAATACTGAAACTCACTAAATGACGCTATATTAGGTTCTATAGAAAAATATTTTTGAAACAAAAGTTGTAAATTTTTTTATATCCTGTAACTGCTTTGGCACACACTTTCTTCGTTAAATGCATACGAAGGCCACAGTCTTAAAAAAATCCCAATTTTGTACCGATTTTGATGAGCAAAATACAGAAAATCACTAATTAACGCTAAGCGAATTGTTGTAGAAAAAATGCTTAAAGTATAAGTTACATGTTTTTAGTTTCCTACAACTTTAATTACCTATATGCACGTTTTCCCTTAAATTTATATAAATTGACCGCAATCTAAAAAACACATTTTTTGCCACGAGAGCAAAGCATTCCAAAGCATTACAGCAGACATTGTGCTTACCTTATCTTGTGGAGCACAAAACATTTAGTAAATGAGGCGATTTCTAAAAAAAATTGTTGTAGCCGTTTTTGATAAAGCCGAAAGAGCAAAAAATTCAAGAATCAACTACATATTACTTCCAGGTGATCTATTTTGAAAATGTTCGTATCAGCCCCGTATTAGTACTTTACTTAATTTTTAATTTTCAACTTCGTAGTACGAAATTCCATTCTTGAGATATTTTGTTTATACTACAGACTAATCGGTAAAAACATGGTTTTTTGAGTTCAGGGGCTCTGAAAACGAGTTTTTTTGAGAGTTAAAACTCGATCTGGAAAAATTGACATGAAAACACTAATTTCCTTTCCTATTTTAGATTTTCAAGTTATAAATAAGGCAATTAATTTGTATTGTATTGATTTTTGTAAAGAAATGGGAAAATAAATAAATAAATAAAATAAAAGGATGAGAAAGTAAACATTGCTCTGTAGAGAAGTAAAAAAGACTAATTTTTCTATCTTTTTAACCTATTGAGAAACTCATTAAATAATTTTTTCTCAGGCCAGATGGTTTCTCTTTTTAATTACTATTTACGTATTTCCTGAGCCTTTTACCTATATATTAATTTGACCATTAATTTTCCTAACTCGCTCGTTGCTGTTATCCTATTACACAATAATCTACAACTCATACATTTTACGTCGTTTTTCACTAGTTAAGAAAATTAAACCCATCGAGTTGGTTTAATGGTAAAGTTGTCAACGCGAGTCAGCTGTTTAACAGCTGCTTATCGGACACGAAGTTTCCGTGGTTTAAGTAAAGCTTTTATACGGGTATAACTTTTATACGGATTTGATTACTAGGCAGTGGTTACCGGTGTACTTTTATGGTTGGAGTTCAATTAACCATACTCTCTCAGGTATGGTCGGCCTGGGTCTGTACAAGACTACATCTCATTTGCACATTGTACATATCATCCTCATCTCATTGGGTCATGGGGTTGCTTATTGTTCTAAATTGAACAGATTGCAATGTACAAAATCAGGAATAACAAAAAAGTAAAGCTAATAAAAGTAATAAAAATAATTTTTTTTATACGTATTTGAATACTAGACAGAGGTTCATGTGTACTTTGATTAGGGTCAATTAACTACACCTTATCCTCATCTCATTGGGTTATAGGGTTGTTTATTGTTCTTAAATTTGACAGATTACAACGTACACACACTACTGATTCAAACAAAAAGTAAAATGAATTGAATTTTAGGGGTTATGAACTCCTGAAGAAGGGGAACAAATTTATTGATTTGGTTTTATTTTAATAAGATTAATGGTTTGTAAATAAAATGCATTGGAAGGTCATGAACAAACAAAATAAAAATTGATCGGAAAAAACAACAGCATGTAGTTCAAGAGTAAACCAGTGAATGACACAGATGCGCTTACACAATGGAAAAACAAAGATAGAGATACAGATGCGTGGGAAGATCTGGCGGTTCCACAAAACAAACGGGCATGTTGTGCTAAATTATATTTTGGTGTGGGGAGAAAAAGGAAGTTATGTATTTATTCCCTTTCTACATTTTAAAATGTTATAACTTTTTAAAATTGGTAAAATTTATTTCTACGAGGTGTGGCTATTAAATAACGAGACTGTCGTTGTAAAAATTTTGTTTTTATTTTATACATAATCACTTATTGTCACCTTCAATATGCACTCCTTCTCTATCCCTACAACGCTCCATGCGAATTTTCCATTGTTGGAAACAGTGCTGGAAGTCATCTTCTGTCAGCTCCTTCAGGACACGTGCCGCTTTCTCTTTTACAGCTTCCACAGACTCAAATCTTGGCCCTTTTAATGCAGATTTCACCTTAGGGAACAGGTAGAAGATAATAACATGTGATGAAACGTGGTTTTTTACTTATGATCCAGAAACGAAGCGCAGATCCATGCACTGGAAGAGCTGAACTTCACTGAGAGCCAAAAAAGCTCGAATGAGCAAGTCAAAATTTAAAGCAATGTTGATTTTTTTTGTATCCATGGTTTTGTTACCTTCACTGGGTTACTGAAGGTCAAACAATTAATTGATATTACTACCTGGAGGTACTTTCTGAACTACGTCAACGAGTAAGGAATCCACGCCCCGAAATGTGCAAGGACAAATCATGGGTTCTCCACCAAGACAATGCTCCAGCTCATTCCGCGTTATCTGTCAAGTGGTTCCTAGCAAAGTGCAGCATCTCAGTGTTAGAACATCCACCTTAATCACCAGATCTTGCACCATATGACTTCTACCTGTTCCCTAAGGTGAAATCTCCATTAAAAGGGCCAAGATTTGAGTCTGTGGAAGCTGTAAAAGAGAAAGCGGCACGTGTCCTGAAGGAGCTGACAGAAGATGACTTCCAGCACTGTTTCCAACAATGGAAAATTCGCATGGAGCGCTGTAGGGATAGAGAAGGAGTGTATATTGAAGGGGACAATAAGTGATTATGTATAAAATTAAAATTAAATTTTTTACACCGTCAGTCTTGTTATTTAATAGCCACACCTCGTACATTCAAGGTTCACTAAAACCCGATTTTCCGTAACCCGCTTAATCCGCCTTACCCGAAACAAATCCAAAATACTTTTTTTTAATTGTGAAATAAAAAAATAATATAACAGAAATTATAGGTATTTATTTTGTAAGAGAAATAAATCTCCATACTATCCAGAAAATAGGTGAAGAAGCTCTTCTCCTACTTCATCTGAATAGTCGTCGCTGCCTCCAGGACATTCTTCTAATAAAACTATGGCATGATGTTACCACAAAAAACAATTTCTTTATCATGATTCAAATTATGTTATGTAGTTAATTATTTACATTGGCAAGAGAAAGTCGTGTAAGTGTTTTAAACCAGATTCTTTTGTTTTGTATTTGATTTTATTTAGATAATTTTTCTCAAGAATATATTATTATTAGAATTATTAGAATTAATATTAGAATAAAATTTTCTACAAGTTTTATTCAAAACGTTTATGTATTTATTGTTATTTTACGAAGTTGAGCTACTCGTAGAGCGCTGGTTTCTACGCCGGGGTCCCGGGTTCGATTCCCGGCCAGGCCTCGCATTTTTTCATCACTCATTTTTATTACCATCATTATCCACCGTCAGCATTAGCAGAAATTGCAGAACAGTCAGATGTTAAATACCTACTCGTTTAGCTATAAAAATGGTGAACTGGCCTTGCGAAAAACAACAGTGTTATTCAATTATTTGAATATTATCTTGAAGTGATTATCTCCAAAAACATTTTTGAATGTTTTTATGATTAACGTGCACACGAATTTGTTAGTACAATTTGCTAATATTAGCTATCACGGTGAAAGAAAAAAGGCGAAATATAAGAAATCAAAAATATATTTGATTGCAATTTAGAACCAGCAAGTAACAAAATCATTTAATGATTGAATTTCAGTCTGAAATGTGACAGGAAAGATATTATAAGTTTTGCATTTTTTGAAAGGCATTTTCTTTTTTTTATTTCATAACGTTTTATTGTGGCCATATTAGAAAAATAATAACATTATTAAATGGAATTTTAATGTCAATAAACACAAATGTATAATATTTAAATAGTAATATAATCTTCAACTTATCTATTTAAACGTGTATGGTATGCATATGAAATAAATTAAAATTATTAATTACAATGAAAATCAATAAAATATAAAGTTCATATCCGAGCGTAAACAGTTTGTTTTATGTTAATGTATACCAGCTGATTTTGATGTAATCGATTAAAATTATAAAGTTTAATTTGGGCTTATTTTTCCTCATTATTTGATATTTACCGAGAAATTAAATTTAGAGAAAGTAAATTTTCAATGTAGTCAGAATAAAATAATATTTTATTCTGAATGAATTTTATAATCTCATCTTGAAAACATCCAATTTTTAAGTGTATTGTATACCAATAATTTTAAGAGTATTTGCATGAAAATTTATGTACAGAATATTGTGCATATTATTCTTCTTTAATAATAAATAACCAAATAAAAAAATTTCACATCTTGATTGTTGTGATTCAGACGCCGTACGTACTAGAAGCAATGTTTGGTCGTTGATGCGTTTGTTTCTGCAATATTATTTTGCGGGTTGCCTAAAAGTCCCATTCTTGCCAAGAAGCTAAACTCACAGAGTCTTGTTCTCTAAAAAGAACAAGACTATGTGAGGTTAGCTATATTATCCATTTACCAAAACAATTTATATTTGGCTCTTATCATCAATTATTGAGGTTAGCTCTATTACTATTATACTTGACAAAAAGCAATGTGCAATGTTCCACGTGTTGTACATTTACGTGTTTACAGCGTCGTGTAGAATTTTTGTTTAAAAAATATCATTTTAAAATTAATGAAAACAAATCGCAGCAAATGACGTTTACTCTTAGACGACTAACTGCCAAACCGTTTACATTAATAATATTCCTCTCCCTCACACTACTCAAATACGCTATTTAGGCTTACACTTGGACAGAAAACTTACATGGAACGAACTTGTTGCACACACACGCCACAAACTCAAAACACGCTTCTATAAACTAAAACGCTTACTCGATAGACGTTCTAAATTAAACATGTCACACAAATTAACAATCTACAAGACAGTCTTAGGACCAATCTGAACGTATGGAGTTCAACTTTGGTGATCTGCTAAACCTTCGCACACGTAACGTATACAAGCGATTCAGAACGAAATTCTATGAACGATAACACAATGCCCATTTTACATCACAAACTCAATTTTGCACAGAGACTTACAAATCCCATACGTAATTGATGTCACGAAACAACTATACAAGACGATGCATGACAAATTTGAATTACATGACAACCCTCTCATACAAAACATGTACATTAGGGCGATACCGGGTGCTCAGCGCAGACGTTTGAAGCGCCTCTGGCCAAGAGATCTTCTAGGCCAACTGTAGGACTGTGGTGATGACTGCACGCTCCTTCAAGTAAATCAAGGATTGGAACATTAGCTTCACATTTAGAAATTGATGTAATAATATAATAACAGATACTAAATTTTAATTAAAAGTGTCAAAAAAGAAGCCTTTCAGAAAAAATTAATACAATGTTTTCTTTTACCTTCTTTTGCAGCGTAAATACTCGAGATGAGGGGTGATAAAGGGGTAAGGACAGGGATCCAGGGATAGGAATACCCACTGTGCTGAATGATGTCTTTTTTCAAGGAGGGATTTCTTCACTTCAGTAACCACGGTTGTAAGCCAGTTTCCGGATGCGCGAATAAAGCAGTACAATGTTAATTTATGTTAATGGATGTTCCAACAAGCTCGACGTGTGGTGGCAAGCGAGTGCAGTCAGCGAGTACGAAGCAAAACGACAGTGGCGGACTTAAACCTTTTAATTGTAAATTTAAATAGTTGGGCTGCCATTAACGGACACCTGTATAGAATAGATGACAACCGGTTGACAAAACAAATTTTTATGACACTAAAAAATGGACATAAGGAGTCGGACAAAAATGGTTTAAAGAAGTCAGAGGATATTGAGAAAACCGGAATAAACCGATTAAACTTAATGATTATAACAAAATTTTGACACCTAATTACGGACTTTAAGGGCTTTTATGAAATGCGAAAACAGATCACCGGGTGGTGAGAAGAAGAGAGAAAACCATACATTGAGCGAATGCTGAGAATATGGGCTGCAAAAAGAGTTTACAGAAACGTTTAAAGTCATCTCACATAATCTAAAATTGGTCTTGCATGAGGAAAAAATCTGGTGTGAAACACTCACACAACTTTCTCTTGCCAATGCAAATAATTAACAATAAACCTAACATTAGTAATAAAACATTAGAAATAAACAAAAAACTAACCTCAAAAAACATAACCTTATTTTAATCATGAGTGAAAGGCGCAAAATAAAAATCGACCTTACTTTGGCTTAAAAATACGGAAAATCACTCTTTCACGCTAAACTAGGCTCTGTAGAGAAAAAAGCTTTAAATAAAAGTTGCACATCTTTTAAATTCCTATAAATTTGATTATATACACTTTTGTCGTAAAAGGCATACTAAGGCCGAAATCTTAAAAAAATCTAATTTTCACACGTTTTAAAAAACCGAAAATCGCTAATTACCGCTAAACTAAGCGTTATACAAAAAAATGTTTGATATAAAAGTTGTAGGATTTTAAATTCTCTACGTTTGTTATTATAAATTTTTGCGCTAAAATGCATATTAAAGCCGCAATCTTAAAAACACAATTTTTTTACGTGAAAACAGCCTCACCAAGAATTTAAGAAAATATGGCGCCTACCCTATCTTGTAGAGCATAAACTATTTAGTAAACCAGGTGATTTAAAAAAAATTGTAGTACCAGTTTTTGAGAAAATCGCACAAAAATGAAAAGTTACACGAATAAACTACTACTTCCGGTTGACCGATTTTGATTAAAATGTTCGTGTCGGGTCTGGTAGTGGTATGTAACTTAAGTTTCAAGTTTCAAGTTCGTACGATATTTCGTTCTTGAGATATTCTGTATACACACACACATACATACACAGACCAATCGCTAAAAACATGTTTTTTGGGTTCAGGGGGGTCTGAAAACGTGTAGATCCGATGAAAACTCGATTTCAAAAAATCGACATGAAAACAATACTTTCCTTCCTATATATTCATAGGCCTATAGGCAAAAGAAAGTAAAAATGACATTGGCAAGGTAAAGAGTGTTTCACACCAGATGTTTTATGTACATGTAAAGATAGGCAGAGGAGCGTGGGGAGACGAAAGATATCTGGGTTAGAAATCCAGCGAAACTAGTTTAATTGTGTAGACTACTCCGCTATGGTTAACAATGTCAAAAGTAAGATTGGCTGTTATATTCGCCAACTTCCGATTGAAAAAGGCTCCAAAAGCAGAAGATAAATACGTACGGCATGAAAATAGTCAGGGAAGTTATTCAGTGCGGGTTGCCATACCTTTTATAGCTCGATATCTGATAATGAATTTTAGTAAAGGGAAACTTTTAGGGAAACGGGAAAATGGGGAAAATATACTGGTATATAAGGACGGTTGAAACCAGAGCAGCGTCACTTTGACGCGCTATTTCATACTGAGAACAAGTCGCGTATAATCAATATCACAATGGCAGCTACGCAATACCAAGCCGCAGCAAGATCGTTCTTCGCTCCTGGAGTAGCTCTCCTCATTATGACTATTATCTTCATTGCGGCCACTCCATCTGCCACTGCAAGGGTCAGTCTCCAAATTTTTATTTAAAAAAATTTAATCATTCTTGAAAAAATTTCAGGAAAGTTTTTACAGGATGAAAATTATTTAAAAAAATTTTCTTATAAGTTACAGTAAAACTCCACTTAACCGATATATAAAGGGCGGAACCGATTTCGAATGGGAAAAAT
Organism: Catonia carolina; assembly: GCA_035578175.1. NCBI lineage: Eukaryota > Metazoa > Arthropoda > Insecta > Hemiptera > Achilidae > Catonia > Catonia carolina. The sequence continues at coordinate 17,677,374 of JAQMRL010000012.1, forward strand.
TTTAGTAGAAGAGTTTTTTTACGATTATTAGAATGTATAAACGAAAATACGGCAATTTTAAATAAACAAATAAATTTTATTTTTATTTCAGTAGTTTTTTATTTTTAGGTTTTTAAAAACATAGATTTTTGATGAAAACGGTTTTTTGCGGCAATTTTACGCCATCGTATATCTTACGGCTAAAATTCCACACACTGTTCAAAAAATAATGTAAGGTAACTTAAACCGAATCCCAAAAATTATTTCCGAGAATATTAAAACCTTATATTCGTAATTTATTTCATTGAGCACTGTTCTGTGCCTGAACGATGGTAGTATTTAAATTTAAATTCATTACTGTGCGTTAGTATCCAATATTGAAATACATTACAGTAATAATCTAATCAAAACAACAAATCCGGTTCGTTTCAGTTAAGCCGGGTTACGGTTGAACGGAGTTCGAAAAAGTGAGGTTTTACTGTAGTTTAGTCGCATTACCATCTTCTCTTGGTCATTAGCGACTACTTTCGGTTAAGGAACGGTGAATTTAAATTTGTTACAATTATCCAGACCCTAGCCGGGAATCCAAACCGGGAACTTCGTTTTGTAGCGTAGCATTCTAACTCCTGGACTACGGAGGAAAATTCTTGTTTTCTTTTACCCATCCAGAGGTTTTTACTTAAGTAAAATATTTTCTTTGGAAAATTATGAGTATATTAAATTTTATAAAACAAAAATCTACAGTTCGCGCCTTTGATATTCCTGATATTTTATCTCCCTCCTTAATTTTCGTAAATATTTAAAAAATCAGTTTTTCAAAACAAAGAAATGCGACGAATTTCATTTTTTGATAAATAAAATCGGTTATTTTATGTTGAACGGTACAGCGAAAAATCCTGATTTTGATTCCAGGGATATTTAAAAAGAAAAATGAAACTTTTACAACTGTATTACAACCTTTTATTTCCGCAAGTATAAAAAATTTCATGCAAATTTATACAAACAAAATGTAAAAAAACAGTTTATTTTTTGATTAAGAAAAACTGTTTAAGTAAATTATAGTATAAATTTTCATCAAATTTTTGATGCTTGCGAAAATGAAAATTGTAATAGTTTTGAAAGTTTTATACATTTTTCAACAACATCCTTACAAATTTATAAAAAAAATTAAAAAGAAAATATTCTTTGTTTAAGAAATAACTGTTTTTTAACAAAATTATATAAATTTATATAAAATTTTTGATGTTTGCAGAAATATAAGGTGGTAATACAGTTTTGAAAGTTTTATAAATTTTCACCGGGATTTTTCGGTTTACAGGTCAACATAAGTCAACCGATTTTATTTATCAAATGAAACTTGTTGCATTTCTATGTCTTTAGTAAATTGTTTTTTAAATATTTAAAATAATTGAGCAGGTAGGTGAAATATCAGCATTACAAAGGACGGACTAGGGATTTTATTTTATTAAATTATAATTTATCCACAATTTTTCCAAAGAAAATATTTTGCTTATGAATAAAACTTGGGTGGGACACGATCAGGCTGAAAGTAATTCGCGATAGCTATAAAATATAAAAACCTACAATTTTGTACACGGTCTACGGTAGTTTGAAACTACTGTTACATGTTATTACTCAAACGTTTCCGAAATCTACAATTAGTATTGCGATTTAGCATAATTGGCATGTTTAAATTTTTACAGTCGGCAAGGTAGGGCTAAGTAAAACGTTTGGCGAATCATGACAGTCTCATTAAAATTTTGAACGGACCTTGATCAAATTTTTAGTTGATGACGACTGCTATAAATCGTTTATTGACAAAAGAAGATTTGTTAAATTATGTTAAAGGCAAGGGGTTTTTTGGTCAAATTCAGTCCGTGTTCCAACTGGACTGATTCTGGTCAACCTTTTCTAAAATTTAGCTCACGTGCACATTTGCCCATCACCCGTCGTTACTTTATTCCAGATTCCCGGTTAATCCAGAAAATACAAAATTAAAAATTAAGCTTTTTTATAGGGGCTTGCTAAGATGCATTGCTTAATCAATTTGAAACATCCAAGAAGATAAATTGGTATACAAAAATCTTCTGATAGGGCGTTTTTTGATGAAATTATATTGTTCTGGAAATTTGGAAACCGTCAGGTGTTGGCTGATTCTTTTAGAGATTTGGGTTGTTATAGATACTTAGTCGCCTATAACAGGCAGCTGGAGTGCTTAATTATTTGCAAACGATCTCCTGGTTCCATGGCTACAAAAAATTATTCTGTTTCTTATCACATGATCAACCAATAATGATATGACAAGCGTTTAAGAAAAGAAGAGGTAGATGTGTAAAAATACACTAGTCACACTTATCTCCTCTGAGAGTAATGTATGTCATTATACAGCCAGAACTTGTGGTGAATGAAATGTAGGTGTCATTTGGAGAGTGGAAAGTAGATGCTTTTCGGAGGGACTGGCATGCTGATAAACATTCTATTCCACTCAGTGAGTAAGGCAAGAGTAAACCTTACTCCTCGTTTTACTTGGTAAAGCCTTTAGAAGTTCAAAATAGCCCTTCGGCTGATGACCTAAACAACACAGGTTTTTGGCCGTAGAAAACAAAAATGTTACCACCGAGCCTGTGTCTTGAATCCTTACCGTAAAAAAACGAGACCGAAAATTAAAATCACTGTATTAATTTAAATATTTTTATGCTTACTTATTCTCACATTTAAAATACAACGTTACGTCTTGGGGATCTCTGAGTAAAGCATATGCCGTCTTCAGGATTCAGAATGGGCTGATAAGGTTATCTTAGGAGCTAAAAGACCTGATTCTTGTAAACCCTTTTTTAAAGAAATAAATGTATTAAAGTTCTCATGCATTTACATTTATGTGAGTGCATTATTCCTGAAGAAGAATAAGCATTTATTCTGAAAAATAAAGATATGTATTAGTACCCGATCGGACACAAAAATTATTTTGCGTTTGTCCAACCTGATACGAAAAAGCACCTTACTATACCTGTCAAAATTTATAGGCTAACTACTTACCGAATCATTTGAAAGATGTTTCGTTACACAGTTTTAAATTCAAACTTTAACAGTTTTCTCTAGAAAAATAAATTTGTAATATTTAAGAATTTTTTAATATCCTCTGAAATCAATTTATGAAAAACAGGGTTCAAATGGCTCGTCCGAAAGTACATTTTCATGGTAAGTTTTTGGTTATTTTTTACGCCATAGAATTTCTATACAATGAAATTTTTAAAATGATTTAGTTTTTTAATAAATATTTACTTTTTCTGTCATGTTCGGTTTCTATAAATTGGGTTTTTTGTATAGTTCTTTGTTATTTCATGCGTAATGTTTAGTTTATGTTTGTATTTTTTTTCTTTTTGTACGATTTTCTTTTATTATTTTTTAAGAATGATTAATTCTTAATGTTTACCCAGTATGTGATATTTAAATGTAAATTTGTTAATAATTTTGTTTTTGTACACTAGTTTGGTTTTGTTCCCTGGAGGTACTTACCGTACCATTAGAGAACCCGAAACGAATATTTTCAGTAAAATTGGTCAACCGAAAGTAGGTAGTATTTTATTCACTGCAATTTTCCACTTTTTGCAATCTTCTCAAGAACTGCTTTTAAGATGTTTTTAAAAATCTTCTCATTTACTAAATTTTTTATTCGCTGCAACATAAGATAAACGTCATGGCTGCTGAAATTCTCGGGGAGGCTGTGATCTCGTGGTAAAAAATAGATTTTTTAAGATTGCGGCTGTAATACGTATTTTAGGGCAAAAGTATCACTATTTAAGTTGTAGAAAATTAAAAACCTACAACGTGTATTCCCAACATTTCTTTCTACAACGCTTAGTTTAGCGTCAATTAGTGATTTTCATAAAAATAGGTAAAACGTTTAATTTTTTAAGATTTCGGCCTTAGTATGCATTTCACGAAAAAAGAGTTTTATTATCAGTTATTGGAAATAAATATATCTACAACTTTTATTTCAAGATTTTTTTCAGAGCTTAGCAAACTTAGCGTGAACTAATAATTTTCCGTATTTTTAAGTCAGAGGTTGATTTTCTTTTTCCGTCATTGACTCATGATTAAAATTAACTTATGATTCATTCTTGATTAAACATAGGTTATACGGTTCATTGTTTATATTGGCAGGAGAAAGTCGTGTGAGTCTTTCACACTAGATCGTTTTATATTCATTTTTTTAATATGTTCCTACCCATTTGAATTAATGACTTGCGTCTTTTTGAATACATGTAATAACACTGATTTTTTTTCGTGAATTAGTTTTTCTGTTGCATAAAAATTCATCAACTTTGTTTGACTACGATGATATAACAAATCATCTGATATTTTTAACTACAAAATGATGCAAAACTTAGGGCACCCTTCTCTGACGCTAGCAATAAGCTAACGGGTAGCGCTGACGCAAATTATAGTATTATATAAATATTTTTTAAAACACTAAACACGTTTTGTTACAAAACTTTATTAAGAATTTACAGCAAATTTTATTAAAAATTTGAAAATGATGAGTTAATTTGAAAAATATTAAAAATAGAAAATCAAAGATGAAAATGTTTTTTTTCATCAGTCTCTTGACTGGTTTCTTGCAGTTTTCCAAACTGTCCTATCATGTGCAAGTCAAAAATGAAAATGTTATCTGATACGTAACTTATACTGATTTATCCATTACGTCAATCGTTTCAGTGTATTACAGTAAAATAATTTATGTTGAAATCAACAAATGTCTCTGAAAACGTTAAAAACATTTGCTGAATATTATTTTCTTCGTCTCTTTGTGTTAGGCGGGGAGCATATGTTACAAAATTTAAATCCTTTCCTGGGGCGCCCAGGGGTCGGAAAATGAAAAAATGTTTAAAATTAGAAAATTAAAGTTTACAGAAATCTGGGCGCATCGCACGGCTAAACGGTGACGTGATTCTCTCTGACTGGTGCAAAAACCCTCAGGGAAAATGCGAAACCTTAAACTTTTTGCTTTTCGGTGTCGTTGTGAGGTGGGAAAATTATGAAAAATTTAAAAATTCAATTTTGACTGAATCTTATAAATGGAACGTTTTCGGGGTCTAAAATTACATACATATTTATTTTACTGTAATTCCCGCTGGTACCCATCACGCCACAAATTGGTATAAATTAATTTTCTCAGTATCAGAATTTAGGGTGAAAATTTTATTGTGTATGCTGTTTAGCGCTGCTTTTAAGCAGAAATGTACGATTGGCTTGGCTAGTACGCCATGCGATTTTTTCTGGGGGGCGTGGGAGGAGTGAATTTTTTGGCCATGTTAAGGAAGCTTTTGAGCGAAAATGTCACTGTGATCCTTTTTGTCGGGCTTAGGTGAAAACGTGAGGTTTCGTTGTCGGATTTTAAAAATATTTTTGCGTTTTCGGAAAAACCGGGGAATATAATGAATTTTGGGAGAATCGAAATTAATTTATAAAAATTATGATAAATCACGGTTATTATGTAGGTATATTTATATATATTTTAAAAATTTTCTTACATTAAGTAGTTTTTTGCGTAGAATTTGAAAAATTAGTCGCTGATATTGTACAAGATAACCTTGATTTTGTAAATGGATTTAAATTTTTCGATTGCCCCTTTCGATTCCAAGCACTTCGCTATCGACTTGGCTATACGTTTTTTTTAATTTCCGAGCTAAAAACACACAGTTGTACTAATTTTCAAAATTATACCTTGCACCTGGGATCATCCAGACCCGAAATAAGAGTCACGTACTCCCTTTCAAAAACCGATGGATTAAAAAAAGATAAAAGATTTTCAGACATTGTAATGGTTTGATATTTTTAATTTCAAAATGATTCAACCAAAAACTCAGGGCAACGCCCTGATGCTAGCAATAAGCCAACGCGTAGTGCTGACGCAATTTTTAATACTATAATAATTTTTTAAAACACTAAACAAACGTTTTTACAACAATTTTATTAACAATTTATAATAAATTTTATATAAAATTTGAAAATGATAAGTTGATTTAAAATTATATTGAAAAGAAAATCAAAGTTGAAAATGTTATCTGATACGTAAATTCAGTACGTCGATCATTTCAATGTATTACGGTACAGTAAATATGTTGAAATGAAAGAAAATATTTATTTCAGAGATTGGAAAATTATTTCGTTTAATTGAAATTGACATTTTGGCATTTTGTATCATTTACCTTCTTTTTTTTAAAAAAAGATAAATAACAAAAACGAATCAAAATTTATATCTCAAAAGTATTTATAATTTTATTTCTTTGAAATACATTTTGTAAGAAATTTTGATTACCCATGTAGCGCACTGGTTAGCCGTGCTACAGTGCAAAACAAAAGAACCCAGGTTCGATTCCCAACCAGGGTTTGAAAAATAATTCCTTCAAAAGTAGCCGCTAATAACCTAACTGTTAATGCGATTAAATATACACTAAAATAGCTGGTGTGAAACAGTCACACGAATTTCTCTTGCCAATGTAAATAATGACTATTCAAAAGATAATGATAAAGAAGATAATGACACTCTTCACTATTCACGAACGGGTGGAGAGAACTAGGAATACATATTTGTCATTGACTCTCCATCGTCATGGCAACCCGCTATGCGTTGGAAGAGAAGCGGCAGCCACCCTTCTAACTCTTCACTTGGACATTTATTACATAAATTAATGCCATCACAAGGGATATTTAAAACATTAGGAAGCGCTCTAAGCAGATACAATAAATTTATGTACTTTTTATACGATATTTTTTTATTTATTGTAAAACAAAAAATAAATATAACAGAAGTTATACTTATTTTGTAAGAGAAATAAATCTAAATACTATCCAGAAAATAGGTGAAGAGGCTCTTCACCTAATTCATCTAAATAGCTGCCGCTGTTATAACTTAGAATAATAATACACGTTACGTCGTAAAACGTATAATACTAAGGCTGCAATCTTAACAAATTCAAATTTTTTACCGATTTTACTAAAGCAGAAAATTATAAGTTGACGCTAAACTAACCGTTGTAGAAATAAATGTTTGATAATAAAAGCTACAGATTGTTTAATTTCCTACAATTTTTAAAAAATACACTTTTGCCCTAAAATACAAATTAAGGATTTTAATATAATAAAATCTTAATGAAACAACTTTTATCTCGCACCACAGCCCTCCCAAGAATTTCAGCAGCTAATTCGCTTATCCTGTCTATTAGAGCATAAACATTTTTAATATTTTTAAGCTCAAGAGAGGTTAATTTTCATTTAGCGTCATTCACTCAAGGTTATCTTTTTCATTTTACATTGTTTACTCATGATTAAACATAAATAGTTTTCATTATTTACGTTGGCAAGATAAAGTCCTGTGAGTGTTTCACACCAGATATTTGGTATACAGATCTAAGTTCTTCAGTAAGCGTTTCCTTTTCACCAAGGTACTTGAAGCTATCAACTCTTCCAATTTTTCTGCATTTTGACTTCAATTGACGTGGGGAATTTTTATGTTCGTTATACATTCTATTTATTCAAAGTAACGGACAATTTTTCATTTATTTTGATTTGGAAAAATATTTCTATATTTAAAAAAATTGAAAACTTTAAATTGTTAAGACACCGGCTTGGTTAAACGACTTAGAATGATAATGAAATGAAAGTTATGTATGGAAAAACACTGCGGACTGTAAAAAATTATAGTTTTACTTTCTCTTGCCCTGTATAAAATGTAGAGAAGAAAAGTGTTATTTTCACATCGATTTTTCGAAATAGAATTTTCACCAGATATACGCGTTTTCAAGTCTCCTGAACCCAAAAAACATGTTTTTTATTGGTCTGTGTGTGAAAAAAATATCTCAAGAACGGAATAGCGTACGAAGTTGAAACTGCGCTCTCGTAGAAAAAAATTGTTTTAATAAGATTGCGGTATTAATTTGCATTCTAAAGCAAGAGGATATAATTAAGTGGTAGAACATTTAACAACATGCACCGTTTATTTCAAACATTTTTTTGTACAACGTTTAGTTTAGCGACAATTAGTGATTTTCGGTATTTTTTCATCAAAATTGGGATTTTCTCATAATAAAAACACAGTGGAAAAACACATTTTACAACTAACCTGTTTATTATTAAAGTTATAGGAAATACAAATATCTACACTTTTATTCTAAGAATTTTGTTCTACAGAGTTAAATTAAGCATCAATTGGTAATGTTTCGTATTTTGAAGCCAAACAGAGGTTGATTTTCATTTTGCATTATTCAGTCATGATTAAAACTAGATTTTATTTTTCATTTTACTTTGTTTCCTAATGATAAAACATAGGTTACATGTTTTATTATTTACACTGGCAATAAAAAGTCGTGTGAGCGTTTTACACCAGAATATTTTATGTTCATTATACACCCTTGGTTCGTTACACACCCGTTTTATTCAAATAAAGGGAAATTTGTTCATATATTTTGATTTGGAAGAAGCTTTCTATTTTTTTTAAATTGAAAATTGTATATTGTTAATATCGTTTGGGTTAAATGATTTAGAATTGTAACCAAATGACAGTTACGAGTGGAAAAACACTGGACTGTAAAAAAATATATTTTATAAAAATAATTATCATTCTGAAAGATAAAATCTTGTTAGTGTTTTTACCACAAAATATTAAAATGTGCCTTGTAAATTTATTTTTATAAAAATTTTAACGGCTTATTTTTAAGTCTTTGTGCTGAAATAATACGTTTGTCAGTTTCTCTTTACTTTCAACAGCAGTCGACGGAGTAAAGTAATTAATTTTTTTAAATAAACATTTTATAACAATTTAAATGAATTTCTACATAAAATTTTACTCATATTCAAATTTATAAATATTTAAATACATTTTAAATTTTAAATTCAAAATTTGAAACAAATTCAATGGCGCGTTTCTGTAATTAAAATAAATTGAAATAATACAATATTACGTTTCAACAATTGAAAATTAATTCCAAGAACTTGAAGTAATACGTTTGAATTTTCCTTTGTAATTTCCCTCGTTAAGTATTTTCCAAAAGTTAATAAAGTTTAATTATTTATTTTATTTGTCCGAAAAGTTGAAATATCTGTTTTCACTTTCTATAAATTAAATACAAATTTAATTTTTAAATGAAATACAATCACAGTTCTATTAAACAAACTCTGATACAGCGCTAGGTTATTTACAGTTTCTACTTTATATTTTTCTACATGAATCGAATTTTTACCGGAAATACACGTTTTCAGGCCTCCTACACCAAAAACTAAACATAGTTTTAGAGATTTATCTCTGTATGTGTGTAAACAAAATATCTGAAGAACGAAATATCATACTAAGTCGAAACTAGGAAATAAGTTAAGTACCACTAGAGGTACAATATAGAATTTCAGCAGACATGTAGCTTACCGTATCTTGTAGAACGCAAAGAAATGTAGTAATGAGGCCCCCTGACTCCAAAAATCAAATTTTTATAGACTGGTTTTTGTGATTTTGTGTTTATGTGTGTCTGCGCGCGCTCGTGTATATCTGTAATGTATGTATGTATGTCTGTGTGTATGTGTGGTTGTGTGTCTATGCGCGTGCGTCCCCTAGCGTCTTGTGAGCAAAATATTGCACCAACGGAATAGCGTAGGAAGTTGAAACTTGGGACAGTTCGAAATTTCTATTCTGCTCTTGAGGTATTATGTTTATACACACACAAATCGGTATAACCATGTTTTTTGGGTTCAGGTTTCGTGTAGAGCATCAAAAATGTGGTACACGAGGCGAATTTTTAAAAAATCGTATGAGCCGTTTTTGAGAAAACCGCAAAAATGTGAAAAATTGCACGAATAAACTACTACTTCCGGTTGACTGATTTTGATGAAAATGTTCGTGTCAAATGTCCTCTAGTGGTATCTAACTTAAATTTCAAGTTACACTTTTGTACAATATTTTTATTTTTCAGATATTTTGTTCACACACAGTCTGTAAAAACATGTTGTTTATGTTCAGGGGGCTTGAAAACGTGTACTCCTGGTGAAAACTCGATTTCGAAAAATTCGCATTAAAATGTTTATTTTCCTTTCTTATTAGTATATTCATGTAGGTCAAGAGACAGAAAAAAGTAAATAAAATGTTTGATAAGTAAATAATAATACTGCCATAACAAAAGTTTTTAAGTAAAACTAAAAAAGTTTTGAAAAGTTGAAAGTTTAATGTACTTGAAAACTAAGTTGGTTTCGTATTTTTAACTGAATAACTCTATAAGTTAACTTGTTGCTTTAATTCAGTTAGGAATGTCGAATTTTCGTTCGGTAGGTTTTAAACAATAATAAATACTTATTTAGTAATAATAATACTTTCTTTACTGCAGATGTTACTTACTCGCGTGTATTTTAGCCTAGTGTAGATGGAGAACATGAAATTAGAGTACGGAAAATTATTCGATTTCCCGTTTTCAACTGATCTGTAATTTCTCAGCACCTCGAGACATACTCACTAGTTAGTTATAGATTTCTCTCCTTCACCCATCCTGTCGTCGTCGTCCTCCTCCTTCTCTTAGCCTCCTTTTCTTCTCCTTGTCCATCTCCTCCTGTTTCAAATTCTTTTCAATTTACTTTACTTGCCTTGTTGTTTAGATCAACAGTCAAAAGGCTGGTTTAAACCTCACAAAGTAAAAGGAGACGTGAGGTGGTTTACCTTTGCCTTCCTCACTGAGTGAAAAAGTATGCTTATCAGTATACCAGGCCCCCGAAAAGCATCTACTTTCCACCATGCAAATGACACCTTCACTTTATTCACCACAGGGTCTGGCTGCAAATTGAAATTTATAACTCTCAGAGGCGATAACCCTGACTAGTGTCTTTTACATTTCTACCTCTTCTGTTCTTAAACGCTTCAATCTTCAATTGGTTGACCATGTGATTAGAAACAAAACTATTTTTTTTAGCCCTGGAACTAGCAGATTGAGGCAAATAATTTAACACTCCACCTGCCTTTTATGGTCTCTGTTATCTTTTCTTGTCTTATATAAATTATAAGGAAGAAAAGAATTGTTTTCATGTCGATTGTTCCATACCGAGTTTTCACCGGATGTACACGTTTTCAAGCACCCTGATTCAAAAACCATTTTTTAGCGATAGGTGTGTGTGTGTGTGTGTGTGTGTGTGTGCGCGCGCGCGCACGTGTAAGAGCAAAATATCTCAAGAATAAATAAGCGTACGAAGTTTCAACTTCAAAATTTAGGTAACCCCCACAGAAACATTTTCATTAAAGTCGATCGACCGAAAATAATAGTTAATTTATTTGCGCTTTTATCAAATACGGCTCCTACGATTTTTTAAAATCATTTACTAAAATTTTATGCTCTACAAGATAGCGTAAGCGCCATGTCTGCTGAAATTCTTGGAGGGCCCTTTCCTCTCGTGGTAAAAAACGGTTCTTTTTAGATTGCGGCCTTAAAATGCATTTTAGAGCAAAAATTATATAATCAACGTTGTAGGACAATAAAATATCTACAGCTTTTATTTTCACATTTTTCCTACAACGGTTTGTTTTATTGTGTTTTTAAGTAATTTTTCATCTTAATCTGTAGAATATAGGTTTTTTTAATATTGCGGCCTTAGTCATTTTTCGACAAAAGTGATATAATCAAAGTTTTAGGAACTTAAAAGACCTATAACTTTTATTTCAAGTATTTTCTTCTACAGATTCCTAAAATTTTTATTTCAAGTATTTTCTTCTACAGATCTTAGCGTCAATTAGTTTTTTCCTGTAGTTTTGTGTCGAACAGAGGTTGTTTTTCACTTAGCCTCATTCACTCATGATTAAACATAGGTTCTATTTTTTTTAAATTATGTTGGCAAGTGAAAGTCGTGCGAGTGTTTCTCACCAATTATCTTAAAATCCTACAATAGTCCCTTGACCAGTTATTTGACCCTTGACCATTGTCCAGTAATTTAAAATGCTTTTGTAGTACCATAATATATTAATAATGTAAAGCTCAACATCATTTCCAATTCGTGAAATGGTGACCTCTATATGTACCCGTACATCTAACAAATTACTACTGCGCTTAAATTTGAATAACTTTTTAATCACATCGGTCCATCATTTGATATGCATAAACTTTTGTACTGTATAATTCATTGATATTATTCAGACTAGTGATCGTTCATATAGTTCTGTAATTGTTTCACTTAACATTTAACAAAGTGCACACTTTAATTTTCGTCTTATTCTCTTTCATTTCACAACATCTGTAAAATATGTAAATCGTTTTCAGTGTCATCTTTATACAGTGAAACCTTTCTAAAGCCACTGTGTTGGTGATCTGAAAATTTGAACTTTTAAAGAAAAATCATGATAGAAATATTTATAGTTTTTTGTTTAAATTTAAAATAATTTTATTTAGCCTATGTAGTACGTAAAACCTCGAATTTAATGTGCAATATTTGTTTCTCGTCAGAATTGATAACAGAAATTTCAGTATGATATAAAATCGATTATGAGCTGTAACTTCATCATTCCCTCTTGCTATATGGAAAGCCTAATGACTGCTGTACACCGTTATTGAAAAATCGATGTAAAAATATAAATCCTTCCTTTATTTCACACAGGGCAAGGAAAAGTAAAAAATAAAAAAAGTTAACAAGATTCTAAGATGTATGGTGTAAAACACTCGCACGATTTTCTCTTGCCAGTGTAAATAATAAAACTTATAACCTAGCATGTTTAATCTTAGTGAACAATGTAAAATGAAAAACAACCTTATTTTAATTACAAGTGAACTAAATGAAAATCAACCCATGCTCAACTTAAAAATACGGAAAATGACTAATCAGGCTAAACTAGATTCTGTAGAAGAAAATTATTGAAATTAAATTTACAGATTGGTTTTATTTTCTATAACTTTAGTTATATACCTTTTGTTGTAAAATGCATACTAACACTGCAATTTTAAAAATCCTAATTTTTTATCGATTTTTATGAAAAAAAAACCGAAAATCACTAACTGACACTAAACTAAGAGTTGTACAAAGATGTTAAAAATAAAAGGTGTGGGTTTTTTAATTTTCTACAGCATTGATTATGTACACTTTTACCTTTGAATACATATTAAGGCCGTAATCTAAGAGAGCACAGCCGCCCCAAGAATTGCACCAGACGTTTACTCTATCTTATAGAACATAAAAATGTAGCAAATGAGGCGATTTAAAAAAAGTCGTGTTAGCCTTTTTCGAGAAAATAGTAAAAAAGTGAAAAATCACACTTATAAACCACTACTTCCGTTTGACCCAATTTAATTAAAATGCTTGTGCAGGTCCCTTAGTAGGCCTAATATAATAATAATAATAATAATAATAAGTATTATTATTATTATTATTATTATTATTATTATTATTATTATTATTATTATTTATTTATTCCCATATATATTACACATTATAAAATAAATAAATTACCATAATACAAAATTTCTTACATTGTACTTCTACATTATTACGCTAGAGGTGGTGGAAATTATCCCATCCAACTATGGACAAAACCATGTTCTAGGATGAGTTGGAAACTTTTAAATAAAGATTAAAAAATACGATCTTTAGCGAGATCAATTAAAATATCAATACTGTATTAAATACTATACTAAGAACGAAATATTTAAGCGGGTCGAGTTCTTGCTCGTGTATCCCTTCCATAACCTCCTACATACTCATAGTACTCTCCTTACGCTCATTGCAGCTCATACAAGTCTTTGTAATCACTACATCAACCAATTCTATTATACTATTAATAACATACTATTAATTATTAATACAATATTTAATACTAAGTAGTTGTAGTGGTAACTAAGTCCGTTTTTTCTTAGTTGAATCCTGTTGTAAAAAAACTGCGTATGAGTTAGTGTCTGTAAATACACAACACACAACACACTAACGGCGTGGCCTAGGGCGAACTCTCTACAAGCTAACCGGTAATCTACAAAAACACCCATTCCTTGCATTTTGTTATTCAATCGTTAGTGGTATAATGTAACAGGCTTAATAATAAAATTATAATATTGTATACTCATTTTTATACACGAATTATTCTCATTTCACTAGAAATTATCAGTTATTTATAGAATGGTGTAATGTAATAACAAACTAAATCTTGTAGTATATGAGTCAGTCACATTTTGTAATACGTGGTGTGATGTCTTCGTGATTTAGTGTGCGATTTGATGTAAAATTTTATTTATTCGCATGAACTTTCGTGTTTTTTCTTAGTTTTTGGGTGTTAGTGCGTGGTTGTGCGATAACACATGTATTGACAATGGCGGACGAACCTTCTTCTTCTGGCAGTATTATTAAACATAAACAGGGAAAACTTTACGAAGCGGTAAAAAAGACAATCGTAATTAATATTTTTCAATAAGTTTGCTAGTAAATATCCTAACCTAGAAATTAAAAGAGATAGAATCACTTACTGCTGAATTTACCGGTGTATCGTGTTCAAGTGTTCACAGAGTACGTTTATCGTGCAAAAGTATGCAACGACATGAAAGGTACGAGCGGGCGTAGTGTAAGCAAAATTTTTTGAACACGCTTTTCTCTTCGTTCCACTCGCCCGATGACTTGTTTACGCTAGAACTCAACTAAGAAAAACAACCAACTATAACATGTTCCAAGTTTCAACTTCGTACGCTATTCCATGCAAATATACAAATATTTGTTCATACACCGACCAATCGTGGCCTTGGTTCAGGGGGCCTGAAAACGTGTATATCCGGTAAAACCTCGATTTCTAAAAATCGACATTAACAATACTTTCCTTCCCTATTTATTTATAAAGGGCAAGCGAAACAAATACGAGTATAAATAACATTATTATTGAAATATAATAACGGAATCAGTTTTTCATAGTTACAACACTTAGTCTCTTTTGATTTTGAATTACAAAAGAATAAAATTTAATAATTCAATTTTTCTACATGTTTTTATCTTAAAATTACTATAATTTTCTTTTTGCGTTACAAAGAAAAGAAACTAATAATTTCGTCGAATTATTTTCCTTGAAATGCCGTGACTTACAAACTTTTCTTATCTTTTATAATCATCTCCCTCGCATAGGAACATTTTGACTCTTAGTGATACGTCATTCAGTTAACAAGTTGGCCTCGTTATATCTGTTAACACGATCAAATCTATCAAGAAAGGTAGCTTTCTTACGTCGTATATTACAACAGTATCAGATGTTGTTCTAGTTATTTGCTGACTTCTTGACTTGTATTTAATTGGATCTTATAAAGCTTGTATTGCATTTATTGAATTGTATTTTGTATTTATTTCTAAAGAAAATGTTATGTCATCAATACGTGTCGTTTTTTGTTATTTAATTTTTTTTTGTAATAAATTCACAATAAGAAACAGCATAAAAGGTCACTTTAAAAATCTCCTTTGAGAAGACCGAAATAATAAAATCAGGAAAATTAACATCCAAAACCATTAAAATTAAATACGAAATATTTTGTATTTAGTATTACGGTAATTTAAAAATCTCGGTAAATTAATTTGGGAGATACAATTGATCAAAGAAACTACATTATTACGTGAAGATTTTTTTATCCCTATTCTATGTAAGTTGCAATATATTCAATATTTAAGAACAATAAGCAACCCCATGACCCAGTGAGACGAGGATGATGTATATGATGTGTTAATAAGGTGGAGTCTTGTACAGACCCAGGCCGACCATTCCTGAGAGAGTATGGTTAATTGAACACCAACCATCAGAGTACACCGGTAACCACTATCTAGTACTCAAATTCGCATAAAACTAACAACCTATATTGTTGGAAGCTGACTTGTTTGCTAGTGCGGGATGAATGGTAAGAACACTGGCGACAGTGAGAAGTGATGTTGTCATAGCAACGGTTGCTTTAAATCCACATGGCGATGTGTGTACTGTACATTCTGAAAATATTTACTCTTCATAATATGAAGAGTACAACTGATACATATTATGTGTCAGTTGTTACTGTGAGACCGTTCACTGTAGTGGTGTTAATTACGCTCGCGGCTCGTGAAGTTATGAATCTAGTTATTGTATGTAATCTAATATTGTTATACCCAGCCTATTTATAAACAAATTGATATAAAATATAACAATTGGTAGTTATTGCTGTTGTTTAGGTCATCAGCCAAAAGGCTGGTTTGAACCTGTAGAGGTTTTACTAAGTAAAACGAGGAGTGAGGTGGTTTACCTTTACCATACCTTCCTCACTGAGTGGAAAAGTACGCTTATCATCATGCCGGGCCCTAAAGCACATATGTTCCAATCTGGAAAAATACCTTTCTTAAAATATAATAATTAATTTTTAATTAATTAATTAATAATAATTAATTTTTCTTAAAATACCTTTCTTCATTCACCATAGGGTCTGGCTGTATAGTGAAATTCATTACTTTCAGAGTAGGTAACTCTGACTAGTGTCTTTAACACCTCTACCTCTTCTATTCTTAAATGATTCAGTCATTTTATTGGCTGACCATGTGATAAGAAACAGAACTATTTATTTTAGCCCTGCAACGAACAGATTGAGTGTAAATAATTTGACACTCCGCCTGTCTGTTATGGGCAGAAATCGGTAGTAAAATATTAAAAACTGATACATTTTTTTTACTTTATTAGTGTATTATAATAAACTTTTAGTATATTAATAAAATATTTTAGAATATTATTAGTTTAAAATCGAATAGAATATTTTGGTACTACAGTAGTTATTCGAAATGGTTTGTGACTAATATTTTTCGACAGCGCGTACTAATGGTATTATTACTACTACTAGTTTGTGCGTGAGAGAGAATCGTACAAACAATCCTCTCCAACCGAATTCCTTACGCTAGCAATCAAGTGAGCTCCCATCTATACTAAGATTTGAACCAGGAACTTTGGCCTTCGAAAATCAGCTGTTTAACAGCTGACTCGCGGCGACGACTTTACCTCTAGACCAACCCGTGTATATCCGGTGAAAACTCGATTTCGAAAAATCGTCTTGGAAACAATAATTTCCTTCCTTATTATTATATTCATATGGAACACGAGAAAGTAAAAATAATAACGTAACAAAAATTTTAATCGGAACAAAAATCTTTACATTAACCGCGATTATACGTGAAACGTATTAACCATTTAAAACCTCCGTACTTAATATTGAAAAATAAAATTTTATAACCAGAAAATGTAACGGAAGACCAAAAGGTGTCATCAGTCGGGATACAAAAACGGACTGCTCTTTTCGAAAAAAGGTTTAGGGCAAAAATTTCCTCGGTTTTTACCCCTTCTAGACTCATCCAGAATGAGGGAATAAAAAACTAACTGACGTCCCGCGTAAACGCATTACATTTTACTGTAATCAGTAAAAACGTTTTAGTAACCCTCTCTAAAATGCAACAAAGCATTAAATTTTAAATAAAACTAACAAGTGAAGTAAATAAAATGCTGACTAATAGATTTAAATCAGCGTAAATTTTAAAAGAAAATTCGATGACTACAGAAGGTGACGTGGAGAAATTACAATTACGTATCAAAATTTATACTACAGGGTGTTTGAAAAGTAATACACTTTATAACACCAACTCCAAAAATTTTAAAAAGAGATTGCGAGGAATTATGTCAGAGCCCAGATAAATTGCAAAATATGATCAATAACACACCATATATACCATGAGTATATAAGAGTACAAAGTTAATAAAATGTCAGATAAATAAAAAAAAAACTGGTGAGAACACCTGTGATCCTCACGGCCTACCAGAAAAAATATTCTCGGAACAGGCCGCATGTATCGTATGTGTTCATCACATACAATAGTAGTTAAAAAATCTGGTGTGAATTACTCACACAACTTTCTCTTGCCAATGCAAATAATTATTAACAATATAACCTAACATTAGTAATAAAACATTAGAAAAAACAAAAAACTAACCCCAATAAACATAACCTAATTATAATCATGAGTGAAAGAGGCAAAATGAAAATCAACTTCAGTTTGGCTTAAAAATAAGGAAAATCACTCTTTCACGCTAAACTAGGCACAGTAGAGAAAAATGCTCTAAATAAAAGTTGTAGATCTTTTAAACAGTGATTTGTTACATTGGTATTGACAGTTTGGAGGTCTGTTTTTATAAGACGAACAATGTACGTCCCACAAATAAGGAAGTTGTTCATATTTTTCCAAAAATTTAATGTTTTCATTACTACTTCGCTTCTTATTTTTCAAAATTTAGCTAATTTCGTTGCCGTTTAAAGATACTAGCTATCTATATGAAAATACACAGTAATAGATAATGGATGATAGAGAAAAATCAATTCGAAATTAAACCACCTTCTGTATGCTAATAGCCTACTGGCGAAGTGAAGGTTTATAAATGCAAATGTTTATTTAGTGAGGCGCCAGTTACTTACTGACGAAAAAAATTTCAGAAGGCTGCCGATAATTCCAAGCAAGTTTCTTTCTGCGCATGCATGTTAAAACTTACGCGCCAACAATGGTTTACACACGCATGCATCGTTTTACTGGCGCGCCAGTTCTCATTGGCGCCAGCAAATCATTGCAGGTGTAAATGCGCCTTTAGACCTAATAGGCCTGCAACAAATTCAATGTATTCTTAGCAGGCCTACAAAAGTTATGATGAAAGAATCACAATGGCGTCTATGGAACCAGCATGGATGCTCACAGCCTGTGCGGACAAACCCGAGAGAATCGCCGGCGATCCTCACGGCCTGTATTGACAGAAAACCTTAAGATCGCATGCGCATCTTACGGCAGCTAACCTGTTAAAAGCATAATAATATTTTTTCTATCATAACTTCTTCAAAATTAACACCTCTCAAAGCGATAATTTTTTCAGTTCACCTTTAGTGGCCGTTATGGAGAGGTTTCATTTTATAAATAGACAAATTATAAAATTATCGTTGTGTTTATAATAAATATACTTATATCAACAATCCACAAGTCTACATGTAACTATTAATACTATATAGCAAATTCTAAAATTGTTTCATTGGATACGCGGTTACAGAAATAGCTACACATCTTTATAATGCCTAACATAATTGTCAGTTACATCACCGTAAACAACCCAAGCTTAATGAGTTATCTGATTTTCCGATCAAGTAAACATCGTGTGTATCTATATATTTTTATTAATATTAATAAAATTTCAATCGATATTGAATGGTATTTAAATAAATGAGTCGGCGGGCAGATCTCAGTAGCAATCTCGCAAACACATTTATACTTTCTCTTACCCTATATAAATACATAGTGAAAAAGTATTGTTTTCATGTCGATTTTTCAAAATCGAGTTTTCACTAAATATAGGCCTATGTGTTTATAGTATAATATATTTATAGAGTTTGTAGAGTATAAAAAACATAGTAAATGAGGCGATTTTAGAAAACATCGTAGGAGCCGTTTTTGAGAAAAGCGCAAAAAAGTGAAAAATGACACGAATAAATGCTGTTACTACTTTTGGTTGACCGATTTGATGAAAATGTTCGTGTCGGGTCCGGTAGTAGTTTCTAACTTTAGTTTCAAGTTTCAACACTTCGTACGATGTTCCGTTCTTGAGATGTTTTGTTCACACACACACACGCGCGCGCGCGCACGATCGCAGACCAATCGCTAAACACATGTTTTTTTGGTTTAGGGGGTCTGAAAACGTATATATCCGGTGAAAACTCGATTTCGAAAAATTGACATGAAAACAATACTTTTCTTCCTATATATTCATATAGGCAAGAGAAATTAAAAAGTATAACAGATGTAGAAACACTCTGTATACTGGCGTTATTTCAATTTCTTAAAAAGGGGTTTGCATTGGTCGCGTAAAGGTTTGTTTAGCAGTATTCTCATTGCTTTTTTGAGCGTACAAAATTTTGTAAATTGAACGGGTATGACCTCATATGAATGCATAGGTAGGATGTACCTCTGGCAAAGCGAAAAATAAATCGACAACAGTGTATCGAGGTGGAGAACGACCTAAGTTTGCGAAGGATGAAAAGCACCCTTGATAATTTTCTGCAAACACTCCGTTGACGCCATTATTAAGATGTTTTTTAAAAAGTTAAAGAATTATAGATGTGTGAGTAAGTCAGGGAGGGCGTTTTCATTTACGTTTAGAAACCTACAGATAACTTCAAAAGATACGTATTTACAAGTAGGTCCTACCGTCGAAACCATTCCATTAATGACCAATGATTTCCCTTTACCTACACCTTAAATTATAACATCGGAAACCGATTAAAATTTCCAATCACCCTCCCAAATAACGTAAATATTTACTCACATATAAATTTAATGTAAAAAGTTAATCTAAAAATTGAAATTTTTTTATAACGAAACTAATTTAGGAAAGGAAATAGGAATATTAAAACACCTATATATTTTATCAAAAGGCAATTTTCCGATCGGAAAATGCAATGAAAATTAATTTTCTTATTCCTTAGGTAATATAATAAATTAATCTTGTAAGGAAAATTCAAGGAAATAGTTGAATTAAAATAGAAAATTACAAATAGATCCGATTTGAGTTAAGAAACATCTGTTCAATAAAATGTTATATAATAACGAACGAAAATTTAATGTTAATAATTTCAAGTAATTTCAAATGTTATTTAAGTTGTAAATTTAATTATTTTATAAGTTTATTTAGTGTTGTAATTATTTAAATTTTGTGTCGTGGAATTATTTAAGAGGTTAACTTAATTAATGTTATATGTTTTAGTTCCGTGTGTATTTTATGGATGTATAGTTGAGTGTTTGTATTTAAGCTATGTTTTAAATTTGTTAATTATTGTTGGTTTTCATTTTAATTCCAAGCTATTAAGTTTGTATTTCTATGCATTATTTATCTATGTTTGTATAAAGTAGGCCCTAATACTTGAGCGATTATTCAAAGTAATCGAACACAACATTGTACACATTGAAACACGCCACTTACAAACGCACACATCGTCACGTACTGCCAGATTACACATTCCATACGAACATTATTTAAAATTATTAACAATAATTTAAGAATGTATCTTCTGGTATAAAAAGAAGCAGATAAAAATACAATATTATTTTGGTGTTTCACAAAATTTCAGATTTAATAGAATTGTAAAAAAACCCTTTCATGAAAGGACACGTCTCATGGCTGGTGCCAATTTTTAAAAAGGCTTATCTTTGACATACGGCAAAAACCGTTAGTGATTTCTGTATCTGCTCTTTAAGAGGAATCGAATGACACTATTTTTGTTACCGAAGTCCTACTTTGATTTCTTGACTTCCGGCTTTGGGCCATTTCCGGTCGAAACTGGAACCTTAAACCCATTAACTTCGGTATCTACTCTTTAAGAGGCATCAAATGACACTATTTTTCATTAAAAATACCAACTTTGATTTCATGATTTCCGGTTTTGGGCCACTTTCCGCTGAAACTGAAACTTTAAACACAATAACTTCGGTATATATTCGTTAAGTGGAATCGAATGACACTATTTTTGTTTTAAAATACCGACTTTGATTTCTTGACTTCCGGTTTTGGGCCCCTTCCGGTCAAAACTGGAACTGTAAACCCAATAATTTCGGTATCTACCCTTTAGGAGGAATCGAATGGCACTATTTTTGTTTCCATATTCCGACTTTGATTTCTTGACTTCCGGTTTTGGGCACTTGCGGCTAAAACTGGAACTTTAAACCGAATAACTTTGGTATTTACTCGTTAAGTGAAATCGAATGACACTTTTTTGTTATAAAATACCGACTTTGATTTCTTGACTTCGGGTTTTTGGGCACTTCCGGTAAAAACCGGAACTTCCAACCCAATTTAGGCCCACTAACTTTTTTTATAGATTGCGTATTCGTAAACCGGTTGTTGCTATCTCTTGTAGTTTCTGACCACTGGGTGTGACGGACGGACGGTCAAAACAAATTTATAGATAAAAATTTTAAAAATTGCAACCAAAAACACCTACCATCTTTTTCATTGCATCATTTTATTATTACTTATACTATACATGGAAAGAAAATTATTGTTTTTACGTCGATTTTTCCAGTTCGAGTTTAAACCGGATATACACGTTCTCAGAACCCCTGAACCCAAAAACCATTCCACAATTAATTCGATATGCAGCAAACAATCTTGGTCTCCACCTAAACAAGCATCTAACATGGAGAATTCCCAAATGGAGAAAAATAGTTAAATATTAAATACCAAGAGCAGTATTGGATGCTTAATCAAAAATTCAAATATTATCGGCACAAAACAAATTTTATAAAACAGTACTCAACCTGTGTGAACGTACGGGATACAACTCTGTGATTCAACAAGTCACAGTAATATAGAAATAATTCAACGGATTCAGTCCAAAATACTTCCTAACATCACATATCACCCTTGGTACATATCTAACATTGTAATACATAGAGACATGAACACAGTACACGAATACAGAAATTTTGCACCTGTTAACAAACACTACTCGAAAATCATCAAAATCCAGAAGCCATCAATCTCCTAGACAATAGTGAAACACAGAAGACTGTGTAGACAACACCCTACAGATTTATTGTAATACGTTTTTATTTTATTTATTTTACATTCACGTCAAGAACAAAACAACAAAATTAGAAATTTTATAGTGATAGGAGGGTGAATTACTCACTCATGGTTAATACTTACAACACATCTACTCATTGTTTTAAGAGAGCAGATCGTAGATTTACATTATTACAAAAAAATCTGGCATGAAACACTCACACGACTTCATCTTGTCAATGTTAATAAAATAAACATAGGCCTTTTTTTACTTATGTTTAATCATGAGAAAAGAATGTAAAATAAAAAACATAACCTAATTTTAATCATGTTGAATGACGCAAAATGAAAATCAATCTCTGTTCGACTCTGAAAACACGGGAAATGACTAATTGTCGCTAAACTAAGCAGCTCTGTAGAAAATAAGTTTGGAAATAAAAAATTTAGAGTTTATTTTATATAACTTTCATCTACACTTTTGTTGTAAAAAGGATAGTGTGGTCGGAATGTTAAAAAATCCCATTTTTTACAGATTTTGATAAAGAAAGTACAGAAAATCACTATTTGACGCTAAACTAAGCATTATAAAAACAAATATTTGAAATAAAAGCTGTAGATTTTTAAATTCTTAACAACTTTAATTAACTATATAGCTTACATTTTTGTTTTAGATTGCATGTTAAGGCTGTAATCTTAAAAATATTCCTACGACTGTACAGGACTCCTATTTCTATACAAGGCATATCTATCTTGTAGAGAATAAAACACGTAATAAATGAGGAGATTAAAAAAATTGTAGGAGCCGTTTTTGAGAAAACCGCAAAAAGTGAAAAATCGTACGAATAAAATACTAATTTAGGTTGATCGATTTTGATGAAAATATTTGTGTCGGGTTGTAGTGGTACATAACTTACGTTTCAAATTTCAACTTCTTACGCTATTTCGTTCTTGAGATATTTTGTTCCCACACACAGACCAATCGCTAAAAATATGGTTTTTAGGGTCGGGGGCCTGAAAACGTGTATATCTGGTGAAAACTTGATTTCGAATAATCGACTTGAAAATAATATTTTCCTGCCCTATGTGTTCACATAAGGCGAGAGAAAGTAAAAATTTATTGAGAGTGAACCTGTCAGCTTGAATGTGACCAATAGCGTTTCTTAACAGACCCGACTTCTGTAAGGTTAACAGACTACCCCCTACTGATATCGTGCAGACAAACTCTACCATCTTCATCATTCCATGAACGAAATCAAAATCCAATGCAATATAAGACCATTTAAATTCTTTTCGTAACACAAACAGGAAATTGGGGAAAAATATTCCTACTGAATTTTCATAAATACAATACGTACTTCGTACCCGTGAATAAAAACTTGAGCACTGAAATAAATAAAATAAAGTAAACAAAAAAATTCTCTTCAGAATACTAAGCGAACAATCTTCTTTTAGTTCATAAATATTCTGTATTTCATTGTTGAGATAAAAAAAGAAAAAATCCGTATAAAAGGAATATTTAGACAACTCCCTCCACAAATATTTAAGTTTGTCTTCTACGTTTTCTTGAATTCTTATACCTATATTTCGGTACGGTTTTCTTTATATATTTTTTATGGCCTTCTTGATAAAAAAATTAAACAATAAAAATATTTTACCATGATTTACGGGTAGTTGCTTTATTATACTCTTTTTTTCTGACATGAATAATAAAGTTTTTCTCACAAAAGAGCTAAATGTTTTGTCTAACTAAAATACATGCCTTGTACATTTTTCATAAAAATATTGTAATGTCTTTTAACTTACAAATTTAACCCGAATTTAATTCTATATCATTTACAGAAATATATTGCGACATTTATCGCTAAGGTCCGTTTCGGGATCTGGGTAAAATAAATAATTAACACACTATCGTTTACAATTACACATATTTGTTACAAATAATAATATTACTTAATAAATTACAATGATAATTTACTTAATAAATTACAATGATTACAAGATATTTATAATAAATAATAAATTAGTGACAATAAATGAACTTAACTAGATAATCTCTCACTTAATTAAACTAAATACTGCTCACAACCAATTATAGTATACCGATGTTTACAGTACACTGGACTTTTTCACAAAACGTTCACTGATACACAGTATCCAATTGGCTACACAATTCACTGAATGACAGATCAAAAACTAACCCTCTTTCCAAACCGGCCGTGCTTATACAGTATATCAAAACTAATGAAAATTACGAGAACAAAGATTTTATATTTTTTTGTCATCAGTCTCTCGACTGGTTTGGTGCTGTTCTCCAAGCTGTCTATCTTACGCAAGTTGTTTCAAATCTACATATTTGTAACACTCTACATTTTTGTCTTTGCCTCCCCCTATAATTCACTCCCTCAATATTACCCTCCATTATCGATGGACCAATACCTGGATGTCTTAAGATATGTCCCACTAATTTATCCCTTCTTCTGGTAAGATGTTTCCATATACTTATTTTTTCATCCATTCGTCTAAGAATCTCTAAATTACTTATTTTGTCCACCCAACTAATCTTTAACATTTTCACCATTTTCAACATTAACACCACATTTCAAAAGCTTCTATCCTCTTTCTTTTTATAGCCCTTGTCACCCACTTTTCACTCCCGTATAATGCTACACTCCAAACATAGATTTTTGATATAATAATAAAAATACAAAGTCTTTCTGCCGGTTTCTAGATGTCGTTACAAAAGGTAAATAAAAACATTGATTAAAGGAGTGAATAGAGGGTTACAAAATAACGAATTATCTAAATAGATACACCGATCCCTCAGTTAGCCGTCACACAATAAGTCTATACTATACCTAACCATTTATACACTATATTTCTTAACATTTCTTGAACCGATTACTTAACTATTATTATTTACATTAACACATTTTTAAAACTCGGTCCTGCTAGAGAATTCGGGAACCAACTCTTTCCTTTTAGATATTGTCAAAATATTTTTTTATCTCCCCATAACAGGTAGTTGGAGTGTTAAATTATTTGCTCTCGGTTCTACTAGTTCCAGGGCTAAAAAAATAATTTTGTTTCTTACCGGATTGTTAGCCAATTATAAGACTAAAGGATTTAACGACAGAAGAGGTGTAAACGATACTAGGCAGAGTTATCTCCTCTGAGAGTAATGAATTTCATTCTACAGCCAGACCCTGTGGTGAATAAAGTGAAGGTGTCATTTGCAGGGAGGAAAGTAGATGCTTTTCAGAAGGCCTGGCATGCAGATAAGCATACTTTTCCTCTCAGTTAGGAAAGCATTGGTAAACCACCTTACTCTTCGTTTTACGTAGTTAAGTCTCCAGAGGTTCAAACCAGCCTTTCGGCTGATGATCTAAACAACAAGAACATTTTATTTTGTTAGGGATCCTAGGTCCGTACGGCCAATTTCTTTAGGGATAGAGGCTGAAGTTAAGCATTAATTTTGTTGGAACTATGTTAACGGTTTTTCAGAGGGGTAACGTTTGAAGGCCTGTTACTGTGTGGTAAAGATTTGATTACCCCCTTGTGAAGAGGAGCAGAATCGGCCCGCTACTAGCCTTCTCAATAACACTTCATTATGTAACAATTTCAGTGTGCTAGTCAGTAGCAGGCTAGGTAGTAGTTCCGGTAAACCGATTCTGATGAAAATGTTTATGTCGCGTCTTCTAGTGGCATCTAATGTAAGTTCTTAAGATATTTTGACTACTAACAGACACACAGACCAATCGTTAAAAACACAATTTTTGGGTTGAGGGAGCTTGAAAACGTTTATCTCCGGCGGAAACTCAATATGGAAAAATTGACATGAAAACAATACTTTCATTCCCTATACATTTATATACTGCCCATAACAGAAAAGAGGAGTGTCAAATTATTTATACTCAATCTGTTCGTTGCAGGGCTAAAATAAATAGTTCTGTTTCTTATCACATGGTCAGCCAGTTAAATGACTGAATCATTTAAAAACAGAACAGGTAGAGGAGCAAAAGACACTAATCAGAGTTATCTCCTCTGAAAGTAATAAATTTCATTATACAGCCAACCCTGTGGTGAATGAAGAAAGGTGTCATTTGCAGATTGGAAGATATGTTCTTTTTAGGGGGCCCGGCGTGATGATAAGCGTACTTTTCCACTCAATGAGGAAGGTATGGTAAACCACCTCACTCCTCGTTTTACTTAGTAAAACCTCTTCAGGTTCAAACCAGCCTTTCGGCTGATGACCTAAACAACAACATTTATATAGGACAAAAAAGTAAAAAATACTAAGTCATGTTTCAGTAATTGACCGCTAGGTACGCTGCAATCGCGTTAGTTATAGAATAATCTAATCAAGCTTGAAGACCCCATGGATTAGACCCTGGTAAAACTACTTATGTTAAGATTATTAAAATATTTAATTTATTAACACTCGACTTACCACCCCACCTTCATCTGTTATATAAAAACACATTTAATAACGTTTCTTTAATTAATTAATTAAATAGTGTTATGAAGTAAAACAAACAGAATTTTAATTGTTGTTTCAAAATTAATTTCTTTTTACTTAGTTACTTACTAAAGCTGTAAGAGAAAAAGTAGTTCATTGGGGGATGAAATAATTGTTCTACAAACAAGAAGAAAAAATTTAATTGAGTTATCGTACGAAAGAAAATTTACTTCGTTTTAAGTAATCTAACTAAGTACTAGCTTAACCATCTGGTTTTTTTCTTTTTTAATTGTTTCTTTCATTATTCTTTATTTTTGCTTTCTATTGCCCTAAATGAAATGTAGGGAAGGAAAGAATTATTGTTTTTTTGTAGATTTTTACAAATCGAGTTTAAACCGGAAGTACTCGTTTTCTGGTGCCCTGAACCCAAGAAACATGTTTTTACCGATTAGTGTGTGTGTGTGTGTGTGTGTGTGTGTGTGTGTGTGTGTGTGTCACAAATATTTTCATCAAAATTTGCCACCACGTGGATAATTGGAGGTCGCACCTTGAAATCTGGACCATCCTCGGTAGAAGAATTTACCTGTTTTCATCCCTCCAAATTCTTTCGATGCAGAAAACGAGCCCCGAAAAAAATATGCATAGTAATTAAAGTAAAAAATTAAAAAACCTACGACCTAATCACAAAAAAAATTTCTACAAAGCTTAAACAGAGGTTAATTTTACCGACGGCTCTTTAGGTGAAGTAGTTGAAGAGCCTCTTTACCTTTATTCTAGATATTATCGAGATTTATTTCTCTCACAAAATAATTATAATAAAATTTCTGTTATAATTATTTTTTTGTTTTACAATGAATGAAGAAGTGTCTTGTAAAAAATACATAAAATGATTGTATCTGCGTAGAGCGCTTTTTACTGTTTTAAATAGCCCTTTTAATGGCCTTAATATACGTAATAAATGCCCAAGTGAATGCCCAAGTGAGTTAGGTGGGTGGGCGCTTCGCTTCCAGCGCGAGCGGAGTTGCCAAGACAGTGGAGATGTCAGCGGCAAAAATATGCACGCCTAGTTTTTTCCCACCAGTCCACTTTTAGTGATGAGACTGCGGTGGGTTGACCAGCCTACTGCACCTGCATGTTCTACTAGCATCTACCATTATTTAAATATTTTAAAAATTTTACCGAATAACTGGTCAATCGCTGTTCCACAATATTAATGAATTGGTGTTAATTTTTTAATACTGAATACAATAATTTTTTGAAATTGCCGAATTAATCAGCATTTACGGAGTTAACAGGGGTTAAGAATTTTACTAATAACTCAAAATTTAAATACGCTACAATCTGAAATTTCGTATGTACAATAACAATATATAAATTTATATTCCAGCGAAATTTAAAACAAATCGGTCAAGCGATGTTTTAGTTATAAGCTTTTAAATGCACCCAATGTATTGCAGCAACAAAAAAATCCGGCTCTTTTTTTCTTCTCATCCTGATATCGGAGTATTACTAAACGCTAAAAATATGAAACTGACATGTAAGAACGCAGATTGAAATCAGCTTTGGTGTATAGTACGTTAAAATTGAACGAGCGGTTTTGAAGAAAGAAAGTTCCAAACTTGGGTATCTATAATAAAGAAATCGACAGTATGTACGTGTACGCTAGTTGTTTTGTATTTGCGGAGTCACACATTTGTTTTGTATGTGTGTATTTTACATTTTTTGTTCTCAGGAGTCTCGCAGATACTTATTAGTACAATTGTTTTTCTCGGTTTTTTGCAACTCTTCATCTATTTTTGAAGGCACGATTGAAGGTCATTGGTTAATTTCCTTTTAGCGTCATTGACTCATGATAAAAATTAGGTTATGTTATTCATTTTACATTGTTACTCACGATTAAATATAAGTTTTATTTGCATTATTTACATTGTCAAGAAAAAAATCGTGTGAGTATTTTACATCAAATATAGAATATGTTCCTATACACTTATAGACCCTATTTTAAGTTTTAACTTACAACGTTGTACGATGTTCCGTCCATAAAATATGTTTGTCAAATACGTAGGCTACCCACAGAAAAATCGGTAAAAACTTGTTCTTTGGAGGCAAGGGATCTGAAAACGAGCATTTCCGGTGAAATTTCGATTTTAAATATTCAGCATTAAAACAATACTTTTATTCCCTAAATTTAATGTGTTTTTCTCTTACAGGGCCAATTTTAGACCCGTGTGGTGACTTTAGACGTTTCTGGGAGCTTGTTTTGCAGCCTAAATTCTCAGCATTCGTTCACTGTAGGCTTTTTTCCTTTCGTCTGTCCACCCGGTATTCTGTTTTTGCTCTTCGTGGAAGCCCTCGAAGTCCGTAATTAGTTCTCTGAATTTGGTTCGGTTGATTAAGTATTTCTCGGCTTATTCCGGTTTTCTTAATATCCTTTTTGAGTCCTTAAAACCATTTATCCAACACCTAAGGTCTATTGGTTAGTATCTTAAAAATTTGTTTTATCAACCGGTTGTCATCCATTCTATACGGTGTCCGTAACATTTTAGTAACTTTAATAGTTTCCATTAATCGTTAGTTTTCCTCGAACAATTCTTCTCGACCAGGTAACCTATTGTTCGTCTACCATTTTCAGACATATTATCTTGCGGTGGATCATTCTCTCAAATTTTTCTGCTTGTCTTAGACCAGCCTTCCCGGTCATTCTAAGGAACTCACTCGCGTACAGACACACAGTTTTTATCTCAGTACTATAATATGTAATCGTGGCTTGTCTTGAGAGTGCTTTCTTCTTTTACAAGTGGTGAAGTCCACCGGCCATCTTTTCTCGTCTGTTGTTGTTCGCTTCCTTTTCGTTGGTTTTGGGTTGTTTAATCTCTCTGAGGTACTTGAAGCTATCAACTTTCCCAATTTTTCCGTATTGTTTCTTCAAATGATGTTTCGATGTTCGCTTTGTATTTAATTTTCTCTAATCTGTATTACTACTTTGTCAGCTTGTTTTTTGAACACGTTGATTTGTTCTATTTCGGTTTTCGTGGTCCTAGATATATCCTTGATATATTATGCAAAGGAAGAGAAAATAAATAATATATATGGAGTTACATAAAGTAGTTTTAGAGAGATATGTGTTCGTACATTAAAATAAAAGGTATGGAGTACACCAGTCATCTTACAAACATGAAAATATCTCTATCATGAATAGCTCTTCAGAGCAACCTCTTTTCAGGTTACTGTTTGCGGTCACTTTGAGAGATTTCACTGTAGAGTTAACGGTTATTTACGAATTGCACAGTGAGATTTACCGCTTCATGTTACCTTCGATATAAGGAGGTAATCTACCATGAATAAACTTTCTTTGACTCTTTTTTTTACTTTCTCATGCCCAATATGAATATATAGGAAAGAAAAATATTGTTTTAATGTCAAATTTCCAAAATCGAGTTTTCACCGGAAATACGCGTAATCAGGCCACCTGAACCAAAAAAACAACGACATATTTTTAGCGATTGATCTGCATGAACAAAATATCTCAGTAACGGAATGGCGTAGACCTAAGAAGTTTAAACTTGGAACATAAATTAAGTACCGCACGGGACCCGCACAAACATTTTTATTGAAATCGGTCAACCTGAAGTACTATTTATTCGTCCGATTTTTAAATTTTCGTAAAAATGGCTCCAACGATTTTTATTAAAATCGTTAAAATATATTTAAGGCAGAATCTTCCCTTAATTACTTAAGTAATGGAAAAAAATAACAGTCCACTATATGGGGTCGAAATACTCGTACTTATTCTTAAATGAAAAATCTGGTTTGAAACAGTCACACGACTTTTTTGCCGAATAAATAATTAAAAATATAACCTGGGTTTAATTATGAATAAACAATGTAAAGTGAAAACCAACTTAATTTTAATTATGTGTAACTGATGCTTAATGAAAATCAACCTCTATTCGACTTAAAAATACGGAAAATTACTAGGTCTAATTGATGCTAAACAAAAGAAAACCCTCTTTACAAAAAACCGCTTGTTCTCAAAATTGTATAAATTATATTTTCGTCGTAAAATTCCTACTATAATGCTTTTCGCCGTTGACGAACTCACTGTTCCACGCGTTAGACCAATCAGAACGTTTGCCAGCGTTATCGGATTATACGAATGTATAAGCCTGAAAAAAATTGAGCGCATGCGTATGAGCCACAGTAGTTCACTCGTGTCTTGCATCTCGTACTGAACACGTCCCTTATAGAGCGCGTTAACATGCAATATTTATAAAATAATCAGCTTGTTGTATGTTCATAGATTACAAAATTGTTATTGAAGACAAAATAAAATGGCTGAGGAAATATATAACAGCTACGAGAGCAAGTATTAGCAAAGTTCCTGACAAGTCATTGGCTAGCTATGAAGTGGTAGAGAGCAATACGTACGTTCAGAGCTCATCAACTCTGAAAAATAGTAAAAGGCCGCAGTCTTAATAAATACATATATTTAACGATTTCAATAAGAAAAACAAAAGTGACTGATGTTAACCTAAGCGTTTTAGGAAAAAAATCTTATAAAACAGTTGAATCTTTTCACGTTCTACAACTATAATTACACACTTTTGCCATAAAATGCATATTAAGCCCGCTATCTTAAAAAAAATACTTATACGACAGCACTACCACCCGACGAATTTAAGCAGACAAGTCGCTTACTCTATATTGTAGAGTACAAAAAAATGTATTAAATGAGGTAATTTCAAAAGAAAATCATACAAGCCATTTTTGAGAGAATTGCAAAAAAGTTAAAAATTTCTCGGTTTTCTTTAAAATTAGTTTTCGTAAAAATCGGTTGACCGATTTTAATGACAATGGTCGTAATCGGTTTCCCTCATGGTACTTTACTTAAGTTTTAATTTTGTAGGGTATTCCGTTTTTGAGATATTTTTTCGCAAACGCACACATAGATCAATCGGTAAAAACTAATTGGTGCAGTGGTTAGCGCAACTGGCTTCTACGCCGGGGTCCGGGTTCGATTTCTGGTCAGGTCTGGTATTTTTTCATCACTCATCTTCATTTATCATCCGTATCAACGTCTGCATTATCAGTAATTGCAAAACAGTCGGACTTGAAAAGAAAAAAACAAAAATTGGTAAAACATGTTTTGGGTTAGGGGCCTGAAGTATTTCCGGTGAAAACTTGATATTGAAAAATCGACATGTAGATAACACTTTTTTTTCTTTATATAGGGTAAGAGAAATGAAAAAAGTAAATTTACTAAATTACGGTAGAAAGAAAAATTTACATTATTTAAACACAACCAAGGAAAACATCTGGTCTTTTTCTCCTTCTTTGGTATAATTTCTTTCTTCTGTTTTTTGTTCTTTAATAATTAAAATAAACTGAAGTGACTGGAATGAATTAGTATCTACAAAGAGAATAATAAATTTAATTACAACAGAATATTTTATGGTTTTTCTTCTCATATCTCTTTGTAAGTTCCAATTTATTGCTACTTCATCTTAATTATGAAGTAATAAAATATTGCAATAAAAAAAACTTGTTCTTGAGTATAATTGAACTATCTTTTCATCTACAATAAAATTCAAGAATTTCGTTTCTGGACGATTAGGAGAAATCCGTGCAGTATCGACCACAATAATATATAGGCTATACTGATTTGCTGTGATTTAAATAATGCTGATTAAAATTTGAATTTAAATCAGTACTACGCGAGGGCGAGTAAAATATAAATCGGACTTTTGTTATATAAATAATTTATTTATGATAAGAAATTACAAATATTTTATAGAATTTTCAACAAAGCCTCCTATACGCTCTACACAGTTTTCTCAGCGTTTTGGGAACTTGAAGATCCCGTCTTCAGAGAAGTTTCGACATTCATCAGCCAATTGCGCACGTAATCTTCTACAGCTTGATCGTTTTCACACCGTTCTCCTCCTAGTGTTTCTTTCAAGAGCCCAAACAAAAGTAGTCAGAAGGAAATACATCTAAACTGTAGGAAGTGTTCAAGGTTTTCCCAGCACATTTTGACCAATTTTTACTTTCTGTTGCCCAATGAATATATAGGGAAAAAATAATTGTTTTCATGTCGCTTTTTTGAAATCAAGTTTTCACCTGATATACACGTTTTCAAACACCCTGAATCCAAAAAAAAAAACATATTTCTAGTGATTCGTTTGTGTGTGTCAGCAAAATATCTCAAAAACGGAAGATAGTACGAAGCTGAAACTTGTAACTTAAATTAGATACTACCATCACCGGAGACAAACATTCCCATCTAAATCAGTTAACCGGAAGTAGTAGGTAGTTTATCCGTGCGGTTTTAACTTTTCACATTTTTCTCAAAGACAGAGAGCACAGGTCCGCGGGACCTGTGCTCTCGTAGGAAAAAAATGAGTTTTTTAAGATTGCGGCCTTAGTAATTATTCATTCTAGGGCCAAGGTGTATATGATTAAATAATTAAAGTTGTAGAACATTAAAAGACTTACAATATTCTTATTTCAAACATTTGTTGGACAACGCCAATGCTTATTTTAGCATTAATTAGCGATGTTCTGTATTTTGCTCTACAAAATTAGAAAAATTGGTTTTTTTAAGAATGCGGTCTTACTTTAGCGTCAGTTAGTGATTTTCCGTATTTATAAATTTATACAGAGGTTGGTTTTCATTTTATATACACTGTTTTACTAATGATTAAAAATAGGTTAATCATTTAATATTTTACTTTTAACAAGAGAACGTTGTGTATCACGCCAGATTTTAAAGTCTGGATTACTGAAAAATTTTAGTATTGAAAAATAAATTAGTTTGTTTAATACACTTCTCTGAGGTTCTTCATTTGCTTAAAACAAGATATAAAGAAAATGTAGCAGCGTATGGTGTGTGAAAAATTCTTTTCCAGTTTCCAACTGTAATAAATTCAAAATTTTCTTTATAGCATTATACACATTTTGAATACTACCTAGTAAATTAGGTTTCATCGAAAAAATAGTTTAGTTCATAAAATGTTGTATTTTATGATTTAAAACGGGCTACCTGAAAAATCCATTATATTTTCCCGACTCGCCAAACACACCGGACATTTCTTTCTTCCTATATATTTCTCAGATGAAATAGAGTATGTGAAAGCTTATTTCCGCTTGAATAAAATACACAAGATGAATAAATATTGAAATATTTTTATTTCTTTGTGAAAATAACCGAGATTTATTATCTCTATGGAAAAATATAGATGACACTTATTTTAAATTATATTTTCACTCATTTTGTTTTCCTTCTACTATGTTTGCATTTACGTAGGAAGTTTTTCATTTATTTATAGTAATCTTTTATTTAATGAAGTGAGAATGAAATTATAAGCCTTTGTTTTTTCTATGGGCCACTGATATAGAGTTGATAATTTAAGTACAATATTTAGCGAGATAAAATGTACATTATCTAATTTTGATGACTATAGATTCGTTTTTCCTCGTATGGGGCCAATTTTAGACCACGTGAGGTAACTTTAACGTTTCTGCGAGATCTTTTTGTGCAGCCCACATTTGCTTACTGTAGGCTTTTCTCCTTTCTTCTGTCCACCCGGTATTCATTTTCTGCTCTTCATGGAAGCCCTTAAAATCCATATACTCGTATTAGTTGTTTGAATTGGTTCGATTAATTAAGTTTTCTCAGTTTATTCCGGTTTTCTCAGTATCCTTACTGACTTCTTCAAACCATTTATCCGACAACTTAGGTATAAAATTGTTTAATGTCTTAAATATTTTTTTTGTTAATCGGTTGTCATCCATTCTATACAGCGTCCGTAAAATTTTAATCACATTTTAAAATCTTTTCCATTAATCGCTTTTCTCTTGTACAGTTCTTCTCGACCTCGTAACCTATTGTCCTCTAATATCTTCGGACCCATTTTCTAGTGAAGGATCTTTCCCTGAAATTTCCCTGTTTCTCTTAGACGGGCCTTCCTAGTCATTCTAAGGCAGTCACTCGCGTACAGACACATAGGTTTTATCACAGTATTATAATGTCTAATCCTGGCTTGTCTTGAGAGTGCTTTCTTCTTATACAAGTGTTGAGTTCCTCAAAGTCCACCAGCCGTCTTTCCTCGTCTGTTGTTTGCTTCCTTTTCGCTGGTCTTTGGTTGTGTTATCTCCCTGAGGTACTGGAAACTATCAACTTTGCCCATTTTTCCCTATTGTTTTTCAGGTGACGCGGGGCTGTTTTGATGTTCGTTATGTACTTAGTGTTCTCAAAGGAAGTCTGTAATCCCGGTTTTCACTTCATTCATCACAGGATCTGGCTGTATAATGAAATTCTTTGCTCTCAGAGGAGATAACTCCTCTGGTTTATTTTCATTTAGTATCATTCACTCATGATTAAAATTAGATTATGTTCATGATTAAACATAATGGTTTTTTTTGTTGACAAGTAAAATTCGAGTGATAATTTCATACCATATTTAAAAAATAAAATAGATTTTACCAACTTGTTCTTATAACACATACGTATTTAGTTTTTCTCATAACTTAAAATTTTATATAACAATGTCCAGATCTGGATGTGAAGAAAACCAATTTGTTTTGTTATCACAAGGCAACAAAACCACTAACATTGTTTAAAACGAAGTTTTAAATGAAATCTTGATATAATTAGGCGTCGTGAAGCAAATTATAGCAAAAATAAAATGCAGGATGATAGCAATCTCTCGGGAGCTGAGTCTGATGACAAAAATGTTCATACAAATATTAGGCCGGAAATGCTTTGTTTGCAAGTTCCCGTAAGCCAAAGATCGTCGTCATCTTCCTTCAAGGATTAGACACATTGCCTGTTCCGACTGCAAACTCCTTTATTAATCAATTCCATCTCTTACGAGGCCTGCCCACACTTCTCTTTCCTACTGGATGATAGGAGATGACTGCCCTGGGAATTCTTCCATCCTCCATGCGCTCCACATGATCCTTCCAGTTTTGTTTGGTTTCCTCGATTTTCTGCCATATGGAGGGTATGTTGAGCTCTTTTCTGATCTCAGTATTATGGATTCTGTCTTCCCTAGTACAACCCTTCACTGCTCTTAGGAATCGCATTTCAGCAGCCTGTAACCTGCTCCATTCCTTCTTTTTATGTACCCAGGTTTCAGAACCATATAAAAGAGTGGGGATAGCCATAACTTTATAGAATTTAATTTTCGTTTCCCTTCTGGCTTTGTTCCTCAAGGTCCTGTTGATTGTTCCACAGATAGCTTGGAATCTATTTATTTTCATGCTCAAGTCCTGATCCATTTCATATGTGATATCACACCCCAAATACTTGAAATGTGATACTTGTTCCAGGACTTTGTTATCAAGAACTATCTTAGACCGAATTGGATCTTTTCCCACAAAAGCCATCACCTTCGTTTTACTGAATGAGATCTTCATGTTATATTCAGCACTGAGAAGATTCAATTGGTGTAATGCTTTCTGGAGATTATCTTCTGTTTCCTGCAGTATCACCTGATCGTCAGCAAACCACAACGAGCTGATGAAGACTTCCGGGGCTACCCAAATGCCTGGGTGGACTTTTTGCTTCCATCCTCTACAGAGATCATCAGCATAAATGTTAAATAAAGTTGGTGAGAGCGGGCAGCCCTGTCTCAAACCAACATTTGTACGAACCTCCTCTGTGTGAGAGCCTGAACAACTCAAGATGACAGCTGTTCCATGATACAAACTCTCTATAACTTCCACCAAGTGTATTGGAAAGCCTCTTTTGACCAATCCATCAAACAGGATACGTCTATCAACTTTATCAAACGCTTTTTCATAGTCTACAAATGCAAGGTGTGTCTCCAAATTGAACTCAACTCGTTTTGAAATTATCTGCTTTAAAGAAAAAACATCGTCAATGCAAGATCTGCCCTTTCTAAAGCCGGCTTGTTCTTCTAATAATAACACATCCGAGATTTTTCTGAGTCTATTGTTCAGGATTTTACTGTATAATTTATACACATTACTCAACAAACTAATTCCTCTGTAATTATTTGTATCTTTTCTGTTACCCTTTTTAAACAGCGAGATTACTATGGCTTTTTTCCAATCTTTAGGAATGTATCGCGAAGTCCAACACATGTTCATCAAGTGAAGCAGGCGAAATTTGAGTAGTGTACCACCATATTTAAGCCAAATATTTGGGCCAGAATTAAGTTACCTGTGTGAAATTAGAACAGTCTAAAATTTTAATATTAGCCCACAAATATTTGGACAGTACTGATATGTGTGTCCTTGTGTGTTGACTTTGTCAAGTACTAAAAACAATTTTGCTTTTACTTTCTCTTAGCCTACATGAAATACAGGGAAGGAAAGTAACTCTTTCTTGTCAATTTTTCTAAATCAAATGATCATCGGAAATACACGTTTTCGGGTCCCCTGGACAAAAAACAACATGGTTTTATCGATTGATCTATGTATCTGTACGTGTATAAACAAAATAACTTAAAAACGGAAAGTTTTTGGAAAATCAAAATTTGGAACTTAACCTTTAAGTACTGTCTTGCAATCTTTGTTACACAAGTAGGCCTACCGACGTCGTGCCTGTTGGCCTCGGTAACTTTAAAAAGCTATAACTGTAAAGAAAATTATCTAAAACGATTTTTTTCTTTAATACTTATGTTCGTTACACATACTTTGTGTATTCATTCAATAAAAGATTTGAAATTTTTCATTGATTTTTTTTATACTGTATAATATTAAAAACTTGTCTTACCTGATAGTATATCGAAAAACGTTAGCTTTAAAATGTTGTTGTTGTTTAGGTCATCAGCCGAAAGGCTGGTTTGAACCTCTAGAGGCTTTACTAAGTAAAACGAAGAGTGAGGTGGTTAACACTTGCCTTCCTCACTGAGTGGTAAAGTTTGTTTATCATAATGCCGGCCCCTCTGTAAAGTACCTAGGGCCTACTTTCAATTCTGCAAATGACACCTTCACTTCATTTTCCACAGGTTCTGGCTGTATAAATTGAAATTCATTACTTCCAGAGGATATAACTCTGACTAATGTCTCTTACACCTCTACCTCTTCTGTTCTTTAATACTTCAGTCATACAATTAGCTGACCATGTGATAAGAAAGAAAACTATTTTTTGTAGCCTTGGAACTAGCAGATCGGGTGCAAATAATTTAACACTCCATCTGTCTGTTATGGGCATGTTATAATAAAAAATGTTATAACCTTAAAGTTCAAAAATAATTAATTAAATTAGTTAAATTTTTCTGATAGAAATAATTGTATTGAATGATGTACAAAAAATTTACAAATGAAAAATCACTTATATGGAAACTACTCTACCATAACTTTTGATTAGTTTTCACAGCGATATTTACACCAGGGCAGAGCACTAAAGACATATTGCTCGGGAATTACTGCTATTACAATACGAAATCATCTTTAGTTTTCCATTTTTTGATCCACTGATATAACGAGTTGCTTTAAAAATACCAAAAGACGGTTTTATTTTTTGGAAGGGGTAATAATAATGATACACAATTTTTTAAATCCGTAGAGCAGTATTTCCGACTAGGTATTTTCATTTTTGAGAAACATTGATAATACCCAAATTTTAACTATAAAAAAGCACGGGAAAATATAAGTGAATAATATAAATGCGACAATTTAAAAAAGTTATGCAAAAATCCCGTCGCCGTGCCTGTCATGCTCGAACAATTATTTTATTACACGTAAATAGAATACAACGCACTAAATGACGTGAACGTCTTTGACA
Organism: Catonia carolina; assembly: GCA_035578175.1. Classification (NCBI taxonomy): domain Eukaryota; kingdom Metazoa; phylum Arthropoda; class Insecta; order Hemiptera; family Achilidae; genus Catonia; species Catonia carolina. The sequence goes on from JAQMRL010000012.1 coordinate 17,716,131, forward strand.
TTTTCTGGCAACTAAATTTGAAGTTATAGAAAGTTAACGCTGTAAAATAAGTGGGAGGGGAAGAAACCTCAGCTCGGGCTACCTCTTGTGACAACGGTACTTAAAGGTTGAGTTAGGAAATACGACGAGACCCAAATGAACATTTTATCATCAAAATCCGTAAACCGGAACTAGTAGTTTATTCGTGGGATTTTTCCTTATTTGCAATTTTTTCATAAAGGCTCCTTCTCATAATTTTGATTACAATCGCTTCATGTACTGAATTTTTGTGTTGCACAGGTAAACAGCATGTCTGCTAAAATTCGTGGGAAGCTGTACTCTCGGGGTTTTCTTTCATGAATCACTCATTGACGCTAAACTGTAGAAGGCTCTGAAGAAATAAATGCTTGAAACTAATTTAAGCTAAACTGTGTAAGGCTCTGTAGAAAGAAATGCTTGAAAAAAAGTTGTACAGTTTTTAATTTCCTGTAACTTTTATTATTTTTGTGCTTTTGTCGCAAAATGCATACTAAGATTGCAATTTAAAAATCTCAATTTTTCCCAATTTCGAAGAGCAAGATACAGAAAATTACTAAGAGTTATAGAGAAAATATTTGAAAGTTGTAGATTTTTTAATTTCATTCAACTTTAATTATACACTTTTGTCCTAAAATTCATATTAAAGCCGTAATTTAAAAAAAAAACTTTTACCACGACAGTACAGCCCCCGAAGAGTTTTATTAGACATGACGCTTACTCTACCATGTAAACATAAAGAAATTAGTAAATGAGGCATTTTAAAGAAAAACAACGTAGAAATCGTTTTTGATAAAATTGCAAAAAATTGAAAAATAGCACGAATAATCAATAATTTTCGGTTGACCGATTTTGATGAAAATGTTCATATCAAATTCTCTAGTAATACCTAACTCAAAAGTTTCAACTTCGTACGAAATTCCGTTCTTGAGATATTTTGTTCACACACAAAGACTAATCGCTACAAACATATTTTGGGTTCAGGGGTCTGAAAACGTGTATTTCCAGTGAAAACTTTATTTGGAAAAATCGACACAACAAAATTCTTCTTTCCAATACAGGCATCTCTTGGAATTTTCCGTTTTAATTTGCATAATTTGAAGTTACGCGGTCGTCATTTTAGCACCCTTCCTTAAGGAAGAAGCTTATTGGAAGGAAGATTTATTGCTCTTATGGTATTTTTGCAGAATATACGCAGCTCTGGTTTCAAAGTTATGCGATAAAAGACCTAACTGAAAACGTAAGCAAAGAAAAGACATTGAAGAAGTTATTGAAAGTGACAAACACCCACTGGATAATGAAGATCTCATAGCGATAGGGGTAGAAGTTGATTTCTCACTATGATGTCAGCAGAACAGGGATTTGTGAAATACAGGCAGGCAATGATTCAATTTCACAACCGTCTTGTTCTACGCCCACGTTGCTGCCAGCCCTGGTGGTGAAAGTTTTACGTGAACCTTTCGAATATTTAGAAAAGTTCTGTGAATACATAAAAGAAATTATCCCGGATCTGAGAGAAGTGATAAAGTGATCAACGGTATTAAAAGTGTGTTACCGAATAGCGCTAGACAAACTCAAGTTGTCTTCTGAATAGAATTTCTTCTAAATCGGATACATTCTATAAGAAACCAAGACTATAGTAAAAGCAATGAAACTATAGAGTTTATACAAACAAACACTGTAAATGCAATCGCTAAGTTATTTTCAGGTGTGATGTAAAGTAGATTAGAGAGGTGGATATATAAAAATGACGTGTTATTCGAATATCAGGCTGACTTTAGAAAGGGTTATTTTTCGGTTGACAACATATTTAATCTCTATCACATAGTCAAATTGAAATTGATGGGTAGGCTTAAAAAAGTTTACTGTTTCTTTGTACGTAGATTTACGAGCAGCTCTTGATCGAGTAGATAGAGAAGAATTAATTTATAAATTGTATGAATTGGGGCTGTCTTATCGTTTTGTACGTATTATAGCGGAACTATATAGGGATAAAAAGGCGGGGGTATGGTGTAATAATATGATTACAGAATTTTTTTAAACCGTAAGTGGATTAAAACAAGGATGCCTTTTGTCTCCTATATTATTTTCTATTTTTGTAAATGACATTAGTGATTTTCTGGGGGAGGGAATATGGTTAGAAGATATTAATGTTAAGATATTATTGTACGCGGACGATATGGTTATTCTTGGATCCACGCCAAAGGATTTACAAAAAAATGATATTGGACTTAAAAAATTACTGCCATCGTCGGGGACTAGAAATTAATACACAAAAATCAAAAATAATGGTGTTTAGGAAAGGGGGTCGTTTGTGAGAAGTGGATTTTGGGGAATGAGGAAATTTAAGTAGTTAAGAGATAGAAATATTTAGGAGTTTCGTTAACTACAAGTTTGTCTTTCACTGAGGATGTTAAAGAAAGATCAGCGATTGCTAAGTTTGGTCTAAATGCGTGTGGAAAAATTTTATCATTAAGAAGGAAGTTTCAATGGAGGCTAAGTAGAAAATTTTTCGGACGGTGAGTAGGGCAGTAGCTACCTACGGTGCTCAGATCTGGGGCTTTCGGCAATATGATTGTTTGGAGGAGGTGATGCAAATTTTTGTCAAAAAATTACTTGCTTTACCAAGACCCACTCAAAATTATATAATTTATTTAGAAATATATGTTGAAATGCCCTTTTTATATGTATTTCGGATACATTTTAATTATGTACTGAGAGTGTTGGAGTTGCCCCGGCATAGATTACCGCGTATGTTAGCTGAGAGTATGATTGAGAGTGAAACTGGTTGGTATGGAGAGTAGTTGCGATTGAGTGAAAGGTAAGGGTGTGCTTTAAGTAGAGAAATGCATGGAGTGACAAGGTGGAGGGTAGAGCTGGAAAGTATATTGGAATGTGCTAAAAACAATTTTATGAAGTTTTTTTAAGCGAGCTGCAGATGCGCAATATGATAGTCTCTTTAGTCGGTTGGAGAACGACTTAGGAGAAAATAATTTTTTAAATCGGGGCTTAGATAGGTGTACTACGGGATTAATTTTTCGGGCGAGGGGAGAATTACCTACTAAGTTTAAATTTCAGATGTGATAGAGAGGAACCCCAGTGGTTGTGTTCCCTGTGTAATTTGCGGAGTAAAGAAGGTACTTTGCATTTTATGGGAAGGTGTCCCATATTAAGTTGTATACGTATAAATTATTTCGGTAAATCTGAATTGAAAGACGAGGAGGTGTTGGACTGGTTAAATGGAAAAGGTTGGAAGAAACTAGCGGGATAATTACGAGTTGCGCTTTCTTATAGAAGAGGGCTAGTAAACGAATTTAATTATTAATTATTAATGTGCAGGTTGACGAGCCATTTGTAAAATTTTAAGAAAGTGAGAGTATGTGTATGTGGTGTAAGTGAGTATGTGATTGATTGTGTGTGAGAATGGGAAATGGTATATCACCAGGGCGCGACCCTTTCATATCTATTATATAATGTTGAATTTTGGAGACTGATTTATTGTAAAGACCCACTGCATTTTTCCTGTTAAATAACTAATTTATTTTTATAATTATTGATTTAACTAAGCCTATTTTCTATATTTAACAATTTAAAAGAAGCCTTTATAGTATTCTTATCAAATACCTTAGAAAATCTAGAATATCTTAATAACCTTAGAATACCTTAGAATATCTTAGAATAATTTATTTATTTTTTAAATAACAGAAATTTAGGTAAATTAGTTAAATTTAGGTATAATTAGGAAGGGGAAGGCTCTATTTTGTAGTTATTGGGTGTATTTTAAAGCTACACTCAAGGAAAAACAGCGAGTTTAATTTGATTTATTTTGATATTACTAATCCTGGCAGACGACCATCCATAGGTCACGTCAAGATTATGCTGAGTTTGTTGTTTATTTATATTTCTTTTTTTTGAATTTTGTATGATTATTTTCTGTGATATGCTGTAAATCAATTATGTTTTAAATAAAGGCATTGTATTATTATTATTATTATTATTATTATTATTATTATTATTATTATTATTATTACAAACAAACACGAAGGAATGATGTTGGCATGATTTAGACCAGCCTACGTGACATTTCCGCTATTTTCACTCCATTAATAGGCTACTATTAACCCTACAACACCCATTACGCATATAACGCACTGTTTTTTAGTTCAGTTGATTTGTGAATTTGTTCTATGTACTGCTCATTCTCTGCAACGTGCGTGATAGGGGGCTAGTTTTTAAACTATACTAATAATTTTCTGCTTACTCTGTACTAAACTTATTTCTGTTTTATTGTGAATAAAGCTTCAATTTAATTAAATTTTTAATGGATTTTTGGTCTTTAATGGTTTTTTTCTGTTAAAAGTTCAATTTAAGGAATTTGTACGTGCGGTATTAACTATTTTTACATAATATTGCTGAATCTGTTGGGAAATACATAAAAAGGAAAACCTTGAAGAATATTATTTAAAATTAAAAATTAAAAATCTGGTGAGAAACGCTCACACGACTATCTCTTTCCAATGCAAATAATGAACAACATAACCTAACATTAGAGATAAAACATTAGAAATAAACAAAAAATTAACCTCAAAAAATATAACTTTATTTTAATCATGCGTGAATGATGCAAAATGAAAATCAACCTTAGTTTGGCTTAATAATACGGAAAATATCGCTTTGATGCTAAACTAGGCTCTGTAGAGAAAAATGCTTAAAAATAAAAGTTGAAGATCTTTAATTTTCTATAAATCTGACCTAAATCTTTCATATTTTCATGAAAAAAAAGCAGAAAGTCACTAATTACCGACAAACTAAGCGTTATATAAAAAATAATATAAATAGAAGTTGTAGATTTGTAAATTGTCTAAACCATTTATTATTTATAATACAATTATGCACTAAAATGCATATAAAGATAGCAATATTAAAAAAACCACTTTTTCTATAAGAGAGCAGCCTCCCCAAGAATTTCAGCAGACATGGCGCCTACTCTATCATGTAGAGCTAAAAAATTTAGTAAATGAGGCAATTTTTCAAAAACCGTAGAAGCCGTTTTTGAAGAAATTGCTAAAACGTTAAAAATGACTCGAATAAACTACTACTTCCGGTTGACCGATTTTGATAAAAATGTTTGTGTCGGGTCCTCTGGTAGTACGTAACTTAAGTTTCAAGTTTCATCTTCGTACGATGTTTCATTCTTAAGATATTTTATTCACGCACACGCAGGCACACACATAAACCAATCGCTATAAACATGTTTTTTGGGTTCAGGGGGCCTAAAAACGTGTATATCCGGTGAAAACTCGATTTCGGAAAGTTGATATGAAAAGAATACTTTCTTTCCTATATATTCAAATAGGCAAGAAAAAGTAAAAATAGATAAATGTATTTATGGATTTTCAAAAAAATTATTACAAGTAGTGCTAGGTACAATTAGTATGGGTCGCGCTAAGGATCTGGTTGAGTTCTAGCCAATGAGAGAGAGCTGGATTGTTGACGTTTACTCTATACTTAAATGGCTTTAACAGTAGAATAAAGGTCAACTTTTAATGTTTTTTTTAATTAATGATACACAAAACAGTACGTGATTTTTATAGGTGTACAAAACAGTATTTTTATTAACCCTTACATTGCCAGCGTCCTAATATTAGGACGTCAAGATTTAGACTAAAAAATGCCATCCTACTTTTGAGCGATTTGTAGCATTATCTATCCATAACATGGCTATTTTTCGAGGTACCTATCTTAATGATTTTTTTGTTTTGTTCATAAAAAAGTTTGATCTTGTATGACATTTAACTTGGAACATATTTCTTATAATTTAAAAATGAAATGATACGTAGACATTCTTATGAAAATTTCCTTTTTAATTTTAAAAACAAATCACCCTAAAAAATTATGTTACTCACTTTTACTTAGACCTATATCACTTTAAAGACAATTTAATTATGCAAAAATCACAAAAAATTATTCATGTATTGTAAAAAATAATAATAGGTAATGTTTTTTAATCAATATTAATCAATTACATTCATAAAAAAGTCTACATGTATTTTTTCAATTTACATTTTTTCTTAATTATTATTTTTATACGTTGTTTGTAAAAATTAAGTGGAAATTAAAATCCTATAAACTTTTTAGACAAAATACTAATAAAAGAACAACACCGGCATTTTTCAGTCAAAATCTTGACATCCTAATATTAGGACGCTGGCACTGTAAGGGTTAATATTTGTGCTTGACCTGCAATATTTTTGTAATTTTAACTTAAATTACCTTATATTATAGCCAAATCAACGTTTTAAAATTATTTTTATCCTTTCTGTAGAACAAGCCCCACTGCATATTAGTACTGCAATGTAATCTTATGGCAAACGTCTTGATTTACACGCCGATTTTTCTGAACGAGTTAACCGCGTAAATAAAGGGATGCCTGTATACAGTATGTGTTAATATAGCGAAGAAGAAAGTAAAAAATAATCAGGAGAAAATCATTTATGATAAAAGTTTTTAATATACTTTCTTACTTTGATATTATATTTTAAAAGCATAATAATGTATTAGTTTTTAGAAATCCATTAGTAATAAGATTTATTACTTTTATTGCTCTTTAAAAAAGGGAAAATATTATTTATTTGAATTTATTACTTAAATTTTAATGAGTATCAAGACAGATTTAATGTATTTTTATAGGTTACTCGTCCTTTTTTTCTCTATCTTTTTTTAATCTTCCCACGCGCGCGTGAATTTGAATATTTGTTCATTTTTTGTTGTATTCATTTTACAATAAAAACCACTTCTCTACTTGCACAGATTTATGGAAACTAAGATTTTCTTTACCAACTTATTCAAGTCTTTCAAATTATCTGGCTATAGTTAGGTACAACAAAGGGACTATTATAAAACGTTGTGAAGCTTCATCAAAGATATTAAGTAGTGAAAAGAGAAAAGTATAGCTTACTGAAGTGGGTTACATTTTTGTTATTCGTCTATTTGAAGAAAGCATTTGATAGGTTCTTTCAATTAATATTATCGAAATTACTGGAGGGTCAGAAAGTAAACTCGATTTTTCAAAATCGAGTATTCATCGGAACACACTTTTTCAGGTCCCCTGATTCAAAAAACAAGTTTTAAAGATTTTAAAAGCATAATAATGTAAGTATTAGTTTTAAAAATCCGTTAGTCATATGACGTAACTTATTACGTTGTTGTGTTGTTTGGGTGGCTGATTTAAACCTCTAGAGGCTTCATTAAGTAAAATGAGGAGTGAAAAACTATGCTTATCAGCATGCTCGGGCCTCAGATAAACATCTACTTTCCATCTTGTAAATGACACCTTCACTTCATTCACCATAGCGTCTAGCTGTTTAATGAAATTCAATACTCTCTCTTTACTCTGACTAGTGTCTTTTACACCCTACCTCTTCTGTTCTTAAAAGCTTCAGTCTTATAACTGGTTGACCATGTGATAAGAAACAGAATTATTTTTTGTAGCCCTAGAACTAGCAAATCGAGCGCAAATAAGTTAACACTCCACCTGCCTGTTATGGTCAATGGTGATTCGTATAAAACTGCTTGTAAAGCCGTAGAATTAGATACGTTTTACTATACTAAAAAAAACTTCTAGAGGGTTTAATAAGTAAAACGAGGAGTGAGGTGATTCACAATTGCCTTCCTCACTGAATGGAAAAGTATGCTTATCAGCATGCCAGGCCCTCCGAAAAGCACCCACTTTCCACCCTGCAAACGACAACTTTACTTCGTTCACCACAGGGTCTGGTTGTACAGTGAAATTCATTACTCTCAGATGGGATAACTCTGATTAGTGTCTTTTGCACCTCTACTTCTTCTGTTTTTAAATTTTTCAGTCATATAATTTGTTAACAGAACTATTTTTTATAGCCCTGGAACTAGCAGATCGAGTGCAAATAATTTAACACTCTACCTGCCTGTTATGAGTATTTTTTATGTTTAGTGTTCTAAAAAATGAGGAAATATTATTCTATTTCCGGTCTATATTCCGGTCCTGATCCGAGGCTAACTTTCAATGCTTGCCATTGATAAAGTTTTCCCCAGGCCAAGTTACGAGCCCTGCGTTGGGTAGTCCAGTGATGGGGCTGCCACCTTAGAGCCTCTAGACGGGCCCCCTGGGTTTTATTTGGAGACCCACCTCCTAGGTTCGTTAGCCCTCTCCACCGTCGGAAAAATTCCTCCTTCACCTTCGAGACCGTTGACCATTTTTCCGGGCTGAATTGCCCTGGATTTTATTTGGGTTGACTCCCTAGGCTCTTCCGCTCTCCACGCCATTAGGAATCCTCCATATCCGCCGTGAAGACAGTTGACCAGTTTTCACCTCAGTTGATCCGCGGGTACATATTGGCTATGATGACGTGAGTGAAAAACTAGCCAAATTTAGCGCTGGATGCAGTTTTATTCGCACAATAGGAATGAAAACGAGAAAGGACACCCAAATGAAATTTTATAGAGCAATGGCTGTACCACTTATAACATATGGGAATGAAACATAGGTGTCATTACAGAGGAATGAATCTCGTATCCGGGCTGCTGAAATAAGATTTTTACGGGGAGTCAAAGGTTGTACCCGGTTGGATAGAGTGCGTAATGAAGCTATCCGCGCCGAGTTAAACGTTCAGTCACTGATGGAAACGTTAAGAATATTTATAAGAGAAACTGGTCCAATCATTTTAATTCGCATGCCAGCTCACAGACTTCCTCTGCGAGCATGGAAATATAAACCTAGAGGGAGCAAGGCTTGCATAAACAAGAGATGGATGCCGGAACAGGCCTTTGAACCTAATCCTTGACAGATGATAAGTCTATTTGCTTGGATTTATTACGTAAATTTTAATGCGCATCAAGAGAGATTTAATATATTTTGTGTGAACAAAGATGAAAATTAGGTTATATTTTTCATTTTACTTTTTTCATTATTATACATTGGAAGAGAAAGTTGTGTCATTGTTTCACATCAGATATTTTTACAATTTTCTAAAACTCAAAAAAATTATGCAATTTTTCTTTGTGTTATTGTGAAAATTATGATTATAAAAAATATAATTATCAAGCTAGTATAAAAGAGTGAACCCGTTACCAAAACCGTATATAAAATGGACCAGATAAGAAAATTACACACAAGGGAGAAATGTATCTGTCAGGACAAGAAAATGAGGAAACATGTCTTTCTTTGTGTGTGTGTTTTGCTTGCATGTGTTCCATACATACCTGATAACAAATTCCTGTTATATGTGCACGCCAAAATAGGATATGTAAATTTATTCTCTGATATTTATTATGTTTGTAACACTGCAACAGATCCGTGCGTGACGTCATCGTAAATATATTTCATTCTCATATCTTCACGATTTTCCTCACTAACAATAACTTATTCTGTTTTCCTCATCTTATTCTATAAAAATCTGTAATTTATAGAAAATTAGAAGGTTTTTACCTTACAGAGTGATTCAAATAATAATGTCGAACGATACGGTGTCGGTCTCCTCGCCTTTTACTACTTCAAACTTAGTAATATACTATTCCTTTAAAACTTAGGACGACCATCTCTTCAGAGGTCTTACAATTATAATAATTATAATTTGGTGTGAAACACTCATTCGACTTTCTCTTGCCAATGTAATTATTTTCGAGCACTTCACTTTCGAGCATATACAGAATCATCATAAAAGAATGGTGGGGTTTTGAACACAAATTAAATGACAAGTTTTTTAAATAACAAATGAACTTTAATATGTGCACCATTGGTCGCTCAGCAAATGTCCAATCGATCCTAAGTTTCTGACCAAACGTTCGTTAACATCTTCTGTCACGGTTGTCAATGCTTCATTAATTATTTCTTTTAAGTGATTTGGGTCAAGAATATTTTTTAAATAAACAATGTTTTTGGTACCCCCACAAAAACATTGTGAGATGCCAAGTCTCTAGACTCCTTGTCCACGTTTTAAGTCCTTAAATACCCTATCGTGTAGACATGGAGAACACAAAAATTATAATAAATAAACGATTCAAAAAAATCGCAATAGTTGTTTTTGAGAAAATCGGAAAAAGTGAAGAATTCCACGAATAAACTGCCGGTTGACCGATTTGGATGAAAATATTTTTGTCTCTGTTTCGCTCAAAGTATCGAACTTAAGTTGAGTGTTAAACTTCGTGTGATAAATTGAAGAAATTGATAAATTGAAGAAATGTTTAATTTTGGTTCAGGGGATCTAAAAGCGTGCGTTTCAGGTGAAAAGTTGATTTGATAAAATTGATATGAAAACAATACTTTCCTTCTCTATATATTCATACAGGACAAGAAAGAGTAAAAAGTATATAACAGGTGGTTTTTAACAACAATATTTTGATGACAGGTGTTATAAATTTAATCGTGACGTCATTTAAATCATACATTAGGCTTAATTCTTTACGGTGGCTTCGCATTTACTCGTTATCAATATTTAACACTTTTTATGGAATGTTTTTTTAATGAATTATTATCTTAAATAAATGCATTAATTATTTATTTTATAAATTTATTTTTAAAACATCTAACATTTCCGCCCATATTACATAATGGATTTCCTCTTGTAGATAAATTTATTTATTTCCGACTTCATTTTTGGAAGGCGGACTGTTGGTTTATTTATAAATTTTTTTTGTGTTGAAAATTAGTGAAGAAATTTGGTCTGAAACAACAATACGATTCTCTCTTACCAATGTAAAGATGTTGATAGTTAATGCCGGAACAGGTCCTGAGACCTAATCCTTGATTGAAGTCAAACAATTTATAGTAAATGCAGCGATTATAAAATAAATCGTAGAACCCTTTTTCGAGAAAATCGCAAAAAATAAAAAATTACATGAATAAACTACTACTTTCGATTGACTCATTTTAATGAAGATGTTTGTTTTGGGTTTCCTCAAAGTACCTGACTTAAGTTTTAATTATCCACGATATTCCGTTCTTGAAATATTTAGTTCACACACAGATACACACAAAAATCGCTAAAACAACGATTTTTTGGGGGGTTTCGGGGACCATTAGACGTACATTTCCGGTGAGAACTTGGTTCTCATAATTTGCAATGCTGTCATAACTTTTACAACCTATATTTCACGTAGGGCAAAAAAAAGGTACGAGTTTCAACTTTAGCAAAGATTCTGTTTTCTGCGAATCTCTTTATCGTTAGAGGTAAAGCCAAATAAGGCAAAGAAAAAAAACTTTATTAGTCAAAAAGTAAGTTAATATTTTAATGACTCTAAAAAAGCCATTAGGTCCAAATTTGTTATAAACAAAATTAAAATAATAAATTGAAAACTGAGTAGGGTATACAAAATCAAGTACATATTTAAAAATTTAATAAACTGTATCTTTTCCCTGTAATTTTACATCTTTATAACTCTGAGTTAAGATAAAAGCTGGGTACTTCAAGGTACTTGAGATTGTATGATAACTTTAATATCTCTCTAATGAGCTATCATTTCTTTATCAACTTCTATAAAGATTGTTTTTCCTAATATGTTTATTAGGTATATTCTTTAGTTAATATAAAATTATTACTTAAGAGAGCTGTAATCATGCAAAGTAATTTAATATCCTTTTTTCATCAATCTTTGACCCCTACAAGTCAAAAAAAGTATTCACCTTTTGTATGAATAACCGGTCGTGTATTTTCACCTTGTTTAGATCATATTTTCTTTCTCTTGGTCTATTTATGAATATAGTAACCGCTAACCTAGGTTCGTTTGGGATCTGGGTATAATAAATAATAGACGGATTAGGCCTACTTAAAATTATTGTAATTATTTATTTATACAATTAATTATTGAACTTAGTCTACTAACAAATACAATTAGATTAATTCACTTAAATTAATTACAAAAATTAAAATGTAATATAATCTAACAAACAATAACAGTAATTTCACCGTTAATAATAGCCTCTTACCTACAACCAATTAGAGTACGAAGACCCTTTTTCTAACGTGCTTGTTAGGATGTATACAAATACTTGTTAATAACACTCACTTATTCAACATCGAATCGCAACATCAACTGAACTGAATAATAAAGTGCTACCGCCTTTTAATACGTGTGGTGGTTGTCGTTTCTAGCGGACATAGATTTAGTACATATATATATATATATATAAAGACACGATGAAAAACTCATCAACGCTTTAACAGAAAAATCCAAAACAGTGGAAATGATCAATAATAGGCATAACGAAGACCTCTTTTCCAAGAATTACCACATTCAAACCATTTCATTCAACGTCTCTATGGGATCTATGTTACTTGGTCAACAAACTTCACCCCATACAATACACAACTTCTTACAATAAACAATGTATTCCCTCCACAATATTTCTAGAATATCACTGTAGATACAATGTTGCAATATATAAGGAAGGGAACACGAATAACCTATTGTTTTCATGTTAATTTTTTGACATCAACTTTTTACCAGTTATACACGTTTTCAGGCCCCACGAACCCATAATACATGTTTTTAGCGATTAATGTCCGTGTTTATATATGCGCGCTCACGTGAGTGTGAACAAAATATCTCAAGAACAGAATTTTATACGAAGTTGAAACTTGGAACTTAAGTTAGGTACCACTACACAAACTCTACACAAACATTTCCGTCAAAATTGGTTCATACAAAGTATTAGTTTATTCGTCCGATTTTCTCAAAATCGGCTACTACATTTTTGTAAAATAACGTTTCGTTAACTACATTTTTTTGCACTGCAAGATAGGGTAAGCGCCATCCATATCTGCTAAATTCTTGGGGAGACTTTCGTGGTAATTTTTTTATCGTTGCAGCCATAATAAATGCATTCTGAAGCAAACGTGCTTATATCAAAGTTGTAGACCATTTTAAAACTTACAACTTTCAACTGAAACATTTGTTTGTACAACAAACATTTGTTTGTTCAATGTCAGTTAGTAATTTTCTGTATTTTTTTCATCAAATTTGGTAGAAAATAGGATTTTTATTTATTGTGGCCTTATACATTTTAGGACAAAAGTGTAAAAGTAAAAGTTATAGGAAATTAAAAATTTTACAACTTTCATCCCAAGTATTTCTTATCTTCAGAACGACAATTTAGCGCCAATTAGCGATTTTCCAAATTTTTAATTCGAACAGAGATTGATTTTCATTTTGCGTCATTCACTAAAATGTTCTATATTCAATAAAGTATGTAAAAAAAGTACAACTTTTGTTTCAAGAATCTTTTCTTCACTGCCCGGTGATTTCTCTCATATCAGAGTTGCGTGAAGTTCTAAATTACCTTCGCTACTTTACATTATGTATTTTCCCCCTTTAATTCCTTGCTATATACAATGTAGCCTTGCAAATTTAATTTCCAACAGAGGTTCACTGGCGCGTCTCTGTGAATGTCCAAAAACTAGTGATCGGGGTTTAGTGAATTCCCATATATTTTGCATAAGAAAATCATTCAAACACAGATTAATTTTCATTTACCGTCATTAACTCATAATTAAAATTAAGTTATGTGTTTAATTATTTACACTGACAAAAGAAATTCGCGTGAGTGTGCCTCAACAGATTTTTTTGCCTTTAAATGACACATGCCAGTTTTGGGGTTCATTATGTAATTAGTTTTTCAAAGGATATCTGTAGATCCGGTTTTTTCTTGCTAATTTAACAGGTTGATTGGTTCTTCGCGTTTCCAAACTGAATCACGCTGTATAGTAGAAGTAAGAGATTTTGCAACGCAACGAAATTTTTATTATCTCTCTATTCTATGAGTCAATTTTGTAATGCTGCAAAATAAAAAATGAACAATGTAATGAAAATTGCACGGTGTTAACCATATTTTATTTATCCAGAATTATCGCTTGAACAACAACGATTCTTTGAAACAGTAGCTGTATTTTATTTTATTCATACAATTAGAAAAGGGACTTTCTATTCCCTTGTCTCATAAATTATCAACATTTTTCTGATACCAGACATTAACAAAGTAGAGAATTGTGTAACACTACCCCTTTAAGAGAAAAACTAAATGACTAAACAATGACGTCATAAGTTGAGTCCTTTTCATTTATTTATGGAACTCATTTTTCTCCGTTCATTTTTTATTTATTGGTAAGTTATGTATTTTTTTACTTTATTACTTTCTCTTGCTCTATATGAATATAATAGGGAAGGAAAGTATTGTTTTCATGTCAACTTTTGAAAATCAAATTTTCAGGTTCTCTGAAACCAAAAATATGTTTTTAGCGATTGGTCTGTGTGTGTGTGTGTGTTTTTGTGTGTGCGTGTGTGCGCGTGCGCGCGCGCGCGCGTGTGTGTGTGTGTGTGTGGTGTGTGAAATGTTTCAAGAACGGAATATCGTACGAAGTTGAAACTTGGAACTTAAGTTAGTTACCAATAACGAACTTGATACGATTATTTTTATTAAAATCGGTCAATTGGAAGTATCCTTCTACTTAATAGTTAATTCGTTTTTCTCAAAAACGGCTCGACAACTTTTTTTACATTGGCTCATTAACTACATTTTTCAATTTCTATGAGATAGGATAAGCGCCAAATCTGCTGACATTCTTGGGGAGGCTGTGCTCTCGTGGGAAAAGAGTTTTTATAAGATTGCGGCCTTAATATGCATTTTAGGGCAAAAGTGTATAAAATAATTAAAGTTATAAAGCTACTAAAGTTATTAAAGTTATAACAACCTACAATTTTTATTTCATGTATTTCTTTCTACAAACCTTAGATTTTTCCGTAATTTCAAGTTGAACAGAGATTGTTTTTATTTGGTGTCATTCACTCATGATTAAAATTAAGTTATGTATTCCATTATTTACATTGGCAAGAAAACTTCGTGTGAGTTTTTCACACCAGCTTTTTTTACATTGTTTTAAAAATTGTTATTGAAATATTAAGTATTATCCACGTCAGTGTTGAAATAGGTTAAAATGTAAACGTTTTTTAATGCTGAAAATGTTTTCTTAGAAACTAATTAAAGAAGGAGATGGCTGCTCAGTTTTTTTTTGTTTTCTATTGTCTTACAAATGAATTAATAGCATGAGCGAAAACAGGAACGCCACCTGCTCCGTTCTTTCGTTCTAGGAAACGTATTTTGTAATATATCTACGTCTGCACACCATTAGGTTTCTACTACTGTCATTATTGGTTAACCATGTATTTTTTTACCAGTTTATGTAGTAAAAAAAATCTGGTGTAAACCATTCACACGACTTTATACTGTCAATGTAAACTATACTAAATCAGTAAACAATGTAAAATGAAAGCATTAATTAATTATGAGTGAATGACGTAAAATGAAAATCAACTTCTGTTTGATATTAAAATATAGCTATATCACTAATTGACGCGAAACTAAGCTCTGTAGAAAAAAATGCTTGAAATAAAAATTGTATCATTTTTATTAACGGCGAGCTGGCTATACTTTTACAGATTCTACTTGTAAAAATATACAAAAATATCCCTAGGAAAAATGGCAATTTCTCCTTCATTCTCTTCTTGTCCGCCATATTGTTATTTTTATATAAAAATTTATATTTAAAGATCGGATAGCGTAATCACTTCAATATTTGGGAAGAGTCTTCGTAGTAATGTCCTAAAATCTCCGATAAATCAAAACTGAAATTTCTTAATAAATTTCAAAATGGTCTTGTTTATTTTTTAATTTATTATATCTCAATAATTATTAGTTTTATGAAAATGTATGTTATAAGTTAAAATATTAAGCTTTTTATTTTGAACAAAGTGGCATTTTATTTTTTTAAATCGTTTAACAAATAGTCGATTTATGGCAGAAAATTGATATTGTAGTTTTGTGCCTGTTTTCATGACCTCCACTTTACTCTCATTCGATTATAGGTATGTTAATTGTTTTTATTTATTGTTAATGTATTGGAAATCAGTATCAAATGAAACAACTAAGCTTCTTACAAAAATCTTTAAAAAAACAATTTTTTACCTCGAGAGCACAGCTCCCCACGAATTTCTGCACATGCCGTTTACCCTGTCTTGTAGACCACAAAAATGAAGTTGGCTAACTGAGGGGATTTATGAAAACTGTTGTAGTCTACTACCTGTTTATGAGAAAATTGCAAAAAATTAAAAAATCCCACGAATAAACTATTTTTTCCGGATGACCGATCTTGACAAAAATTTTGGTTTCGCATCCCTATGTGGTACCTAATTTAGGTCCGAAGTTTTGACTTCGTTTTATAAACTCTGTAAAAGTTATGTCTCTGTACTGTGAGTCAATTTTTTAAGTTTTTATATATCTTGTTTTGAATAAAATATAGAGAAGGAAAGTTATGTTTTCATGACAATTTCTTTAAATCAAGTTTTCACCGGCAAACACGTTTCCAGGACTCCTGAACCTCAAAAAACATGTTTTACCGATAAGTGTGTGTGTGAACAAAATATCTCAAGAAAGGATTACTGTACGAAGTTGAAACTTGGAATTTAAGTTAAGTACAATAAAAGGACTTGACACAAAAATATTCATCAAAATCGGTGAACCAGGAGTTTGTACGTGCAATTTTTAGTTTTTAAATTTTCTAAAAAATTGCTGGTACTTTGTTGTTTAAAATTGCCTACAATATTACATTGTTTATGCTGTATAAGATAAGGTAAGTACCATGTCTGCTAAAATGGGATACTAGGATGGGGTTCATGACTTGTAAATGACTGTATTCTTGTACAGACTCAGGCCGGCCATTCCTGAGAGAGTGTGGTCAATTGAATCCCAACCATACAAGTACACCGGTAACCACTATTTATTATTCAAATCCGTGTAAAAATAACTATCTTTACTAGGGTTTGAACTATGGAAACTTCGCCTCCGAAAATTAGCTGTTAAACAGCTGAGTTTGGTGACATATCTACCGCTAGACCAACCCGGTGGTTTAAGATAGCGGCCTTAATATTAATTTTAAAATACAAGTATACATAGTTAAAGTTGCAGAAAATTAAAAAACCTACAACTTTAATTCTAACATTTTTTTCTATAGTGCTTAGATTAGCGTCAATTACTGATTTTCCGTATTGTATCATTGAAATCGCTAAAAATAGGGGTTCTTTACAATTACAACTTAGTATCCATTACAAAAGTAGAAAATTAAGAAACCTACAATTTTATTTAAAGCTTTTTTGCTACAGAAATCAGTTTAGCGTCTGTTAGTGAATTTTCGTATTTTTAAGTCGAACTGAGGTTTATTTTCATTTACTGTCATTCACTAATGATAAAAATTAGGTTATATGTTTCATTATTTGCATTTAGTAAGAGAAAGTCACGTGAGTGTTTTTACACAATATTTTTAAATTTCTTATTTTCTTTATTAAATTTATGATTTTTTTCTCTGTTTCAGGTATGTGATGACATTTTGCGTTACTTTTGATCAAGTTATTATTCGTAAGTAATGTAATTAAATTCAGTACTTCATTTTAATTTCTCGCTTTCAATTAAATCTAAATATTTTGTTACAAATATAAGTTTTTGGTTTAACGACAGGAAAATTAAAGTAAACTCAACAAAGATAAGTGAAATCACCTTTACGATAAGTAGAAACACATGTCCAACACTCTTCTTGAACGGATCACCCTTACAGAATGACAAAGTTGTTGTGTGGGAACAAAATATTGTACTACGTTGAAACAAGTTAGGAGTCAAAAGGGGTACCCCACACGAATATTTTTGTCAAAATCATTCAACCGGAAATAATAATTTCTTCGTGCAATTTTGCATTTCTTTGAAAAAGTCCACACAGATTATTTCGCGAGTGAAAATTCGCCTCATTTACGATATTTTTGTTATGCTGTACAAAATAGAGCAAGCAGCATATCTGCTGAAATAGTTAGGAAGACTGTGTTCTTGTGGTAAAAAAATGTGCTTTTTTACAGATTGTGACCTTAATACGCAGTTTACGGCAAAAATGTATAAATTAAGGTTATATAAAATTAAAATTCTACAATTTGTATTTAATGTAGGTTATACTTTTGCGTTCTCTTTTCCAATATGAATATATACTAGGTCTAAACAATAGACCTAAGGTGTTGTATAAATGGTTTAAGGAATTGAGAAAAGATATTGAGAAAACCGGAATAAACCAAGAAAACTTAATGAAACAAATTGAATTCAAACAACTAATTACGGATTTTAAGGGCTTCAATAAACAGCCAAAACAGAACACCGTGTGGACAAAAGAAAAGGTTACAGTGAGTGAATGCTGAGAATGTGGGCAGCAAAACGAGCTTCAAGAAACACTTCAAGTGCTAGCTTCAGATCTTCAGTTGTTTACGAGGCTTTACGACATACACTTTCGATTTCAAATACCCCCAAAGAAAAACGTCACATACCGAAAGATCTGGGGAGCGAGCAGGCCATGAAAGGTCACCATTTCTTGAAATCAAGTGTTCTGGAAACATTTGTCATAACTCATTCACTGACACTCTAGCAGTGTGAGCAGTAGCCCCATCTTGTTGGAACCAAACATTTGCAGTGTCGTCTTCACGACGTTGCAACTCTGGTGCAAGCAAATTATTTAGCATTTCGACATAACGACTTGAATTGATAGAAACTGCTCGACCGTTCTCTTCGTAAAAATATGGACCTATCACTCCGAATTTAGCCACTGCACAACTAACTGTCACACGTCACAATGAAGTGGTTTTTCGTGTAGGCTACGAGGATTTTCTGCCACCCAGTACCGGAAATTTTGTTTATTTACACAAGCAGACAGGTGAAAATGGGCCTCATCTGACATTATCTTTATTGAATCGTTAGTTAAAATTTTCAGAATTGATTGTGCACATTCTCTTCGGTTTTGGAAATCATGTTGGTTTAGTTCTTGAGCAGTTACTATTTTATAAGGATAAAAATGAAGATCCAAACGCAAAATTCTTCGAACACTCCAATCTGATATTACTAGTACAGCTGCGCGATGTGCAGCAGGACGACAAGGACTTCTGGCTACTGACAATCGCACAGCATCTGTGTTTTCGGGAGTACGAACGCTACGTAGACGGCCTGTAGGTTTCCGTTTTAAAGATGAAGCCGTTTCTCTAAAAATTTTAACCCAACGCATTATTGCATTGCGAATGGGAACAGTACCGTGTCTACTTACTTCAAACTTTGTACGGAACAAACGCTGGGTTTTGACTACCGAGTAACCGTTACTAAAGTAAGTCTCTATGACGAAAGCACGATGTTGTGCGTTCCATGACTCCATTGCAACTGTAATGGCATTGAGCCGGAAAATGAAAGTCATTGACCCGGTTCTACCCACTCGCATTGTTGCGATGTACAGTCAGATCAAAAACCATCCACTTTTTCTGCCGGTCCCTGGAGTAGTTTATTTGTGCGATTTTTCACTTAAAGAAATTTAAAAAAACGGCAAATACTACATTTTTTATTCTCTACAAGATAGGTAAGCACCATATTGTGAATTACTACAAGACACAGTGAAATACTTAGGACTGACATAACACGTTCACATAAAAAGGACTATACTGACTCTAAATTCGAGACTGAAACATTTGTACTCTTTGATACAGAAACGCTTTTGGTTGTCTGTTCATCAACGATTACTTATCTACACGCACCTTTAACGTCTCGTTTTGTCTTATGGATGCCAAGTATTTGGCTCTTCAAAATCTTCAAATATCCAACGCATTCAATCATTCCAAGATACTGAGACTGACAGCCAAACCACCCTTTTATGTTAACAACAACACTTTACGTAAAGATTTACATAAGCTATACCATCTGTTCAACACTTCATAGTTAAACTCTACAAAAAAGTTCACAAAAAATATGGCCATGCTCATCAACTAGTCCAAACATTGATCACACCACACCATAAAAACAATCCCCAACGACGACTGAAAAGACGTTCCATTAGAGATCTTCTAAATTAAAATTAAATGAATACATAGAACACTACGCTACAAACTCTATGAGATAATGTCTGCAGGAGGTTCTACTGGGAGCTCTCCCTCCTCTAGCCTGTCATGCCAACAGTTAATATTATTATTTATTTTCAAATTTACTGATTTGATATAATGTTCACAGTTACAAATAAAGACTATTAAAAAAGATAAAAATATAAAAAAATATTTTGAATTATTTCCATTGGCAAGAGAAAGTTAGAAACTGTGGCACCTATGTATTAACTATTGTTGTTTAGATCGTAAGCTGAAAGGCTGGTTTGAACCTCTAGAGGCTTTACAAAGCAAATGAGGAGTAAGGTGGTTTACCATGCCTTCCTCACTTAGTGAAAAAGTATGCTTATCAGCATACCAGGTCTCCTAAAAAGTATCTACTGTAATTTCCGCCCTTCAAATGACACTTTCACTTTCTTTACCACAGGGTCTGGTTGTATTATGATGAAATTCATTACTCTCAGAGGAGATAACTCAGTATTGTCTTTTACACCTCTACCTCTTCTGTTCTTAAATGCTTCAGTCATATAATTGGCTAACCACGTGATAAGAAACAGAACTAATTTTGTATAAACTATATACGTTTTAACTATCAGATATAAACAAATATATTATTTACAATGAAATATACCGGATAATAATTATGAAATAATCCGAATGCATGTGTAAGTTATGTATGATCATCAAAAATAATGTGAATGTATTTATGTACGCATATATTCAGGGTCAAAGGTCTAGGGCATTATATTAGACAAAAGAATGAATTGAAAATGTGTACGGAATGAAATGTGTAACGATCATTCTGAACGAGTTACGCCGCAAGAGTGAATGGTGTATAGTAATTTTAAAAACGATGAAATGACTCTTCAACTGTAGTAATTTATACAACACTCAGAACAAAGGTCCCGTTTTCTAACTGTCTAGGAATTCCAAACGTTTCCATGACTATTTCATATCTGAAAGACTGACTGTTAGACATTTTCTTCAACAAATCTCTCTCCCCATTTTCTTGGTCCTCCATAAAATGCCACAATATAGAATATTTTTAATATCATATTTCTTTTCCGTCCCATGATACGCAATCGGTATTCTAAATAAATAAAAATACCTAATAGAAATTTTATTTTATTATTATTATTATTATTATTATTATTATTATTATTGTAACGCCTAAGTCTAGGTTTATTCGAAACCTGGGTACTGTAATAAAATAATAAACAGACTTTCTTTAGATTTGTAACAATATTTATTTAAAAAAATAATAATTACAAATAGGCCCTATCAGATTACGAACAAATACAATTAGATTACTTCAATTAAATTAATTAGAAAACTTAGGCTTAAACTAAACTTGATTATAAGTAAGGTAATATCACTCGATATTTACCTCATCAGCCGAAAGAATGGTTTGAACCTCTAGAGGCTTTAGTAAGTAAAATGAGGATTGGGATGGTTTACTATTACCCTCCGCACTGAGTGGAAAAGTATGCTTATCAGCATGTCAGGCCCTCTGAAAAACATCTACTTTCCGCACTAAAAATTCCGCCTTCAGTTTATTCATCACAGGGTCTGGTTGTATAATGAAATTCACTACTCTCATAGGGGATAACTTTGATCAATGTCCGCGTTAAAAATAATTGGGTCCTGAGTTTGAAACTCAATTTTTAAAATAATATGGAATCGATTGTGATGTACTGTATGTCAAATTAATTGTTTAATTCTAAGTTGAACGGTTAAAACTTGAAAGTTTTATCTTTTTTTAAGTGATATTGACAGAACAAAATAAGTGCCCGTATTTGAAGACATTTTACGGAATATGCAAACTTATTGGCCTATAACTCCGTAAATACTCATTCGATTTTAGTAAACTTTCGTCAAAGTATAGGTAAGAGTATTTCTATTGTGTACACTAAATCGCAGGACGATATTTTTTTCATTTTCTGCGCTTTTTGCAACCCCTTTTTATCTCGTCAACCGGTAACTTTCTAAATTTGGGGCTGGAACCAGTTGATTCGTAGTAGATTCAATAACATGAATCAATTTATTTATTTAATTCAGCGACAAGAGAGTTTTTTGGAATTCATTTTTTTAAATTGTTGACCATAGTGGGAAATCTCGCTTCTACGTTGCCAGATTTCGATGGACGCCTTGGATAGCTTACTTGGCAGGGTACTGCATTCTTTTCCAAAACGTTTTCTATCTTTTTTCGATGCTGGAAATGGTAGGCGAGTATCTAATACACGTTACGCGAATCGTCGTAAATACATCCACACGCTGTACCGATCGACTTGAAACTAATCGTTATAATATGGCTAATAGAACACGATGGTATGCAGTGTTGCCACTCTTCGCAACAATTTTCCTTCGGGTAACTATTATCATTACTATTTGAACAGCCCTCATAGATCTTCTCTCTTTCTTTTTGAGGGGATATTATTTTCTTGAGTGATATTATATTGATATGATATTTTCTTGAGTGAAATTACAAACTTACAAACTGAAAATTCGTTCCCTGAATGCGTTATAATCAAGACCCATTATTCCCGTTATTCAAAATTTTGCATTTTCGACTTTCTGTTTTTGGAGGATTCGAGGAACTGATTTGAAACTCATCATTTTGTTGAATATTTTTTTGATCAACTTTCTTTGCTTGTCCATTTTAATCATATCTCCGAAGTATTTGGCTCTTCTTTTGACTATGGTTGGATTCTTTATATAGCGTTAATCTGTAGGCCTACATTTACTGTACTTATTCGATAAAAACTTACTAATATATTCTCTGTTATAAGAGCTCGCTTTCATTATCTGTACTCTGAACTTAATTTTAACTTGCGGGAAATACGTATATTAACGATTTCAATAAAAGAAGTTTTATTAACTTTTTTGTTGCTCGAGGGGATCATTGTTGCAGTTTAATCGTAAGCCATATAGGAAAATAAATAGTAGTGTCTGCTCCATATGTAATTGGAGAGAGAAGGAGATTGCCTTTATTTCATAGGAGGTGTTCTATATTGTCAGAAATTAAAAGTCGTCGGTTGGGAAATAGGCTTTTGGATAGAAACGAAGTTATAGAGCAATTAAATGGGGCTAACTGTCTTGCATTAGTTAATTATGTGCACTACCTAAAATCTGGACCTGTGAGAAAATTCTTTAATACCGATTTTAAAAGATAATAAACGAATATTGGGTGCCAGCTCTAGCCGTAGAGAATGAGAAAATTAAGTAAATAAATTTATGTTTCATTGTATTCAACTAAAACATTTAATGCATCAATTAATGACAAACGTATTCGTAAATTACCCTAACTTATTTAAATATAGCTAAACTTTTGTCTCTTGCGACTTTAATAAAAAAACAAAATTGAAAAACCCCTTAATATTATACGAAATGAATTTACCTTCAACTAAATATCTCTCCTTTTTCTTCATCTTCTCCTTCGATCTCCTGGTCACTTCTTCAAATAATTTCTCCTTCTTAAACCACTGATCCAAGCTGAGTTCCCAAATGGAAGTGATTTCGCTCTCCTATATCCAAAATCAGGAAACCTCTGGTCGACAAGCCTTCCTCTCCTACAACCCCGTTCAATCTACCTGGAGGGCCAAAGGAAAGGACATTCGTACGAGCCTATCCCAATGATTGGCTGTAAGTTGCTAGGTGGAAGAAAGCTCAAAAACACAGAGGCAAATACACTCGCCTAATGAACACTACGCCGTGTCAGATGATTGACAGTTGGCTATATTTACAAGTTATTGTGTATCTACTATTTTAATGTAACTAATTCTAACAATGGGGGTTTTCCCATACACAAGTTGATGGGTTTTATTATAGTTCTGGAAGTTACGGTAATTAGGAATTACTATAACTTCCATTGTTTGTACAATTGTACTTTACAACGTTTGCCCATAACAGGCAGGTGGAGTGTCAAATTATTTACACTCAATCTGTTAGTTGCAGGGCTAAAATAAATAGTTCTGTTTCTTATCACATGGTCAGCCAATTAAATGACTGAATCATTTAAGAACAGAAGAGGTAAAGGTGTAAAAGACACTAATCAGAGTTATCTCCTCTGAAAGTAATGAATTTCATTGTACAGCCAGACCCTGTGGTGAATGAAGTGAAGGTGTCATTTGCAGAGTGGAAAATATGTGCTTTTCAGAGGGCCCGGCATGCTGATAAGCATACTTTTCCACTCAGTGAGGAAGGCAATGGTAAACCACCTCACTCCTCGATTTACTTAGTAAAACCTCTACAGGTTCAAACCAGCCTTTTGGCTGATGACCTAAACAACACTTTACAACGGTACATGTGTAACGGAAGCATTAAGGTACAGGCAACGTCTGATTAATGAATTTAATTTTTCAGGTAGTTGTAATTTTGTAATATTTTATTTTTCTCTGTAAATACTATTTGATTTTTTTCTGTATTTGTTATGCATTATGCGGTTATAATGCTATAGGCTAAATTATAATAGTGTAAGTTCAGGGTCTGTGGTGTATTTAATATACTTCTATGAACACTTTTAGTTTATTTCAAAACAAGAATTATTTTTGATTATTGATAAAGTATATTTATTTTTCTAGAATAATAAGTTATTATTGATGGATAGCTAAACCTCCTAACCTGGGAGACGAACACTGGTATGCTGGTTTATGCGGAGTTAAAATATGACTGTGGGAAAGCTATATAATTTAATTTCAAATTTTTGTAACTTTTGAGTATGATTGTTTTTGAGATTGATTTTGAGATGATTAAATTTGTATTTTTTATGAATAAACGCACTATTATTATTATTATTCTCTGTTTATGTCCTGATGGAATACAATTTTGTTCGTGTCGGCATCCCAGGTGGCCTAGTAATTTCCGTCGGGGAAGTCGTCACGAACAAAATTTTAAGTACAATTTTCAATTATACCAGTGGAGGAAGGCGATGTTATAATTTTTAAATATTTCACCCGAATTTTTATTTTTTCAAATGTCTTAACTGATGAAAGGCAATGCTTTAATCGGTTAAGAAAGTACCTCAACCGATTCAGACATTACCTCAATACAAAGTGATTGCTCATTGTGTTTTTTATAAAATTTTACGTAGTATATTTACTCTCTTCCGGATCAGTAGTGCGAACGTTTATTTGAATCTCTGAATGATTTCAATAGCGCGTTGTAACTATTAAATTGTTTTGCAGACCTATTAAAATATCATGTAAGATAAGTTTAAAATATTAGAACAATATTTTTCTTTTCGGTAACCATGGATATCAACCATAGTTACCAAATAATGAAAACACAGGCGAATTCAGCTGTGCCTAGACACCATAGATCTCGTAGTCATTAGGTGAATGAATTAATAAATTCTAATTGGAAAATGATAAAATTCCCGCCACCAAGAGAACATAAAATGGGTAATTATATAGAATCAGGGCCCGTCACCGATTGTAACGATTTTTTGTTAAATCGATACTTTATTGGACGCTGAATCCGAATATGAACTTATTTTTCCTCGTAAATCACCATGGAATTAGTTATAAACCTTTTTCTATCATGTACCGACATAACCTCACTTTTTCGTATATGGGAGACC
This sequence comes from Catonia carolina, assembly GCA_035578175.1. Taxonomy (NCBI): domain Eukaryota; kingdom Metazoa; phylum Arthropoda; class Insecta; order Hemiptera; family Achilidae; genus Catonia; species Catonia carolina. The sequence continues at coordinate 17,741,692 of JAQMRL010000012.1, forward strand.
GGGGCTAGTTGATACACTTTTATGTTTTTTATTTTTCATATTTTTTAGAATATTTTTATTAAATCAAATTTATGACTATATGTAAACCTAAACCATTATAAATTAATAGATAATTATTTACTAAGCTAATTATTAACCTACCGACCACAAAAACCAATTTTTGTATAACACGTACAGTGTATCAATGTACCCCCGCTTGGGGCAAGTTGATACATAGAGGGGGCATGTTGATACATCTTTAAATTTATTGGCACAAGGAGATTAAAACAAAGAAATTTCAAACATAACATATTTAATTATTTCAAAATTTTTAATATTTACAATGCTGAAAATAATTATAGGCTTGAATAAAATATTGTAAATTAAAATGAAATTCTGAAATCAAGTATTTTAACAGACATTCCTGCAAAGGAAGAAATTCGTGCGCAGGAAAAAGTTGAATAACAAACAGAAATAAAAAGTATGAAAAGTAATAATAAAGTAGAATAAAAACTACAAAATTAAATTCATTAAACTAAGTCAAAATTACTCTTAATAGGCCTAATAATTAATAAGAAAAAACAAGTGTGATAATAAAAAATCTTAATTATTCATTTTCTGACATTTCATCGTCTGAATTACAGTGAATACACAGATAAAATGTTGTGTCATAATTGACACATGAAGAATGAGCCCACTTCTTACATTTTGTACACTGAACCCATCCGGATCCAGGTTTTGATTTATTAAATGGACGTAAACACGAAGAGTCATCATCCTCATCAGAACTGCTGTCTTTAGCCGGTTTTTTTTTTAATTTTCTTTCTGTCCGTTTTAACTGATGAGTCTTAAGTTTAGTTTACGCTTCAATTTCTCTTCTTTCTGATGACGTCTTCTTTGTCTTTCATCTTCCTGCGTACGAATTGCTTCCTTTACCGGTGTGTCGGTTAAAATACTTGATTTCATCTTCCTTTTCCCTCGGTTTATTTGTTTTCTTGGAGCCGCTTTCGGGTAAGGACGAATTTCTTCCGGTGTTACAATTGCTGGAACTGCAGGCGCCTCTTTCAAGCTGGACCGAACATTTGCAGGGGTCTCGTTCCCTGTCGACGTGGAAGGTCCTTCAAATGAACACTCTTTTGTTGGTGTTGACAACACATCATTTTCATTATTCCCCCCTTTTGCATTTTCTCTGTCGGTAACAGCTGAACAAAGAAAATCTTCGTCGGTAAATATATTTTCATTTAATGGCCAAATCCCTGTTGAACTGAAGCCTGCGGTTAGATTTGATGGTGCGCTTGCCTTCGGAAGAGAATCTTTTACTAATCCAGGTAGATCGTAAATCGTCATTGTCTTTCCTGGGTTCATCGTCATCCAGTTGTCAGCAGTTGCACAAAATAGTTTTTTAAATGGCCCATAAACAGATTTGTCTAAAGGCTGCAGTCGGTTTGTAGTGTGAGGTGGAAAAGATAACAATACCACACCGTTCTCTTTACAAAAGTCAATGGCCGAAATTGACAAATGAGATACATGATTGTCTAGCAACAGAAGACAAGGATCCTCTTTCGTACAGCGAATATGAGAGACAAAATGTTTCATGTGTTGTAAAAACAGAGCTGCTGTTACCCATCCTGATGGATGAGCTGCTCTAATACAACCTGGAGGTCCATTTACAGTGAAATGGTCTTTAAAGAACACCCTACGAAAAATTAGGAGAGGTGGAATAGTGTTTCCAACAGCATTCCCTGCGAAAACTACTGTAACGGTTTCTCCCCTTTCCGCAGATGTTACTCTACCAACTTGTTTTTTTCCTCTTAAAGCAACCACTTTATTTGATCAATGTACTGTGGTTATGCCTGTTTCGTGATATTGTGCCGTTTCAAAATATTGTGACACTTTATTTCAAAACGACTTAACACGGATTTCAAATTAGTAAAAATTATTCCTACACTATATTTATTGAAACTTCATGTTCGCGTTAAACTAGTCGCTTCAGCTTCTCTCAGTGACAAAGTGGGATGACGGTGTATGTAACCGGTGAACCAATCCTTAGAAGCCATACTGCTGACACTCCAGTTTTCAGGAAAAGTTACATTATTTGCAACTTCATATTCGTAAGCCAAGACACGAATATTTTTAGGCGATAAACCATAATAAATATCGGAACTATGTAAAACATAAGAAGTTAACTTTTCTTCTTGCTCTAATGTAAAAACGAGCCTCGGCTTAACATATCCTACTGTCCGGGAATCAGAGGGCTTCTTTATGTATCTTTTCAGTGTGTTAAAATCTACTTTAAACATTTTAGCAGCATTTCTGAGAGATATGCCTTTCGCAACCACTGTAGCAGGATTTTCGAATGCTTCCTGTTGTGCATTTCCCCTGTTTTTCTTGTGTATGTACGGACCATGACGAGCCTAAAATGAAATAAAACGTAATGTTTTACAAACATGGGGTAAGTTGATACACTGTATCAACATGCCCCTTTTGTTCTGTATCAACTTGCCCCTCGTGTCGCCATAGCGATTAGATCGATAATGTACATTAATAAAACTTCCAATAGTTTAAATGAATAGATAACCTTAAAGACGAAAGTTTATAAATACTTTATCAAATGAACTTACAGTGAATCCAAAAATAGCTGTTATTAGAGACACTCAAACGGCGATGAAAAATATTACTTTCCACATTCATTAACACAAAAGTAAAGAATGTGACCTTCCTGCAAACAGAACAGCACTCAAACTACATGAACACATGGCATAGAACCTAGGGAGAGGTGTGTATAGATTTAGAGGTGCTGCGGCCAGCAGACACGTGGAAAATTACATTGTATCAACTTGCCCCGCTCTCCCTATGTTTCAATTTTGCCGTTTTATTTGAATCATTTACACTTTAAATGAACACTAATATATTAAAATATCGCTACTTTATAATTTTACCTATTTATTAAAGATGTGTATTTAAAAATTTGTATATTAACGAAATTGCTAACCGACTAACAAATAACCTTTTAAAATACTGTGGCGTCAGTACAAGTTGTACGAAAATATTAAAATGCGTATACTAACATTAATAAAATTACATTTAAACTGCAAATAACAACCAATAACCTTTAGGACTGATTTTTGTAAAAAAAATTAACTTGTAAAACTGCATATAGTATCCAATAGCCTTATTATGAGTAGGTTACGGTTGTCATGTGTATTTATATCTGCGTATAATAACCGATAACCTACTCCCATTAACTAACTATTCAAGTTTAATTTGCAGTTCTCAATAACCATGTGTATAACTTTTAATTTAAAACTGCACATAGTAACCAATAACCTTTGAAATAAACAGAAATGAAATTTCTTATTATGTGTGATAGTTGATTAATAACATAATTTGTTGAATCTATGTGTTTGGCGTTAAAATTCCGACATAATAACAATTTAAATTAATGTATACCCTATTACGGGTAGGTTATCGGTTGTTATGTGCATTTATAACTGCGTATAATAACCGATAATCTACTCACCGTTTACTAAATAATCAAGGTTAATTTTCGGTGTACCTCATTATGTGGTAGGGAGTGATGACTTCATAGGTTACGGCTAGTTTGAAATGTTGTAAATCATTAATAAATATATTTTTAATGATTAATAAATTAAATTTGTAAATATAGCGACATTATTAATTGGTTGTGAGCATTCATACGACAATGAAGGGTAATATAACGGCAAAATTTAAACATATACGAACAAGTAAGGTTATATCGCAGATTATAAAAAAAGGCTTATAACTAATTTGATGGTGATTTACGGGGGGAAATAAGTTCATATTCGGATTTAGCGCCCAAGAAAGTATCGATTTCAAAAAAAATAACGTTACATTCGGTGATGGGCCCTGATTCTATACAATTCGCTAAAAATGTTTCTCAATTTGACTGTAACGACAATGTCAAGTCAAAAAGACAAGTTGTTTCTAATAATAATTTGTTGTCAGGTACCGATATCGAACAGATTTTCACCATTAAATAAAATGAAAATTACGATCATATGATCGGTAACAATAATCCCGTTCGATTACGTGTTCCGGAACCTGAACCTATTTTCATAACATGGGTAAATTCTGTTCACGAATATTAAAGGATATGAACTACTATAATAAGCACGATAAATTTAGGCGGGTGGAAGTTTGCTGTGTACTTCTCCAGTTCCTCACCTCGCTACTCCCACTAGTCGAGCAATTTCTCCTCTGTTACTGCTCCTGTTGACTTGAAACTTAAACTTTATTTTAAATTTGACTTCACCCTATACGCTCAAAAAAATGTTGTCCGCCTATAATATCTACTACACATCAAGTGATAAATTTATAATATTTGCGACGTATGCATTCAAAAAAAATACAAATTATAAAAAGAAAAATTTCAAACTATTCTATTTTCGTGTTTAAAAATTAGCTTATTGTATTTGATTGTACAGGACCTCGTTCGTACGTTTTATTATCTGTAAAGTTTATATTTCGTACGAAAATTAAAACAAAATGTAAATGACATTACAATTTATGTGTAAATACAGTTTGTTAATATGTACATTACAATTATATTTATACTTTTTTATATTAATAATATATTATCCAACTCCAGTAAATAAATACAATAAATAACAAATACAGTAAATGGAAAAGCACAGTGAATAAAATACTTTTATTTCATCTAACACGTAAAAACCTTGTACTTCTTGTAACACTGCAAAGAGCATAAGGGAAGTACTATGAGTACATAGGAGGTTATGGAAGGGATACACGAGCGAGAACTCGACCCGCCTAAATCTTTCGTTCTTAGTATAATATTGATTCTACCAGAACCGAGGAAAAGTTTTAATTTACAACGATGAAGTCATGACAGATAGTGAAAATATTGCCAGCCGATGCTGAAATTTTTATTAAATTGATAAGGGAAAATGTTTTATCTGTAACGTGAGTCATTACACTTACAAACTAAAACACGAAAGGTCGTGTAGAGTTGTTTTGAGAGGAGTGCATCATAAGAAAAATACTGATGTAATCAATTAAAGCTGAACTCGAAAGGTTAGGTCACCATGACAGGTCGATTACAAATGTTCTACATCGTGTAACAAGGGAAGCTATGACACTATTTTTAACCATCGACGAAAAAAGAGTGGTGTGTAAGTTTAACGTGTGTATGTGTGTGTCTGTCTGTGGCATATAGCTTCCGAACGGATCAATTGACTTCGATTTAGTTTTTTTGTTTGAAAGGTAACTTTATAGTGTTCTCAGCTATGATTCAATAAAAAAAGCGTTGACCTACTATAAAAGTAACATAACCTCACTCAATCGTCGATGATAGTGTTTAATGCATTGTAATTTCTAATAGTAGCTTCAGGAGAAAAAATAAAACAAAAATTAAATTATATATTTTAACAACCCCAACACAAAAACCTATAAAAAGAAAAAGAATATATATTGGCCCTTTAGGTTTAATATAAGTAGTAACTTTTGATCCAAGCGTCGTCGCGTCGGGGGACCGCTGACTAACAGAACACAACTTAGTTGTATTAGTTTTGTAGGTATGTATGAAAATATGATTATTTCTTGTATGTTTGATGTAAGGTAAGCTTGAGATGATTTTTTCCTTCAGTTAACTATTCCATAGACTGTATTAATAAAAATTGATTTGCAGCAAAATTTACTTATGAAAGGACTTTAATTTTTTATAGTAAAACCTCCTCAAAACGACCACTTACGGCTAACTCAATAAGTGGTCAGTTTGAGAGGTGGTCGTTTTGGAGAAGTGGAGGTCAGGACAATACCCTAATTAAAATAACTTCATTATTATGAAAAGTGTATGATTATTTACCAAAAAATATTAATAACATAAAATTTTAATTTTTTGTACTGTAACACTACATACGACGTACTTACAAACCAATCGAAATGAATAAACTACGTACACTACTGAACTGTATAAATGTTTATAGGGTTCTGTACATAACGTCATCTGTGGTCAATGGCGTACGTGCAACATTACATTCTGGTAAGGGAAGAGCCGAAGATGTTTATGTAGTTTTTCCACAAATACAATAGAAGTTGAAGCTTGTTAAATTGTACGTGTTATACTGTATAAACTGTATAAGCTTATAAATCTGTCAATACTCGAGGTAGCAGTTGCCATCAATACGTATGTTGCGCATGGTTATTCTGTATTACATACAATTGTACATCTACCTTTAATTTCTATTATATTATTAAATTAAAGTGGTCGCTTTTGCTCGTTTTTACCGGTCGCGGTCGGATTAGAGAGTTGTTCGCTTAGAATAGGTGGTCGTTTGTGGAAGTTTTACTGTATAAGATCATCGAAAATAAATCATCGTTGACATGCGGATTACCTCCCAATTCTATATTTCTTGACATATTAGAAATGAATAAATAATTACTTCCTCTTAAAATTGTTATGTAGAAGGCAGTACTCTGCAGAGGTAAGCAATCCAAGGGGTCCGTCACCCACAGATACACACGTTAGAATTACAATACCCCTCTTTTTTCATTGGGGGTTAAGTAGGATTTCTTAACTCCCGCATGGTCTACAATTTAAAAAATTAATTTCAAAAGACTCAGCTGTCGCTGAATTAAATAAATAATTGATTTATGTTATCGAGTCTACTGCGAATCCAACGGTCCCGGTCTCAAATTCAGAAAGTTACCGGGTGGCGATATAAGAAAAGGTTGCAAAAAGCGCAAAAAATGAAAAAGGTATCGTTCTGGAATTCAGTGTACACAATAAAAACACTCTTACCTCTACTCTGACGAAATTTCAATAAAATCGGATGAGTATTTACGGAGTTATAGGCCAATAAGTTTGCATATTCCGTAAAATGTCTTTAAAAACGGGGATTTATTTTGTTCTAATGTCAATATCACTTTAAAAAAATATTATAAACATTTCATATTTTCACCGTTCAACGCAAAATTAAATAGGCATTAATTTGACATACAGCACGTTAAAATCGATGCCATATTCTTTTAACAATTGAGCTTCCAACTCAGGTTCCTGTTATTTTTGACATGGATATTAGTGTATTTTACAACTCCATCTCTCCATTCTTAAACACTTCAGTCATATAATTGGCTGACCATGTGATAATAACAGAATTATTTTTTGTAGCCCTAAACTAAATAGAAGATCTAGTGCAAATAATTCAATATTTCTACTGCCTGTTATGGGCAAAATGTTAATTTACTATCAAAACAATGGTTCCTGTACTCAAACACTTGCAAAAGCCCGTACTTATACGCACTATTAATATAACCTCTTCATGCATGGTGGCAACAACTGATGCCAGATGATTTATTTATTATAGTTTACTTAACCTTAATTCTTAGTGTCCCTTAGATGCATAATAGTATCACATGATGCCAATAGAAGTACATAAAATGTCCACCAGAGCTCAGTTTTGATTGTTTACATCTGTTTCAATGTAATGTTAGTTGATGCTTCTAGGTTTGACTGATTCAGTGATTTCTGCGTTTTCCAAGTTTAATTTCTTTGAAATTAACCAGTAAAACGGTAAGTAAAATTCATTTCTTTGTAGTTTGTAATGTCTAGATTCTATTTATATAGTTTAAATGTTAATATTTTTTGTTTTACACAATAATAATACTTCAAATGTATCTGGCATCATTTGATGCCTGCATGCATTCTCAGTACTTTATTTTTTTAGGTTACACACAGTTTTATTATTTCATTACAATCTATTTTCTTTTCTTGACTTTATTTAGCTAACATGCTTGTACATAATATATCTTATTGTGTTTTTTGTTAAATTATTATAGCTAATAATTTTTTTATTTAAGTATTATTATTATCAGAATTAAAAATATTGTTGTAAATGAGTAAAATGTTTCACTTCTTTTATTCAAGTGGAAACATAAGGATATTCTGTATTTCTCTCTCTATCTATCTCTAATTTCTGCACATTGTTTTACAATAGATATCCCTTTTTATAAACAAAATATGATAAAAATATTTAAAAAACTAATTCAAAAAGATATTTATGATTTGTTCGTGTTTTTGTTTCAGGATTATGATCCATTTGTTTCAGGATTGCACCACCTAAATTACCATTAGAAATCAGATATGATGGGATAGGTCACTGGTCACAGAAAGTATCAACAAATCAAGCCCCCAGGTGTCACAGTAGAATCTGCAAAAGGCGCACCCGTTATACATGCAAAAAGTGTCAGGAGCCAGTTTGCCCAGAATGTATGGAAGACTTCCACACTAAATAATTTAAATTATTCTGTTGAGTTAATAAATTGTAATAATGATTATTTCATTTTGTTGTGTATTATAAGTCATAATTATTGTATATAGTAATATTAAAATAGTAATTTTACATGTTAGAGCTTTTCAGTAATTTTTAATCTTTAATAATAATAATAATATTTTTAATAATAATAATTTGTTGTGTTTGATAACAACTTTTAGTCTATTTTAATTGTTTCTATTGAGCTATATTTTATTGTAACATATAACATTATTTGTAATTATAAAAATAAATTATTAAGGTTATCCGATTTTATTATTAGTAACAACCTGTACCGCATAGTGGCATCATATGATGCCGTCAAAAATTTAAGCCCTTACAACCTCTTTAGGTAAAGTTTTTTTTTTTAATTATTTTTCCTCGGCTTTTTGCATTATTTTAAAATACATATATTTTTTTTGTGGAGAAAAAAAAATTCATGCATGAAGAGGATAATTAAGAACCGGTCCCGTAAAAACACTATTTCGAACGGCCCGGCAACATTTTCCATTCACAATTTAATTACTGACTAACCCACTACAAAGGGGCTAACTGTTTTTATACCTGCGGTCTGATAGTTTCCCAACCAATCAAGACCCTTCTAACAATTTCGCCGCTTTACCAGAACATAGTAGAAAAAATCAAAATAAAAACAAACGTTTCTACTAGTTTCGATATCCGAGAATTCCTTATAAAAATATTCTGTACATCGTAATCCATTATCCTGATTCAATACACACTTATAAAATACAATTTCTTATAATGAACCATTTATTCCCTTAGCCATTTCTAGAAGATCACTATTATAATGTTATATTATTATTATTATTATTATTATTATAAGTAGGTAAACGTTTCAGTTATAAATCTGCCGTCAGGACTCGTGTCTCCCAAAGATTAATTTTAGGCCCCCTGTTATCTAATAGGTGTTATTTTTTCCTCGTATAGAGCCAATTTTAGACCACTTGAGGTGACTTCAGAAGTTTATGGAAGCTCTTTTGCAGCCTAAATTTTCAGTATTCGCTCATTAAAGGTTTTTCTCCTTTCATCTGTTCACCCGGTGTTCTGTTTTTGCTCATGGAATCCCTTAAAGCCCTCGATTAGTTGTCTGAATTTTATTTGGTTCATTAAGTTTTCTCGGTAATTCCGGTTTTCTCAATATCCTTTCTGGTTGCTTTAAACCATTTATCCGACACCTTAGGTATATTGTTTAGTGTCTTAAAAATTTGTTTTGTGAACCGGCTGTCCTCCATTTTATTTAGTGGACGTAAAATTTAAGTCATTTATTTTAATAGTTTCCATTAATCGTTCATTTTCCTTGTACTGTTATTCTCGACCTCGCAGCTTATATTATCCGTTTACTATCTTTGGACCTATTATCTTGCCGCGGATCTTTCTCTCGAATTTCCCACCTTCTCTTAGACCAACCTTCCCAGTCATTCTAAGGCATTCACTCACGTACAGACACACAGGTTTTTATCTTAGTATTATAAAGCGCTTTCTTCTTATACAAGTAGTGGTGAATTTCTGGAAGTCCACCGGCTATTTTTCCTCGTCTGTTGTTGTTCGCTTTCTTTTCTCTGGTCTTTGGTTGTATTATATCCCGAGGTACTTGAAACTATCATCTTTGCCAATTTTTCCATACTTTTTCTTCAGGGGACCCGGGACTGTTTCTAAGTTCGTTGAGTATTTAGTTTTCTTGAAGGAAATCTGTAGTCCCGCTTTGTCTATTTGTTATTTTAACACGTAGATTTGTTCTATTGCTGTTTTCGTGTTCCTAGACACGATTGTAGGTCTGCAAAAGCAAGACAGTTTATCGTTATGCCGCTCTTTGATCCCCTAATGTGTACTTGGTTTAACAATCCATAATTGGCAAGTTCTATTTTACACTCCTGAATAAAATTTTCGAGCACACAGTTAAAAAGAATCGGTGGCAGTCCATATCCCTGCTTAACGCTTGTTTTAATTTCAAACTCTTTGGAGATTTCTCCTAGAAAATGTGTTTTAGGTATTGATATATATTAATTTTTTTTTTTGTTGCCAATACATTCTAAGAACGAGGGAGAGAAAGTAAAAATTAACAAACCAGAAAAGTCAATTAGTGAGAGAGAATGGACTTCACATCAGATCTGTATGAATCACGACTAATTATTTTATTCTCAATAACCGGAATATCGTTTCAATACATTTATACTACAACAAACAATGAAAACGGATCAAAACTTTTCAACCAAAACTAAATGTAAACATAACCTAAAAGTTTAACATATCTGATTAAAAGCATTGTTAATTCTGTACCCAAACAAATGTGTACACGGTTACAAAATTTCAACAATACATGAAACTCAATGGAAATATTGTTTCCAATGATCTCTTGTATTAATAATACTTGAAATAACAGTTGCGTTCAGTTGCTTTTTATATTTTACATGGAATAAGTAATACGGAAACTTGATGTTAAGTACTGAGAATCGAAACAGATGAAATAACATGTTAGCCATGTTCTATATAACATTTTATACTTACAAATGTATTCTCTAAGTTAAAATATATTACTGTTGTTTTCAGTGGTGCCAACTGTAAAAACTGTAATGTATGTTAAAAATTACAAGAAATTTCAGTTTACTTTTATCTTCCCCTTGTTGTTTTACACATTAGAATTTGTGGAATTATTAATACTTTTTCTTACCCTATATGAATTAGGAAAGAAAGTATTATTTGCATGTCGATTTTTCATAATCGAGTTTTCAGACGAGTTTTCATTGGAAGTACACATTTTCATGCCCCTGAACCCAATAAACATGTTTTTAGCTATTGGTCTGTATGTGAACAAAATATCTCAAAATTCACAAAATTGTACGGCGTTGAAACTTGGGACTTAAGTTAGATGTAAAAAGTTTTTATTAACACCTCTCCTTCATCTAATTAACTTCTCCCTGGAAAGAGGTGTATTTCCAAAACAACTGAAGGAAGGTAAAATATTGCCTGTGTTTAAGAATGGCAATACCCAAGTAGTTGAAAATTATAGGCCCATAAGTATATTAAACACTATTAGCAAAATTTTTGAAAAGGTAGTGTTCATTAGGTTAATCAATTTTTTGACTGAAAACCTTATCATCTCAAAAGATCAGCATGGTTTCCAAAAGGGTAAGTCAACCAAAACTGCTATTGTCTCACTTTTTGAGCAGATAGTTGATATATTGGATGCAGGAGAGAAAGCCTTAGCTGTGTTTTTAGATCTCAGTAAAGCTTTCGACTGTGTTGATCATGAAGTTTTGTTGAAAATGTTAGAGTCATTAGGTATTAGGGACGTAGAACTTAAATGGTTTCAGTCTTATCTGGTAGGTAGAGTACAGTGTGTAGAAATAACTAGAGTAGTTAGGGGGAAACTTACAAAAATTTTGTCTGAAAAGCTTGATGTCAAAGCTGGTGTTCCACAGGGGTCAATTTTAGGTCCCATTTTGTTTTTGTTGTATATAAATAGATTACCAGATATCTTACCCAACAGTAAAGCTTTATTGTTTGCTGATGATACTTCAATCATAAACAAAAGTTTACTGGTAGATAGTCTCGAAGTGAACACACAGATTAGCGTAGAATCTGTAGTCCAATTTCTGAATGAATTAATGTTAACAGTTAATGGGAAAAAGTGTCAGTTCTTACAGTTCAAAAACAAACACAACGTAAGGGAAAACAGAGAAGTGGATGTCTTGATACAAAATAATATCCTAGATCATGTGCAAACAGTGAAGTTTCTAGGAGTGTCACTAGATAGGACCCTATCGTGGGATTATTACACCGATCAAATTTGTAGTAAAATATCATCTGGGGTATTTGCATTAAAACAAGTTGCCAGATTAAATGATAAAAAATTGCTTATAGCAGCTTATCATGGTTTAATTTTATCTCATATCAGGTATGCCATATTAGTATGGGGTAATTCATCACAGGGTAACATGGAAAGAGTTTTTAAAATACAGAAAAAAGCTATTAGGTGTATGATGGGAGTCAACCACCTTACCTCATGCAGATCACTATTTAAAGAGCTGCAATTGCTCACGGTTCCTTCTTTGTACATTTTTGAAGTGATAATGTACGTAAAGAAAAATACCTTTTTACAGAATTTAGATGTTCACAACCACTACACAAGAAACAGAATCGATTATTATGTTGCTAATCACAACACTAAATTGTTTGAACAAAAACCAACTTATGCAGGTAGAAAATACATCAATAAATTGCCTCAAGGTTTAAAAAGTTGTGACAATTTAAGTCATTTTAAAAAAAAGCTAAAACAATATTTGATTGATGAAACATTTTACAGTGTGCACGAATTCCTTTCTAAATAGTTTTGGTATTTAACTTTAATTAAACAAATATTGTGTACAATTTGATACAAAGGGGTTCTTGACAAGCCTGCTGAGTTAAGCAGTAGTAGGGTGAAATTATTGGTAAGTGTTGAATTTATCATTGTGTTTGATTTATTTTTATTATTTATTGTGTGTGATATTTAATTTAATACGGTTCATGACAAGCATACTGAAGTAAGCAGTAGCAAAAACAAATTTTGGTGGTAAGTAGTAAATTTATCACATTGGTGATAAACTTTCAGTTCATCAAATTTACCTTGACATGTCCTATACTCCCTTTGGAGTCTCCAGGATGCAAGTAGCAAAAAAAAAAAAAAAAAAAAAAAAAAAAAGATAAGTTACCATTAGCGCACTTGAGAAAATTTTTTATCAAAATCGGTCAACCAAAATTAGTCATTTTTTCGTGCAATTTTTTCATTTATTTGCGATTTCCTCAAAAACGATTCCTAAGATTTAAAAAAAAAACAACGCCTCATACACTAATTAAATTATTATCTATTCTCTAAAGATACGATAAACGCGATGTCTGCTGAAATTCTTCAGAAGCCTATGCTCGCTTGGTAAAAAAAATGTTTTTTTTTAATATTGCAGCCTTAATATGCATTCTAGGGCAAAAGTCTGTATAATTACTTAGAGTTGAAGAAAATTAAAACACCTACGATTTTTTTCTGCATTAGTTTTTTCTACCTAAGCTTAATTTAGCCAATGAGTTAGTTAATTAACGCTTAGTTTAGTTCAGTCAATTAGTGATTTTCTGTATTTTTTTCATAAAAATCTGCATAAAACAGGATATTTTAAGATTGCAGCCTTAATATGCATTTTAAGGCAAAAGCGGATAAAATTAAAGTCGTAGAAAAACAAAGTTGGCCTACAATAACTTTTTTATCAAGCATTTATTCGTGAGCTTAGTTTAGAGTCAAATTGCAATGTTCCATATTTTTAAGTCCTATAAAGGAGCCTGTACTCACGTGGTAATATATGTATTTTAAAATGGCGGTCTTAATATGAATTTTAAGGCAAAATTAAATGTAATCAAAGTTGTAGATCACTAAAAAATTTGCACCTTTTATTTTAAACTCTTTTCTCTATAATGCTTGGTTTAACGGTAATGAGTGATTTTCTGTATTTCACTGATAAAAAATAGGTTAAAAACTGGGATATTTTAAGTTTGCGGCCTTAGTATAAATTTTAAGACAAAAGTAAATACTATATTAAAGGGTTAGCAAATAAAAACACCTACTATGGGTTTAATAACCATAGACATCCGAGTTTGAACCCTTGCATCTCCAAAACTATGAGTTGGATTTTAACATTCTTTACATCAAAATTTAGCTCATTTGATTCCGCGTTTACCTATAATAAACCTATATTTTTAATGTTCTTTAAAAATTCCCATATTGAGGTTGGAAGACAAAAGACCCGGTTTTTTTGCTACAGCAAAAAAATTTCATGCGTTTAGAGACGTGTAACTAGATAATTATTTGACCCAAAAGTTTGAAATTTTAACACAACAAAGACAATTATATTCTACAGCGTGTACAAAATTTCAAATTCGTACGTTATTCAAATTTTGATTTATTAACAATATTCTGAACCCTTGCTATCTCAGTAACCGCTCGATCGTTCAACGCGGGCAAACTATCGTTTTATTCAGCGTTCAAAACTTAGTACAAATATTTTGATAACATGAAATATTGATTGGCCAATGTTGTGGTAGAATTTAAAAATTTTTTAAAATTCGACTGGGTAATGCGGAGGTTGGGTGATACTATCCATGCTGCCAGGTTGTGTTAGTGAAATCCTGTCGGACTGTATACCTGAATTGACAGACTGCATTGTCTGCATTGACTGCATTGTTGTGTTAAAATTTCAAACTTTTTTGACAAATAATTATCGAGTTACACGCCTCTAAACGCATGAAATTTGTTGCGTTAGCAAAAAACCGGATCTTTTTTTCTTCCAACCTTGATATGGCAATTTTTAAAACATTAAAAATATACGTTTATTGTGCGTCAACGCAGAATAAAATGAGCTAAATTTTGATGTAAAATATGTTGAAATCCGACTCATAGTTTTGGAGATTCGAGGGTTCAAACTCGGGTGTATATGATTATGAAACCGATAGTAAATGCTTTTATTTCAAGACCTTTATCTACAGAGCGTAGTTTACCATCAATTGATCTTTGGTATTTTGAAGTTGAACAGAGGTTGACTTTCATTTAGAATTTTATTCACTTATGATTAAAATTATATTATAGTTTTCATATTATATTTTTTAATCATGAGTGAAGATAAGTTATATCGTTAATTATTTACATTGTCAAGAGAAAGTCATGTGAGTATTTTACACCAAATTTTTCATCTCGTGATTGTGAACATTTAATGGTAGAACTTTTGACTTATGAGTTCAGTTAGATAACAACTGTCCCATTTTAGGTCATTTTGTGTCTTTTGAATAGGGGTGCTTTAAGCGGTCCATCCTTCATTAGTGACCTATAGAATAACATTCATTGTGTTTGTTCGGCCTACAAAATTAGACGTTACTTGGTTCTATTC
The DNA here is from genome assembly GCA_035578175.1 of Catonia carolina. Classification (NCBI taxonomy): domain Eukaryota; kingdom Metazoa; phylum Arthropoda; class Insecta; order Hemiptera; family Achilidae; genus Catonia; species Catonia carolina. The sequence continues at coordinate 17,756,906 of JAQMRL010000012.1, forward strand.
AAAACGTTTCAATGTAGATCGTACCGAAAACAAAACAATAGGACGTTCATGACAATGGCTTAATATCTTAAGGCTAAACCCATGTAGCTTCTCTGTTGAGTCATGTAATAATTACTACATCTTTGAATTCTCTCTCAAAATTCTTTTTATACGTCTGTACAGTGTATAACAACCCCTGCCCGCTGTACTTCACGGAATACTAAACTTGAGATCATCAACTTAATAATTTAGACGCTATAAAACATTTTACCCACCGGGTTGGTCTAGTGGTAAAATCGCTCCCGCGAGTCAGCTGTTTAACGATTAATTTTCAGATACGAAGGTTCCGTGGTTCAAATTCTAGTAAAGTTACCAACGTCACCCCCTTTGATTAGGTACTGTACTTCCGATTTTTTATTTTCTATAACTTTAATTTGTTTCTTATCACATGGTCAGACAATTATATGACTGAAGAATTTAAGAACAGAAGAGGTAGAGGGGTAAAAGACACTTGTCACAGTTATCTCCTCTGAGAGTAATGAATTTCATTATACAGCCAGACCCTGTGATGAATGAAGTAAAGGTGTCATTTGCAGGGTGAAAGTAGATCCTTTGCAGAGGGCCCGGCATGCTGACAAGCATGCCTTTTCACTCGCTAAGGAAGGCATAGTAAACTACATCATTCCTCGTTTTATTCAATAAAACCTCAGAAGAGTGGTTCTCAACGGGCGTGCCGTGCCACACTTCTGTGCCGCTTAATATTTATTTTTAAAAAAAGAACATGAGAATAATATTAAAGTACTTAAACTTATTTTATGAGCGATTTTTTGGCTTACGCCTTACAACAAAAGATTAGTTGGAGTTATTGATGAGAAACGTCAGCTTGTCACTTAGGCTATTACACAAAAGTTCAATTCGTGTTGGAATTGAAGACAAATACACACCCATTTTCTGTTCAATTGAAAGAAGTTTTTCGCGCTTCTTGTTTTTTATGTTTGTTTGAGACGAAAAGCCCAGTTCGCATAAGTATAGGTGGTTGAAAAATGTAACTGGGTATTAACTGCTTCCATTGCTATTACTTGGTACTCTCGCTTTCTAAATCGTACGTTAGTGTGCCGTGGGAACTCTACATAGGATAGTGTGATTTGACCAAAAAAATGTTGAGAACTACTGCTAACGATATAAATCAGGCTTCCGTCCAATGGCCTAAACAACAACTTTAATTATACACACATTTGTCGTATACTAAGGCCGCAATATTAAAATAATCCCATTTTTTACCGATTTTTTTGAAAATAATACAGAAATCACTAACTGACGCTAAACTAAGCATTGCACAAAGAACGTTGAAATAAAATTTATAGGTTTTTAAATGTATTCTACAACTTTGAATATATACACTTTTGCTCTAGAATGCATATTATTAAGGCAATAACCTTAAAAATCCATTTTTTCCTACGACAGCACAGGCCTCTCAAGAATTTCAGCAGACATGGCGCTTATCCTATATTATAGAGCATAAAATTGTAGTTAATGAAATGATTTTTAAAAGATCGTACGAGCCGTTTTTGAAAAACATCGAAAAAATTTAAACTCGTACGAATAAACTCTTACTTCCGGTCAACCGATTTAGATGAAATTGTTCGTGTCGGATTCCGTAGTGGTACCTAATTTAAGCTTCTTTCGTCTGACTTCAAGGGATTTTATGTTAAAAATTCTTCTCATCGTCTCCGTAGAAAACCCTAAAAGGCATGACATACCATATTTTTTGTAATACAGAAGACGCAATAAACTATTTTGAATTTTTTAAGCGAGTCTATGTAATTCAATGATGAGGATTCCATACATTTGCAGCATATTCTAACCTGCTTCTAACTAGAGCTTCAAATAGCCTTAGGTCTCAATTTCATCAAACTGTTTCGTATTTCTAAATTTAAACCCGAGTAACTTATAACCATTATTCACGATCATATGGATGTGTTGCTTGAAAGTTAATATTTTACTGTCAATTAGGCCCCCTAAATCACGGATTTCATGGATTAAATCCAATTTTTCATTTTCTACAGTGTAATTAAATATATGGAAATTTCTCGTATTCATGTTCCACAGAGATTGATTTTCATTTTACATCACTCACTCATGATTAAAATTAAATTACGTTTTTCATTTTACACTGTTTACTAATGATTAAAAATAGGTTATATTATTAATTATTTACATTGGCTATTAAAAGTCATTTTAGTGTTCTAGATTTGATTGACTTTCGTGATAGCTTGGGGATAGAACTCTGACTGGCTAGTTATTTTATAATTTCGAACTGTTAATTTATTTATGGTTTGTGCTTTGAGAAGATCTGTATAAGGAAAATGAACGATTATAAAAAGAAGACAAAAATTTTACGGACACCTTTATAGAATTAATTACATTTCGGTTGACGAAATATATTTTAAGATAGGCTACTAAACAATAGACTTAAGGTGTCGAATAATTGAATTAAAGAAGTCCCAAAAAATATTGAGAAAACCGGAATAAACCGAGAAAACTTAATGAACCGTACCAGATTCTGTAACTATTTACGGACTTTAAGGGCTTCCATGAAGAGCAAAACCAGAACACCGGGTGGATAGAAGAACGGAGGAAAGCCTACAGTGAGGGAATTTGGTCCAAAATTGACCCTATACGAAAAAAATAATTGCAAGTAAACAAAAAAGTTAAAACATACACTAACAAAACTAACTTTTTCGCTATTATTTAAGTGTTTTATTTTCTTTTGATGTAAGCAATCTCCTGAAATCTTAAAACGACATATAATATAATTTTATACATACATATAATGTATGGACGATAATAATTACAACATTAAGTAAACGGCTTGATGACCCAAAGTAAACTTAAAACTTTTACGTCATGATTAATGCACCAAACAAAGTTTTAAGTTTTACTTAATTATATGCAACCTAGATTACTACAAGACTTTGTAACTGAATTGATCAAACACCAAACTAGTTTAATGATTACCATAAAATGTAACTTAACCATAATTCTCTTCGCAAGCATAAATAAATATATCTTTCCATAAATTGATCAAAATCACTTTAAAAGCTAGCGAGGAAAATTAATTGCGGATCAATCTATTTAATACGGTGTACTTCAAGGAATTATTGTTAATAATTTAATGATATCACTTCGTAAATTATAACATCTATTAAGTAAGCACCGATTAAGTGTTTTATTACTTAATACTTAGTTCTTGTTTACCTTGGAGGTTAACATTCAATAAATGATTTATTCTTTTGATGCTTTTCTCCATACATATTTTTACTTTCTCTTGCCACATAAAAATGTTGTGTGAAACACTTACAAGACTTTTTCTTACCAATGTAAATATAATTAAACATAATCTAAGTTCAATAATGAGTGGATGACACTACATGGGGTAGTTTATTGTTGTATTTTGTATTCTCTCCACATAAGAAGGTTTCAAAAAATTTAGTGTTGTGGTTAGACACATAATTATCGTTTCTGTTTGTTGTGTTATACAGTAAAATCTCTCTATAGCGGAATTGAAGGGACAATGAGGTACCGCCGCTATAAAGAGAGTTCCGTTATGTAACGTCATCTCGTTACTGGGACTTGGTTTTGTATTTTGAATTGTCGCGGCGTTGTGACGTCATTCCTTGTGCTGTGCGCTCTATTGGAGAGTTAGTCGTTTGGTGCCTGTTTCGTACTGGTTCATTCTGTTATGAGATGTGATTCGAAATGTATTGTACTTATAGGTTATGTACATTATTAGTGAAAATTTCTTGATTTTATTAAATCAAAATTATTTATGTGTTACTTCGTTTTACCCTACCCCGTAGGTAAGTTCTTGTTTATTTTTTTCTTTAGATTTAAGCAGACAGCCTGGAAAGCCACACAAAAAATTCTTATGAAAAATCGATGTTGCTTTTCTAAGATCTAACTTTGGAAAATTAAGTTGTACTTTTTTATTTCTTTTTGAAACGACTTATTTTCAACTAATACTTATTGTTTTTACTGTTTTTTTCTAAAAATTATTATTTACGCCTGTCTGTGGGACTTAAGTTACGTTAATTTTAATTAATTGTGGCGTTTTCCTTCTGGAAATTTCTAGACTATTCTGTACATGTTTGGTACACGAATAAATTTTTTTTAGCACACTTCTGTATGCTTATTCTTTTACTTTAAAAATTTTTTTCTGCTTGTGTTTTTCTAAATTTAATTTTGTTTAATTTTCTGTTTGTCAAGTTTTTCTTAAAGGGGTGGCTTTAAAATTGTTTTCCTGTGAGTGCTAGATTTTAATTTTGTTTGATTTTGTTAATTTCAGGGTTCAATTCCATCCCATGGTTTTAGTTTTTGGTTTTTTCTACTTGATGTCTAACCTGGGTTTCTGTCTGTTAACAACTAATTATAATGTTATCTACCTTGGTCTTCAACTTTAATTTTCAAAATAACATTTAAGCAAATGTAATGAGCATGCCTTGAAATTATGGCTTACTAGTATTTATTATGCAAGTTTTGGATTTCGGTAATGTACATTTCATTTTATTTATTTATCATTTGGGATTTTCTTCAACCTACTTTTGGTTATGACCAAAGGAATTCTATCTCAGCATCATAAGGTCAACTACTTTCTACTAATTTTGAAGACTTGTTTTTGGGTGAACTAATTTTTTTGACATTTAAAAGAGTAAAGTGTTAAACATTTTGTTAATTATTTGTTTACGAAATGCAAATAATAATATAATATGATAATCAAGTCATTTTGATACATGTATGCCAATTCATGAGTTGTATAAAATTTTTTTTGGGGTTGTCGACAACCAAATTTTTTTTGGCTAGTTTTAGCAGGGTGCACCCATCTTTTGTAACCTGATGTATATGTAATTCTGTTAACATGGAGCCTCTCCATATCTTTTATTAAGCCATTTAAAAAAATTTAAAAACTTTATTTTGAAGATATTAATAATTTTTCTCATAAAGAAATCTTGGAACTGTATCAATTTAAATTAATAACTCTCTCTCTCTTAAGATTTTTTTTGAATTTGTGTCAATTTTAAATTAATTATTTTAAAAAAAAAAAATTTTTTTTTAAAAAAACTGTGTCAATTAAATTAATTATTTTCTTATAAAGATTTCTTTAAACTGCGTCAATTTAAATTTATTTATGATGATTTTTAAGTTATTTTGGGGCAAAATTATAAGCCATCTATAACATTTGCATGCAATTTATTATATCTTTTGGGTCTTTCTTGTTAACTTTATTTTTTATTATTATTAAATTATTTTCTTCTGGTGCAATTATTACTTGGTTAATTTTGTTTTTCCTCTCACAAACCACATTTCTAGGCTTCCTGTTTTTTTATTTTTTTTTAACTTTTTTTATTTTTATGTTCACCTCATTTAAAGCCGTTTTCACGAGGTGTTTCAGTTATAGAGAGAGCGAGTAATTAACGGTGGGAGGGAAGTTGGAGTACTAATTTTTCTGTACAAAATAACTTATATACGTATGTAAATGGTGCATGGAATAAGTTTTTGAAAAACTACTGAATAGATAACTTTATGACGAATGTTTAATACAGTAGATTACTTCAATACAGTGAGATATTTAAATTAATTACACAAAGTGTAGGTTATTAACTTAACAAGAAATTTGGATACAAACTGGTTTTATTAGATGTTGTGTTACTAATGTCTAACAATGGAATTTTACTTTTCGTATTGAACTTTTTTCAATAATCATTCATACAGTACATACCGTAATAGATAGCCTAAAATTAATTAGCACTGAAACTCGTTTTTCACTGAACAGTAATAGACATACATACATACAATTAAAATCTAATAAAACATAGGCTACACAAACACAAAAATATACACAGTACAGTATATATTTTTTTGTTATTAAGGAAACAATAACTGTGAAGTACATTTCATTTCGTAAAATAAGTTGTAAATTTTGTTTCGTTTTCAATTCATAAAACATGTCTTCAATCTCATTTTCAATGTTTGAAACTTGTAAATTTTCATTTACATATTGGCAATGACAGTACGTGGAAACAACAAGAATAGCGTCTAGTGCCTGTTTACTTGAAGGGACAACATTTCTGTTTCCATTTCATCGTCATCTTCACTTTCTTGCTCGTCGTTTTGGGGTAAGACATTTTCGATTATTGCACCATCGCCAACATCTGCTGAAGTGGCTAAGTCATTGTCTGCCCCTACATAGGCGTCTAAATCCATATCCTGAAGATATTGTTTTGCCGCTATAGAGAGATTTTTGTGCCGCTATAACGAGAGTTAAATACATTATCGTAGTATACGAAAGGGTCGGGGTCGGCAAATAATGCCGCTAAAGAGAGATTTCCGCTATATAGAGTTCCGCAATAGAGAGATTTTACTGTACTTCAATTTCAATTTTAATTATTTATTTATTAAATACAAAATACATTAACAAATTTGCTAATTCCGGCAAAGGACGAGCCTGTGCGGCCGAATGAGTTGTACATTATGATGGTATAAATTACAGAACATTAATTACTAAAAATGTTTAACAATTTTTATTACACAGCTTACTGAAACTTAATATACAGTAGTTATAAAATTTAAAATTCTAAATAATTATAATTTACAATATTTTAAAAATTACTTTCAACCGAATAAAATTCACTAAAAACCAAGATTAATATTCCTACTGTATTAAAGAAAATTTACACTTTTTTTATATAAAAATCCCCTCAGCTCATTAAAACACTATGCAAGATACAAAATGTTATACAAGACCGTTAATTATTTTTAAAAGATCATAGTTTTATTAAGTTTTCAAGAAATAAATATGTAAATACAAAATAAATCCTGGCAAAATTCTGTATGAAATTTATTGAAAACGATAGGATAATTTTGCTGATTACTCGAAGACAAGCGTAAAAAAATTATTCTTTCCCCAAGCCTCTATTTTTTTTGTCAAGAATTTTTGTTAATCTGCTGGTAATAAATTCTTGGGGAATTTTATTTATTAAAACACTGCTATAGTAATTAAACTGACATCTACACACTTTCAGTTTTATATTTTTTATACTACCTATAAATATTAGATTTTGTAGGGCGAGTATCGTAAGGTGTAGATTAAAAGATATACTGGTTTCTATTGATACAAAAAATTATTTTGTTAATATATGTCTGTTTCAGTGTCATTTCATATAATTACAAATAATTATTATTGATAACTTTTTTTTATGGCTTCTACTCACCCCATATACACTCATACCAATCGCTATGAAAGAAACTAAAAGGGAAGCGGGGAAGACCTAATTGAGTTGAAGAAGTGCAACAACAGATAGAAACCCTTGAAAACGCTGCAATTACCTATCGGGATGTAAATCATGGGAAATTTTAAAAGAAAAACACAAAAATAACTACAGTTAAACCCATTTAAAACGCCCTCGGCTGATGCGATTTCCCGCTTAATACGCGTTTCTTATTAGTCCTTAAAGTTAGTATGAAAAAAAAATTGGACATACCCTCCAAATACGCGCCGAAATCCGCGTGATACGGTCAGTTTCTGTTCAAGAAACAAAAATTTTAACGAATAATAATGTAATACTGTAGTTTATTACTTAAAAAGAAGAAAAAGGGTGACTGCATTTCGGTTGACAAAAAAGAGAGCTAACTTTACCTTCCACCCCCTAAAGAGGAAAACGTAGATACCATCATCTAGGAGAATCGACTTGTACAACCGTATGGTAGTTGTGACTATGTGACAATTTTCAGTTGCCTCGTAGTGCGTTAGTGCCTCGTAGTTATGCATTAATTTTAACAGACACGCACTCGAAATTGAAAAAGAGCTGCAGGTTACTGACTTCAGTGGTTCCAAAGAACCAACAAAAACCGATTTTCAGGGTTTTGGATTAATGTACCGATTAAAAACATCATGGAATTGTTTACCGTTAGATATGTGTAGAAGTGTGTAATGAAGATAACGGTTATTTAAGTAAGGAAATGTTCAACTCCATTGCAAAAGGATTGCCGAGGGACGTCTTTTAATCTAGATGAGTTCGGTATATATTTTTTAAATTGATAGGCCTAACAAATAACACACTTACTAGTTGATAAAAATTAAAAATATCATGTTGGCAGAAAAATCAAAAACGCGGTATTTATAAGCTCCTCCGTACTTTTATGATCAGTGCGGTAAAAATCATTCTTGACTAGAGATTGGCCTATTCTACTTGTTTCCTGGCAAGATGCTGTTCCGTATAATACGCTAACATCCCTTAAAAATCGTATTAAGCGGATTTTACTGTACATGTATACAAGTAAACTTGCGCAGAGGTTGGCAATAATACTACACATAAAACGTGAAAAGATAAACTCAGGGAAACTCAAAGGAGAATCAACAAAAATAACTAACAAGTAAAACCAAACGATTAACAAAATAATCATTTTAATAATCTATTAGGATAATTACTTTGTCTTGCCTGTATGAAAATAGGAAGGAACGTATTGTTTTCATATCGAGTTTTCGCCGGGTATACACGTTTTCAGATTTCCTGAATCCAAAAAACATGTTTTTATCGATTGGTCTGTGTCTGTACGTGCGCGCGCGCGTGTGTGTATGTGAACAAAATATCTCAAGAACGAAACATTGTACGAACTTGAAACTTGAAGCTTAAGTTAGGTACCACAAGAGGACCCGACACGAACATTTTCATCAAAGTCGGTCAACCAGAAGTTGTAGTTAATTCTTGTCATTTTTCACTTTTTTGCAATTTTCTCAAAAACGGCTTCTATGATTTTTTTTAAATCGCCTCATTTACTACATTTTTTATGCGCTACAAGATGGGTAGGCGCAATGTCTGCTGAAATTCTTGGTGAGGCTGTTCTCTTGTAGAAAAAAACGGGTTTTTTAGGATAGCGGCCTTAATATTCATTTTAGCGCAAAAGTGTATTTATAAAAGTTGTAGATAATTTAAGAATTTACAACGTTTATTTAAATTATTTCTTTGTATAACGCTTAGTTTAGCAGTAATTAGTGAATTTCGGTTTTTTCTTCATGAATATTTGTAAAAAATTGCATGTTTTAAGATTTCGGCCTTAGTATGCATTTTACGACAAAAATGTATATAATCAAATTTTTAGAAAATTAAACGATCTACACCTTTTATTTAAGCACTTTTTGTACAGAGCCTAGTTTAGAGCCAAAGAGTTAATTTCCGTATTAATCCAAACTAAGGTTGATTTTCATTTTGCATCATTCACTCATGATAAAAAGTAGGTTATGGTTTTTGAGGTTAGTTTTTTGTTTATTTCTAATGTTAGGTTATATTGTTCATTATTTGCATTGGCAAGAGAAAGTCGTGTGAGGGTTTCACACCAGACTTTTATTATTAGGATAAGGTGATTAGGATTATTGAAGATCAGGAGTAAGAATTAGAGCACATCATTAGAGTTTCTATTGAGTAGAGTAAAAATTTCTTTTTGTTGGAACGGGACATGAGAAGATGTGGAGGTAATCAAAAACATAGTATATACCTTGCAATGATAATACTAACGTTATAGGTGAAAGTACAATAAAATTAATGAAAAAGTAAAAAGTTTACCAAATGCACCTAGTCTACTTTTAAACAAATCCGATAAAATGTAAATATAATTTAAATGAAAATTGTATTCGAATTTGATCGAATCGTAGAAAAATATAATATTAGTAATAATCAGAATAAATAAATAAATAAATACACGATTCAGGAGAAGACGTTCGTCCGATATAAAAAAAAACATTATTGGAAACGCTAAATTGGTTGCTTTTGTGTACACAAGTTAAATGTATATTCTCTGCTGTGTTGATGTTAACCTACAGATTTCAAAGGATAACAGATAGGGAGAAAATTGTGTTTGTGAGCATGTCTGTGTGTGTTGTATGTGTATTCAGTGTGAAAGAGAGGGCATGAGTTTATCAAAGATGTACAGTATGTTCAAAAAGTTAAATCGTTTAATCCGTGTTAATCTTTTTTTATTTACTTTTACTTTCTCTTGCTCATTGTAGATTTTCGAAAATCGACTTTTCACTAGATTTTCAGGTTCTTTAAAATCAAAATACATATTTTTAGCGATTGATCTGTGTGTATGAGTTAACTATCTCAAGAATGGAATATCATACGAAGTTGAAATTTGGATCTTAAGTTAGGTACCATGAGAGCACCCGACACAAATATTTTCAACAAAATCAATCAACCGGAAGTAGTAGTTTATTCAAGCGATTTTTCACTTTTTTGCAATTTTCTCAAAAATGGCTAAGACGATTTTCTACAAAATCGCCTCATTTGTTGCATGTTTATGTTCTACAAGATACGGTAAGCGCCATGTCTCCTGAAATTCTTGGCAGGCCTGTTCTCTTGTGGTAAATCGACTTTTATGTGCTTTCCGTTATGCTTATACAGATCCGTATTATATTTAAACACATACATACATAATATAATACAGTATTCAGTAAAATACTTAGGTCTTATATTTGACTGCCGATTGACATGGCACGTTCACATAAAAAGGACTACACTGACTCTAAATTCGAGACGAAAACATTTTGATAAACGATGACTTATCTACCCGCAACTTTTAAGACCCATTTGGTCTTACGGATTCCAAGTATTTGGCTTTGCAAAACCTTCAAATATTCAACGCATTCAATCATTCCAGTCAAGAAACTGAGACTGACAGCCAAAAGCATGTTTTTACGTAAACAACAACACTTTACATAAAGTTTTTCATTTATCAGCTCATCAACACTTCATAAAACTCTACAAAAAAGTTCACGACAAATTACTTGGACGTGCTAATCAACTAGTCCAAGTAATAATCACACCACATCTGCCACATAACCCATAACGACGCCTGAAAATACGTTCTATTAGAGATCTTCCAAGTTAAAATGAAATAAATTTATAGAACACGTCGCTACAAAATCAATGAGGTAATGTCTACAGGAGGTTCTACTGGGAGCTCTCTTACCCTTAACCCTGTCATGCCAACACTTATTTACTTTATCATTAACATACCTTTACTTTATCTTTAACATTATATACTTTTAAATTTTCTGGTTGTGATATAATTTTTATAGTTACAAATAATGATTATTCAATTAAAACAAAACAAAAGTTTTTGAGTATCCTGTACATTTCATTGAATTTATGTAGCAGTTGTATTTAAGTTTTCAGAAGGTCGTAGAAAGACAGGTAGGTAATGGGAGTGAATGTACGTGAGAGAGAGAGAGAAAGAGTGAGTGATGTGGGGGAAGAGCGAACGAGAGAGAATGTGTAAGAGTGAACTTGCAAAAGATGTATAAATTACAACATTTCACATATAAAACTTCAGCTATAAATTGATATAATAATAGAAAATAAAACAAACAAATCAGGACATGTGTATCTGAAAAATTATTTCACACAATATTTATTGGATTGGTTACCGTAAAAAACCAACAATATGTTTCCCTCAGGGTAAATTATTTTGACTTCATTGAACAATCATACACATTAAAGTCTATAAACGGTGAATTTACTGGTCTGATTTTATTAGAGTTTATTCATGGGAACTTATTTTACCGATAAAACTGTTTCTAGTTAAAAAAATTTGTTGTGAAACACTGTCACGGCTTTCTATTTCCAATGTAAATAATAAAAAATATAAAATATGTTTAATCAATGTTGTAAACAATATAAAATGAAAAAAGATAACCTAATTTTAATCATGAGTGAATGGGGTAAAATGAAAATCGAATTCTGTAGAACTTAAAAATACGTAAAACCACTATTTGACACTAAATTTAAACGTTTGTTGAACAAAAATTGTACAAAATAAAAGTTATGGTTTTTTAATATTATACATCTAATTATTATGCATTAGAATGCATTTAAGAAGCAGGAGATAACAATTAGGCCTACTGTAAGGGGTGACCAGGAGGACGAGAAGAATAAAAAGAACAAGAAGAAATAATTAAAGGTACTTTATCTACTTAATAGATTTAAATGAATGAAGTACTGAAAGACGAGGATGTGGGTTTCGTCGTGAATGGAGAAAAATTAATAATATTAGATATGCGGATGACAGAGTGTTAGTTACGGGTAATTTAGATGATTTACAACACCTGCTGAAAAAAAATAAATTACGGATGCATAAAATATGAATTAAAATTCAATTTTAGAAAAATGGCAACGATGTTAATCACAAAATCCGCACAAACCCAGTTGAATCTTATTGTTTCGAACACCATGATACAAAGAGTTTACCTATACATATCTGGGTACATGAATGAAACAGACAGGAGAGCAAACACATGTAATAAGATCAAGCATAGAAATTGCAAAATCGTCATTTATGTCACCAAAGAAATTACTGTGAGGTCGAAATCTTGGCATTGAGCTCAGAATGAAAATACTGCGATATTATGACTTCTCTGTTCTGTTGTACGGGATGAATGTGTGGACACTCAAGAAGAGGCATGCAAGACACTCAACTTGCATATAGAAGAGGCTATAAATGAAGTGAAGAAAAAATTTGACGCAGGAATTAAAGTTCAAGAAGAAACAGTAAAATGTTGGGATTCGCCGATGATATCGTAGCTGAGACAAAGAAGTAACTAGAGGATATCTTAAATGGAACGGACGAGATCATGAGAAAGGATTACTTCATGAAAATTGATGAAATCGAAAGTGTTGTGCAGCAGCAAGAGTGGTTTAGAAGAGATCGGAAATTCAAAAGTAGGCAACGAAAACATAAAGGAAGTTGGACAATTCAGCTATCTAGAGAGTAAAATAACAAAGGATGGTAGAAGGACAAGTGATATCAAAAGTGGGATTGCTCAGCTAGAAAAGCCTTTGAAATGAAAAACATACTGACTACAAAAATTGGTTTACAGATGAGGAAAAATTTATTAAAATACTATGTTTGGAGTGTAGCATTATATGGGAGTGAAACGTGGGTGATAGGAGCTGTAGAAAGGAAGAGGATAGAAGCTTTTGAAATGTGGTGTTATAGGAAAATGTTAAAGATTAGGTAGGTGGACACTGTAAGTAATTTAGAGGTTCTTAAGCGTGGATGAAAAAAGAAACATCTTACAAAAAGAAGGGATAGGGTAGTGGGCATATCTGAAGGCATCCAAGTATTGCTCTATCAATAATGGAGGGTAATATTGAAGGAGTGAATTGTAGAGAAAGGTAATGGTTAGAATTTTTAAAGCAAATTACATAAGAAGTAAGGTGTTACAGGTATGTAGATATGAAACGACTTGCACAAGATAGAACAGCTAGAAGAACTGCATCAAATCAGTTGAAAGACTGATATCAAAAGAAAGTCAAAATCGCGACTGTAAACAATTCGTTATTATTTACTTTTTTTTAAATCAAAGAAGACAGTTTATGTATTATTTATTAGTATTGATAGAGCTGGCGCCCAACAGCTTGTTTATAATTTAGAATTCAAGAATATGCACACCAAACAATATGTACGGTATAATTCATAATAAAGCAAAAGAGAATTAAACAAGAAACGGAAAATCTTTTATTGATAACCATGAAATAGAGTTCTCAAAGTTTCAATGTTGGAATTAACAGTTACACAAGGGACGTTTAGAACCTTGTTAAAGATAAATAGTTAGTCCGTTTAGATATAAACAAGTCTGATTGGTAGTTAGGCGAATGGAGTTTGCGGTTTGTCATGGTGGGAAATCGTTGGCAACTAGGCATTTGGTGTCGGGTGTGAGATAGATGTGTACTACACTGGACTTTGTATTTATTTATACGGTTAACCATTAAATAGTAGTTACCTACTACATTCGTTTAATACTTATTTGTAAAAGAAACAAAAGAAAAACTCATATTCTTTTTTCCCATTTTGTTTTCTAACTTTTTTACAGATGCAACTGTAATTTTGTAACATATCGTAGCAGTAGTATCTGATACCTTGAAAATTCATCAAGAAACGAACCAACAAGGTTCAATAATAGAAATATTTTGGAAAAATCGTCAATGATAATAACGACTTCACTGAAATAATTAAATCTAGAATTGGGCGAGCAAGAAACACTTTCTTCGTCTATACAGGGTGATTTTACAACTGCGACAACTGATTTCAGAGCTAAAACTTAGGAAAACTGTATAAATATAGGTTCGGAAACGCTTTTTTTCAAGTTGCGGCCAGCGAAAGATTTCTCCCTGATTCCTTCTACAATGGTAAAGTTATGCAATACTGAAAATCCATAGACCAAAATTAAATGGTAAATCTTATGGTTTTATTTAGTTTTTAAACTGAGCAATTGAAAATATGGATCCCAGACCTGTAATTTAAGTAATTTTTGAGATAATTGGCATAAAACACAAAAGTTGGAGACATTAAACTAATTTTTTTAGGTTAGGCGTAAATTTACTTTGCTAAATTATCAATAAATAAATAAAAGTTTTCGGCAAAATTTGTAGAGAATTTAATTTTGAAATTAATAATTTTGTATATTCATGTAAATGGCAAGAGAAAGTAAACAACCAACATTGGAGCATTTAAAGGGTTGAAATTTTCGTCAGTTCGGAATTTTGTCATTCGGATATTTGACTCTGCTGTATAAATTCGTTTCAATCATTCTACTGGGAATTATATTGCTTAATTATGCAGATTGAAAAACAAGGGATAACTTCTTTATAATTCTATTAATAACTACAAATTTGTTTTTTATTTCAATGGGAAAAATGCTATAATACGGAAAATATATATTGTGTGGAAATAGGTAAATGGAAATATAATTTCATCGATTTTCTACCGGGAAAGTGATATAAAGGTTCATACTTTCAGTAATTGAATACTTTCCTTAGAAAACGAAATAAATGGAAAACTGTTTTTCCCGGAAGCCAAATATTATAAGATAAAAAATGTATTCAAATAATTTATTCATAGATTTTCTTTTACTCTCTCATGAATCTATATTCTATTGTATTTAAAGTTAAAACGTGCAGTGATCGTGAAATATATTTGATACATGGATTTTAATGATTCTTTGTGACTCATGATTTTTAACCACCGCAAATTTTACCGTACTATAACGCCGTTGAAAATTCTGTCCTGTATATTTTGCCGTAATGATACGCTTCATATACTGCCGTCTGCTGCTCTCTGACAAAACATATTTGTATTACTTTAAAACCCCATTTAACCGAAATACTATAGTGGGTGAACCCGATTTTGGATACGCAAAATTTCGAATAGCACATAAAAACATATTTTTTTGAGTTTTACAACAGTAAAAGTGAATTACTTTTACGATTGTTTATTGGTTTGTTTATTGTTTATTAGACCAACCCGGTTCAAATCAAATTGTTTCAAATTGTTTCCTGGTTCAAATCCTAGTAAAGGTAGTTACTTTTATACGGATTTGAATACTAGACAGTGGTTGCGGGTGTACTTTGATGGTTGGGGTTCAATTAATCATACTCTCTCAGGAGTGGTCGAGCTGGGTCAGTACAAGACTACACCTCATTTACACGTCATACACATCATCCTCATCTCATTGGGTCATGGGGTTGCTTATTGTTCTGAATTGAACAGATTGCAACGTACACATATTAGGAATTTAAAAAAAAAATTAGTTTGTATAAACAAAATATAGCCATTAAAAAAAACAAAGAAAATCTTATTTTAATTAGGCCTACAGTACAATATTTACAGTTTGTTTTTTAAAAAGTCTGAAAAATGGTTATTATGCGGAAAAATGACACCATCATTTTATTAGAAGTAGGGCTATATCTGATGGTGAAGATTCCTCATACGGTTCAACAAAACGCGAGGCACCATAAAACAAAATGGAAAGAAATTCACTGTAGAAACTGGGAGAGTGCAAAATTTAGAATGATTATATCTGCATGGGAATACTATGTCATAAACATATATTTTTACCTTTTATGCGTTAAATCCATCCTCAGCTGTCATACGATTCTTGTCTTCATCGCTTACCTCCTCGTGAGGTTCGCCACGCAATGAGGTTCAACGGATGCATAAGTACGCTAAATGAATTCCAAATAAGTTATACTGAAACCTTATACGAGGCGTATTTTTAAAGTAAGTACCGTTTGAAAATAAAAAAAAAATAAAAGGAAATTTGCAAAAACTAATTTTATTTTCGGAATCTGCATACTTTTATCTATTTTTCTACATAGTTTCCAAGTTTTTGTAAACACTTATCATATCGCACAACTAAATTTTGGAAACCTTCTTCATAAAAACTTGCCACCTGCTGTGATTTGACCTTTGGCTTTGACCTTTACGGGAGAGTGCGTGTGTCTCCAATCCATGCTTTGTTGTTTCGATTCGGGAGTGAAATGCGAAATCCACGTTTCGTCTCCAGTTACGATCCGACTCAGCATATCGTCACCGTTTTCGTCATAACGTGTCAGAAAATTCAAGGAACTGTCGAGTCTTTTGAACTCTCTCGAGCGGCCTCACACTGCCGCTCAGACCCGAGCTGCATTGGACTCTTTTGGCTGGGAAGTTTTGGACCACCCACCCTACAGCCCTGACCTTGCGCCGAGCGACTTTCATCTCTTCCGTCATCTGAAACATCACTTGGGCGGCAGCCGTTATGACGATGACGACGAATTGAAAACGGCCGTGAATTCTTGGTTATCACAGCAGGCGGCAAGTTTTTATGAAGAAGGTTTCCAAAATTTAGTTGTGCAATATGACAAGTGTTTACAAAAACTTGGAAACTATGTAGAAAAATAGATAAAAGTATGTAGATTCCGAAAATAAAATTAGTTTTTGCAAATTTCCTTTTATTTTTTTTTTATTTTCAAACGGTACTTACTTTAAAAATACGCCTCGTATTTATAATTTATTTCATTGGACACCTTAACGACCCTACGTATTTAAATTTTAATTCAGTACTGTGCATTAAATGCAGTATTGAAATACGTTACAAAAACAACCAAATTAAAAAGAAATCGGATTCGTTCGTTTACACCGGGTTATGGTTGAGCGGGGTTCGGATAAGCTGGGTATTACTGTAATTCCTTTTTTCTTGTTTTTTAACGTTCTTTACTTCCAATACCATCGTCTTCCAGTTTAAGTTTACATTCTATATTTTTTCTTTCCCTTGACCTTTATGAAATATGATTTTAAGGAAAGTTAGGTTTTCATGTTAAATTTTTAAATCGAGCTTTCACCGGAAATACACGTTTTCAGGTCCCCTGAGTCCAAAAAAAAATGTTTTTACCGATCATTCGGTGAGTGTGTGGATGTAAAATAACTCAATAATAGAAAATCGTACAATTTTCAAACTTAAATGTAAGTTATACACAAGGGGACTTGACATTAATTATTTTCTTCAAAATCGGTCAACCAGCAGTCTATTATTATTTTGTGTGATTTTTCTTTTACTTTTTTGCAATTTTCTCAAAAACAGCTACTACGATTTTCTTTAAAATTTCCTATACAGTGAATGTTTTGTTTTCTATAAGATACGCTATAGATTGTGAGTAACGAGAATGCATATGGATGGGGTGTGAGGAAGGGATAAGAAATTTGCAGTCCTGCCAACCTCAACAGTGAGAAACTATACTTTACTACCGTGCAATTGTACCGTTTCTTAACCGCATGTTGCCTTTCAATTAATATACTTTGTTGTGACTGACACTTTTTTCACTAAAACCCAATTTCCTTTAAAATGTTTCTTAACTTACAAAGTTTACAACTAAAATGTTGCCTATGTTTCAAAACCGGTAATAACGTTTCACATGTCGGCATCACTTTCTTATTGATATAAACTGTTTCCTATTTTTATCAGGTGTCAAAATAACTGTTGATGAAGAATTACCTTCTTCACTGTTTCTAACTTCTTTCTTTATATTTTGAATTGTAGAACGAGAAACATCACAGTAGGCCGGCCCGTGGTGTAGTGGTCAGCGCAACTGGCTGCTATGCCGGGGTCCCGGGTTCGATTCCCAGCCAGGTCTGGCATTTTTTCATCTCTAAATCACCACATATCATTACCTACGCACAAGCCCAAGGCTCATGTTAGGCATCATCACTCAATAACAAAAAAGAAAAGTTGGCCGCTCGCTCACGGCTTTTGTCAAAAGGTACGGAAAGGTATTTTTGTTTTGCTTCAACAACTTCACAGCATTTTATTACATTGCATATAAGATTTCGTTCAGCACTGTGAACAGTTCAGCCGTGATTTCGAGAAACCAACATTTCCGTTTACGGTATCAAACAGTTATATTCGTACAGTTAACGTATAAAAGGTTCCGCAATATACTGCATGTCCTCTAAGTATAATTTACGTTGTTGTAGTGGCGAACTGATACCAACGCAGTCACCCATGCGTATTAACGTTTTCCCTCCTTTTTCCCTCGTTAAAACCAAAGAAAAACTCATGACTTAGTAACTATATGTCTGCTGAAATTCTTGAGGAGGCTGTGCTCTTGTGGTAAAAAAATGTTTTCTTTAATATTGAGGCCTTAATATGTATTTTAGAACAAAATTGTACTGTATAATTATTTAAATTGTAGGAAATCAAAAACCTACAAAATTATAATTTTTTAATAGTGTAATTCTTTTGAAAAGAGTTGTTTTTTTTTTAAATAAATGTAATTATAAACTTTGAGAAAAGATCAGAAAAATTTGTGTGGTGTTCGTAGAATGAAAATATTAACCACCTCAGTTGTGTGTTTCAAAAAAGACTAATCTCTGAATAAAAGAAACTAAACTTGATGAATTGTGAATTAATAACTTGAAATGAAGTTGTTGAAGCTAAAGATGACGATGATTATGATAGAGATGATTATGAGATGTTGATGATTAGTGATAGAATATTAGAAAGAAAAGATTAAATGTCTAAACTGTTGGTGTAAATGATTAACAAAATCGCAAGGGTACATCCATTGTTTTAAACCGTTACAGTGGATCTTCGTTGTTGTCGAGAAGGTTAATTGGTTAAGGATTTTGATGATCTTTTAATAATTTTTCTTCTTTTTTTTGTTCTTTCTTTCTTCTTATGAATTAATTATGGATTAATTCATCACTTATGAAGGCCAGGTTTAGATAATGTTTAGATTTTGATGATCTTTTAATAATTTTTCTTCTTTCTTTCTTTTTTCTTTCTTTCTTCTTATGAATTAATTATGGATTAATTCATCACTTATGGAGCCCAGGTTTAGATCGTTGTGTAATATTATAATTTAAAACGTATTTTACTACAACGCTTAGTTTAGCGACAATTAGTGATTGTATATTTCTCATCAAAATTGTTAAAAAATTGGACTTTTTAAGATTGTGATCTTAGAATGCATTTTACGATAAAAGTATGTAACATCAAAGTTAAAGAAATAATAAAAACTTAAAATTGAATTCTTTTAAGATTTTTTTTCTACTGAGCCTAGTTTAGCTTCAATTAGTGATTTTGCGTATGCTTATGTCGTACGTAGTTGCTTTTCATGTAGCGTCATTCACTCATGATTAAGATTAGGTTATAATTTTAATTATTTACATTGACAAAAGAAAGTTGTGTGTGTTTCATACCAGATTTTTAATTTTTGAGTTCCCAATGGTATCTCACCTGAAAATAAACACCTTGTGCATGAAAATTAATCAAATAAAGGAAAATCTGTTAGGAACTAAATCCTTCCTCCACTGTGCGTGAAATCAAACTTCATTAAGTTTTAAATTCATTAGACATAATAATGTGTTATGAGAAGTAAAACAATAGCTGACTAAAGTTGCTGTTTATGTTTTCTGTTACTGAAAAGTTTTGTCTCTAGAGTAGAAAAGTTGTTTAAGTTATTTATTTATTGTTGAAAACATATCAGTGACTTATTTGTCTTTCGCTTTCTCTCGCACGTACGTTGATTAAAGACACTATGCCTTTGTTTCTCTTCTCATACACCTTTCACATTTATTTAAATTTTAATTTATTTATTTTTCACTATAGTATATAACTAACAGTTGAAAACTTAACAAATTATAAGAAAATTTAAATATTATCACAAAGTGAAAATTGTCTGCTTTATCATTAGTTGAAATTTATTAGAATTTTCTCATCCATGACGCAGTGGTTAACGTAATTTGGTGCAAAACTGAACATTCTGAATTCGATTATTAGTATGCAAGTATGTCAATATTAGGTTCTCTCCCATTATGTAGACGCCACTTTTATTTCAGATTTCTTTCCGTTTAATTCCCGGATTATTAATCTGGAAGTGAGTGGAATATGGATACCTGTTATTTATGTAAGGTAAACATTTATATGTAGATTGGATGTCCTAAAAGTCCGTATACGACAAATAATTACGAATATAAGGGAAATTTCAAGATAAGTGTAAATGTGAGCCTCACTCGAATACAAAATACTATTTTATGACGAATCATAAAGTTTTGGCTGCCATCTTGAATGTAACCTTAGTTTTTTAAATGGGAAGGCGGTCATGCGACACATGATTTGAATGGGAAATATCAAGAAAATTTGAATGGCGAAAACCGCACATTAATATCTCATACAGTTTGGAAGATATTCGCTTTTATTTACATTTCACACCTTTATATTATTCACACACATACACACACACACACACACACACAAATCGGTAAAAACATATTTTTGGGGTTCACGGGACCTTAAAGCGTGTATTTCCAGTGAAATATGGATTTCGAAAAATTGACACAGAAAATATTGTTTTTTTCTTATAGGCTATATTAATACAAGGCAAATAAAAGAAAAAGAAAGCAATAATAGTCATAAAAAGTCGGAAAAATCAAATTGACTAGGTTAAGTTATAAAACTAAATGAATTAGAAGTAGGCGTAGTGGAGATGCAAAAAAAAATTAGATTTGAATTTTTATTGTTTTTAAGAAACCTACCTACTTGATCTGTTTCCAAAAATAGATGCTAGGTAAGAAAATTGTTAGAAATTGTAGCGTTGGGATGTAGTTTATTCAAAATGGTTAGGGTTTCGTCGAAACCCTAAGCGTTCTTACAAAAGAAAGGTTTCATTCGTTATTGGCTGTTTTATGACCTACAAGTTATAGCCATTACTGACTGAAGTTCATACGGCCAAATGCCTCGTGGGGATCATTCTCAAACAGAAAGGAATACACAAATGTCTTCTTCTAAAATTGCCTATAAACTAAAAGACCCCCACGTAAAATCAATCGGATGTGCTCAAATGCCATAAATACTCAATAATATCATCCTAGATGGTATGCATTTCATTCAAATCAATGAAACGGTAAACTAAAAAAAAAAATCTGATGTGAAACACTCATACGACTTTCTCTTGTCAATGTAAATAATGAAAAACATAACTTAATTTTAATCATATGTGAATACAGCAAAATGAAAATAATAAAAAAATCTGGCGTGAAACACACACACGACTTTCTCTTGTCAATGCAAATAATGAACAATATAACCTAACATTAGTTATTAAACATTAGAAATAAACAAAAACTAACCTCAAAAAACATAACCTTATTTTAATCGAGTGAAAGATGCAAAATGAAAATCGACCTCAGTTTGGCTTCAAAATTCGGAAAATCACTCTTTCACGCTAAACTAGGCTTTGCAGAGAAAAATGCTCTAAATAGAAGTTGTAGATCTTTTAATTTTCTATAAATTTTATCATTACTCTTTTGTCGTAAAATGCATACTAAGGCCGAAATCTTAAAAAAATCGATTTTTCACGTTTTCGTGAAAAAAAAACAAAAATCGCTAATTACCGCTAAACTAAGCGTTAGACAAAAAATGTTGGAAATAAAAGTTGTAGGATTTTAAATTCTCTACATTTTTTATTATATAAATTTTTGCGCTAAAATGCAAATTAAAGCCGTAATCTTAAAAAAAAGTTTTTACGTAAAAACAGCCTCACCAAGAATTGCAGGAAACATGGCGCCTACCCTATCTTGTAGAGCATACAAAATTTAGTAAAACAGGCGATTTTTAAAACAATCGTAGGACCTGTTTTTGAGAAAATCCCAAAAAAGTGAAAAATGACACGAATAAACTCCAGAGGAATTGTCCAATGGTTGACATGGAACAGCATACGGGACTGACCAATTCTAGGACATGGGAAAACATAGTTGGATGGGATAAACATTTTTGGAATTAAAGGTTATACTATATAATTGTAAGAAATAAAAATGTATTAATTAGGTCACCCTGTCTAAGGACTGAACTATTTTTATGCAATGTAGTTTAACGGATGTTGATTTCTGACAGTACACATCCGTATCATTATAAAATCAACTGTTGTTGATGACGTCAGTTCCCTGGTAAAAGGCATTTATATTACGGAGAGTTATTTTGGTTATATCTACAGTGATATGACAGATAGCTAGAAGCTTAAATGGGAAGATGTGGTCAAGTTTAAAACAATATATTTGTTCTATGTCATTAGAACTGATTCAGATTGTAAATTCATTAGCAAAACTGACATATTTTACTGACCTTATTCCTATAAATTGTAAAATTGTATAAATTAGGCTTTCAAATTTGTCTTATATTCTTAAATATATATTTTTATTATTCCTGATGTGTGCGATTTGTTTAATAGTGACCCCATGACCCTATGAGATGAGGATAATGTAAATGAGGAGTAACCTTGTACATACTCAGGCCGACCATTTCTGAGAGATTATGATTAATTGAACCCCGACCATTAAAATCCACCGGTAACTACTGTCTAGTAATCAAATCCATATAAAAGTAACTACCTTTACTATGATATGAATCAGGAACTTTTGTTTCTGAAAATTATGGTTTAATTAACCATACTCTCTCAGGAATGGTCGGTCTGAGTCTGTACAAGACTAAACTTCATTTACACGTCATATATGTCATCCTGATCTCATTGGGCCATAGGATTGCTTAAAATTCATAAATCAAACAGATTGTAAATTACACACATGAGCCCTCATGTGTGTAATTTTTAATCCCTGGATTTAAAAAAATCTATACGTAGTATGGAGTCAGAAGGTATTTCGATTGAAGGAATATTTGATCAATTAACCTCCAAAGTAGTTTTTACCAAGTCAGTTCTGTTAATTTAAACTTACGAAAACAGCGACTTTATTCGGTTGGCTGAACTGACGTGGTAAATTTTAAATTATAAAATGAATAGATGCCCATGACAGGCAGTTGGAATGTTAAATTACTTGCATTCGATCTGCTAGTTCTAGGGCTAAAAAAATAGTTCTGTTTCTTATCACATGGTCAGCCAATTAGATGACTAAAGTGTTAAAGAACAGAAGAGGTAGAGGTGTAAAAGACACTAGTAAAGAGTTATCTCCCCTGAGAGTAATGAATTTCATTACACAGCCAGACCCTGTGATGAATGAAGTAAAGGTGTGATTTGCACCGTGAAAAAGAGACGTTTTTCACAGGGCCTAGCATGCTGATAAGCATACTTTTCCACTCAGGCAGGAAGGCAGTGGTAAACCACCTCACTCCTCGTTTTACTTAGTAAAGCCTCTAGAGATTCAAACCAGCCTTTCGGCTGATGACTTAAACAACTCATTCTTTGGCCGTTTCTGGTTGTTTTTATTGTTTGAACAAGTTTGAACTTCGTACGCTATTCCAATTTTGGATATTTTGTTCATATACTCAAGGATTGCTAAAATATAATTTTTGGGTTTAGGGGGCCTGAAAACGTGCATTTTCTGTAAAAACCAAAGATAACTAATATTATAGAAAAGATAATGAAAAACCCCACAACGTTTATTCCTAACATTTTTTCCACAGAGCTTGGTGTAGCGTCAATTAGTGATTTTTTTGTATTTTACTCAAAAACAAAATATGCTAATACAATAATATTAAAATCGGAAAATGGGATTTTTTTAAGATTGCAGCCTTAGTATCCGCTTTTCGACAATAGTACGTATAAACTAAAGGTATAGAAAATTAAAATTAACTTGCAAATTTTATTTCAAGAATTTTTTTATTTCTTCAGTTAACAGTATACTACAGGGTTAATTTCATTTTGCTTCATTCACTTATGATATTTTTCATATTACTTTGTTTGCTAATGATGATTACTAAACCATAAAGTTATATTTTTCATTATGTGCATTGGCAAGAGAGAGTCTTGTGTGTGTGTGTGTGTGTGTGTGTGTGTGTGTGTGTGTGTGTGTGTGTGTGTGTGTGTGTTGTACACCAGATTTTCTTTTTGTTGACAATACATATTCAAATAATTGTACAAAAAATAATAATAGGAATATGTTAAATTTAACTTTATTTAAATTCTTCACTGCCGTTGCCAGTGACAGTATTCTAAACA
Organism: Catonia carolina; assembly: GCA_035578175.1. NCBI lineage: Eukaryota > Metazoa > Arthropoda > Insecta > Hemiptera > Achilidae > Catonia > Catonia carolina. Next base: position 17,781,202 of record JAQMRL010000012.1, read on the forward strand.
GTAAATTATATTTAAATGAAATTCAGGGACTGAATTTTATTGCCAATTCAAATTCTTACCTATTTCTTACAATAACATGAATTCTTGAATGGAAATTCTTCTTCGTGAATTCATTGAAGCAATTCCACACTGGGGTAAAAATAAAATGTAAATATTTTACGAAAAGTATTCCTCATGTAGGTCTATTCCGACTGACCTTTTTCCCATTTATATGTATTTATTTTTTAATAAAACTTAACTATATTAAGTAGGGTGTTTCAAAAATAGTGTATCGTTTCTTTAGAATGTAATAACGACGTAGGTTATCTATAACTAAATGTAGTTCAACTACTAAAACCCGAAGACATCCGATAATATAGACATAGGCCTAACTCGAATTTTCAACATTTCAAATTAAATTTAATTTCCTTGAATTGACTTAAAATTTAGAGCCCATGACTCGATTTAAAGACTCGAACATTTTATTTTGTTATACACATTTTTAGGGCATCTGAACCCAAAAAAACATGTTTTTAGCGATTGACCCCCCCCCTCTCTCTCTCTCTCACTCACTCTGTGCGTGTGTATGTGTGTGTGTGTGTGTGTGTGCGCGCGCGCGTGTGCGTGTGTGTATGGGTTTGTGTGTGTGTGTGTGTGCGCGCGTGTGTGTGCGTGCGTGCGTGCATGCATGCGTACGTTTGTGTGTGTGTGTGTGTGTGTGTGTGTGTGTGTGTGTGTGTGTGTGTGTGTGTGTGTGTGTGTGTGTGTGTGTGTGGGCGAGCGCGTGTTTCTGTCTGTCAAGAATAACTTAGGTACCATAAGGCTCGACACAAACATTTTTATCAAAATCGGTAAACCGGAAGAAGTAGTTTATTTGTAAAATTGTTCACTATTTTGGATTTTTTTTAAAGCAGTTCCTACAATGTTTTTTTAAAATCTACCTGATTCACTACACTTTGTTGTTCTCCTAGATCGGTTAACTGGCATATGTACTAAAATTCAATTACTTTAATGTCTGAAATCATTTTAATGTACTAATTATTAGATTTTTTTTTATATGTGATCGTTTTAATATATATGTAGTCTAATTATTAATAATTTTATATGGAAAAATAAATTTATAGAATGGGGGCAATTTATAACACTAATTTGCCCATAACAGGCAGGTGGGGTGTTAAATTATTTGCACTCGATCTGCTAGTTCCAGGGCTACAAAAATATTTCTGTTTCTTACCATATGGTCAGCCAATTATATGACTGAAGCATTTAAGAACAAAAGAGGTAGAGGTGTAAAAGACACTACTCAGAGTCATCTTTTCTGAGATGAATGAATTTCATTATACAGCCAGACCCTGTAGTGAATGAAGTGAAGGTGTCATTTGCGGGGTGGAAAATAGCTGCTTTTCACAAGGTCCGGCATGCTGATAAACATAATACTTTTCTACTCAGTAAGGAAGGCAATTTTAAACCATCTCACTCTTTGTTTTACTTAGTTATAGCCTCTAAAGGTTCAAATTAGCCTTTTGGCTAATGACCTTAACAACAAAATAACACTAATAATAATAGTAATAAATAAATAAATAAAATAATAATTCCTAATTGTCAGAAAATATTTATGTATAATAGGCCTACTATGTATTAGTATTGTAGCGCATATACCATTATTAATTATACATTATATAATATGTATAATTAGTAGTTTTAAAAGCAACTGGACTGCGGTTCTTCGCTATCGGCCCAGGTACTCTTTCCTTGTTGGGAAAGAGAATATTTTTTTTAGTTGGGAAGTAGCAATTTTTAAAATTGTCATCTATCAATTTCCTATGTCCGTCACACTCAGATGTTAAAAACTACAAGAGTAAAAACTACAACAAACGGTTTTCGGAATCGTAATCTACACAAAAAGGTAGTGGGTCTGAATTGAGTTTGAAGTTCCGATTTGGACCGGAAGTGGCCCAAAACTACAAATCAAGAAATCAAAAACGAAATTTGGAAACAAAAATATGTCATTCGATTCAACATATTTATAGAGTAGATACAGAAATCACTAATGGTTTTTGCCATTGGTGAAAGGTAAGCCTTTTTGAAAATTACCATCAAATTTGAGACGCATCATCTCATGAAAGGGATTGTTAGACTTACATTAGAAATAATGTATAAAAATATTAAGTTGTTTATAAAATAAATAATAATAATAGAAATAAAACGAATAAATAAATATTTAATAAGTAATAAGTTTATTTATTAATTTAATATTTTAGAGATAATTTCTAAAATAATTATACGCTTCTTGTTGTCATTAGTCTACATGTTGTACAGAATGTAAATTTTAGTTTTCTTATGTAAATGAAGAAGCGACTAACAAGTTGAGATAATGGAATAATTTCAGAGCGCTTTCTAAATACATTTTGCTGTGCAACAGCAAGGTCTGGTATCAGTTGTATTATCTGAGGAAATAGAGCCAACCTATTATGAAGAATGACACTACACTGTCTGGTTCTCTTGTAACTTACTTGCAGCCCCTGCTCGTTTACTTAAGCATTTATGAATAATAATCGTTTATTTTCAAAATATACTTGATTATGACTTACTTTTATTTAATTTTTCATTTACTTTCATCTCTATTGACTCACTTTTGTTAGAAAACCGTGTTTGTGTAATAGGATAAACAATTAAGGTAAGATGGGGAAAAAATTTCAAGTTTTACTTTCTCTTGCACCATACAAAATACAGAGAAAGAAAAGTATTGTTTTTATGTCGCTTTTTAAAAATCAGATTTTCACCAAAATACACATTTTCAGCCCCTCTAAACCCAAAACACATGTGTTTTACTGATTGTTCTGTGTGTGTGTTTACCATAAGGAGACTAGACAGGAACATGTTCAAAATCAAAATCGGTCAACCGGAAAAAGTAGTAGTATATTAGTAAAATTTTTCACTAAATTGCGATTTTTCGAAAACGGCTCTCATGATTTTATTTTAAATGTCCTGATTTACTAATTTGAGTTCTACAAGATAGGTTAAGTTAGATGGATAGTTTGTCTAGTAAAATTCATCAGATGGGGACTGGTTTCTTCGTTTTATTTTGTAGAAGGGAGTAAGATAAAAATAAAGGACAAATATAAAAATTAGCAGAAAAAAAATTAGGCAGGACAAATATAAAAATCTGGTGTGAAACACTCACACAACTTTCTCTTGCCAATGCAAATAATTTAAACAATATAACCTCAGATTAGTAATAAAACATTACAAATAAACAAAAAACTAACCTCAAAAAACATACCTTATTTTAATTAGTCTACGAGTGAAAGACGAAAAATGAAAATCGACCTGTTTGGCTTAAAAATATGGAAAATCACTCTTTCACGCTAAACAAGGCTCTGTAGAGAAACATGCTTTAAATAAAAATTGTAGATCTTTTAATTTTCTATAAATTTGAATATATACACTTTTGTCGTAAAATGCATACCAAGGCCGAAATCTTAAAAAAATAGATTTTTCACACGTTTTCGTGAAAAAAAAACAGAAAATTGCTAATTACCGCTAAACTAAGCGTTATACAAAAAAAAAATGTTATAAATAAGAGTTGTAGGTTTTTAAATTCTCTACAACTTTTATTATATACATTTTTGCGCTAAAATGCATAGTAAAGGTAATCTTAAGAAAACAATGTTTTACGTGAAAACAGCCTCACCATGAATTTCAGCAAACATGGCGCCCTACCTTGTAAAGCATACAATGTTTAGTAAACCAAGCGATTTTTAAAAAAATCTTTGGACCAGTTTTTGAGAAAATCGCAAAAAAGTGAAAAATTATACGAATAAACTACTACTTCCGGTTGACCGATTTTGATGAAAATGTTTGTGTCGGGTCCGGTAGTGGTATGTAACTTAAGTTTCAAGTTTGAAGTTCGTACGATGTTCCGTTCTTGAGATATTCTGTTCACACACACACAGACACACAGACCAATTGCTAAAAACATGTTTTTTGGGTTCAGGGGGTCTGAAAACGTATAGATCTGGTGAAAACTCGATTTAAAAAAATCGACATGAAAACAATACTTTCCTTCCTATATATTCATATAGGCAAGAGAAAGTAAAAATTCAAGAAGACAATAATTACAAAGAATGATCTTACAGCCGCATTTATCAAAATATGGGGTAAAGAAATTCATAGAGATTGTGAATCACTCAAAACAAATCATGCCAAAACGTATAAAATAATGATTATAAAAAAACAAAGGGTATTATTATTAAATATAAAAATCTGGTGAGAAACACTCACATAACTTTCTCTTGCCAATGCAAATAATGAAGATTATAACCTAACACTAGTAATAAAAATTTAGGAATAAACAAAAAACTAACCTCAATAAACATAACCTAATTTTAATCATCAATAAAAGACGCAAATGAAAATCAACCTCAGTTTGGCTTAAAAATACAAAAATCACTCTTTCACGCTAATTTAGGCTCTGTAGAGAAAAATTCTCAAAATAAAAGTTGTAGATCTTCTAATTTCCTATAAATTTGATTATTTACTTTTGTTGTACAATGCACTATTGCACAATGTACTAAGGCTAAAATCTTTAAAAAATCAATTTTTTTACAGGTTTCGTGAGAAAAACAGAAAATCGCTAATTACCGCTAAACTAAGCCTTATATAGAACAATGTTTCAAATAAAAGTTGTAGCATTTTAAAGTTTCAACAACTTTGATTATATACATTTTTGCATTAATATTCATAATAAAGTCGCAATTTTAAAGGAACAATTTTTTTACGAGAAAACAGCCTCTTCAAAAATTTCACCAGACATGGCGTCTACCCTATCTTGTAGAGCATAAAACATTTAGTAAATGACGCGATTTAAAAAAAACCGTTTTTGAGAAAATCGCAAAAAAGTGGCACTTCCGGTTGACTGATTTTGACGAAAATGTTCGTGTCGGGTTCGGTAATGGTATCTAACTTAACTTTCAAGTTGGTACGATGTTCTGTTCTTGAGATATTGTGTTCACACTCACTCACACACACACACGCACACACACACACACACACACACACACACACACACACAGGCCAATCGCTAAAAACATGTTTTTTTTTGGTTCTGGAGGACTGAAAACGTGTAGATCCGGTGAAAACTCGATTTCGAAAAATCGACATGTAAACAATACTTTCCTTTCTATATATTCATACAGGCAAGAGAAAGTAAAACGTTGTAAACATTATGTCCATAAAGAAATTTTGTAGAAAATACATGCTATGGTTTTGATGTATTTCGATGAGTCTAATAATTTGCGCACTTTTGTAAGGTTGTAAAGTTATCTAAGACTATAAAACTTTAAAGCTATTAGGCCCTAAGGCTTTCTAGGACTCTACGGCTCTAAGGCTCTGCAAGTGGCTATAAGACTTTCTAAGATTTTAAGGCTATAAGGTTTTCTAAAGCTCTAAGCTTTCGAGGCTATAAGCATCTAATGGACTCTAAGGCTTTCTATGGCTGTAAGGCTATAAGGTTCTCTATGATTCTAATGACTCTAAGGTCTCTAAGGCTAGCAATTGTGCACAATTTCTAGTAACATTACTATAAATTATTAACATAGTATTCCACTTAGATATTCTAAACAGTCAGTGGATATGTAAGGTAGCGAACAACGATTGGAGAGCAAACCTTTTGTAAATGTTAACCTCCTTAACTAAAGGTAATGTAATCAATGAATTTATAATCACCACATTAGACGTGATCCTTTTGTGGACGATACTTGTATAGCCTATTACCTGTCACGGTTACCGCACTTTCCCTTTGATCAATCATTTTCACGCTTTTCCTTTACCAAGTTGTTAACAACACACCTCTATATATCTTCATCAGTAACATCGTCATCTAAAACAAGATGCTGTTTTGCTTGTCGTTGATGATTTATATCATCAACTATATTAATTTATATTTATATGCTTTATTAGCATATAGGGTATTCAAAAAAAATTCTGACTTTTTAATTTTATTTTGAACTGTCATAACCGTGCAGTTGTTTTGTTTCAACAAAACATTAAATTTCCCTAATGCTTTCTCCACTGATAGTCAGACTTTTTTATTTCACACCTTGCCGCTCTCTTTACCTCATACTTCCGTTTTATCTCCTCCTTCACAAAACTCATCGTAGTACAAGGATTGATATTGTAACCAATCATCCCACATCTCCGTCACTTCTTCTACTCTACATAACGTTTATTTTTTTATGGTTCAGGGGCCTGAAAACGTGTATATCCGGTAAAAAATAGATTTCGGGAAATTGAAAACAATACTTTCCTTCCCTATATATTCATATAGGGCAAGAGAAAGTAAAATTGACAAGTTGGCAGACAGCGGAGAAACAAAGGGGGAAATACAATTGTTCCATAGAATAATTTCTGTTTTGTTTCACGAGTAGAATCCAAAAAGTGGAGTTAGCACAATTTTTCAATCACCCTGTATATTACAGGAGTTTTATCTGGGATAGACTTTTTTTTAGAATAAACTTTTTGTGAAACAAAAATTCTATTATTAGCCTAAGTTTCTAATAGTTAGCATGAATCTGATACTTTCTTTTATTTTGAGTAAGCGAGAGAAATATAAAAAAGTAAATTTTACTTTTTATATTTATAGAGAAATATAAAAAAGTGAATTTTACTTTTTATATTTCTCTCGCTTATTTTGATATTTAATATCAAAATAAAATATAACGTACAACATCGATTTCAATTTAAAAATTATTCGATATTTTATTGTTTAATTAACTATAAAACACCTCTCTAATAACACCTTCAAGACGGTATAAAAAATAATAATGACACCAATTATTGTAAAAATAATAAATGAAGCAGAACAACTTTTGTACGTGTCATAAAACAGATTTCAGAATCTAATTGCTTTGAAAAAAGCAAGAAAAAAACACAAATTGGCCGAAGATAATCCAGTTTATATGTGTGCTTGTGTAACGATGTTGTACTGTTCTGTAATACAAAAAGAGGGAAGGTTGGTATAACTGATTTTTTTACCCACAATCCAATGCGAATTTACCCACAATGCAATTTTTCAAAAGAATACTAATTTCTCTTTTCAATCTTTACTTATTCATAAAAAAGTTTTTGTATTCTTTTTTGTTGTTTTTTTAAATGGAATGAATAAAGTCTGTAAATACATAAATTTACATTTAATGAATTCTTTTTATTAGTATTTATTTATTTAAAATGTTATTCACTGTAAAAATATTGAACAATGTTAGAATTAGTATATGTTTGTTGTTCTGAAAAACATTTGCTGATAAAACCAACAAAATTTTTTACAAAATTATTAGTGGTTTTATAAATGATTTTACTTTCTCTTGGCCTATATGTACATAAAAAGAGAAGGTTAAGTTTTGTATTCATGCCATTTTTTTCACCAGAAATACACGTTGTTAGGATCCCTAAAAACATTAAAAACCATGTTCTTAGCCATTGGTTCGTATGTGAATAAAATATCTGCAGAAACTTGGAACCTATATTAGATAGTAGAAAAAGACCCGATATGAACTCGGGACCTACACTTAGTGGTTAGCACGCTATTCATTGCGTCACGGAGGCGACCAATTTTCATTTTACGTTGTTTACTAATGTTAGTTATATTGTTCTTACTTACATTGGCAAGAGGAAGTCGTGAGAGTATCTCTCACCATTTCCGTATTATTAAGCCAAACTGAGGTTGGTTTTGTTTTTGTATCATTCACTCGTAATTAAAATTATGTTATGTTTTTTGAGGTTAGTTTTTATTTAAAGTCGCATCAACAGCTTTACCATTAGCGACTACGGTGGGTTAAGAAACTGTAATTATGGGTTTTATTACATTATAATTTCCAGATTCTAGCCAGGAATTGAACCCGGGACCTCCACTTAGTAGGTTACCCCACCATCCACTGCATCACGGAGGCGACCAATTTTTATTTTACGTTGTTTACAATATGTTATTTATATTGTTATTAATTGCGTTGGCAAAAGGAAATCGTGAGTGTTTCACACCATTTTTTAAGAAATAAAAGTATGCGTAATAGTTTAATTTTACGAGCTAATTTATATTGGATACAATAACTCTTTGTCTAAATCAAGCAGACATAGACAATGATTTAGGTTGGTGAGTTAAAAGAAGTAATCTACCTTTGTAATTTATATTAAGACCGGAAAACTATTTAAATTGCATCTTTAATCGTAATTCACTTTAACTGTTCTTGGAAGTCACTTTTCAAATAAAATAGTGATTTAAATGCAGGTTAACTTATCTGAAATTCTACAGTGGTTTAGTGCAGATTAAATTCCTTACCCGATTGTTCCGTGGATCATTAGTCTTTTATTACTTATTATTTTATTCATAAAAATGTGATGTTAAATAATCACATGACTTTCTATTGCCAATCTTAATAAGGAATAATAATTGTAGCCTATATTCAATCACGAGTGAATGACTAAATGAAAATCAATCTTTGTAGGATTAAAAAATACGGAAAATCACTAATCGATGCTGAACTAGGTTCTGTAGCAAATAAAAGCTACAAATAAAAATTGTAGGTTCTTTAATTTGCTATAACTATATACACTTTTGTTGTTATATGCATAATAATGTCGCAATATTAAAAAATCTGATGTGAAACACTCATACGACTTTTTTTCGCCAATGTAAATAATGAACGATAAAAAATAACATAACTTTAATCATGAATAAACAATGTAAAATGAAAAACATAACTTAATATTAATCATAAGTGAAAACTCCAAATGAAAATTAACCTCTGTAGAACTTAAAAATACGGAAAATCGGTAATTGCCTCTAAACTAGGGACTGTAGAGAAAAACACTTCTAATAAAAGTAGTAGGATTTTTAATTTCCTATAACTTTGATTAATACACTTTTGCTTGCATATTAATGCAGTAATATTAAAATAACCATTTTTTTCTACGAGAGTACAGCCTCCCCAAAAATTTCAGCAAGGTTACGCTACCTTGTAGAACGTAAAAATGGTAGTCAATGAGGCGATTTTTAAAAACAATCGTAGGAACCGTCTTTAAGAAAATTGCAAAAAGTGAAAAATTTACAAACTAGGTAATACTTCCAGTTGACAGATTTTGATGAAATTTTTCGTGTCAGTTACGTAATGGTAACTAACTTAAGTTTTAAATTTGTACAATATTCTGTTCTGGAGATATTTTGTTCACACATACAAACAGACGAATCGCAAAAACCATTTCGTTTCGGTTCAGGGGACCTGTATATTTCCGGTGAAAACTCGATTTCAAAAAATCGACATGAAAATTTTCCTTCCTTTTAATTACAAATATAGAGCATGAGAAAGTAAAAATGTGTCGTGAAACATTTACACGACTTTTCCTTGGCAATCTAATTAATAAATAATTTAATCTAAGTTTAATCATGAACGAATGGTGCAAAATGATAATCAAATCAAAATAATTTAATGATAATTTAATGATTTTTTAATTTAATGATAATCAAATGATAATGATAATCTGTAGGACTTAAAAAACGGAATATAACTAATTTACGTTAAACTAGGCGCTGTAGAAAAATATGAAATAAAGATTGTAATACTACCACGGTAGTTAGAAAATATTACTGTGAGTATTACTTTAATTTATTATAACTTTGATTCTATACAGTTTTGTATTAAATTGCATTCTAAGGTCGCAATCTTAAAAAACCGATATTTTCTACACGAGCACAGGCACTTATAAATTTTAGTAGACGAGTTTGTTAGCTACTATCGGATTTTTAATTATGTCCGATTAAGTTTGAGACAGATTATCTCGGTAACCACTCGTCCAATTAATTGTTACAATGTTCACACAAAAATTTTGCCTATTCAATTCTACATTTGTTGCTTAGCTTAGATTTCTTTTAAACTTCTTTTAAGGCGAGTCAAGTTAAGGAAGTTTTTACTTCGGTCAGAGACACTCCTCTTACCATTAAAAAAAATAAAAAATAATTTCTGAAAAAACGGCTTACAACTGTTGCACATGACCAGATTTATTTGAATAAAGAAATTGAGATAAAAATAAATATCTTTGCCCCGTTGTTTCTGGGTCTATTACATCAAGAAATAACAAGGTTGCGTGAAAGATTTATTGATAAAAAAACTGTCGGTCCCACGAGTTTGAACTTTAGTATGAAACCTTAAAACATTATGGCAAATGTTTCAGCAAAGTTTCCATTTGATCGGACCAACCATTTTGGAGATATAAGCTGACAAATTTACCTTTTTCATATTATATCCCGAAAAAAGGATCTTTTCAGAAATTCATCTAAAAAAGTCTCGAAAAGTTTAAAACATTCTGAGCTAAGCAAAAAACGTAGAATTGAAGAAGCAAAATTTGGTGTTGTTTGGTTATCAGATCAAAGGCTTATGACCTAAACAACACAGATTTTATTAAAACCTGTAGAGGTTTTACTAAGTAAAACGAGGAGTGAGGTAGTTTAAAATTGCCTTCCTCACTGAGTAGGAAGTACGCTTATCAGCATGCCGGGCGCTCTGAAAAGCACATATTTTCCACTGCAAATGACACCTTCACTTTATTCATCACAGGGTCTGGCTGTATAATGAAATTCATTACTTTCAGAGGTGATAACTCTGATTAGTGTATTATACACCTCTACCTCTTCTGTTCTTAAATGATTCAGTCATTTAATTGGCTGACCATGTGATAAGAAACAGAACTATTTATTTTAGCCCTGCAACGAATAGATTGAGATTAAATAATTTGACACTCCACCTGTCTGTTATGGGCAGATCAAAACTTTAGTGTAAACATCGTAACAAAATTGTCGAGTAGTTACCGAGATATCTGTTCTCAAACTCGACGGTACATTTATAATTAAAAATCCGATAGTAGTCTAGGGAATCTTGTGCTAGGGAAATGATAAATGTAAAGAGGAAATTGATTCGGAAAACTAAGCATATGAAAAAAATATTCTTTCTCATTTTCCGGTCTGTGACAAACCATTCAAATTTATGAAATACGCAAACAAAATAAATTCTGGAAGACACAGCGATAAGATAGCTGTCAGTTTTCTCTCATAGGAAAAATGTGTACCTGAACAAATGTCTCCTTTCGTTATCTGTGCTCAGATGTAACAGTGACATCTGATACATGATTTCTACATAGTCTACCATAATGCAAACAGAGCATTACTCTTCTACATTTTGGCTTTCTAATTTTAGTATTATTATTTTATGACTACATTTAATCACTTTAGTTAATTCCTTGTCGATTTTCTTTTGAAGTTTATTTGCCCAATAGGTTTTCATTTCTTTCTTCGTCTGAAATCACGCCTTTTCCTGTTTAAGCCTTTTTATTACCTTCTCTCGCCCTATAAGAATAGGCCTATATAGGAAAAGAAGGTATAGTTTTCTTGTCGATTTTTCCAAATCGAGTTTTCACCGGTTATACACGTTTTCAGACTCAAGAGTTTTGAACCCAAAAATTTCAGCAGACATGCCAAAAGTCTATCTTATAATGAATAAACAAATGTAGTGTATGTAAGACTTTTTTTAAAATCGTATGAGCCAATTTTGAGAAAATTGCAAAAACGTTTTTGAAAAATTGCACAAAGAAGCTACAACTTCCAGTTGACGGATTTTAATGAAAATGTTCGTTTTGGATTCCACAGTGGTACTTAATTTAAATTTTAAGTTTCAATTTCATACTACATTCTGTTCTCGAGTTATTTTGTTCACACAGACGCGAATGGTTAACAACATGTTTTTTTTTGGGTTCAGGGGACCCGAAAACGTGTATTTCTTGTGAATACTCGATTTCGAAATATTGACATGTAAATAACACTTTCCTACTCTATATATATTTATATAGGGAAAGTAAAAAGTAATTATCGGACTGGTAAACGAATTCACAAAATATGGAGCAGGATACTATTTTGTTACACCTGTAGTTAACAATACTATCGGAGAAAGATTTATTTAAGTTTCATCGTATTAAGATAACAAACAATTACAATTAATTAAAATAATAATAGTTACGAACTATCAAGTATTGTTTAATAGTTAAATCAATTCAATAAACTAGTACTTAGGAGGTAAATTCTGTAGTATGTGAAGCAATTGAAATAGAAATCAACTGCTGATTCTGGTAAATTGTAATTATGGCTTAACAATAATTACTATTTCATTGAAATCGGCTTACTAAGGTTTAATATTTGTTTAACAAATTAGATTAAACGGTTTAAGAAAAGGGGAGGTACAACTTTCACAGATGTAGAGAAGCCCCATCTCTTAATCTCCACCAATCAGAACCTCATACCATTATTCACGCCACACACTCTCAACCAATCATCATGTCACATTCCCATATAATATATATATATATATATATATATATATATATATATATATATATATATAACAATTGAATAATACAGTACATATGTAATCTCTTAGTGATCTATAATAAACAACAGTGTTACCAATATAACAAAGGTAACTATTGTAAATTAATTTACCAAATTACATATACAATTCGTGTTTCTGGCCTATTCGTATCCTATATCCTATGATATTGTTGGAACGTGATGGTGTTTACTTGTTTGCTTTGTTTGATGTATCCTCAATGCTGTACAACCATGTTATAGATACGAGCATGCCTAATATTACTACAAAGTTTAAACGGTATCACTAATTATTATTAACGCCGTTTAATTAAGTTTGCTTCAGTTTAATACATTTAACAAACAATTGTATTGTGTATTTATTGATAAAAGTTGTTCCAATGATTTCACTAATCTTTATTTTAAAAAAAATCTAGTGTGAAACACTCACACGATTTTCTCTTGCCAATGTAAATAATAAACCATATAACCTATGCTTAATCGTTAGTAAATAATGTAATATGTAAAACATCTGATTTTAATCATGAGTGAATAACGCAAAAAGAAAACGAACCTCCTGTAAAACTTAATCATGGAAAAACACTAATTGACACTAAACTAAGCTTTGTACGGAAAAATGCTTGAAATAAAAGTTGTAGATTTGTTTATTTTCTATAACTTTATTTATATATATTTGTCTTAAAATGCAAACAAAGACCACAATATTTTAAAAAAATCCTATTTTTATTAACTTCGATGAGCAAAATACAGAACAATATTATTTGACCTAAACTAAATGTAGTAGAAAAAATATTTGAAATAAAAGTTTTAGGTTTTTAAATGTTCTACAACTTAGATTATACACCGTTTCCCTAGAATGCATAATCAGGTCGCAATCTTAAAAAAAAAACAGTTTTTACCACAAAAGCACCCCCAAGAATTTCAACAGACATGACACGTAACCTATCTTGCCCAGCATAAAAAAGTTAGTAAATGAGGTGATTTTTAAAAAAATCGTAGAAGCCGTTTTTGAGAAAATGACAAAAAAGGGAATAAACTGTACTAATTCCAAATGACCGATTTAAACATTTTTTTCGGTTTCTACACTGTGGTTTTTAGTTACATATTGTTTCGCATGCATATGAGATTACTGACAGCATAATGTTTTATAAATTTTCAAATTTGCGGTGATTGACTGTTTCTTACATTGTATTTTTGGTTAATTGTTGCGCTTTCGAGAATTTGTTTAACTTTATTTTTCCATTCCATATTTTAACTCTATTCTTTTTTATTTTATTCTAATGTTATTACTATTTTTACTATATTATTAATAATACTAAACTATTATAATATACTATAATCAATTATAATATTACTATTTACACTATATTATTAAATTAACACATTTTACTTATAGACAAGTTAATTAATAATCAAAACAAATATTGATTACCATAATGAATATGTTGGATAGTACAAGAATTCCATCTTAATTACAAATGATCTTTTAGATTCAAAGAAACCACAGTCGACTCGCCATAAAACCATAGAAAATGAAGGAGACTTTCAAGTACAGCGAAATCTTTTACACATAAAAAGCACAGAACATGAAAGTTGTTGAGATGATCCCACATTTATCGGGAATAAACAACCAAGTAATTACTTCACAAAGTGCTATACATCGCATCGCATCCCCATCATGTTGTTTAAACCTTCTCAGAAAGCTCTTCACTTCAGTAAATGATTAAAGACGTAACATCCAGTACTGAATAAACAGAACCCATCGAATCAACAGAGCTATCTAATAATGGCTCACATAAAATATATTGATTCAGACATCCAACAAGTCCATTAAATCTTAAAATTACAAATCCATCTTGTACTCGTAGCTACGAGTTAGTTTTTGCTGTTTCAACTCTTTAATTACAAACTTATATTATTAATGTTTGTAAAGAAACTATCCTTTTCTTCACAAATTAACTTTAATTACTTTTACTCATGTTTTTTGAAATAAGTTTAAATTTAAACTAACAATTACCCCCGCGCTACGTGCGAGTTTATTGGTACCCTCATAGGGGTTTCAAATTTCAGCTGGGGTTGTTAGATTATATTTTTCCCTTTTTCCTCCTCCTTCTTCTTCACTACCCTGTACAACAGATATGTTTTTAGCGATTGATCTGTGAATGTGTGTCTGTGTGCGCGCGCAAAATATCTTAAGAACGAAATATCGTACGGAATCGAAAGTTGGAACTTAAGTTAAGTAATTACCACTAGGGCCTAGACATGAACATTTTTATCAAAATTTGTCAACCAAAAGTAGTAGTAGTCTATATTGGTGCAATTTTTCAATTTTCCCAATTTTCTTAAAAACGGCCTAATACGATTTTTTTTAGTCCCCTCAGATACTAAATTATTTTATACTCTAATGGATAGGGTAAGGGATAGTGCTCTCGTGGTAAAAATTCGTTTTTTAAGATTGCGGCCTTAACATATACTTTTTACGACAAAAGTGCATAGCCTGTAATAAAAGTAATTATAGAAAATACAAAAATCTACAGCTTTTACCTCAAAGATTTTTCTACAATGCTTATAGTTTAGCGTCAATTGGTAATTTTTTGAATTTTGCTCATCAAAATCTGTATAAAATAAGATTTTTTAAGATTTTAGCCTTGTTACGTATTTTACAACAAAAGCTTTTATAGTAATTTAAAGTTATTGAAAATAAAGGCCTTCGGGCCAGCCCAGTAAGTCATCTGGTAGAAATTCGCTATTATTTGTTTAGTAACACTAGTTGGGCAAGCGACTTTGTATGGTGACCAGCTGTATTGTGGCCATTCCTGAACGAAGTCTACTGGGGGTCCATATTCAACAATTCATCCCGAATCTCGTCAAAAAATAGAGCAATATTTACAGCTCATTAAAACAGCTCGTCAAAAGCAGCAATAAATTTGGGTGGTTGTCAATAAAATATATAGTTCCCGATAACAAATAGTCTAAAAGCTAAAAAAAATTAAAAATAAAGTAAATCTACAACTTTTATTTCAAGCATTATTTTAACAGAGCTTAGTTTTCATTGGTTTTCAATTATATGACTGATGCATTTAAGAACATATGAGGTAGTGGTGTAAAAGACACTAGTCAGAATTATCTCTACTGAGATTAACGAATTTCATTATACTGCTAGACCCTGTGGTGAATGAAGTGAAGGTGTCATTTGCAGGGTGGAAAGTAGATGCTTCTTAGAGAGCCTGGCATGTTGGTAAGCATACATTTCCACTCAGTGAGGAAGGCAATGGTAAACCACGTCACTCCTCAATTTTACTTAGGAAAGCCTTTAGAGGTTCAAACTAGCCGTTCGGCTGATGGCCTAAACAACTATATACTAGGGCAAGTGCCATGTCTGTTGAAATTCTTGAGGAGGGGTTGTATTCTCGTGGGAAAATGAACGTGGAAAACGCATCTCCGCAACTTCCAATTTCTGTTTCCTTCTCTAGATATTTGGCATTTACAAAGCTGATTTCATCTCTCACAAAATAAATTTTTAAAAGGAACTGATAAGTTATAAATTTAACAGAGTAAAATATTTAAAGTCGTCCGTTTTTATCTTGATATTTTCTATAGTACAATTTTGCAATCTCCTAGATGCAGTTTACGAAAATGTCAAGGGAACCGATATTACTCAAAATCCTACGCAATTTAATGGGTGCGATGAAGGACAGTACAGTTTAAGAGGGACAGAAGAACGTGTATAATCCATGGTGGATGTAAACCTTAAACCAACAGGTATTATAAAATCTAAAATCGATTTATATTTGGTAACAAAGATATACCGGTTATCGTTTCTTCTTGTCTTTTTTTTGTTTTAAAGAAGTTTAATTAAAGTTTGGTTGGTTTACTTAAGGGAACCCTCGTCACAATGTGTAATGAATTTATAATCAATGCCTACCTAATTACATTGTTACTCTAGAGCCTGGATCAATACACTTAATAAACCTCATTATTAGGTGGCTTGAGTAAGTTCTTCCAATCTTAATATGCATATCATATATTTTTCTGATTTCTGAGATAATAATAAAAATCTGGTGTGAAACAATCGCACGACTTTCTTTTGACAAATGATAAATATAAATGACCAAAAATATATCCTATAATTAATTAAGAGTAAACATTGTAATATAAAAAAACTGGTATGAAACACTCACACGACTTTCTCTTGCCAATGCAAATAATGAACCATATAATCTAACATTAGTAATAAAACGTTAGAAATAAACAAAAAACTAACCTTAAAAACCATAATCTAATTTTAATCATGAGTGAATGATGCAAAATGAAAACCAACCATAGTTAGGCTTAATAATAGGGAAAATCACTCTTTCACGCTAAACTAGGCTCTGTAGAGAAAAATACTCAAAATAAAAGTTGTTAATCTTATAATTTTCTTTAAATTTTATTATATACACTTCTGTCGTAAAACGCATACTACGACTGAAATCTAAAAACCCCATTTTTACAGATTTTCATGAAAAAAAAACAGAAAATCACTAATTACTGCTAAACTAAGCGTTATACAAAAAAGGTTTGCAAAAAATCTTAAAAAACCTTTTTTTTCTACGAGAGCAACAGCCTCTCCAAGAATTTTAGCTGACATGGCACCTACCCTATCTTGTAGAATGTAGAGCATAAAATGTAGTAATAAGGCGATTTAACAAAAACTCGTACGAGCTGTTTTTGAGAAAATTGCAGAAAAGTGAAAAATCACACGAACTTCTACTTCCGGTTGACCTATTTTAATGAAAATGTTTGTATCGAGTCCTCTAGTAGTAAATAACTTATGTTTCAAGTTTCAACTTCGTACGATGTTTCGTTCTTGAGATATTTTGTTCACACTCACACACAGATACACAGACACACACAGACCAATCGCTGAAAACATGTTTTATTTGGGTTCAGGGGCTCTGAAAAATGTATCCGGTGAAAACTCGATTTCGAAAAATCCACTGAAAATAATGCTTTTCTTCAAATATATTCATATAGGCAAGAGAAAGTAAAAACGAAACCTAATTTAATCATTAGTGAAAGAAGGAAAATTATTATCAAACTGTAGAAATTAGAAATAAGGAAAATAATTAATTCACAATAGGCAAAGTTCTGGAGCAAAAAAATCCTTGAAATAATAGTTGTAGGTTTTGTAATTTGTCTGCAACTTGGACTATACACATTTTTGCCCTAAAATGCATAGCTTATTGAGGCCACAATCTTAAAAAAAAAATGTTTACAATGGGAATTCAGTCTCCACACGATTTTCATAAGATATCGCTTACCCTATCATGTAGAGCATTGGGTCTCAAAGTGGGGGCGCGGCCACCGTGGAGGGCGCGCAAAGCTCAGTTTAAATAAATAAATGAAGTGAAATATTCTTTAATTTTTCTAATATTGGTAATTTTTTAAAAATTTGGAATTAGTGATTATAAACGATAATGTAGGCCCTAACTTATGACAAAATCGTTATAAACGTCCAAAAAGAATACCCATTTTGAGGGAAAATGCCTCAAAAGGTATTCCCTTTGCTACTACATGTTCTTGCACAACTGGATTTTTCAAATATCGTTTTAGATTAGATGTAACGAGAGAAATTAAAATTGCACTTCGGAACTGACTCCACGTTTCAGCAAGCTTTGTGCCGAAAAAACAGGCTCATCCATGACATTAGTAGTTTTATTTTTTGTTTTGAGTTGTATTTAGCAATGTGTACTTATTAAAAATACATGTCCTGATCTACTTGTAATTATGTTTTAAAATATTTAAACATTGAACCCATTGTCCTCAGTAGGGATAGGCTTAAACATGTAACTTAAATAAGAATTACCAGTAAAAATGTTATTAAAAAAATGGACACTTATAATAGACATATAATGGGGGCGTGGCTCACAGCTTAACCAAATAGGTGGGAGCTCAAAATGAAAAGTTTGAGAACCGCAGATGTAGAGAATAAAAAAAATTGTAAATGAGATGATTTTAAAATGAATCATACAAGCCATTTTTGAGGAAATTGCAAAAAGTGAAAATTTTCGCAATTTATCAACTACTTTCGGTTGACCGATTTAGTAGAAAATAAAAAATATATCAAATAAGGCGAGTTTTAAAAACAACCATGAGAACGATTTTTGAAAAAAAAACGTATTTAGGTAAAACCTTCATAAATTAACTACTACTACTTTCGGTTGACCGCTTTTGAAGAAAAATGTTTGTGTCGAGTCCCCTAATAGTACCTAAATTAAGTCCCAAGTTTTAACTTCGTACGATATTCCGTTTTTGAAATATTTTGTCCCCTGAAACTCGATTTCGAAAACAACATGAAAACAATACTTTCCTTCCCTTTATAGGTGAAGAGAAAGTAAAAATATTGTGAAAAGCGGTCATAGTATACAGAAATCCACAGGGATTTCGAAGATTAAAAGCCAAAGTTGAGATGGGGACCAAAGTTCAATTAATAATTAAGAAAACTTTGATAAGCCAATTGGAAATGTTCGTGTAATGCTATAAATGTAAACAATTACATTGTTGTGTAAAGAGAACTTATTGTTTACAGTAACTATGTTTGTAAACTTATATTGTAAACACAGTAACTTTAGCAGTGAACTAACCTGACCAAAAGCGTACCTTGGGTACACTTATTTTATTAAAGACCGAACAGGGAACTGAATATTATGCGTCTCACCTGCTGGTCAAAAATAACTTTTGTTAGTAAACACACAAACGCTGAACGAATTGATCTCTCTTTGTTCCGTAATTCCCTCTTACTCAGTTTATTTCCCATTCATGAAGTTCCTTTCACACGGTACTTTTTGTCGGTCATTGTTTGATAGCTATAATTTTGTATTCTAACCCTAATGTGTGTACGTCACAATCTGTTCAATGACATGCATGAAGTGGATATTAGGTGTAGTCTTGTGAAGACTCAACCCGATCAATTCTGAGAAGTACGGTTAATTGAACCCCAGTCATCAAATTACTCCGGTAACCACTCTTTAGCATTGAAATCCGTGTAAAAGTTGTTAAGTTAACCTGACGTTAAACAGCTGACTCTCGACGATGATTTAACCACTAGACAAATCCGGTGGTTAGCTATGATAAAACGATATTTTTTGGTAGTAAATAATGGAGTACCGTTATTAACCAAATATTTCGATACAACACACAATTCTTTTTTATGAGTCTGCTTTATGAAATTAAATGACGTAGTTATGATAAAACTGAAGGACAGAAAACACTGAAAATGATTGAATATTAATTTCTTGTTCCCATCGAAAATTTTCGAATTTGTATAGCGACACTTTATCCAATATACTATATTTTGCACACACACATGTGCGCCAATTTTACGCGTATTCTTATTATTCACGGAGATTGTAAATACCCGGCCAGACAAAATTATTTTTAGCATTCACAACCAGCTAAGAAAAATACTGAATTAATTGCACAATTAATATTATTAATGTCTTTAGAATTCAGCAAAGTAGATTTGAACGAAAAATTTATTAAAACATTGAAAAATAAACATTGGAAGATTATATATACAATAACATGGAAGTTAGAAAACAGAAAAGAATAAAAATTAAAAACTATATTTAAAAAAAATAAAATTACCCTTACATTACCGTACGTGTATTATAGTTATTATAGTTATTGATTATAGGCCTATCCTATCTTACTTAAAATGTCTGTGATGTCTCTGCCTTTGTGATTCCAATTTTTTCTTAAAAACTTGTATCGAATTATACATAAATTTAAAAGTTGTACAGAAATACAAGCTTTGTTTGATTCGGCAAAGTTTATTATTACTAGAAAGTTTATATTTCTACTGCAAAATATGTAGTAATACATATGCAGTTAGAATAATACAGTTAGTAATACATGCAGTTGTTAGAACTGAACCCTAGTCGTGCCGGATTATAGAAAGCCAGACTAAAAAGAGGCTACTGGATTTTTGGTTCAGGCGACCTGAAAACGAGTATTTCCGGTGGAAACCCGATTTCAAAAAATCGACATGAAAATAATACCTTCCCTTTAATCTCACATATAGGGCAAGAGAAAGGGAAAGTTAGTTACTGCAACAATTTAATAGCATTTGTGGAAAATGTGTTGGCGGTTATTAAAAATGTTTCTAGTAACTAGAGATACCCTAGCTGTTATTTCTCGTTAATTTAAGTAATTTTATAATGCAACTTTTTTTTTCTGCAGCACTAGACTATTTACCGCCACCTGAAACACCATTCATTTCTATTGAACACATATTCACCCCTTATATCTCTTTTGTCCTCAGCTCTTACAGCACCATCCGTCCACTCCTTTCTGGGTCACCTCGCTTCCTCATACTAGCAGAAACTCAAATAATTAATCTGCAGGAACGTATCATATCTATTCATTTCGGATAGTTGTACCAGATGAGTTGTCTTTCTTGAATTATATCAATTAATAAAAAATCTCTTTCATGAGACGACGCATCTCATGGCTGGTGGCAATTTTTAAAAGACTTACCTTGACTTATCTCTAACCTTACCTGTCCTCTAACGACACTATTTTGAAAGACAAGACTAATTCAATTCACAGTACAAAACAACAACTGACTCACTAGAAAGGCGCTAACCGTTTTCATACCTGCGGTCTGATAGTTTCTTCCAATAAAAAAAACCCTTCAAACATTTCTTCTATTTGTCTGGAATGTGCTATAAAAAAAATTAAAAACAAATGTTTTTACTAGTTTCGATTTCCATGAATTCCTATTAAACATACAACATATTCATCCTTGTTCAATACACAACGCTTCATACAATATACATTCTATTACAATGGACTATGTATTCCCTTAGCCGTTTCTAGAAAATCACTGTACAATGTTACAGAATTATTATCTGCTGTTCTACCAACGTTAAAAGTGGGCTAAAATATTTATAGTCTTGAACCAATTTGATACCCCCGTCTCTTTTTGTCTGTTGTATCCTAGCGCTCCTAAATATTAATAACTGGAAATTCACAATAAAAAAATAATTCAACTTGTCCAAAACAACTCGGTCGCCATTTTTAACTGCCTTTCATTTTGGGCGATTTCGCCTTAGTGTTTTTGAAAACATTAAATATTCTAAACATGCTTCATTTTTAAAATCAAAAGCAATAATGATTTTAAAAAATACCTTTCACATGAACCGATTTTTAAACACTACATACAAAATAATAACCCGTGTGGAAGCACCTTTAGTAAAACAGATTGGCTACCTTAACTATTACGTTTAATTCACATGGGAAGGGGCATTCACAATACTGAGTGATTAATGCTTAAATAATCAAAGGCAACTCTTGTACCTTGTCTTGCACTAATTCTAAAATGTCTACTACAGTCACTTTCGCTTATTTTGGTGAGATATCTCTATGAATGTTAAAATCCTCTATGAACCACTCGCTCATCACTAATCCTCCTTACTTCATGATTACTTACAGAGCTGAAATTTAGAGCATTGTTCCTTAGGGGTTAAAAAGAAAAATTAAGAAATTTTACTTCAACCACTAGAGTCTAATGGAAAGAATCTCGTATTGTAAAGGGTCATCATAAAAGAAAGATGGAGTTTTGAACATGGATTATATGAAAACAAAGATACTTACAGTTGAAGTTTATTTAACGAATTTGTCACCTTAAACAGTTTTCTTTTATATAACGAATAAATTTCAATATGTGCACTATCGGTCGTTCAGAAAATGTCCAATCGACACTCAGTTTCTGAACAAACGTTAGTTAACATTTGCGTCTGTTACGGTTGTCAATGCTTCATTAGTTCTTTCCTTTGGGTGATTTAGGTCACGAATATGTTTTTTATAAACAATATATTTTATGGACCCCTACAAGAAAAAATCGCAAGGTAAAGGTCTGGACTCCTTGGAGGTCAGAGTAAAGGTCATTTTCGGCCTATCCATCGATATGGAAATTTTTCATTTAAAGGCTGGCTGACATATGCATTTAAGTGTAGAATTCCATCTTGCTGGAAATGAATTCTATGTATGTTTTAGACTTCATCTAGCTGAGGAAATCAGTAACTGTTTAACAAATTGAGATACACAGTTCCGTTAATAGTCTTTTAATAAAAGAAGAAAGTCCCTATTACACGATTTTTCATCATACCACACCAAACATTAACTTTTGGCGAGTCACATCGGTTCTCAAAAATCACATGTGGATTTCAGTCCCCGTGGTTTTCAATTCGTGAATTGTGTTTGTTAACACAACCATTCATATGGAATGTACCTTAGTCTGTAAAAGTTATACCATCTAAAAATCATTCGTTTCCATTAACTTTTTTAACATGGCAACAGTGAAATTGAAACGTTTTACTCCATCATTAAGTTCAATTTCCTGCAGTAGCTAAATTTTTAATGCATGTTATTTCAATCTTTTATATAAAACTTTGTGATTTGCTGTTTTTGGAGTACCTAACTCGAAGCTTCGACGAGCGATGGACTTGTAAGGACTTCTAGTTGCAGATTGCCTGATTAGTTCAACCGTTTCGTTTGATACTCATGGTCTGCCAGTTGATATCTTTTTGATAACCGATTCAGTTTCTTCAAATTTTTTCAACCAATATTATTTTCCATAACCACGTCAAAATGCACGTTGAACTGAAATTACAGACTTTAATTAAGCCAACAACAAAATACTCTTTGTCTTTTCTTTATCAGTGAAGATAGTCTGAACAGAGCAAAGGAAATATTTAAAAACTTAAGTTGAGGTTAGAACTGCTGTTACACAAACTTTTGAGTTGGAACCTATCAGAGCTGCCAATAAAACATTTCAAAATTTACCAACGTCTTGGTTTGGATTACTGCAAACCCACATTCTTTTATGATGACCCTGGATTTGTTCTCCTTAATGAACCCACTAGGCTTTTGAATTACTGAACATGGGCTCTTTGATTGCTTATGATAGGTTGTTTAATATTGTCCAATCAGAGAGGTTATATCACTGTACTACGTCAGTCCGATATCAACCAATCAAATAGTGTCTGCAGCGTTACGTCATTCTTTAGAATACTGCTTTTTGATTGGTCCGTACTCTTACCGGGCGTCACGTCGAGTGAGATTTCGATATAAGGTCCAACCAATGTCAACCTTTAGTTAACGGTAGGACAGAACATATGAGAGAAACTTCTACTCGAGATTTATAATATCTAGGTTGGTGTCACTTACTAAATATGTAGTACTCTCATTGTAGAGATCTTTTGGGTACTTTTTTAAGGTAATGACTTTTTACAACTTTAGATAAAAAACTTTGATACGTAGGAGGCAACTAAAATTTCTTTTTCAAAATATCTTGAGACGGACCACAGTCAATATCAAATTGGATAAAAACATATACCTAATTAATTCCGTTTTATAACAAGACTAGGCTACTAGTTTGCTCTAACAACATTAGTCCAAAAAGAATAAACAATGGTCTAACGAAATGATGATAAAATGACCTATATAATTTCGAAAAATTGTCTGGCTTTACTCATATTAAATTCGTCCCTGTATTTAAAGATGCATAAAATTAATTTTTCCCATAATATAAATGTAAGAGTTTTAAACTTTTTTTGCACTCAATTTGCTAGTTCCAGACTTAAAAAATATGTTCTTTTTTATCACATGGTTAGCCAATTATATGACTGAAGCACTTAAAAACAGAAGAGGTAAAGGTATAAGTGACACTAGTCAGCGTTATCTCTTAAAGTGAATTCGGAGGGTGGAGATTAGATGATTTTCGGAGAGACTGACATTATGATATGGTAATTATTAACTCTTTGAAATGGTGAGTTAAACCGTTCTTGACTCGTCCATTCAGAAATTTTTTTAAAGGTTCAAACTAACCTGTCGGATGCTTACCTAAAAAACAAATTTCATTGCACAACAATTTCAACAGCTCACTATTTACCTATTTTTAAGTTTACTAACAAATTGTATTTGAAATAAAGAATACTATTAGCTTACCATGCTTACGAGAATGCATTCGTTAGCGGAACGTTAAAAAAATGCATCTGATAATATTTCATAAAATTATAATGTTCGAACAAGCGGCCTACATTAACAAACAAGCCTAACATTCTGTAAAATCACACCTATTAAGATAATAATAATTTTTCTGCTTACACTTTCGCTACTACAATAAACGAATAATGTCGTCTAATTATTTTTTTATTTATCCAATCTGTACGAGTTAGCTGTAAAAGCTTATAGTTTTATACAGTTTGCGTAAAAGATATAAGTTTTACGCATAAATTTCCCGTTAACTAACAGATCCTAAATCAACAAGGAATAAACTTAACAAAACGTTACTTGACAAAATATTTTTGACCTAAGCTATTATTTTGTTTAACAATACTAAAATATATATGTCAAATATAACTGGTATTCGACAAACGAATTATTAAGGATACGTGAGTAAGGCGGGCCAAGTTGAGTATAATGCGCTTGTGACGTCAACGGCTCAGGTAATACCTGGCCAATCAGAGTCTCGTATTTTCAGCCAATGAGAAAGCCCAATTCTAACCAATCAGATGTCTTCTTTTGCAACATTTTTATCAGTTAGTTATTGCCATCTTCATAAAATTTGCTTTGATAACTACAATATCGTCTAACCAACCTGTGTGATGTGTGAAATGCCTCTTAAGTTAACGATAAAGCCGTGCTAAGTGCCATCGTATATTCTACTATTAGTTTAATGCACAAGTCAGTGTTGATTGTTTACGTGACTAGAGTAGATTAGGCTATTTAATGCTTAAAATAGTTACTCACTGTATTTAATTTAAAATTTTCTTTCTCTGTTACAGGTACGTGATAACATGGTGCATTACTTGTGATCGAATTATTGTTTGAAATTGTTCTGTACGATTCAGTTCATGGGTAATGTAAAATAAGATCAATACTTCACTTTTCTTGTTTAAGTCCACACTCAAACTTAAATTTAAATGAATTGTATGGACAGGGTGATTCTAAACTGCACAATAATCTCTCGGGATCTGATTTTACAGATAAAAAAAAATCTGGTGTGAAACACTCACACAACTTTCTCTTGCCAATAAAAACGATGCAAAATATAACTTACGTGTATCATAAGTAAACAAAGTAAAATGCAAAACACAACCTTATTTTAATCATGAGTGAACGACGCAATATGATAATCAACCTCTAGGCTATACAAAAAATGCTTGAAACAAAAGTAATAACATTTTTAATGTTTTATAAGTTTGAGACCATATACACTTAGCTGTTAAATGCGTAATGAGGCCGCAATCTTTAAGAAAAATCCGTTGTTTTACCGATTTTAATGATTAAATATAGAAAATCACTAATTGACGCTTAAGTATGCGTTGCAGAAAAAATTGTTTAGTATAAAAGTTGTAGGTTTTTTAATTTGCTATAACTTTAAATATAGCTATAAGATTTTCCCTAAAACGCATATAAAGGCCGCAATCTGAAAAAGAAGCCTTATTTTATGATGAGAGCACAACGTACCCAAGAATTCGAGTATTTATATCGGTCTCCTGGCAGTACCTAACTTACCTTCGAAGTTTCAACTTAGTACGATACTTCGTTCATGAGATATTTTGTTTACGCACAGACCAATCGCTGAAAAGATGTCATTTTGGTTCAAGGGGACCGGAAAATGTAAGTTTCTGGTGAACAATCGACCTGAAAGCAATGCTTTCCTTCCCTATATATTTATTCAGGGCGAGGAAGAGTAAGAAAACTTTATTTAAACATAGTTTTTAAAATACTTCGTTACAAATAACAGCTAGTCAAATGTTTTGCCCGGATTTCAGATGTTGCGCTGAAATTAAGCCATACTGAAATAACTAAGGCCACAATATGATGAGTAAATTTAGTAGTTTTATATGGTTTTACTCTAATAAATCATATTATAAAAATACCTAAGAACTGTATATTCCATAGGATTTAAAATATCTAACATAAAATACATATTTTAGGGGTCGAAAGTAACACTTTTCACTTTTTCTTGCCCTACATAGAATATATAGAGCATGAAAAGTTCTCCCTGAACCCAAAAAACATATTTTAACGATTGGTCTGTGTAAAAAGAAATATCTCAAGAACGAAGTATCTTATGAAGTTGACACTGCTTGAAAATTGAGTTAAATACCACGTCATGAAAACCTGACACGAACATTTTCATTAAAATTTGTTGACCGTAAGTGGTAGCTAATTCGTATAATTTTTCAAGTTTTTTGCGAATTTCTAAAAAACGGCTCCTATGATCATTTTAAAAATCGCCTTATTTACTACATTTTTTAATGAACTGCAAAATAAGGTAACCGCTATCGGGGGGCTGTGCTTTCATGGTAATTTTTTTAAGATTGTGATTTTAATACGCACTTTAGGACAAACGTTATGTAATTCATCTCGAATTCATTTTCTTCTTTTCTTCTCAAACCTTTTTTTATTTACATATTTTTATATTTTATTAGTGTTTTTGGTTTTGTTTAGCAGTAGTTTAATTAATATTTAAGTAACCAACTAATAGTTTGAATTACTAATACACTAATAAAGTATCGTAGTAGTAGAAAATAAAGACAAAATCTTCCCTGAACATGGGAAACAATAGTTGGGTAGATTATTTTCCACAGGTTAATATAAATAGTTTTAAATTTTTAAGTTATAATTAAGAAAATTAACATTGTATTATAATGTTTTTGAAACGTAACAGGAGAATAAATAAATAAAAAAAATTAAAGTTGTGGGACTTTAAAAAACCTATAACTCTTATTTTTAACTTTTTTCCCACGACGCTTAGTTTAGCGTCATTTAGTGATTCTTTGTAGTCTTTTCGTCAAAATTGGTAAAAGATGGGATTGTTTAAGATTGTCGATAAATGAATACTAAGGCCACAATCTTAAAATAAAATTCCGTTACATAGCCTACATATATTTTAATCGAAGTTGTGGGAAATTAAAAAAACTTACAACTTTTATTTAAAAGATTTTTCTATAGAGTCTAGTTTAGCGTTGATGAGTGATTTTCCGTATTTTTAAGTTGTACAGAAATTTATTTTCATTTATCGTCATTCATTCACGATTACCATTAGGTTGGTTTTCGTTTTGCGTTGTCTACTCATGATCGGTGGCAATTTTTAAAAGTGCCGTCTGTCATTTCCTTTGTCCGTCCGTCCGTCACACCCAGATGTCAGAAAATAAAAGAGATAGCAACAAACGGATTCCGGATTCGTCATTCAAACATAACTTTAGCGGGCCTAAATTGGGTTTGAAGTTCCCATTTTGACGGAAAGTGGCTCAAAACCTGAAGTCAAGAAATCAAAATCGGGAGCTACATGAGAAAGCTACCAACGGTTTTTGGATTCGTAATCGACCAAAAAGTTAGTGAGCCTTGATTGGGTTTGAAGTTCCGCTTTTGACCGGAAGTGGCCCAAACCAACAAGGTCAAGAAATCAAAGTGGGAATTTGGAAACAAAAATAGTGTCATTCGATTCCTCTTAAAGAGTAGATATAGAAATGATTGGGTGTAAAGTTCCAGTTTCGGCCGGTAGTGGCCCAAAACCGGAAGTCAAAAAATTAAAGTCGGAATTTGGAAACAAAAAAGTGTCATTCGATTCCTGTTAAAGAGTAGATACAGAAATCACTAATGGTTTTAGCAATAAGTCAAAGGTAAGCCTTTTTTTAAAGTTGCCGCCAGCCATGAGACGCATGGTCTCATAAAAGGGATTTTTATTCATAAGTTATTTATTATTTATATTTATAAGGAAAAATTGTTTAAAAGTTTTTTAAAAATTATTGAAATAACAAAATTGTCCGCGGGTGAAGCCGTGACTGGCAGCTAGTAATCATTTTTATAATCTTGTCAGTGTTTTAAATTTGATAGGCAATTAAAACGATTTTTTCTGTAGTTTAAAAAAGCAAAAGTGAACAATTTTTAACGCAAATGAAAGATAAAAGCAAATGCCTTTTTGATATATTTCTTTTTACGTTTTTTTATTCAAAAATGTTGCCTCTCTAATGAGTGCTCTTCAACCACCGTATGTTTCAAGTACTTGTTCAATTTTTGTGTTTTTTTTTATACAGAAACGATTGATTGGAAATTTTGATGATTTTTTAACGCTACTCTTTTTAGTCTGGTACGCAAACAATTTTTGTTATAATATTTTTATATTATAAATATTGTTAATTGATAGGGAGATCTGTCAAAAAATGCGGGTTTTTAATTTTCGCGTGTATTTTATTTTGTTTTATTCAAAACGTTGCTGTTAATTATATTTTCGATACTTCCTTCCGTACCTTTTGTATTTTATTTATGAAACGATGAACTTCTTCTATCTTTCCCGTAAAAATAATTTTAACTACACCGCTACCATTGTGTGAGGTAATTTAAACAATAGAATTTCTATACAAAAATTGCATTAAATATTTTTTTGTTTCACGCCTGACTGTTATGCATGTTGTTGTTATTTAGGTCATCTGCCGCAAGACTGGTTTGAACCTCTAGAGGGTTTACTAAGTAAAACGAGGAGTGAAGTGGTTTACATTTGCCTTCCTCACTGAGAGGAAAGTATGCTTATCAACACTCCAGGCCCTCTGAAAAACATTTACTTTCCACCTTATAAATGACATATTCACTTCGTTCACCACAGGGTCTAGCTGTATAATGAAATTCATTAATCTCAGAGGAGGTAATTCTGATTAGTATCTTTTACACCACTACCTCATCTGTTCTTAAATGCTTTAGTCATATAATTGGCTGATGGAACTGGAAGATCGAGTGCAAATAATAATTTAACTCTCCACCTGCCTGCTACGGGCTTATGTTATGCATATTAAAACTAATTTAGATGGTAAAGAGTAGTAGATGAAAGTGACTGATGAAACTAATAAACTTTACCAGGAATCGATTTCGAGACTCACAGTATACAAACCAGTTGCGCTTGCTAGTATACCTTCCCAAGCTTTTTACTTTTACTTTCCCAACATGAAGTATAGGAAAGGAAAGTATTGTTTTCATATCGATTTTAAGAATTAAAGTTTTTACCGGAAATACACATTTTCAGGCCCCCTGAACCCAAAGAATATGTTTTTTTTAATCGATTGCTCTTGTAAAGGTGTCTGTCTGTGTTTAATCAAAATTGGTTAACCGGAAGTGGTAGCTTATTTATATAATTTTTCACTTGTTTGTGATTTCCTCAAAAATATTCCTACGACTTTGTTTAAAATCGCCTCATTAAGGCTACTATATTTTTGTGCTCCACAAAATAAGGTAAGCGGCTTGTCTGCTGCTTTTGAGGAAGGGGCTGAGCTCTCGTAGTAAAAAAGGTTGTTTTTTAAGAGTACGGCCTAAATGTGCATTTTATGGTAAAGTGTGTAATCCACAAAAAATGTGAATATTTAGTAGCACTGTTATAGAAATTAATGATGAATCTTTCATTGTTTGATTTATATTAATTTGAATACTAAAATAGCACTTTAGGCCTTAAACCATTTTTATCAGAACCAGGAAGTGGTCACCACTACAAAAAATAAAAAAAACATTAATAAAATAAGCATTAATAACGTTAAACATTATTAAACATTAATAAATAAAAAAAAACATTATAAACGCTAAAGAATTCCCAGTTTTAACATAGTTTTTTTTTTGATGGCCTCAACTCACCCCTTACAGCCATCCCAACCTCTATGAAAGTGACTAACAGGAAAGCGGGGACGACCTACATGAGTTGAACAAGTGCAGCAACAGATAGAAATCCTTGAAACGCTTCACTTACCTATCGGGACGTAAATACAAGGGACGTCAAAAGAAAAAACACTAACTCATACGTCTATAAGCTTATAAGTAAATTTGTGCAGGGATTGGCAATGATACCACACCTACAGCATGGAAAGATAACAAAGAAAAAGAAATAAACAAACACTAAAAATAAATAAAAAAACCAAGCTAACAGCCAAGTAAAACAAAACCAATTATCAAAACAGGAGTCCTACATGACTTAATAACGCTGGTAGGCTACTCAGTTCACCTACCAACTTGTCATATGGCTGTCCCAACTGGATCACCCATCCAACATAATTTTCCTCTTAAACGTTGATATAGTATATTCTTGTTGAATATATCAACCCCGCAACCGTCAACAACATTCATAATTTTAACGCATCTTGCCAGGGGAGATATCCGAGTCTTTACCCTGTAGTCCAAAAGCCTGTGCCCTCTGGAGTTCACATATGGCACCCTGTACGCTACATGCGCAATATTGACACTAATAGCTCCATGCATTACCTTGAATAAAAACATGGCATCTGCTATATCCCGCCTCTTGTCCAATGTCATTATACCAAGTTGGGTACACTCCTCTTCGTACTGATCACCCGCCTCACACAGGCCACGCTGGCGCAAGTGATACAGCAACCTCCTCTGCACAGCTTCAATACGCTGGTCGGTGTATCCTCTGTCGTAGTTCCAAACAACTGAACAATACTCAAACACCGACCTGACATATGCTTGATAAAGCCGGAGCAACGTCTCAAGCCGCCGATAACGACGTCCAACATAAAATACAAGTCCTAAATTTCGCCTAGCTCTGGCAACTATTTTATTTACATGCGCTGTAAAGAGCAACTTGCCAAACTATTATAAAAAATGGCTAAATTTTTATGGTCGGTCTTTTTAAAGCACATGACATGTGAAACGGGCCATACAACTTGATCGGTGCATAAAACCGATTCACAACATGATAAAACATGTCATATTTTGAATTATTTACATTAGCTAGATGAAGTCGTGTGAATGTTTCACACCAGATTTTTCTATCACGTATATCTTAACTAGCTTTTTATATTTTTAACCCCTTTTATCAACCCCTCCTCTCGCTACTTGTTTGGAAGGATGAGCGATGTGGTGTAAAAAGATGTGCATTTATTTGTATAAGAAAAACCAAATATAAAGTTGATTTTCTTTAAACGTCATTCACTGAATGAAATATAGGTTATTTTTCGTTATTTACATTGGCAAAAGAGAGTTGTGTGAGTGTTTCGCACCAGATTTTTTTAAAACACAATTCTGTAATTTATCTAAAAATTGAGAAAATGGAGGGATAAGTCGATACCCATGGTACATAGGAATCTGCGATATGAAAAAACGTATTATAAACAAGGAAACGATAATTTTTAAGTATCACAAGGTTTCTGTTGTTGGATACAACAGATGATGTAATTCTCATGTCATCAAATGATCTTTAACAGTCTTGGTTACGCGGTAAACTCCATGTAGAATTTGTGGTTGCTCTGGTAAGAACCGCAGTGCTACCAACTTAATAATGTTTCCTCTAATTCCTTGAACTTCTATTCATAATTTACCGTAGGCTCTACTATATAAATTACATATTGTAGATTATTGTATAAAAATTTAATAACTTAATAAAAACTAGGCAAACCACTTAAACGTTTTCACGAATCTCTCATCAGAATTCCTTAAATAAAAATAAAATTCCTTAAATAAAATAGACTATCATTGTAATATTTTATTCCAGATTTATTCGGGACCTAGTTAATAACCAGGAGTAGTAGTTCCTTCTGAAATTTTCTAATATTTGCAATTTTTCCAAAAACGGCTTCTACGATTTTTTTTTAATATTGCCTCATTTCCTACATTTTTCGTACTGTGCAAGATAGAGTAAGTGGCATGTCTGTTGGAATTCGTGACGTGGGGTTGTGCTCCGTGATAATATTTTTTAAGATTGCGGCCTTAATATGCATTTTTGAGAAAAAATGTAGAACGTTATATATTCGAAGTTTTAGACAATTAAAAAACCTACAATTTTTAATTCAACGATTTCTTTTCTACTGTGCATCAGTTAGTGATTTTCTGTACTTTTCTCATTGAAGTTGGTAAAATTTGGATTTTTTTGAGGTGTAGCCTTAGTATGCATTCACGGCAAAAGTCTGTAAAAGTAAAATTAAAGAAAATTTACAACTTTTATGTCCAGCATTTCTACATCATCTATTCCAGCAACTTCTACAGAACTTAATTTAGCGTCAATTATTGATTTTCTGTTTTTTGCTCATAAAAATCGGTAAAAAATGATATTTTTTTAAGATTGCGCTTTTAGTATGTATTTTGTTCAAAGTGTATTGTACAATGAAATTTATGTTGTTGTTTAGGTCATCAGCCAAAAGGCTGATTTGAACCTCTAGTGGCTTTACTAAGTAAAACGAGGAGTAAGCTGGTTTAAATTGCCTTCCTCAATGAGTGGAAAAGTATGCTTATCAGCATGCCACGCCCTGTGAAAAGCATCTACTTTCCACCCCGGAAATGACATTTCACTTCTTTCACCACAGAATCTGGCTGTATAATGAAATTCATTACTCTCAGAGGAGATAACTGTGACTAGTGCCTGTTACACCTGTACCTCTTCTGTTCTTAAATGCTTCAGTCATATAATTGGCCGAATATGTGACAGAAACAGAACTAATTTTTGTAGCCCTGGAACTAGCAGATAGAGTGTAAATAATTCAACACTCTACCTGCCTGTTATGGGCATAATTAAACGTTTATACCTTTCAAATCCCGCTCAGGCAAGGCATATTTTCATATATTACAAAAAATCATTCATTCTTCATTATACACAGTAAGTTACAACCCAACATTGTCGCTAATGACCATTGTAGTTGATGCGACGTTAAATAAATAAATTAAAAAAAAGTTTAAATACCAATTTGAAAATTTATAATTCTTATTTCCAGCATTTTTTCTAGAGCTCCTAATTTAGCATCAATTAGTGATTTTCTATATTATTAAGTCAAACTGAGGTTGATTTTTATTTAGCGAAGGATTTTCAGTTTGGTTGTTTTTTATTTTACATTGTTTATTCATGATTAAAATATTGGTTATATTTTTAATTATTTACATTGGCAAGAGAATATTCGTTCAGATATTTCTCGCTAGATTTTATATTTTAACATACACCAATTTATTACAAAAAAAATTATATTAGATTCACTCCTATTTAAAAACCATCCCTAAAACGTCCAATATTTTGGGTGAAGAATCTTTGGTCGCTAAATAGAGGTTTATTATAATTTGTTTCAGTAATAATAGATTAATTTCTCTATTATGCCTAGGATGTCGAACCTGATTATCAGATTTTGAAATATTCCTAATTAGAGGTATTTGTTTCACGACCGTATTATGCTAATGTATAAATGTTAAACCCCGTGGGCATTTTAGGCAGTAATGCGTCAAATATTACATGGCATTCTGGTAATGACATAAACCTATGTAATGGGGCAGTGAAAATCAAATTAATTTTCCATATCTGCTTATTGTGTTATCAATATCAAACGGTAGTGTGTGAAATCACATTTCATTTCTAATTTCCAGAATTCTACTAATCCGACTTTTCTTTCACAAAATATTGAAGTACCGCTTTTTAAAAAGATTTGGTATGAAACACTCCCACGACTCTCTCTTACCAATGTAAATAATGAAACATATAACGGAACGATTTAATCATGAGTATACTATGTAAAATTAAAACATCCTAAATTCAATCATTATTGATTGATGCTAAATGAAAATCAAGCTTTCATGGACTTAAAAATATGGAAAATCAATAATTGGCGCTAAACTAGCTTCTGTAGAGAAAA
Organism: Catonia carolina; assembly: GCA_035578175.1. Taxonomy (NCBI): domain Eukaryota; kingdom Metazoa; phylum Arthropoda; class Insecta; order Hemiptera; family Achilidae; genus Catonia; species Catonia carolina. The sequence goes on from JAQMRL010000012.1 coordinate 17,815,264, forward strand.
ATACTTAAAACATTTATAGGTTTTTTAATTTTCTAAAACTTTGGTTATATATAATTTTGTCGTAAAATTTATACTAAGGCCGCAATAACAACCATTTCTACTCGTTTTGTAATAGAATACGGAAAAACTAATTGACGCTAAACTAGACCATACAAATAAATTCTTAAAATAAAAGTTTTGGGTTTCTTAATGCTCTATAACTTTAGTTGTAAATATTTATACGATAAAATACTACTGCCGCAATCTTTAAAAAAAAATTCTTATAAATTTCAACGGAAAAGTAAGGAAAATCATTCGATAAATTATTTGCACGATCTGATAGTTCCAGGGCTGCAAAACAATAGTGATGTTTTTTATTACATGGTTAGCCAATTATATGACTGAAGCATTTAAGAGCAGAAGAGGTAGTACGGAGAATAATAGGTAAGGAGAACAGAAGAGGAAAAATCTAGAGGTGTAAAAGACCCTAGTCAGAGTTATCTCCTCTGAGAGTAATGCATCTCATTATACAGCTAGACCCTGTGATGAATGAAGTGAAGGTGTCATTTGCAGGGTGAAAAAATAGGTGTTTTTAGAAGAGCCTGGCATGCTGATAAACATACCTTTGCCCTCAGTGAGGAAGGAAATTGTAAACCACCTCACTCTTCGTTTCACTCAGTAAAGCCTCTAGGGGTTCAAACCAGCCTTTTGGCCGATGACCTAAAAAACAATTTAAAAAAATACTTAATGATAAAACAACGTCGATGTTTTGAGACGTAAGAGGTGACCGTAAATCGATAGGTATAATCAAAAGAAGAAAGACTGCCTACCTTGGTCATTTATTAAGTATGAGTTTATGAAAAATTCATACTTATCACCCCTGAAACAGATTCTTGAGGGTAAAATTGAGGACAAGCGTGTAGGCCTGGCTCTCCAATGAAGTGTTATAAATTGAATAATTGTTCGAAGAAGGGCCTATGTTACTTTTTGTAAATTTCGCAAGAGAGCATGTTAAAGTCAGAGCAAAATGAAATTGTCGTTATTCAACATAGACCATTGAATAATGGTCTATGTTGACCTTGTTGTTTGACACCCAGTTGAACCCAGTGAAAGTACACAATCCCATGGATATAAAAAAAAGACAATCATCATTACTTTAAATTTTGCCTTGCTCATTCGAGCTTTTTTGGCTCTCGGTGAAGTTCGGCCCTTCCAGTGCATGGATTGGCGCTTCGTTTCCGAATCATAAGTAAAAAACCACGTTTCATCACATGTTACTATGTTCTACCTGTTCCCTAAGGTGAAATCTGGATTAAAAGGGACAAGATTTGAGTCTGTGGAAGCTAAAAAAGAGAAAGCGGTACGTGTTCTGAAGGAGCTGACAGAAGATGACTTCCAGCACTGTTTCCAACAATAGAAAATTCGCATGGAGCGTTGTAGGGATAGAGAAGGAGTGTATATTGAAGATGACAATAAATGATTATGTATGAAATAAAAATAATTTTTTTTACGTCAGTCTGGTTATGTAATATCCACACCTCGTAAGTTACTAGGGTTCATTATGTAGGCCAAAAATTCATAAACCGTGTTTTCAAAATTCTCTAACATAGGCCCTTCTTCCGGTCACCTATTCAATTATTTCTTTTATGTACAGTTGTCTTATATCCATAAAATTGAAATCTGTAAATATCTGTTCCGTTGAATATCTACGCTATTTATTAGATATCACCTTCAAAATACTTCTTTGTTTTCTTATCAGTGGTTCCATATAGCAATAAACAGCTCTACCCCAACCTATGATACCATAAGTTGAAACCGACTGCACGGTGACAAAGTATAAAACTTTTATTGTTTCAATCATTAATAATAATGCTGACTATAAAGGTAGGAAGATAGCAATGAATGATTAAAGAATATCAGACCTGACAGGGCTCAAAATCGGTACACCAACAGACTGTCCGTAGCAAGAAGATAACTGTTCAAAGAACGGGTATTTTAGCTGGTAATGCCTATAAATTTAGAACTACGAGATGAAGATGGGTGAATCCAGTAATATATTGAACACCTATAAAAAATGTATATTATAAGATTGTAAAAGAGCATACACATTTTTATAACCCAGATGTTAATACGATACGACACAACCTTACCTGTCAAGAAATGGATATCTGTCATTCCTACTTAATACATAGTACAATATAAATTTACATGTGTGTGTGTTTGTGGAGGCGGAGGACGAATACATGGTTACGAGCACATGTGTGTGAAATTATTTGAATATCGTGTGAAATGTACAGGTGACGCTGTCGTATATATTATTTATAACATAGACAGATACATTTTCAGTAACCCACTCGATATTTTCTTTTTTAGCACTTTTTTTAACCGTGTGTGTACTGAGGTAGTGGTTTATGTTATAAATAAACAATACACATGTATACCGTAAAATCGTGTACAACATTTTTTTGCAATGGAATGAAAAGTTGGAAAAGTATTAAGAGTAAAACTTCCTAAAAGTTTAAAAGTTCAGGATATGTATCGTAAATTTTTTTATCGGTTTCCCTTTCTGTAAATTATACCACGTGTAAATTTTTATGGAATTTATCTTATAATCTATAAACTCACAAGAATTTATTATACATATATACTTTTATGCTCTTTTAATAAATTTCCAAATTGCTTATTAGAAAATTTTGTAAACATAAATATCTATTGGTCTTTCCCGAGAATATCTTGTAAGATGTAGCTTACATAGAGTATAAATAACGGATGTTTAAAAAAGGACGTAACTATAACATTTATATATATGGGAGCTCACTTGATAGGTAGCGTAAAGAATTCAGTTCGAGAGGATTGTTTGTACGATTCCCCTCCTCCTATAACCTAGTAGTAGTAACAATACCACTAGTACGCTCCTTTCTAAAAATATAAGTTACAAACCATTTCGAATAACTACTGTAGTACCAAAATATTTTATTATATTTTAAACTAATAATATTCTAATATATTTTATTAACATACTAAAAGTTTCTGCTCATAACAGACAGGTGGAGTGTCAAATTATTTACACTCAATCTGTTTGTTGCAGGGCTAAAATAAATAGTTCTGTTTCTTATCACATGGTCAGCCAATCAAATGACTAAATCATTTAAGAACAGAAGAGGTAGAGGTGTAAAAGACACTAGTCAGAGTTATCTTCTCTGAAAGTAATGAATTTCACTATACAGCCAGACCCTGTGGTGAATGAAGTGAAGGTGTCATTTGCAGAGTGGAAAATATGTGATTTTCAGAGGGCCCGGCATGCTGTTAAGCGTACTTTTCCACTCAGTGAGGAAGGCAATGGTAAACCACCTCACTCCTCGTTTTACTTAGTAAAACCTCTACAGGTTCAAACCAGCCTTTCGGCTGTTGACCTAAACAACAACAACAACAACTAAAAGTTTATTACATTAGCCTAATAAAGTAAAAATATGTATTAGTTTTTAATATTTTACTACCGAGTGTTATATTTTATATCAGTTTGTTTATAAACAGGCAGCATATAACAATATTCGATTAAATACAATAACTAGATTAATAACTTGACGAGCCTCGAGCGTAATTAACACCACTACAGTGAACGATCTCACAGTAACAACAACTGACACATATGAAGAGTAAATATTTTCAGAATGGACAGTACACACGTCGCCATGTGGATTTAAAGCAACCGTTAAACATTTTTAAAAAAAAAAAAGATAAGCTAAATATAAGCTAGTGGGTTCATACCTCATTAATGAAAAAAAAATTCTCTTTTTAATTAAAATAAATTTAACAAAAATCATAATGATCCTAATAACAATTTCATCCCACACTAGCAAACAAGTCAGCTCCCTACTTTACTTTCTCTTGCCCCATATAAATATAAATAGGGAAAGAAAGTTTTGTTTTCATGTCGATTTTTCGAAATCGAGTTTTCACCGGCTACACACGTTTTCAGAAGCCCTGAACCCAAAAATCATGTTTTAAGCTATTATTCTGTACACGTGTGAACTAAAAATCTCAAGAACGGAATGTATTACGAAGTCAAAACTTGGAACTTAAGTTAACTACTACTCTGAGACCCGACACGCATATTTTCATCAAAATCGGTCAACTGGAATTAGCAGTTTATTCGTGTCATTTTATCAAAAATGGCTACTACAACTTTTTTCAAAAATCGCTTCATTAGCTACATTTTTTATTCAATACAAGGTATGTTAAGCGCCATTTCTAATGAAATTCTTGGGGAGGCTGTGCTCTCGTATTAATTTTTTTTAAGATTGTGGCCTTAATATTTATTTTAGAGAAAAAGTGTATATAATTAAAAATGTAGAACTTTTAAAATCTAGAACTTATATTTCAAACATTTTTTTCTACAACACTTATTTTGCCTTAATTAGTTCTCTCTATTTTGCTCATCAAAATCGGTAAAAATTGGGGTTTTTAAGATTGCAGATTTAGTATGCATTCTCTAACGACAAATGTATCAAACAGAGGTTGATTTTTATTCAGAAAATATAAAATGCAGTAAATGAGAGGATTTTTTTAAAAAATCGTAGAAGCCTTTTTTTGAGAAAATCGTCAAAAAGAGAATAAACTACTACTTCCGGTTGGCTGATTTTGATGGAAATATTTTTGTTGGGTCCCGTAATGGTACTTTACTTAAGTTTCAAGTTTCAACTTCATATGCTATTCCGTTCTTGAGGTATTTTGTTTATACACAGACAGACCAATCGCTAAAAACATGTTTTTTGGGTTCAGGAGGTCTAAAACCCGTGTATCTGTGTAAAATGATCTGTATAATATGTCAATCTGGTAGATACTTGATTTAGAAAAGTTGACATGAAAATAATACTTTCCTTTCCAATATATTTATATAGAGCAAAATAAAGTAGAAAATAATGAAATTAAAATAAATAAAACTTTTAAATCCATAATATATTCAAAGAGTAAACTCGGATTTATTAAAATGGAAGTTTCAACGACTCAGAAGATGATTTACAAAGGCAGATAACGTAACGTGAAATTTTTAGTGAGTTCGTTAGTTAAAGAAGGCATTTGCAAAGCAACTTCAAGCTTCGTTAGCTGTGAGAGTCGTGATTTGGTTAAGATAAAAGAAGTTCTTTCGTAAAATTTGCTCAATAAATAAACAAAACACAGTTTCCATTGGAAAACTAAATTGGCATCATGAAAATATACAACTAGAATGTTTCTTCCGAAAGGATTTTACTTTCTTGCGATCTTATTGGGATGCTAATAGCAGCTTACTATGGTTTAATTTTATCTCATATCCAGTATGACATATTAGTTTGGGGTAATTCGTCAAAGAGTAACATGGAAATAGTTTTTAAAATTCAGAAAAAGCTATTAGGGTATGGTTGGAGTCAACCACTCAACTTCATGGAAATTATTATTTAAGGAGCTTCAATTGCTTACAATTCCTTCCTTGCACATCTTTCAATTAATATGTACGTAAAACAAAATACATTTTCACAGAATTTAAATGTCCGCAACCACTAGACAAGAAACAGAATTGATTAATGGATTGCTAATCGCAGCACTAAATTGTTTGAACAAAAACTTACCTAGACAGGTAGAAAATACATCAATAAATTGCCACAAGTTTAAAAAGTTGTAGCAATTTAAGTTTGTTTAAAAAATCTATATACTGTACTTGATTGATGAAACATTTTACAGAGTACACGGATTCCTTTCTAAATAGTTTTTAATTGAGAAATATATATACTTTTAATTAAAAGATTAGGCAAATTGTGTATTATTTCGTTCGAATGGTTGGATGACACGCTTATTTAAGTAAGCACGTTAGTAGTGATAATTATTATTAATTGGTAGGGCCTATAAATAATGAATTTAATATATTTTAAAAATTTAGATTTATCAGTTTTATCATGACATGCCCCCTTGCTATAATCTCCTGGATGCAGTTATTAAAATACATCTGGTTTGAAACACTCACACGACTTTCTCTTGCCAATTAAAATAATGAACATTATAACATTAGTAATAAAACATTAAAAATAAACAAAAACAACTAACCTTAAAAAACATAACCTAATTTTAATCATGAGTTGATGCAAAAATGAAAGCCAACCTTAGTTCGGCTCATAATACGGAATATCACTCTTTGACGCATTGACGCTAAACTTATGCTTCGTAGAGAAAAATTCTTCAATTAAACGTTGTAGATCTTTTGATTTCCGATTAATTTGATTATATGCATTTTTGTCGTAAAATAGATACTACGGCCGAAATCTTAAAAACTTTATTTTTTACAGATTTTCATTAAAAGAAAAACAGAAAATCACCAATTGCCGCTAAACTAAGCATTATACAAATAAATATTTGATATAAAAGTTGTACATTTTTAAATTGACTACATCTTTAATTCATAATACACTTTTGAGGTAAAATGCATTTTAAGGCCGAAATCTTAAAAAAAATATTTTTTTCTACGAGAGCAAAGCCTTCCCAAGAATTTCAGCAGACACAGCGCCACCTTATTATGTAGAGCATAAAAAATGTAGTAAATGAGGTAATTTTGAAAAATATTATAGAAGCCGTTTTTGAGAAAATCGCAAAAAAGTGAAAAATGACACGAATAAACTACTAATTTCGGTGAACCGATTTTGATGAAAATGTTCGTGTCGGGTCCTCTGGTGGTAACTAAGTGAAGTTTTAAGTTTCAACTTTGAATGTTCTTCACACACACACACTCACACACCTACACACAGACCAATTGCTAAAAACATGTTTTTGGGTTCCGGGGATCTGAAAACGTGTATATCCGGTGAAAACTCGATTTCAAAAAATCGGTATGAACAGTACTTTCTTTCTATATATTCATATAGGCAAGAGGAAGTAAAAATACATAATATAATTATGTTGAAATGACATTCCGATCATACAATTAACTTTGTACCCTCATTTAACAAAACTTCATGTTTTGTAAACCCTACAATTATTTTATTGTACTTTTTTTACTCTCTCTTGCCCGGTATGAATATAAAAGGTAGGAAAGAACTGTTTTCATGTTGATGTTTCGAAGCTGAGCGTTTACCGATTGTACATGTTTTCAAGCCCCCTGAACCCAAAAAATATGTTTTTAACGTTTGGTCTGTGTGTGTGAACAAAATACCTCAAGAACGGATAGCATGAAAAGTTGAAATTTAGAGTTTAATTAGATACTAATACGGGACCCTCCACTAACATATTTTTTTAATCGGTCAACCGGAAGTAGTAGTGTATTTCTTGCAATTTTTCACTTATTAGTGGTTTTCTCAAAAACGGCTCGTACGTTTTTTTTAAACCGCCTCATTTTCTACAAAATATTTATACGAGGTGTGGCTATTAAACAACGAGACTGACGCTGTAAAAAATTTATTTTTATTTTATACATAATCACTTATTGTCACCTTCAATATACACTCCTCCTCTATCCCTACAATGCTCCATGCGAATTTTCCGTTGTTGGAAACAATGCTGGAAGTCATCTGCTGTCAGCTCCTTCAGGACACGTGCCGCTTAAAAATTTTTGAAATGAAGCTCGCAAAAATGTTTGTACTGAAAATTTGTACGCGATTGAAAATGACCCAAATTTTTCGAAAACGATAATAACATGTGATGAAACGTGGTTTTTTACTAATGATCCGGAAACGAAGTGCCAATCCATGCACTGGAAGGGCCGAACTTCACCGAGAGCCAAAAAAGCTCAAATGAGCAAGTTACAATTTAAAGCAATGATGATTGTTCTTTTTTTATATCCATGGGATTGTGTACCTTCACTGGGTTCCTGAAGGTCAAACAATTAATCAATATTACTACCTTGAGGTACTTTCTAAACTAAGTCAAAGAGTAAGGAAAAAACGCCCCAATACGTGGAAGGACAAATCATGGGTTCTCCATCAAGACAATGCGCCAGCTCATTCCGCGTTATCCATCAAGAGGTTCCTAGCCAAGTTCAGCATCTCAGTGTCAGAACATCCACCTTATTCAGCAGATCTTGCACCATGTGACTTCTACCTGTTCCCTAAGGTGAAATCTGCATTAAAAAAGAGACAAAATTTGAGTCTGTGGAAGCTGTAAAAGAAAAAGCAGCACGTTTCCTGAAGGAGCTGACAGAAGGTGACCTCCAGCACTGTTTTCAACAATGGAAAATTTGCATGGAGCGTTGTAGGGATAGAGAAGGAGTGTATATTGAAGGTGACACTAAGTGATTATGTATAAAATTAAAATTAAAATTTTTACAACGTCAGTCTCGTTATGTAATACTCTTTCAACTCGGTGAGGAAGGCAATAGTAAACCACCTCACTTCTCGTTTTTACTAAGTAAACCTCTAGAGGTTCAAACCACCTTGTCGGCTGTTGACCTAAACAACAACATAATAGGGTAAGCGTGATGTCCACTGAATTTCTTGTGGCGGCTGTGCTCTCGTTGAAAAAAATATATTTCTTAAGATTGTGGCCTTCATAAGCATTATAGGGTAAAAGTGTACATAATCAAAGATGTAGAACAAATTTAAAAATCTACAACGTTCATTTCAAATAAGTGTCATTCACTAGGGTTAGGCGGCTCACTAAAATATTAGTCATATACTCGAAGTAATTATAGTTATATATATATATATATATATATATATATATATATATATGTGGGATTTGAATGGATGAAAATAAAACTCGTCATACGTCAATTTAACAAATTATTATTTAAACATGAAAATGAACATTATTACATCAGAATAAAAAGAATACAACATAAGAAAACAGTCTCTCGTCACTCGAAACTTTCTTTTTACACACACACTCGTTTCTTCTTCTGGCGTCGACCGTTATCCAGCTGTTGCGAGCTCACGTGCCATCTGAATCTCACCGGCGGGAAAACCAGCAAATTCGGTTTCCGATTCCTACACTCGGCCGTCCTGAAGTTCATCCGACTCGGATGAGGAATACCCGTCCAGCCAGGGCTTCATGTACTCAGCACAAGTACTTGTCAGCCGTGGTCCATCTTGGTCTTCGCCTTCCTTGTAGACATCGTAGGTGTTATTCAGCTTGGCCTTCATCACTCGGTATGGTCCTAAGTACTTTGTCTTCAACTTAAGGTTCGGTCCCAGCTGGGTGCGTTTGATGGCAACCAGATCACCGACCTTATACTTTGCAGCTTCCTTTCGTCGTCGATTGAAGTTGCTCCGATTTTCAGCTTGCACCTTCTGGATCTGCAACTTGGCATCTTCTCTCATCTGGTCACGTTTCTCGTCGAATGAGGTAACCAACTCTTCTTCGATGAGTTCGACGATGTGAAGATCGTCCTTGTTGCGCATCTTGGTTCCCATCAACAATTCAAACGGTGATCTTCCGATGCTCCTCTGGAACGCGGAGTTGATCGCTCGTTGCACGGCAGGTACCACCTTGTACCACTTCGTCGGGTCGTCGATGCTCAGCTTGGAGATGATCGTTCCAACAGTTGCGTTGACTCTTTCAACTTGACCATTTGCTCTGGGTAGTCCTGTCGTCACCGCGATGTGTTTGATGCCTTCTGCTTCACAGTAGTCCTCAAACTCTCGGGAAGTGAACGATGTCCCCTTGTCGGTGATCACTTGCACCGGGTTTCCAAAGTTCGTCTTTTGCAATTCCATCTTTCCAATCATCTCAGCCGTTTTCGTCGTTTTCACTGGATATAACCAGACAAACTTCGTGAAGGCGTCAACTACACAAAGGATGTGGTTATACCCCTTGTTGGTAGATGCGAGTGGTCCAATGTGATCCATGTGGTAGGTGTGCAACGGTTCACTCTCCTTGAACAGAGGGTGAAGAAGGCCTTCCTTCTTGCCCACCTTCCTGTTTACCACCAGACATTTCACACAGTTGGCGATCACTCGTTTCACCTTGTTGGCCAGGTCAGGAATGTAGTATTCCTGCTTCACGTCTTCTTCCGTCCTCTTGACAGCATAGTGTCCTCTCTCGTGTGCCGCTCGGATGATCTCCTGGTGCATCGCTCGTGGAACCACCAAGACCTCCTGACCGTCGACAAATTTGAACAGAAGTCCATCTCTCACTATGAAGTATGGTTTCTCTTCCAAGATCTTTTTAATCGCTACCAGTCCGTCATCTTTTTCCTGTGCGATCTTGATCCTCGATGTTAGACCATCAGGGAAGCCAAACATCACTGCTAAACATCTGCTTAGAGCGTCAACGTGTTTCATTCTGCTACCAGCTCGGTGTTGGATGGTATAGTCAAACTCTTCCAAGCTCATCGCCCATCTGGCCACACGCGCTGCTAGGTCTGTCTTCTGCATCGTCTTTTGGAACGCCTCACAGTCAGTTACGATCTTGAATGCCAGTCCAAGCAAGTACACTCTGTACTTCTTCAGTGCTTTTACTACAGCCAAGATCTCCAGCTCGTAACTGCTGTATTTTTCTTCCTGAACGGTCGTCTTTTTGCTCATATATGAGACCGGATGTAGCTTCTCGTCGTCTGGACACTTCTGCAACAACACTGCTCCATATCCATACTTGCTGGCGTCGGTGTGAAGCTCCGTCTCAAATTTCGGGTTGTAAATTCTCAAAACTGGTTCTGAAGAAAGGATATCCTTGAGCTCGTTAAATGCACGTCGCTGCTCATCGTCAAATTTGAATTCAGGTTTTCCTCTCAACAGGTCACTCAGCGGTTTAGCCACGACAGAGAAGTTTGGAATGAACTTCCTGAAGTAGCTTGCCAGTCCCAAAAAGCTCTGCACCGCTGCAATCGTCTTCGGCTCTGGAAAGTCACGAACGGCTAGAACCTTCTCTTCAGATGGTTGGATCTGTCCACCTTGGATAGTGTATCCCAGGAACTGTACCTTCGTCTTCAGGAATTGGCACTTCGCAAAGTTGATTTCTAACCCGTACTCTGCAGCTATCCCCAAGACACGTCCCAATCGTTGAATCGCTTCAACAAAGTTCTTCGCTGGGATGATTAGGTCGTCCATATAGATGAACACCAGGTTCTCCCTGATCAACACCCAGAACACGGCGTTGATATAACGTTGGAACACTGCAGGTGAATTGGTAAATCCGAAAGGTACTCGTTTGAACTGGTACTTTCCCGTGTGCGTCACAAAAGCCAGGTATCGCCGGCTGTCCTCTTCAACCTCTACGTGAAAGAATCCATCCTTGAGGTCCAATGTACAAAATACAGCTGCATCCTGTAGTTTGTCCAAGGCATCCTCGATCAGCGGCATGGGATAGCGATCCTTGACCACTATTCGATTTACTCTTCGATAGTCCACGCAAACTCGATGTGCACCGTTCTTCTTTTTGACCACTACCACCTGACTCGAATACTCCGACGAACTTGGTTCGATGACATCCTTCTCTAGCCACTCCTCGACTTGATCATCAACGACCTTCTTCTCCTTTGGTGATAGTCGTCTAGGTTTGCAAAACGTTGGTTGCTCTTCCTTCACTGCGATCCTCATCTTCACGTCAGTTGACTTCGTTTTTGCTGGAACATAACCTTCCACTAGGTCTTCTACCTGCTTCTTCGTCTCTTTGTCAACACAATTCTCGATGTCCAACTCTGGTTCATTGGTTACCTGGATGCACATGATCGATACTTCCTGTTTCCTGATGGTTACTCCCTTCTTGCTCAAGATGACCTCACCCTGGTCCAGAAGATCGTTACCTATCACCATGTCTATCTTCATAGCATCTCCAGACACTACATAGACGTTCGTTACAAACTCATCCTCATCGACCTCAATGACTGTTTGGAAATAACCTTGAGGAGACACCTTGCTTCCTCCGAACCCTGACAGAACAACACTCGTCTCTCGCAATCCTGGAGCTTCCATCGTCTCGTATATATTCTGTCTCAAAAGATTGTAGTGACTTCCACAGTCAATAAGGGCGTTGATTTCCTGATCGCACAGCTTGACTTCCTTGAATTTCAGGTTGCTATTCGAAGTCGCCAGGTTGTGCATGTTTGAACCATCCCTTGCAGTACCTCTTCTGTCTCGCTTCCTCTCTTTTGTGCACTCACTGGAGATGTGCCCAAAGTCGTTACAGTTGAAGCATCTTCTACCCTTGTCCTTGTGCATACAGTTCCTCGAATTATGTCCAGCATCACCACAATTATAGCACTTCTTTTCTCCTTCGCCGCTTCTGTCCTTCTTCCTTGCACCGTCGTTGCGTCTTCCATCCTTCTCGTTGTTGTGCTTGGAACCTCCTTGCGAATTGCCGTTGTTAGAGTTCTTGGAGCTCTTCTTTGGCATCGACTTCACTGCCAACTCGTAGCTCTTCATCTTGTCCTTGAACTCCCTAGAACTCGTCGCCCCGTACAAAAGAAGTTTTGCTCCTGTCTCGTCGTCGATACCGTCAATCACATATTGAAACACTGAAACTAATTCAATGTCACCACGGCTGGCTATCTCCTTCATCACTAGGAAATATTCCTGGAGGGATTCGTCCTGCTTCTTCCGTCGTTGAGTTAGCAGCTTATGAATTTCCACACTGCTCGTCGCTGTATCGAACTCGTCCCTCAGTGCTTTCTTCAAAGCTGTCCAAGACATCAATCCTCGCTCACCTTGAACAAAAAGCTTAGCCAAACCTTCAAGTGATTTTTTTGCAAACACAAACTTTTGCAGCTCACTCCATCCCATCAAGACGGCTGTTTCTTCGAAATCAGTGATCCACTTCTTCACCGGATATCCGTCCTTGCCATTGAATGTTTTCAAAGCGCCCTCTATGTCACGAAACGTCAACGAAAATTTATGCTGCTCTTCATACCTCCTATTTTGTAACTCCATCGCAGCCAAATTTCGCCTTATTTCCTCCGACACATCTTTGTCCTGCTCCTCATCAGAACTGTTGCCTTTCTTCTCGTCCTTTTTTATCTTCATTTTCTTTTTATCGTCCTCATCATCCTCCTCTTCTTCGTCGTCTTCTTCTTCCTGTTTGATATCGTCGTTTATTTTTGCTTGAAGTGCGTCCAAATTTGTCAGGTAATAACAAATGTCATCAATCATCTCCCCTTTAGTGCCAGCGTCAACACACAAAATTCCTATCACAACACACAACTCCGACACCGAAAACGTCTCCTCCATAAATTTCTTTTGCTGTTCTTCCTCAATCGAACCTGCTGTAAACTCGAATCCTGTAAACTCCCGCAGTCGTTTTCTATTTTTCCTGTCAGTTGGAATTGTCCCAAAAATAAGGTGATGTAAAACCTTGATTGCTTTCGTTGGTGAGTTGTTTATGTTGTTCAGAATTGAGGTTATGTCACCTAGTGTCGCCATCTCGTCGTTTTATTCAAAAGTCGGTAAAGTAGTTTCCAGTTTTATCGACCGTCGGTAACTGTGTAATCTTCTTTTCGTCGCACCGGTTTATAGGTTAGGTTGTCGATACCTTTTCGTCGTTTCCTTTATTTTTCTGATGAGCCTTCGTCCTTTTCTCACCACATCCAAAATCCCTCGTCGTCGTCACAATTTATACCTCTCGTCGTCACTTGTACCACCAAAAAATGCTGCAGCCAAAATGCCCAAAATCCAATAGGCACGTTTTGTTAATCAAATGAATCCTCGTCTTAGATTCAAACGTCGTCGATTCACAAAACTGCACGTCGTTTCGTCGTCAGCGTCGTAAGCAACAGCAAAGAAGAAGGTTCGTTGTAAGCGTCGTAAAAATGGCGTCCTAAATTGCGTCGTGTGTTTCGTGTCGAAACTCGTTACTCAGTTCATCCCGGACGGGCCCCCAATTTGTGGGATTTGAATGGATGAAAATAAAACTCGTCATACGTCAATTTAACAAATTATTATTTAAACATGAAAATGAACATTATTACATCAGAATAAAAAGAATACAACATAAGAAAACAGTCTCTCGTCACTCGAAACTTTCTTTTTACACACACACTCGTTTCTTCTTCTGGCGTCGACCGTTATCCAGCTGTTGCGAGCTCACGTGCCATCTGAATCTCACCGGCGGGAAAACCAGCAAATTCGGTTTCCGATTCCTACATATATATATAAATTATAGAGTTTTTTTGTTTCTTATATTGCGCTAATAAAATTATGTAGGCCTATTATGTGTTGCATTTGTGTATGAAGAAGTAGTTAAATTTAAGGGAGGTAGAAAAGATGTAACTTTGTTTTCTTTTTTTCTCTAAAATAATGTAAAGTAAATTTTTAGAGGTTTTTTGTCATACTTTGTTAATGCTATTTCATAACATTGCTGATGTTTGTGTTATCATTTACTAACATTTTAGTTTTGTTATCATAAGTTTTAATTTTTATTTGTATTCTGTCAGTTGTTTTTTATTTTTTTATTTTGTACTAACGAGATTTTTAGTGTTATTTGATCATTTTCTCTTTTGTTTGACTTATTTTTTTATGTAACAAGTGATGTATTGGTATTAACTGTTATTTCTTTTTGTTTTGTTATCAGTGCTATTATTGTTGGATTGTAGTTTTATTTTTGTCATATATTTTTTGTAATAAGAGTAACCTCTTCCAAGCACGGGCTTTGCTCTTTTGGAGGAGTAATAAAGGAAATAACTAAATAAATGCTTCGTTTAGTGGCAAGAAGTGATTTTCTGTTTCTTTTTTTCATGAAAATTTGAAAAAAATAGGATCTTTTAATATTGTGACTTTAGTAGGCCTATGCATTTTACGACAAATATGTATTGCCTATATTATTACAGTTAAATAGGAAATTTTAAAAAATTATTAAAAATGATAATTAATGATTTACTGTATTTTTTAACCAGACAGAGGTTGAAATTCATTTTGCGTCATTCACTCATGATAAAAATTAGGTTACGTTTGTCATTTTATAATTTTACTCATAATTACCGGTGGTCCCACGGAATTTGAACCATAGGGAAATAGCATTGATTTTCATTAATTTGTCAATTTTCTTCCCGCGAATAAATGGAGACTTGCTCCTAATCAGGAATTATTAGAAAATGTTTAAACCTAAAAAAAATATCAATTTTTATATATTTAAGCTGTATTTCAGCCTAAAATACTTAAATACATAGATGTGGCAACTGTTTTCTATTTAAGTATTATAAATTTTATGAAGAAGATGGTCTCCCTGTTCTGGTGTAGTTGTTAACGCCGTAGCGTGTAGAGAGAAAATCATTAAGTTTTATGATAATAATAATTTGTCTAATATTTTTTTAATAATAATTTGTTTTATCCCAGATGGATTCGAACCACCAATTACTAGATCCACACACTATGGGACCACTACTTCAGAACAGGCAAACCATCTTGTTCATAAAATTTATAATACTTAAATAGAAAACGGTTTAAAAACTTGCGTATTTTAAGCTAAATTACAGTTTAAAATGTATCAAAATTGATATTTTTTAGAAGTCTAAACATTTTATAATGATTCCTCATCATAACAAGTCTTCATTTATTCGTAGGTAGAAAACATTAACAAACTAATGAAAACTGCCTGGTATATTTCATATTATTTACATTGGTAAGAGAACGTCATGTGTGTGTTTCACAACAGATTTGTCAAGTAATACTTTATTTCTAATACTTTATTTCTGTTACTATTAAGAAGAGAGAAAAACCTGCGTAAGGTACTTTTAAGTTAAGTAGATGACTTTTACTAAACCGTTTCAAAATACTGTGTTCAAATTTACCTTACAGTATAGTCGTTGCACAATAAAATTTTATACAGGTACATGTTTGTCTTCCGTGGAAAATGGTTAAAGTACACTTTTAGAAACGTTCCCTAATGGAGAGATTTGTTTCCGATTGGACAATTTAAATGGAATCGGAAATAGAGAACTCGATTAAATGAACCTATATCAACCCGCCTTAATCCATACTAAGCCAGGTGTGCTCTGCTCTTTCTTCTATCACATGTGATTGGCTCGAAAGTATTTTGTACTAAATACTGTACTTTATTTTTCCCTTCCTCTATCTCCCAAAAATAGTAATGCCTTTTTACTTTCTCTTGTATATATGAATATATAGGAAGGAATGTATCGTTTTCACGTCGATTTTTAGAAATCGAGTTTTCACCGGATCTACTCGTTTTCAGACCCCCTGAACCCAAAAAACATGTTTTTAGCAATTGGTTTGTGTGTGTGTGCGTGTGTGTGCGTGCGTGCGTGCGTGCGTGCGTGCGTGCGTGCGTGTGTGTGTGTGTGTGTGTGTGTGTGTGTGTGTGTGTGTGTGTGTGTGTGTGTGTGTGTGTGTGTGAATATCTCAAGAACAGACCATCGTACGAACTTGAAACTTAAGTTAGACACAATTACCGGACCCGACAAGAACATTTTCATCAAAATCGGTCAACTGGAAGTAGTAGTTCATTTGTGTCATTTTTCACTTTTTTGGGATTTTCTCAAAAACGGCTCCTACGATTTTTTTTAAATCGCCTCATTACTAAATTTTTTATGTTTTACAAGATAGGGAAGGCCTCACGTCTGCTGAAATTCTTGGAGAGGCTTTTTTCACGTAGAAAAATTGTTTTTTTTTACGATTGCGGCTTTAATATGCATTTTAGCGCAAAAATGGATAATGAAAGTTGTAGAGAATTTGAAATCCTACAACTTTTATTTCCAACATTTTTTTGTATAACGCTTAGTTTAGTGGTAATTAGCGATTTTCCTTTTTCCTCCTGAAAACGTGTAAAAAAAATCGATTATTTTTTTTTAGTTTTCGGCCTTAGTATGCATTTTACGACATAAGTGTATAAATAAAATTATAGGAAATTAAAAGATCTACAACTTTTATTTAGAGCATTTTTCTCTACAGAGCCTAGTTTAGCGTGAAAGAGTGATTTTCCGTATTTTTAAGCCAAACTGATTGATTTTCATTTTGCGTCTTTCACTCATGATTAAAAATTAGGTTATGTTTATTGGGGTTAGTTTTTTTTATTTCTAATGTTATATTACTAATGTTAGGTTATATTGTTATTTATTTTCATTGGCAAGAGAAAGTTGTGTGAGTGTTTCACACCAAATGTTTACTTTCTTGTGATTGAAAAATATTTTATTTATATACCTGGTTTTCAATGTATCTTCACTACTCGTGTCACCACTTTAAATCAACATATCAGGTGTAAAACACTCACACGTCTTTCTCTTACCAATATAAATAACTTCAACATAACATTTTGTAATAAAGTTCGTGATTAGTTTAGAAATGGTTAATGTAGGTTTGTTTATTTAAGAATAGGTTCTTTACTTTTGTATAAGTCGCCTTTATTTATTGTAAGAATTGTGTATTTTATGGGGTGTGTTGTACAAAGATAGTGAGTTGCAATGAATTACATATTTTTCTGCATTAATGCAGCATTATACATGTTTAAAATCGTGAACATCAATTAGGTTAACGGTGTACGATTAGGTACATTCCATAGGACAAGAGAAAGTAAAAAATAGAATATTATTATTAATCCGAAATTCTAATTAATATGTAAAAATCAATACTTGTAAATTGACAAATTAACAGAACCGTACATAATCTGTAAACAAGGCTTATTGCTCAACAATAACAATTATTATTATTATTATTATTATTATTATTATTATTATTATTATTATTATTATTATTACTATTATTTAGTGTGACGTAATCAAAAATATTGTTTGGCTTCTTTTGTATAGATGGTGGCGTTATTATAAATTTTACGTTATTCATATAGATATTATAAACGATAACATTACAATGTTGTTACTGATAAAATATTTCTAACAATATTATCTTCATCATCGCCATTTCATATGTAAATTTATTGTGTTAAAATTTAAATTTCACTGAGTTGAAAATTTAAATTTATTGATTAAATAAACAGCACGAAAACCCAACTAACTAACTTTTTGGGGGGTTTTAAACAGGTGATTCATAAATTGTACACTGAACATACTTTTTATGGATTCTACTCGTATAACTAAACAAAACGTCTGGAAACACTCACATGATTTTCTTTTGCCAATGTAAATAATAAAAAACACAACCTCATTTTAATCATGAGTGAATAAAAATCGTCATCTGTAAAACTTAAAAATGCGGACAATCATTAATTAAGACTAAACTCTAAACTAAGAACTTAGAACTTGCAACTTGAACTTAGAACTTGTTAGTTTAGCTCTAGAGCTAAACTAAGTTTTGTAGAAAAGAATTATTGAATTAAAAGATTTTTTATTTCCTATAACTTTAATTATACGTATATACACTTTTGTTGTTAAACGCATACTAAGGCCGGAATCTCACAAAAATTACGTACCTTTTTTACTGATTTTGTTAAGCAAAATACAAAAAAATCACAAATTGACGCTAAGTGTTAATGTTCTAGTTCTAGCGTCCTGGCGTTAGTAAAACTAAGTGTTCTAGAAAAAAACGTTAAAAATAAAAGTTGTAGATATTAATCATATTAAGGCCGCAATTTAAAAAAATCTGGTGTAAAACACTCACAAGACATTCTTTTGGCAATGCAAATAACGAACAATGTAACCTAACATTAGAAATAAACAAAAAATTAACCTTAATAAACATAACCTAATTTTAATCATGAGTGAAAGACGCAAAATGAAAATCAACTTGTTTGGCTTAAAAATACGGAAAATAACTCTTTCACGCTAAACTAGGCTCTGTAGAGAAAAATGCTCTAAATAAAAGTTGTAGATTTTTTAATTTTCTATAAATTTGATTACATACAGTTTTATCTTAAACTGCATACTAAGGCTAAAATTTAAAAAATAAACGATTTTTTACATGTTTTCGTTAGAAAAATACAGAAAATTGCTAATTACCGCTAACCTAAGCGTTATACAAAAAACTGTTGCCAATAAAAGTTGTAAGATTTTAAATTTTCTACAACTTATATTATATGCTTTTTTGCGCTAAAATGCATATTTAAACTGCAATCTTAAAAAAACTATTTTTTTACGTGAAAACGCCCTCTCCAAGAATTTCAGCAGACATGACGCCTACCTTATCTTGTAAAGCATAAAGAATTTAGTAAATGAGGCGGTTTTACAAAAATCGTAGGAGCCGTTTTTGAAAAATTCGCAAAAAAGTGAAAAATGACACGAATAAACTCCTACTTCCGGTTGACCGATTTTGATGAAAATGTTCGTGTCGGGTCCGGTAGTGGTATGCAACTTAAGTTTCAAGTTTCAAGTTTGTACGATGTTCCGTTCGTGAGACATTCTGTTCACGCACGCACACGCACACACACACACACACACACACACACACACACACACCAATCGCTAAAAACAAGGTTTTTGGATTCAGGGGGTCTGAAAACGTGTAGATCCCGTGAAAACTCGATTTCGAAAAATTGACATGAAAACAATACTTTCTTCCTATATATTCTCATATAGGCAAGAGAAAGTAGAAAAGAAGTTTTTACGAAAGAAGCAAAGCCCGCTAATAGTTTCCGCAGACATGGAGCTTATCATATCTTGTAGAGCATAAAAATTTAGTAAGACAATTTTTAAAACAATCGTATGAGCTTTTTATGAGATCATAAAAAAGTTTAAAATCGCACGAATAAACTACTACTTTCGGTCGACCGATTTTGATGAAAATGTTAGTGGTGGGTCCCCCGTGGTACAATTTTTAAATTTTAAGTTTCAACTTTGTACTCTACTTCGTTTTTTAAATTTTTTTCACACACACACACCCACAGATCAATCGCTGAAAACATGTTTTTTTGGGTTCAGGGGCATGAACATGAAACCGTAAATTTTCAGAGAAAACTCAATTTTGAAAAATTAACATGATACACTCCTACTCTCTTTTCCTATAAATAAACATTATAGGGAAAAAGAAAGTAGAAATGTATAATGCATTTTCCTCTTTGTTTTTTCGCTTCCCACCATTTTTTTGTTTTTTGTATTAATTTATACTTTATGATCGAATTAAGAAATCGCATTAATATTTGCGTAACGTCTTTAGAATAATGTAGTATAATAAATAAATTATTACGATTGATATTCCTTCACAAATTACAAAAACGTGGCCGAATTCATTTTTCAAATTTTCAATCTGTTGTATCATAGTAACCATTAATTTTATCAAAATATATGTGGTAACAATGCAAAAGTATAAAAACTTTTGTTTGAAACAAAATCATATTTTTAATTTTTTTAGTTGGTAACTGAATAGCCGAGTTAAAGCAGAAAATTGATGTTTAATATTTTTTCCTGGTTTCATTCTTTACGTTCAACTAGAGGGCGATTTAGAACTATACAGCAGTCTCTCGGTAGCTCTTTCTATAGCTGAAAATAAGAAAAGAGGTTGTATAAACATAGGGTCGAAAACGCTTTGTTAGCGAGTTATACAGGGTCAAAGACTGCAGAGAACTCAGTACCCTCGTTGAAATGAGCCCATATAGACATTTTGAAGGTCGCAATAAGACAAATCTGATGGTTTCTTATGTATTTTTACCTGATAAATTGAATAAAATTGGTTCCAGAAATTTATCTTTATCAGTTTTAAAGATATCTTACGTAAAACACTAGAATTAGAGCTAAAAAATAACACATTTTTGTCTTTAACGTGAAATTACTTTGGTAAATGGTATATTAAGGTGTATTTTATATTAATTTTGTTTGTACAAAATTTAATTTTTAAAAGATTCAAGCAAATTACTTACGAAAAAATGAGTACTGGGTATTGAAATTTAACTTTATTTAAAAACAAAACGGACGTAGGGGAGACCGCGGATGGTTGTAACACAAGCGAGGTTTTTAAATTTTTACAGTTTTTTAATTCACTATGACAAATCCTTTAATGCGTATTGCTTTGTTTTATCATCCTTCTCGAGAGTAGCATTACTATCAATTAAAAATAATGCGTAGATTTTTTATAGGAAAGGAATAACTTGTTCCGCGTACTGTGTTACGTCCAACTCCGCACCAGGGGAAGGTTGTAACACATATGAGGGTTGATTGTAACAATAAACTTACTACACCAAACTTATATAGATATATTTTTGTTTTAATGATTTTTTTTAAACATGTCAAATAGTATTTCATTTGACAGTACTTAATTTTATGATTAAATGTAAAATTATTTATATAAAATAACGAAAAATTATTCTTTCTTAAAATTTGTAAAACTAAACAGATGAAAGTAAATTAATGTAGTAATCAAATTCTTATTTACGCAATTTTTAATTTAATTTTCATCCCAAAAAAGAAATATGATGAATTAAATAATAGTAAATAAATAATAATAATAATAATAATAATAGTAGTAAATAATAGTAATAGTGAATTAAATAATAGTATTAGTAAGAAGGCTTCGTGTTACGACCAACCCCGTACGACGTCATTACATAATATGTCTAAATAACGCCAACAAAACTTGACTGAATAATCAGACATATATAGCTAGAAAGGTGATATCTTGTTGGGTATTTTAAATTATCATTGCATTTCATAATTTATAATGAACATTTAAAAATAATGAGGAACCAAAATTCTCATCATTGTAAAAAGTAGATATTTCCTTCTTAAACTTTTTCCACCAAAAATTGGTCAAAAACACTAAACTCACAATGCCAAATAGTACCAGGCTTCTTCTTCTCTGGAATCACTATTAATTCTACCGACAGGTACCCGATTTATGAATGGTGTTACAACCAACCCCTTGTTACAACCTTGCCCGGTCTCCCCTAATTGTGAAAAAAAAATTTAACTGCATGAAATACGAATTTTATCCATAGGTTAGAAATAACAGCTAATTCTTCATTCAATACTGCAGGTATACTTAAAATTAATGAATTTCAGTTTAAAAGCAACGTAAAAATTAGTTACCTACAAAAGTGCTCAGAGTGCCCCCCGTTTTGTTCAATACACAATTTCGCTCGACGAGTCCATTCTTTTCTAGCGCGTCTCATAACGTTAATAGTATTCTTAATAGTTCCTGCCGCTTCTATTATGCGATTCCTCAACTCTTCTTGTGTGTTAATTAGTTTTGAAGAACTAACTTCATCAAACTCCATAGAAAAAAGTCTGATGGCGTGAGGGCGGGAGAACGTGATGGCCATTTTATGCCGAAAATAAATATAGGAATAAAAGTACCATAGGTATCAAGGGATTTAAATTGAGATACTAAGATATGGAGGGAAATATTCAAAAGAAAAGGGATTTTTTTCTTTGTTCTACCTGAGTCACCTTGTCATTCCATTTCAATATAATACACACCTCTAAAAACGTTAAGCACTTAACGTCGTCAGCTTTTATTAACAGATGAAACCCAACGTAAAGAAATAAGGTTTCATTTTATTACAAAAGGAAAATGGAAAATACGAGAAAACTCTAAACTGATTAAAGTAAATAAATGTGTTTTCCAAGAGAATGGAAAATTGTATTGTTTCTTACAAACATTATTTCTTTGTACTTCATCTTCTTCGTTGTTTTAACTCCTTACTGAGTATGTGACCGAGTACACAGCAAAGTGCCAAACTCGCTCCTGTACAAAGCCATTCCCTTCATTTCTCTTTATATTTATTTACATTAGATATTGTGATCTTAGGGAGGTATTTTCAGTCATATTTTCACTCAGTTAAATAATTAGATTGAATCTGGTGTGAACCCTCACACGACTTTCTCTTACCAATGTAGATAATGAACAAATAATCTAGTGAGTGATGCAAAGTGAAAATTAACCTTAGTTTTGCTTAAAGATACGGAAACAGTCCTTCACGCTAACTTAGGCTCCTTAGAGAAAAATGCTTTAAATAAAAGTTGTAGATCGTTTACTTTTCTATAAATTTGATTATATACACTTTTGTCGTAAAATGCATACTACGGCAGATATCTTAAAAATTCTTTTTTACTGATTTTTCATGAAAAACCAGTTAATCACTAATTACCGCTAAACTAAGCGTTGTACAAAGAAATATTTGCAATAAAAAGTTGTACACCGGCCGCATTGGCGTAGTTGGTAATGTCCTCGCCTCTCATGATACGGTCATGGGTTCGAATCCCACTCAGGCACGGCATTTTTCATACGTTACAAAAAACCATTTCATCCTCCATTGTAAACAGTTACACACCAACGTCGTCGCTAATGACCGTTGCAGTTGATGCGATGTTAAATAAATTAATTTAAAAAAAAAAGTTGTAGGTTTTTAAATTTTCTAAAACTTTATGTATACTTATGGGCTAAAATGCATATTAAGGCCGTAATCTTAAAAACAATTTTTTCTACGAGAGAACAGCCTTCCCAAGAATTTCAGCAGACATGGCGCCTACCCTATCATGTAGAGCATAAAAAATGTAGTTAATGAGGCGATTTAAAAAAAAATCGTAGGAGTCATTTTTGAGAAAATCGCAAAAGTTAAAAATTACACGAATAAAATACTACTTCCGGTTGACCGATTTTGATTTAAATGTTTGTGTCGGGTTCTCTAGTAGTACTTTACTTAAGTTTCAAGTTTCAACTTTGTACGATGTTCCTTTCTTCAGATATTTTGTTCGCGCGCACACACACAGACCAGTAATTAACACTAAAAACAGAGGTCTACTGAACGGATTTTTATAATTTTTACATGGTTTTAAAGAGTATTCTTTCCTGACTTGAACAAAAGTTCTAAACTGAAATTTATGCTGATATGAGCTGCATTTTATGAAATAAAAAGATTAAATATCGTTCAAAACGTACTGTGTGGCAAAGATTTGATTACCCTTTGCGGACAGGAGCAGAATCGGCCCGCTACTAGCCTTTTCAATAACACTTCATTATGTACCAATTCCAGTGTTTTTTTAGTTAGTACTAGTACATAATGGAATGTTATTGAGAAGGCTAGTAGCGGGCCGATTCTGTTCCTCTCCGCAAAGGGCAACCAAATTTTTGCCACAGTAATATAATGCTGTTTTTCAATATTTACCCCCTCAATAGCCATATTCTAGGATATGTGCCCTCTGTTCTCATCGCACATACAGTTAGTTTGTTGGTAGACATTGTGTTAACGTTTTTTTATTTAAAGTTTTAGTTTAAAAACCGTTCTTTTCAGGACGAAACTATCGTACAACTGTGCTTAAGTCGTTACTCACCGTTCTTCTAAGAACGATTAAGTTTGTTGTTAACTTAAATCATTTATTTAATAATACGGGTTTGAAACCCAAGAACATTGTACGAATTTATTCTCACGGGTCCACAATGTTAGTCACATTAAAACTCTTATGACGATTTAACGAAAACATTTTAACATTCTTTGACGCAATAATTCCATGATTAACTTTTTTAAATTTTATCATGATGATATATAAATTTTATTTGTGACTCTCTGATGTGCACGAAGAGGATTTCTTCCATAATTTAATTTTTAGACAGCCTCTCAGAAAACCTCCAACACGTTTAAACTTTTTTTGCTTTGATCCCTCTATCCAAATTTTTGTGCGTCATAAATCGAAATTAAAATTTATACACACTTTTATTTAATCATATATTAAAGAATGGAATCACCTCTCCTCTAATTTACTATGTTTAGGTCATCAGCCGAAAGGCTGGTTTGAACCTGTGGAGGTTTTACTTAGTAAAACGAGAAGTGAGGTGGTTTACTATTGCCTTTCTCACTGAATGGAAAAGTACGCTTATCAACATGGCGGGCCCTCTGAAAAGCACATATTTTTCACTCTGCAAATGACACCTTCACTTCATTCACCACAGGGTCTGGCTGTATAATGAAATTCATTACTTTCAGAGGAGATAACTCTGATTACTGTCTTTTACACCTCTACCTCTTCTGTTCTTAAATGATTCAGTCATTTAATTGGCTGACCATGTGATAAGAAGCAGACCTATTCATTTTAGCCCTGCAACGAACAGACTGAGTGTAAATAATTTGACACTCCACCTGTCTGTTATAGACTTATAAATTAAATAAAAACCAAAATTAAGTATTCATGAGCTAAAAAGTAGTAAATTGGTATAGTAAAACAATAGGTTTTTGTAATTTCGTTGAAAGGTAAACACGTAAACTACCATGAACATAGAAACGGTGAACAAATCCAGCACGCATCTACCTGGCGTCATTCATGCACGCATTGATGGACATGATACACACTCACGGCTGTCATGTGTTCATACTGGCTGGAAAAGTAGGAGTGGGGATGATGGAGAGTAACAAACCTACATACGCTAAAATAGATCTGTTCCAAATTTTAACATCAATGCATTACTTCAGTGGTTGTCAACTTTTCAGACACCGCGACCCCTTCTGGTTAAGTATTTTGCCGACCCCCTCTCAATTTATAATGTCAAAAAAATAAAAAATTATACAATAGCTGTAATTTTCCCTTAAGGATATGAAGTAACTTTGAATTTTAGTCAAAGATAGGAGTGCATATGTGGGAGTTAATCCGTTTAATGAGCAAGCTGTACAAAACGCTGAACTCGGTGTTCATCTTCATAATGAACTATCATGATAGAGCTACTAAGTGATCAGGCAATAAAATTAACTTTGAACAATACTTGTGCCGACAAATTAAGGATTAAGTATTAAAAAGAAATATTCAGAACTGTCCAGAGTAGCAATGGAAGTTTTGAAACCATTTGGGACATCCTACGACTGTGAACAATGACTTTTCATAATGGCGAATTTGAAACCAAAATCAAGAAATCCTTTGGCACTGCAAAATGACATCGTTTTGTGAGTAACAAAATACAAATCCAAACATTAAAAATTTGGTTAATTCCAAATAAGCCCGTGTTTCAAATGAATTAAATTGTAAAAGTAATGTACAATTTTGTGTCTCTTTTTTAAATAAATGACTATAACAATAACGATATTTCATTTTTTCCCCGTATTTCGCGAACTCCCCTCAGGGAATCGTGATCCATAGGTTGAAAAACACTGCATTACATTATAGTTGCAGTAGTAGCAAATTAGGACAGAAACACTAAATAGAACTACCATCGATCGTGGAAAACCATAATTGGGTAGATTTATTTTCCCACCACGAGTTAAAAGAAATAGTAAGATTTTTAAGTAATAATTAAGGAAACATTGTATTGTAATAATTTTGTAACGTAATGGAAAATGAATAAATAAATATAGCGTGTTTTTACCTTCTTTTGGCCTATGTGAATAAATAGGAGAAAACGTACCTATTGTTTTCATGTCGTTTTTTCGAAATCGAGTTTTTACCGTGTATATACATGTTTTAAGGCCCTCTGAACCCAAAAAACATGTTTTTAGCGATTCGTCTGTGTGTGAACATAATATCTCAATAACGGAATGGAATGTAGTGCAAAGCTGAAATTTGGAACATCAGTTAAATACATCCTGTCGGGTCATGTAGGGGTGCATGACCCGACAGGGAACATTTTCATCAAAACCGGTTTAATCGTGCGATTTTTAAAAACGGCTCGTACGATCTACTTTTTTTTAAATAGCCTCATTTACTACATTTTTAATGTTTTGCAAGATAGAGTAAGCGAATGTTTACTGAAATTCTAGGGACGGCTGTATTCTCGTAGGAAAAAATTGTTTTTTTTTTAAGGTTGTGGCCTATATATGCATTTTAGAGCAAAAATATAGTAGACTAAGTGTACGATTAAAGTTTTAGAACAATTAAGAACAATTTTTTTTACTTTTATTAAAAAATTTTACAACGCTTAGTTTAGCGATTTTCTTTATTTTGTTCAACAATATCGGTAAAAAAATTGAATATTTTAGCATTGAGGCCTTTTCTTTTTTATTTTACAATGAAATGTTTAATTGAATCGTCTAGTTAGAAAAGCAGATACATCCAAAAATATAAATTTTTCAGGAGACCTGAAAAAACGTTTCTCTCAAAAACATGAAATGACACAACATTGTAACTTACTTGAGAAAGAGCATTAGGGGTAGAGGATTTCACATACTGATTTTTAATTTTCTAATGACCATAGCTTAAGAGAAATTTCACATAATATATGTGCATGTAACTGGTTTTGAAATGAATTCGGATCGATCTGGTTTTGAAATAAACTTAACAGCCAAAATATATAAAACGCATGATTATTTTAATTGTTAACATATTTAATCACAAATTTTGGTGTTTTAAGAATAAAATTTAAAAAAATTAGGTAAGATAATATTAAAAAATTATGAATAAAAATATTTCATAATGCTTTTTCCTTCATTTATTATTACTAAATTCTTCAGGATAACACGTCATTTATTAATATTATTAAAACAAATCACTAACTTTAATATTTGTCAAAGAAAAACGACAACACTAATAAAATTATACAAATAAAAAAAACGTCCACTAAAATACAGCTAGTAACAACCTGTTCGTGTTATAACATAACCTCAAACTAATGTTTGAGCCGTGTGACACAAACATAGCCTGTGTTTTTATAGCCTGTGTATTTATTTTACCTTGACATGTCCTATACTCCCTTTAGAGTATCCAGGATGCAAGTAGAAAAAAAAAAACAAAAAAAAAAAAAATAGGTCAATACTAGAGAATGGATGTATCAGGTTTTGAAACTAACCAGCAACTTTATGCACGTTTTTATTGAGGATGTAGATGGTTTTGAATCATAAGCATGTAAAGAATATACAGTGCATAAGCATACACAGTGCATGTAAAAGGTTATAAGCTGTTAGAAAATGCAAAATATTAAATTTGAAAGTTTTTGATTTATCTGGTTTTGTAAACAAGACGATTCAGTTAAAGTTATAGGAAATAAAACCATCTACAACTTTTATTTCTAGCATTTTCTTCTACAGACCTTAGCGTCAAAGAGGTTTTCATTATTTTTATGTTCTACAAAAGTTGATTTTTATAATGCGTAGTTCACTCGTGATTGAATTGAGGTATATTTTTCATTTTACATTGTTTACTAATGACTAAACATTAGTTATATGTTTTATTATTTACTTTGGTAAGAAAATGTTACGTGAGTGTTTCACACCACATTTTCCTATCACATTCTGTATGTATTCTGTGTATTTACAAAAATGTTAGGAAATCAAACTATTTTTAATAACTAATAAAGGAACAGTTTATGTAAGTTCGAATAATCAAGATTCAAAAGAACTAAAGAATAGATGGTTAATACTTTTTTGTAACAATGGACACACTATTAGTGATTCTCTTTGTTCTGAACTTCTTCCATAAAAATCTTATCCTTGGATTCTTTCAAAAAGAATCTTTTCCTTCTCAACCTTTTATTTTTTCAACTTTACTTATACGGGCTTCCTTTTCACAATATTCTTTATGAAATCTTACACAACAGGATATGCCGTTTGCAATACTCCGTTGTTAAAATTAATCTGAAATAATTTTTACTTTTCCTGAACCATTATGTTCTGGGTGACTTTATATCTGTTGAAACTCTTAGGAAGGTTGTGCTCTGGTGGTAAAAAATGTTTTATTTTTTAAATTGTGTCTTTAATTTATCTATTTTTAGGGGAAAATGTATTTATAATCAAAGTTGTAGCACATACCTAACATTTATTTTTCTACAGAGCTTATTTTAGAGTAAATTAGTGATTTTTCATATCTTTAAGTCAATCAGAGTGCAGGTGTCTATAAATTAATAAGGATTATATTTTTACTTAAAAGATAATGAAACACCGAGTAGAAGAAGTGTTGGATGATGACCAATTTGGATTTAGAGGGAGAATGGGAACTCGAGATGCAAAATTGACTCCGACTGATTATTGAGAAAAGGATAAAGAAAAATAAAACTACTTGTATTATGGCATTTGTAGATTTAGAGAAAACGTTTCACAATCTGGACTGCAGTAAAATGATTAAAACTTTGAAAAGGCCGGGAATTAAATACAAAGGAAGGAAAGTTATCTACGGTTTGTATAAGAATCAAACGGCTGTTTTGAGAATTGAGGGATACGAAAAAGAGGCTGCTGTAAGAACAGGTGTACGACAATGATATTTATTTTCACCACTACTTTTTAACTTGTATAAGGCTATAAATGAAGTGAAGGAAAAATTTGACGGAGGAATAAAAATTCAAGGAGAAACAATAAAAATGCTGAGATTCGCCGATGATATAGTAGTATTAGCCGAGACAAAGAAAGAACTAGAGGATATCTTAAATGGAATGGGTGAGATCATGAGAAAGGATTACGTCACGAAAATTAATTACAACAAAACGAAAGTGTTGTGCAACAGCATGAATGGTTCAAAAGAGATGGGAAATTTAAAAGTAGGCAATGAAAACATAAGGAAGTAGGAGAATTCTGCTATCAAGGGAGTAAAACAACAAAGGATGGTAGAAGCTCAAGTGAAATCAAAAGTAGGATTACTCAAGCTAGAAAAGCCTTTGAAAAGAAAAACAGCTTATTGACTACAAACATTTACTTATAGATTAGGAAAAATTTCTTAAAACATTATGTTTGGAGTGTAGCATTATATGGGAGTGAAACGTGGGTGATAGGGGTTGTAGTAAGGAAGAAGTTAGAAGATTTTGAAATGCAGTGTTATAGGAAAATGTTAAAGATTAGGTGGGTGGACAAAATAAGTAATTTAAAGGTTCTTAGGCGAGTGTATGAAAAAATAAGAATATGGAAGCATTTTACCAGAAGAAAAGATAGGCTACTGGGATAAATCTTAAGACATCCTGGTATTGGTCTATCAATAATGGAAGGTAATATTAAGGAAGTGAATTAAAGGGGAAGGCAACGCTTAGAACTGGTTATATAAAGCAAATTGCAAAAGATGTAGGATGGTACAGGTATGTACAGTATTCAGATGAACTAATGTCCCCTAGCCGTGGGAGTGAGAAAATGCATAACGCTCTCACTCGCACGAGCCATACGCACCATTCCAATAACATTGTCTTTAATTTTACTCATTGTTGTAAGCAAGCGTTTATGCACGCAGTAAACTAACAAGCAAGATAACGGCAGTAGTATGTTTTCAGATTTGGATTATTACGGTAAAAACCTTTGAGCGCATGCGTAGTTATGCCATATATCTCCCTCTCACTCGCTCGGCTATGGGACATTAGTTCGTCTGATACCTATAGATAGATATGAAACGACTTTCGCAAGATAGAACAGCTTGGAGAACTGCATCAAATAAGTTGAGAGACTGATGATAAAAACAATTATTACTTTTAATAAAAATATTTTTGAACGATAAATTTTGAATATAGAGTATTCTGCTCCTTAATTTCCAAAGGTACGTTTATCCAAAGAAAACCTGTGTCTGTGGATAAAAAGATCTAACACAAAAATAAAACAAAATACATCACGAACCAAATATATTTTTTAAAATGATTAGCATCCAATTATTTATTTATAAAAGTTTTGGCGATTGATGACACTATAACTTATATGTAAATATACAAAGAGATGTTTTGACTAAAAGTTGTACGTTTTTAGATTTTCCACAACTTTGATTTTATACACTTTTGCTCTAAAATGCATATTAAGGTCGCAATCTTAAAAAAAAACACATTTTGCTTCGAGAGCACAGCCTTCCCAAGAATTTCAGCAGACATAGCTAGCCTGATGGCTTAGAGGTAAAATTGAACAAAACTATTTTTTCATAAAATGATTTATGTACGCAAAGAAGTTCTTGAATACGATACCTATCAATGATAAAATCGTCTAAGTCCTGTTCCAACATGTAATGAATGAAATGGGTCTAATACAATTTTGTTGTTGTTTAGGTCAACAGCCGAAAGGCTGGTTTGAACCTCTAGAGGTTTTACTAAGTAAAAACGAGGAGTAAGGTGGTTTACCATTGCCTTCCTCACTGAGTTGAAAGAGTATGCTTATCAGCATGCCAGGCCCTCCGAAAAGCACTCACTTTCCACCCTGCAAATGACACCTTCACTTCATTCACCACAGGGTCTGGCTGTACAGTGAAATTCATTACTTTCAGAGGAAATAACTCTGATTAGTGTCTTTTACACCTCTACCTCTTCTGTTCTTAAATGATTCAGTCATTTAATTGACTGACCATGTGATAAGAAACAGAACTATTTATTTTAGCCCTGCAACGAACAGATTGAGTGTAAATAATTTGACACTCCACCTGTCTGTTATGGGCAGAATACAATTTTACTAGTATAAATTTTGTATTTTTGAACAATTCTTTGCAGGTAAAATTGAACAAGTGTCACTTTGGTCAATTTTACTACTGGCTTCTTCTATAAAAAGAAAAGTATTCACTGGTAAAACTGACCAACTCCCCCAGTTAGTCAGTTTTACTGCTAGAATTATAACCTCACTTATTGGAATTATAACCTCACTTATTGGTCAGAGTAATGGAATGCAAAATGTCAAGTGGTGGTACACTAATCTTGAGTCTTTCAAAGAAGAGATTGGCACTGGTTCTTGACCCTATTTAGCACTATTACAGAGGTATCATTATTATCTAATTCTTGTGAGGGTCAGAATAGAAATCACTTTGTAGCAATACTTATTTACACAGTTTAAACAAACATTTCAATGTTATTGAACACAAATTTTTAGATAAAGGGCACACATACATAAAGGTGTGATTCGATGCACAGTACCAGTGATAAACGCCAGAAAAATGTTTTAATTTACTTGATGCAAGGACTGGTTAAATATCTTTTGATTGGCACGTTCCAAAAGAAACAAAAATAAAACTAAAGATCAATACCTAACTAAAGAATTTCGTTTACATGATTTAAACTATTTTAAAAAATTCTACATTAATTATTTGCGGTAGAAAAAGATAAAAGACACATCATTTAAGATCGTCTTCTTACGCAAAAAATAATTCTGCAATCCCTTTAATCATTTCCCTTCTCTTTAGTTGATAAGTTTTATTTATGATTATTTTATAGTTTGATTATTTTTCTCTTTAGTTTATTTAGTTGATAATTTTTATTACGAATTTTTACTATAAAATGGTCTAAATTTCGAAAAAAATAATTATCGTTTTATCAACTAACGAGAAGATATATTAATAAATGGATTGCAGAATTTATTGTTGCTTAAGAATACAATGTTAAAAAAGATGTGTCATTTATGTTTTTCTACCGCGATTAATTACGTACACATTGGTTAGCGATAGCGTTATATTCCCCGATCTGGACATTTCAATGGCTAATATCAATAGAGCGGTGAAAGTGACGTTAAACGGGTTTCCCGGTTGTTTTTCTCTTAAAAATTTACATCGAAATCATGTGCCATATGTCTACTGTACCTTCCTATTTAAAAAATAGGTACATTTTCCATCGTGGACGAAAATTTCGGATATTTAAAAAAACATTTTTTGTGCTTCTACTGATTCTCATTGGTTATTTATCGTTACAACAAATTATTCGACTAACAATTAACCGGTTAGGTTTTACACACTCTGTGGATGGATCTTACTGGTTGGAGATTCAAATGTACGACTGCTTCGAAATTTTGTAATTAATTATTTGTTTGTTTATGTACTTTGGACGTACATTTATTTAGGTAAATAATTTGTGATCATCTAATCCTACTGTTAACCATTTAATGCCCACAACAAACAATAAACATAGGTTTTAAAACTTCATTAAGAGGAGACTGTACTTTGTATCCCGCCAATGTTAAATTTTCTATTTTTAGGTACATTTTTCATAGGATTGGTGAAAGATACGAAAATGAAACTTGACACACTTATAGTTGTAGGGTAATTTTAGCTACTGATTTTTTTCAATTTAATCTGGTGGACCATAAAGTTTTTAAAAGAATAATGAATAAATAAAATTTTTTAAAAACTTTTTTCGGTTTTTTGCATATTACTAATTTTTTGAGCATCTGAGAAAGTACAAACAATGTCGGTGAATGAGCATTTACATGGTAATTAACTGGTAAAAATTTCAGCCAGGTATAGGTTAAATGGTTTCTGAGAAAACCGTACCTCTAAGTGTTAAAAATCTAAATTTACGGGAAAAGGCACAAAT
Organism: Catonia carolina; assembly: GCA_035578175.1. NCBI lineage: Eukaryota > Metazoa > Arthropoda > Insecta > Hemiptera > Achilidae > Catonia > Catonia carolina. Next base: position 17,848,125 of record JAQMRL010000012.1, read on the forward strand.
GAAAAACAAAATGTACACAAACAAGTTTAATTTCCCATCAACAGTTGTTTAGAAACCTGCACCAGCAGTGGTTAATATTAAAAATTGTGAAGCAGATATTTTTAAAAAACTAAATTTTTTGCGCTTGGTTCTTGGCGACATGTTAATTTTTTAGGATAAACCTGATAAAACCTTAAATTTTTTTCATTAAAATAATTTTTTTATTGTAATTTAATGTTTTTGTGGTATATATCTAGGTCTAAACTATTAAAAACTATAAAAAACAAAATTTTCAATGAAAACCATCATACAGTCTCCCCTTAATTGTTTACATCTGATAAGACACGCTACACAAAGTTGGGTTATAACTTTTTAACCTAACTATCTTAAACCTCAATTCCAACTGACCGACCATGTTCACTGTCCATGAAAGAATGCCTGAATGTATTATCTAAGTAGAACTTTGGAAGCTAACAGTTTAGCGAAATTTTTTCTTCAGTACGTGCCGCACTTTTTCGAAATTGAATAACATTTTTGCATTTGTATTTTAATAATTAAATATCATTAACTACTAAAATCTTTTGTAGACTCATTTTTATTCTGTTTCCTTACGAATGGAGATTAAGATCTGATTTTTTTTAATCAGATTAATGTTGACAGTACATTGTCCAATGTTAATTTCTCAATAAGTGATTATTTTTTTCTTTTGTTTCACGTCTACTGTTTTGCAATTTCTGCTAATGCAGACGGTGGGTCATGATGATAATGACAATGAGTAACGATGATTATTACGAATTTTGACAACAAAATGGCCATAAATTTGCAAAAAATCTTTATCATTTTTTCAACTAACGAGAAGAGATGTTGTTAAATGAATCGCAGAAATTATTTTTACTTAAGAAGACAATTTTAAATGACGTGTCATTTATGGTTTTCTACCACGAATAATTAATGTAGACTGTGGTTCGAGATAGCGTTTTTTTTTCGATCTGGACATTTCAATGGCTAATATATAATGAACGGTAAAAGATAGCATTAAAAAAGTTTCGGCATTGTTTTTCTCTTGAAAATTTACATCGAAATCACGTGCCATAAGTCTGCCTTCCAATTTAAAGAAAATGAGGTTTAATATGGCGGACGTAAATTTTAATACATATTAAGTACATTTTTTTGTACTTGTACTGATTCTCATTGGTTATTCTTCGCTAAAACAATTTATTTCACTAAAAATTAACCGGTTCAGGCTTTTTACACATCCTATGGATGGAACTTACTGGTAGACGGAGATTAAAAATGTACGACTGCTTCGAAATTTTAAAATTTATTATTTATTTGTTTGTTTATGTAATTTGGGCTTACATTTATTTAGGTAAATAATTTGTGATCACCTAATCCTACTGTTGGCCATTTAATGTCCACAACAAACAAAAGACCTACGTTTTAAAACTTCATTAATTGTTTACACTGATATGACAAGCTACACAAAGTTGGGTTATAATTTTTTAACCTAACTCTCGTTAACCTAACTTTCGCTAACCTCAATTCTAACTGACCGACCATGTTGACTGTTCAAGAACGAATGCCCGAATGTATTCTCTTAGTAGAATATGTTTTAATTATATGTTATTAATTCTCTAAGTAGTAATGTTTTGGAAACAGAATAAAATAGAGTCTACAAAAGATTTTAGAAGCTAATAATTAATTATTAATCATAAAAGGCAAAAATGTTATTCAATTTCGATATAGTGCGGTACTTATATAAGAAAAAAAATTTGCTTCGATTGTTGTTTGAATATTAGCCGGGCGTGTAAAGTGGTCAGTATAATTTCATTTTTTGATAATACAGTACGAGAGGCCGTGCGTTCCAATTCTACGCACTATTTAAAATTTTTTAAATTTTATTTTGATAAATAATTTTTTTTTAATTTTTTTTAAGTTAATCAAATAGAAAAAATGTTTGAAGTTAGTTGAATGATAATGATAATATTTTTCATTATTTAATTAATAATAATCAATGATTAATGAACAAAAGAACAACCAAACAAATAAAATATAAATAAATATTTTAAAATGTAGGATTTGAACTTACAGCCTCTCGTACTGTAATATTAAAAATTAATTTAATGACCACTTTACACGCCCGGCTAACGTTCAGACAACAATGAAAGCGAAATGTTTTCTTAATTAAGTACGGCGCTATATCAAAATTAAATTACATTTTTGTCTTTATTTTTAATAATTAAACTTTTAGCTACTAAAATCTTTTGTACACTCGTCTTTATTCTGTTTTCTAACGAATGGGGTAATAAATGTTAAGATTACACCTTTATAATCAGATTAATGTTGACAGTACATTGTCCAATGTTAATTTCCCTATCCGTCGTTTTTTGTTTTTACGTCTGACTGTTTAGCAGTTTTGCTAATGTATTCGGAGTGTCATATGATAATGAAAATGAGTGACGAAAAAATACCAGACCTAACCGGGAATCGAATCTGTGATCCCGGCGTAGAAGCCAGTTGCGCTAACCACTACGCCAACGAGCTTTTTTGTAGACTACGTCAGATTTGTTGGGAAGCATGGTGTAAAATTTATGAAGATGCTTGAAATAAATTATTCATTATTAAATAATTATTCGTCGGAAAATAAATACTCTAAAAAAACAGTGGTTCTCAAAGGGTGCGCTGCGGTACCCAGGGGCGCCGTGCCTAGACATACGCAATCTTTACTTTTAAAAGATTTATCGTCTTATCTCCTTCTCTGGGAATGGGAGCACTCGTGTAATGTACCTGATGGCACAGCTTGTCATTTGCATTTTTGCAATCCAACAGTTTTCTTGGAACTGTTTCTAAGCAAGGCGCCCGCCCTCGTTTTGTTCAACCAATCAGTATCAAGATGCTATGAATCATTGAAAGATAAAAAGGCATACCCCTCTCATGAGAACTGAAAATTTAACTGATGTTTAGTTTTTAGATATTGACCCTTATTTGTTTCGTCAGTGGCATAAAAAGATCTTATATTCGTATATTTTCTAAGAATATTTAATATAAAGTCAATGTAACCAGCAATTTTATAGTAAATTTTAAAATAATATAAATTTTTCCGTGATAATTAAACTGTAATTTTTTACCTCTACCAGTATTTATAGTTTCTGAGTTAAAAGTAATCTAGTGAGATATATGAGGTGTGACTATTAAATAACGAGACTGACGTAAATTTTTTATTTTTATTTTATACATAATCACTTATTGTCACCTTCAATATACACTCCTTCTCTATCCCTACAACGCTCCATGCGAATTTTCTATTGTTGGAAACAGTGCTGGAAGTCATCTTCAGTCAGCTCCTTCAGGATACGTGCCGCTTTCTCTTTTACGGCTTCCACAGACTCAAATCTTGGCCCTTTCACCTTGTGACATTTCTTGGCACATTTCACCTTAGTGAACAGGTAGAAGTCACATGGTACAAGATCCGGTGAATAAGGTGGATGTTCTAACACTGAGATGCTGTACTTGGCTAGGAACTTCTTGACAGATAACGCGGAATGAGCTGGCGAATTGTCTTTGTGGAGACGCCATGATTTGTCCTTCAACATTTTGGGGCGATTTTTCCTTACTCTTTGACGTAGTTTAGAAAGTACCTCAAGGTAGTAATATTGATTAATTGTTTGACCTTCAGGAACCTAGTGAAGGTACACAATCCCATTGATATCGAAAATAACAATAATCATTGCTTTAAATTTTGACTTGCTCATTCGAGCTTTTTTGGCTCTCGGTAAAGTTCGGCTCTTCCAGTGCATGGATTGGCGCTTCGTTTCCGGATCCTAAGTAAAAAACCAGGTTTCATCACGTGTTACTATCTTCTACCTGTTCCCTAAGGTGAAATCTGGATTAAAAGAGACAAGATTTGAGTCTGTGGAAGCTGTAAAAGAGAAAGTGGCACGTGTTCTGAAGGAGCTGACAGAAGATGACTTCCAGCACTGTTTCCAACAATGAAAAATTCGCATGGAACGTTGTAGGGATATAGAAGGAGTGTATATTGAAGGTGACAATAAGTGATTATGTATAAAAAAATTAAATTTTTTTACAACGTCAGTCTCGTTATTTAATAGCCACACTCGTATAATGACAATTTTTGTACTGTATGGTTGGATCATAACAAGGGTGCCACCGGAAATGATCTGTAAATTCAGGGAGCCGCGGGTCTACAAAGTTTAAGAGCCACTGCTCTATAAACCAAAATGTCACGCTATAAGACATTGATTTTCAATAAGCGTCATTTACTCATGATTAAAATTAGGTTACGTTTTCATATTGCATTGTTTATTCATGATCAAACATAGGTAATATTGGTCATTATATACATTAACAAGAGACAGTCGTGTGATTGTTTCACACCATTTTTTTTCTTAATAGAAGCTGTAGAATCAGCCCCGTAGATATTACAAACCGCTGGTATTATGTTAAGTAACAATGTTAGAATATTTAATAGAAATTTTGTGTAGTTTACCCTACGATTTTTACTACAATTTTATATTTTTCATTTATAGAGCGACTCGGACGAGTACTATTACAGCAGCCTGTTCAGAGACGCTCCATCCGCTGCTTATGAAGACAAAGCACCTCGAAACCTTGACGGCATTGGTAAGTCACAACAATTAATTTAATTTCCAAATTATAATTAAAATTCAATAATGTACATAGTTTATTATAGAATTTTTTCTCTCTTTCGTAAATAATATTTGTAGTTAAACATTTCTTTAGTAAAACCTTTTTCTTCTTAAACTTTTTGATCAATTTTTTTTTTAAAACCATCTAAATGTAATTTATGCATGATTCTATAAAAGTCATTAAAAATATCATGAAGCTTGATAATAAAATTTATTATTTTATATTATATTTACAATATAAATTTAATTACCGTAATAAGTTATATTTTAACCTATAATATGTACAGGGTGATTAAAAATATCAACAGTAATTTTTTGGGAACTGATTGTACCTGTAAAAGTAAGAAAAATACTTCGTATAATCATAAGTACAAAAAAAATTGTAAGCGAGTTACAGCCGGTGAAAGATTTTTCCTAAAATTCAATTACCCGGTGAAATTATACCATATTGAAATTTTTAAAGCTTTAATTAACAGGCTTGGTGTCTTAAGGTTTTAAACTTAAAATTTTTTAAATTAACACCCAGATCTGCATCTTCCGTATTTTTAAAAATAGCTTAGTTTGGAATATAATTTGAAAAAAAGTAGAATAAAATATCTGTGTAAAACACTCGAACGACTTTCTCTTGCCGATGTTAATATAACATATTTTAATAATATAGTGAAATACGAGTATAACCTACGTTTAATTATGAGTAAACATTGTAATATGAAAAAATATAACCTAATTTCAATGATTTGATTTCCTGTAATCACTAACTGATTTTGATGACTTAATTTTTTAAGTTTCAACTTAGTACGCTACTCTCTCTCTCTCTCTCTCTCTCTCTCTCTCTCTCTCTTTCTCTTTCTTTTCCTCTCTCTTTCTAATCGGTAAAAACATGTTTTTGGATTAAAGGGGTCTGAAAACATGTTTTTTCTGGAGAAAACTCGACTTTTAAAAATTTACATTAAAAAATACTTTGCTTCTCTATATAGCTTATACGGCAAGAGAGAGTAAAAATTAATTTTTTTTTTTCAATAGAATGAAATGTTTTTCATTGGTCGGCTTTTAAAGTCGCATCGTCATTTTGATCATTAGCAACTATTTTTGGGATGGTTAGTTAAAACTTGTAATGATTTTTCAGAACCTAGCCGGGAATCAAACCTGGAATTTTTGCTTTGCAGCCTAGCACGTTATGCGCTGAACCACAAAGGTTCTTTTTCTCAATTCTACTACTCAATTGTTCAGGTTAAAACCATAGGATTTCACAAAGTTTGCTTCTTATTTTAAGTCTTAAAAATTTCAGTTGACTATGACCCACTATACGGGGGTAACTGAACTCCGGTGAAATCTTTCGCTAGCTGTAAGTCGCTAACGAAGCGTTTTCAGACCTATGTTTACATGACCATATTTTTCACAATTTTCTTGCTATTCGATCAGCCCCCGAGAGACTGACATTAAATTTTAAATCAACTTATACAAAGTTTAAAATTTATCAAGCTTCATGATATTTTGAATGAATTATTTTGTAATATATTTAGTTCATTTACTATAAGAAATTCTCTTTATACTTCATATTTCTATTACAAAGTAAACTTTTCTTTTGAAGTAAATGCATGTTTAATATCACTTTTTAAAATTGGTGGTTTAAAAAAGTTTGAACTTTGATACAGTTTTTAATTGGATCTTAACATTTTTTACATGAAATATTTTTTAATTTGAAAGTTTTTGATAATCTTTTTGTAAAAAATATTTCTTGAATTTTTAAACGTAAGCTACTTTGTTAAATCACCAATTTTTGTGTAAATAATAAGTATATTTATTGGTATTTTAGTAAACGGGTCATTCAGACAAAAAAATCAACTCATTAATAATTGATTCTGTATCTTAAAAAACCGGATTTTTAAAAAAGTTTGTAATTTACGCTGAACTAAAGTTGTTGAATATTACTTCTTAACTTCTGTTATACGTTGATTTCATTAAAAGATTATAATTTTTACCTACGATAGAATTGAGGAGTTATAATAGCTAAACATTATTATAGGCATTAAGGCATTAAGAATTATTATTTTATTTTATTAAATAAATAATAATAATAACAATTTATTTTTATGTTGTTGCTTAGGTCAACAGGTAAAAGGCTGGTTTGAACAATAGAGGTTTTACTAAGTATTAACGAGGAGTGAGGTGGTTAACTTGCCTTCCTCATTGAGTTAAAAGATTATGCTTATCAGCATGCCAGGCCCTACGTAAAGCACCTACTTTCAACACTGCAAATGATACCTTCCCTTCATTCACCACAAGGTCTGTCTGTGTAATAAAATACATTACTCTCAGAGGAGATAACTGTGATAAGTGTCTTTTACACCAATACGTTTTCTGCTCTTAAATAATTATCATATGATTGTCTAACTATGTGATAAGAAACTGAACTATTATTTGTAGCAGTGGAACCAGCAGATCAAGTGCAATTAATTTAATTGGGCGAAGAAGTTATAATAGGAATTATTATACGGCATACTCATAGTTATAACAGGGGTTCAATGTAAAGTGTTGGATGTTACTCAAAATATCATGCCTGTTACCATTTTTCTCCATAACTACTGAACGTCCTTAATGCAGTTGTTAGCTTTATAAAGGAGAGTAGAAGTGTAGTCATGTGAGGCAGTGGGAGTTTTTGCCTTCAAAAATAGGCGAAGAATAGTTGCAAAATGTCGAGAATAACTAGGATAGTATTTATAAGGTATTCGTGAGATTCCGGAGACTAAAAAAAGTGAAAAATAATAATAAATAATAATATGTAATTATTATTTATTTATTTCTTTGATTCAAAAAAGAAATTACCACAATACAAAATTTCTTGCATTGTACTTTTATACTATTTTGCCCGTAACATGCACATGGAGTGTTAAATTATTTGCACTTAATCTGCTTGTTCCAGAACTACAAAAAAAATTCTTCTTCTTATCACATGGTCAGCCAATTATATAACTAAATTATTTAAGAACAGTAGATGTAGAGGTGTAAAAGACACTAGTCAGAATTATCTACTCTGAGAGTAATGAATTTCATCATTATAAGTTAGACCATGAGGTGAATGAAGTGAAGGTGTCATTTGCATGGTGGAAAATAGGTGTTTTTCGGAGGCCCTGGCGTGCTGATATCCAACTTTTCCACTCAGTGAGGAAGGCATGGTAAACCAAAACACTCTTCGTTTTACTTAGTAAAGCCTCTAGAGGTTCATCCTACCAGCCTTTCAACTGATGACCTAAACAACTTAACAAGGTATAATAAACTCTAAGAAATTATTGTACAGCTAAAAATGTTTTTAAATATTCATATAAACATAATTTCGGGACAGAAAAATTTAATTCAAATTGTTATTTTTCAATTGTGTATGAATCAAATGTTATAGCGTTGTTTTTTTCTGGAATACCTGTTTAATAGAAATTGTGTATTGTTAGATATAGATTTATTGATTTAATGTGTTAAATATTTTTTTGGATGTAATATGTTTTTATTTTATAACTATAATTTACATGTCAAATTCTTCCTTCAATTTTTTTATTATTATGTTTCTTTATTGACTTCTTACAAACCATTGCTGATGTTTATTGAAAAGATTATTTTACTATTTTATTATAATACTGATTGATTTACAAAGAATTGGAAATAATTTAAGAGACGAATGTACATCGTAAAAAGTTAATATAAACGTAGGTTCAGAAATGCTTCATCAGTATGTCAGGCTTGCGAAAGATTTCACCTGAATTTTGGCTCATCCCATGAAATAAGTTCGTAATGAGATTTTTAGGGCGTTAAGTAACAATCAAAAATGATGAGAAAACGAATAAAACAAGTCCCAGAACCATATCTTTAGTTGTTTTTTGAGAAATCTGGGGTAAAACGGAAATAAATACGGGTAAACCCCTTTATTTTTTTATGTTTGTCGTACAATAACTTCGTTAAATGAGCAATAAACACATAGTTTAGAAAAACTTGTTGGTAAACACCTTTTCCTTCAGATAGCCCCAAAGAAAGAAGTTACAGATGCTCAAATCTGGTGACCACGCAGGCCGCTCCAAATCACCCCTCAAAGAGACTAGACGTCCTGGAAACATTTCTTTTAAAACATTTAGTGAATTTCGGGCTGTGTGAGCTGTAATTCCATCCTGTTGGAACCTCAAATCTCCCAATTCATCTTCTTCAAGAATTTCTTCAATTCTAGGCAGCAAAAAATTTTGGAACACTGCAACATAACGTCCAAAACTCATGCTCACTGTCACACCTTCCTACTCACTTGTTGGTTTAGAAAAACTTGTAAAAAATTTTATTCTGAGAAATTGATGTGAAAAAAATCAACTATAAAATTAAAATAAGTTACCTAAGTTAAATTTTACTGATAAATTTTCACTGGAAAAAGCGTTAATTTTTTATACAGGAAAATAATAGGCCTACTAATAAGTAAGAAACTTAATTACTTTCTTTAAGTTGTTTTATTTGAAGATATTCATGGATATTAGAAAGCTGCTGTCTCCTTCTTCTTAAACAATTTCCTTGTAGCTGAATTAAAAATGGAACTGATCTAATCGACAACCTCCTGAAACCTCTAAACCTCTGTCTGAATAGCCTCCAACCCTACCAAAACCGGTCAAACAACCTGGAGGGCCAGAAGGAAGGAGATTCGCCCCTACGATTGGCTGAAAGTTAGCAGATGAAAGAAATGCCCGAAAACAGTGAGGGGGAAACACACTCACCTAAAGAATACTAATTCAATAATCCCGAACCAATTAATTACCAGTTGGGTATATTTACAACCTATTGTCTAATTACTACACTAATTTAATTTAATTAATTAATTAATACAATGCCTTTATTTAAAACATATTAACAGCATATCACAAAAATAACAATACAAAAGAAAATAATACAAATGAAAATGAAATAAAATGAAATAACCAACAAACTCAGCATAATCTTGACATGACCTATAGATGGTCGTCTGCCAGGATTAGTAAATTCAGAATAAATCAAATTAAACTGCCTGTTTTCCTTGAGCGTAGCGATAAAATAAACAAATCACTAAACACTTAAACTTCTATTATTTTAACATAAATAAATAATTCTAAAATTTGATAAGAATATTACAAAGAATTCTTTTAAATTGTTCAATAGGAAAAATAGGCCTAGCCAAATCAATAATTATAAAAATAAATCAGTTAATCAACAGGAAAAAGAAATGCAACGGGTCCTTCAAGCAAATCAGCATCCAAAATTCAACAGCAGATAATACAGATATGAAAGGGCGCACACTGGTGATTTACCATCTCCCATCCTCACACGCAATCTATCACATACTCTTTTACACCACATACACATACTACATAATCACATACACATACATTCATATAATTAATAATTAAATTCGTTTACTAGCCCTCTTCTATAACAAAGTGCAACTCGTAAATATCCCGCTAGTTTCTTCCAACTTTTACCATTTAACCAGTCCAACACTTCTTCATCATTCAATTCAGATTTACCGAAATAATTTACACGTATACTACTTAATATGGGACACCTTCCCATAAAATGCAAAGTATCTTCTTTACTCCGTAAGTTACACAGGGAACACAACCACTGGGGTTCCTCCCTATCGCATCTGAAATTTAAACTTAGTAATTCTCCCCTAGCCCGGAAAATTAATCCCGTAGTACACCTACCTAAGCCCAGATTCAAAAAATTATTTTCTCTTAAGTCGTGCTCCAACCGACTAAACAGACTATGATATTGCGCATCTGCAGCTCGCCGTAAAAAAATCTCCTTAAAATTGTTTTTAGCACATGCCAATATACTTTCCAGCTCATCCCTCCACCCTGTCACTCCATGCATTCCTCTTCTTAAAGCACACCCATACCTTTCACTCAATCGCAACCACTCTCCATACCACCCAATTTCACTCTCAATCATTCTTTCGGCTAACATACGTGGCAATCTATGCCTGGGCAACTCCAACACTCTCAGTACATAATTAAAATGCATACGAAATATAAATAGAAAGAGCATTTCAGCATTTATTCCTAAATAAATTATATAATTAGGAGTGGCTCTTGGTAAAGCAAGTAATTTTTTGACAAAAAATCGCATCACCTCCTCCAAACAATCATATTGCCGGAAGCCCCAGATCTGTGCGCCGTAGGTAGCCACTGCCCTACTCACCGCCCGAAAAATTTTCCACTTAGCCTCCATTGACACTTCCTTCTTAATGATAAAATTTTTCCACACAACATTTAGGCCAAACTTAGCAATCACTGATCTTTCTTTAACATGCTCAGTGAAAGACAAACTTGTAGTTAACGTAACTCCTAAATATTTATACTTCTTAACTACTTCAATTTCCTCATTCCCCAGAAACCATTTCTCACAAGCCGCTAAACGACCCCCTTTCCTAAACACCATTATTTTTGATTTTTGAGTATTAATTTCTAGTCCCCAACGATCACAATAATTTTTCAGGTCCCTTATCATTCTTTGTAAATCCCTTGGCGTGGATGCAAGAATAACCATATCGTCCGCGTACAATAATATTTTAACATTTATATCTCCTAACCATATTCCCTCCCCCAGATGATCCCCAATGTCATTTACAAAAATAGAAAATAATATAGGAGACAAAAGACATCCTTGTTTTAATCCTTTTACGGTATCAAAAAATTCTGTAATCATATTATTACACCATACCCCAGCCTTAGTACCCCTATATAGTTCCGCTATAACACATATAAATCGATGAGACAGCCCCAATTCATACAATTTATAAATTAACGCTTCTCTATCTACTCGATCAAAAGCTGCCTTTAAATCTACAAAGAAACAGTAAACTTTTTTACGCCTACCCCGTAATTTCAATTTTACTATGTTATAAAGATTAAATATGTTGTCAACCGCGGAATAGCTCTTCCTAAAGCCAGCCTGACATTCGGATAACACGTCATTTTTATATATCCACCTCTCTAATCTACTTAACATCACGCCCGAAAATAACTTAGCGACTGCATTTACAAACGAAATCCCTCTATAATTTCCCACCTCAGCCATATCCCCCTTTTTATAAATCGGAAAAATCACCGATTCCCGAAAATTCTGGGGCACAGACAAATGCGTTAAAATATTATTAAATACTTCCAGAACTAAATTTAGTACTTCCCTTGGTGCATTCTTAAAAAACTCTATCGGAATACCGTCCGTACCGGGCGCCTTATTATCTTTCGCTCTAGCCAAAACCATCTGTAACTCGCCCCATTTAATCTCACCATCAAGCATTTCGTCCACCCTATACGGCATCGCATATGCCATCGGATGTGCTGCTATAAATTCACCTAATAAATTACTGAAGTGAAGTCGCCAAGCTTGTGGTGAAATTCTCGTTGACATTTTAAAAGGCTTATTCCTAAAAATTTTCACAAGTCCCCAGAATGATCCTGAATCCCTAACCGTACCAATCTTCTTCGCTGCCTGCCTATAAAATTGAAATTTCTTATTTTTACACAGCTTGGTATAAAATTTATTCGACTGCAAATACGCATTTTTTGTTTCCACATTATTACATCGCCTATACATATTTAACTGTTTAAAGCACCTCACCCTAGCCCTCTCACACTCCCAATCATACCACTCCTGTTTAAAAACCTTATTATTTTTTCTAACTGGCCCCCTATTGTCTGCTGCTTCCTTAATTAAACTAAGTATTTTATTACTTGCTTCACCTGTATCCCTGGGTAACGGACAAATTTTTTTAACATTCCGCCGGATATAAGCCTCATATTTTTCCTTTCCTGATTTGACCCAATAAAGCCTTGGTAAAAGAGCCAGATCAACAACATCCGGCGCATATTGCGATGATATAATATCCACCTCCAAAGGCATGTGGTCTGAATAGATAACTTGACCCACTTTAAAATTACTAACAAGATTCACCATATCCCATGACACGCAACACAAATCAATCACCGACTCACCCAAACTACTTACAAACGTAAATTCACCAGTCGCATCCCCCTTCACTCTACCATTCAGAACCACCAAGTTAAAGTTCTCGCACATATCTAAAAATTTTCTACCTTTACTGTTTATAATTTTATCTTTTGATACTCTACAATAATTTATTAAATTTGTAGAACTGAGAATTTGCTCTGGTAGTATTTGATGCTCACCAATCCTACAATTAAAATCGCCAATTAGAATAATACCATTATTTGGACTATGATTTTCTAAAATTTCCCACAAATTTGACCATTCTTCCTCCCACCTTTCTCTATCGCACTAAGATACACGGGAATAATCATAACCGGAACCTGCCTAAATTTGACATTAATCACAACCCTGTCACCTATTGTCATAAACTTAGCATCCTTAAATTTATTTTTCCTAAATCCAACAACGGTTCCACCCTTAGCTCTACCCATATTGTTAACTCTTACTGCCGTCGTCAAACAAATATCATACTCAGCGAAAAAACCAGTAACCCATCCCGATTGCCCCTCCTCCAAAAAGGTCTCATATAAACAAAAAATATCAGAAGTTTTAACAAAATTATGAAAATGAATATCGCTACATTTACTTTTAAGACCCGCTACATTAAAACTAATCAACCTAATACCGCAATAATTACTCACATGCAAGCCACTAACATCACAACCAATTCAAGTATTTGGACTACCTTGGCAGACGACATCCTCCTATGCATAATTAACCTCTTCGTTACTACCTAATATCATTTCTCTGTTTTTCAGAAAACTCAAACCAGAAAAGTCCTTTCCGCACATTTCTTTCAATTTTTCCAACCCGCACCCATTTTTTGATTGTAATCCGGCACTCTCCGAAAAAGTAAACACCTGCCCTCTAAAGTACAGTTTATCCACTGCCACAAAAACCCCTTCTTCTCCCACAGTTTTCATTATTTCTTTTTTCAAAGTCAATAGCACACTGCGACTTCTACGAGTTTCTACACTAAAGTCTCTATGTACAACATATCGGGTCCCCTTTAATTTATATGCATTCTTAAGAATACAATTTATGTCCCTTTCTTCCGGTATATGTGCTATGATAGGAGCATTGTCTCTGTTTTTACCCAAAGAGTGTGCACGATTTATTTTAACACTATTTGAAACTGCTAGAATCGTGTTGCAAAAGTTCTCAACGATTTCACAACAATCACTCCCCTTGTTATATGTAAGCCCCTTGAAAATTAAATTATTCCTTCTAGAACGATCCTCTAGATTAACAATTTTACACTTCAAAAAGTTATTTTCGCTTTTTAACTTTGATACCTCCAATTTTAAACCAACATTTTCTTTTATTAACTCATCTATAGAATTTTTTAGTTCATTCATGTCGTTTTTAGTTGCTAAACTACTTAACTTTTTATCCAAAAGCCTTCCCAAGACCGCTTCCATATCCCTTACTGAAGCCTGTGTCGATCCAGCAGTTCCTGATCGCGAATCCATATCTTTTGCGGTTTTCTTCTTTTCCTGAGCCAAATTCTCCGGAGAACTTAAAGACCGTGGACGCTTATTCGGTGAAAAATAATTTTCAAGTGCGTTCGGCATTCAAAAATACACCAATTGAATATTCCCAAAAAAACAACACAAAAATAAACGAAAATGCATATACTAATGAATATAAATACAATTTTTCACTAACGGACACGCCGCCACACGAACAACGAATATTTAAATAGTATTTATCTATTCCGATACGGACAATGACAAATACGTCTACTCTCTACGACTGCCAATTTACTAATCCCCAATTACTACACTAATGAAACTAATTCTAACGATGGGTTTTTCTCTCATGCTCGTTAGTTGGATTTTTACAAAAATATTGGAAATTACCACAAGTTCGATGGTCAGGGTATTTGTTTCGTACAACGCTAACAAAAATTTTAATGAGGAATCTGTAAACTGTTATTAACTCTAATAAAAATATGCGCTTTTTTATTCTGTAGGGTTATATTAATGTAGCCTATGTAAATTAATTCAGTTAAAGCCGAGATAAAAAAAAATATATTCTGGACACGTTGCTAAGGATTTAAGTTTTATGTAAAGACGGAGACCTGACAAAGTTGTATTGGACTTCTTTGTATTCAGAAATGAAGTGTTCTATGGAATCCATCTAAACTTGATAAAAAAATTAGAAAACTTTTTATTTTATAATAAGTTTTAAAAATCTGGTGTGAAACACTCACAAGACCTTCTCTTGACAATCTAATTATATAATCCACGTTTAATCACGAGTAAACAATGTAAAATGAAAAACATAACCTGATTTCAATCATGACTGAGATAAACAAAATGAAAATCAACTTCTGTAGAACTTAAAAATACGGAAATCAGTAATTTCCGCTAATTTAGACTATAGAGAGAAATGTTTAAAATGAAAAGTTGTGTGTTTTTAATTTCTTATAACTTTAATTATACTCAATACACTTTTGTCCTAAAATGCATAGTACTAGGACACAATTTTCAGAAATACAATTTTTTACCGATTTTGATGAAAAAAATCAGAAAATCATAATTATCGCTAAAATAAGCGTTGTACTAAAAGTGATTAAATTGAAGTTGTAGGTTTTTCAATGTTCTACAATTTTGAATATATACTTTTCTGCCCTAGTATGCGTATTAAGGCCAAAATCTTAAAAAATAAAATATTTTTCTCTATGAGAACACAGCCTCCCCAAGAATTTCAGCAAACATCCTATCTTATAGAGCATAAAAAATGTAATAAATGAGGCAATTTAAAAAAAGTGTTAGGAGCCGTTTTTGAGAAAATTACAAAAAAGTAAAAACTTGTAAGAATAAACTACTTCTTCCGGTTGACCGATTTTGATGAAAATGCTCATTTCGGGTCCTTTAGTGGTACCTTACTTAAGTTCAAAGTTTCAACTTCGTATACTGTTCCATTTTTGAGATATTTTGTTCACACACACGCGCGCGCGCGCGCGCACACACACACACACACACACACACCAATGGCTAAAAACATATTGTTTAGGATTCGGGGGGCCTGAAAACGTGTATATCCGGTGAAAACTCGATTTCACAAATTCGACATAAAAACAATAATTTCCTTTCTTTTATATTCATATAGGGCAAGAGAAAGTAAAAATTATTGTTTAACCTCAACCCAGTGCCGGAACTAGGAGATTTGTCAGAGGGGGAAAATTTAATTTGCCACCACCTCCTTACCAATTTATAAAATACCTAAAATATGTTTTTTATGTGCGGTGGTTGAAATGACAATACCATGCACTAATATATAATAGAGAAATTTTATTTATTAAGTACACTTATTGGAAAACCAATAAAATATTCCCTTCTTATATAATATATATTAATAAATCATGCATAATAAGGCTGAACAGAATTTGTTAATTTCTTGGATACATAATTGATTGCCAATATGTACACTTTTCAAACGTTTCTTAATAACTAATTTCATTTTGTTTTTGTGAAACACTTTTTCTATTTCGCCGCCCCTGATATTTGCCGCCCGGGGCACATGTCTCCATGCCCCCTGGCTCTCCTCCAACCCATAATTAAATATGTCTGTGACATAAAACTGATTCCTTCCGCGAAGGGTTAAGATTAGCAAAAAAATTAAATAAGGTCTGTCGAACGATTTATTTGTCAAAATGTTTATGAACTATCCTATAGTTTGATATCATCCAGTATTCTCAGACGTACACATTTTGATATTGCTTTCCCATGTTAGAGACAGAATTGAGAATCTGAGAACAGAGTTTGAAAGACAGTTCTAAATCGACTGAGACAAACCAACACAGAGGTTCGTAAACTTCAATCATTGCTCCCCTACATAAGAATTTAGATAACTTTATACTTTCTCACGTCACTCTATTTTCTGTCTTGCATCATTTCAATATAATAC
This sequence comes from Catonia carolina, assembly GCA_035578175.1. Taxonomy (NCBI): domain Eukaryota; kingdom Metazoa; phylum Arthropoda; class Insecta; order Hemiptera; family Achilidae; genus Catonia; species Catonia carolina. Next base: position 17,864,699 of record JAQMRL010000012.1, read on the forward strand.
ATGGCACTAGATAAAATTGTAATACAGTGTGAACATTCTTATCCAGTTAATGTCCTTGCGTACCACAGATAGCAAAAAAAACTCAGTTAACTAAATAAGGTACGATCAATTAACTACTTAGAAATAACGACCTTACAAGGACTGACTGATAATAAAATCGTGCGAGTAAAAAAGAGTGAAACACTCACGAAACTTTCTCTCTACAATGTAAATCATGAAATATGTAACCTATGTTTAAGGGCACTGGTGCAGGCAAAAATTTAAAAACATAACAATTTTTAGGTTTTAATGCTGATATGAAGTGTGAAATGTCCTCTTTAAAATGGTGGTAATATTGTAAAACTACGTAGATTAAGTGTTTTAAAAATTATTTTTTTCCAGAAGTTGCAAGTCTCCTGAACTCGCCGTATTAATGATTTATTATTTTGCACTTTTCCTTAATTTCGTGATAAAATGTTTTGTAAATTTTAAGCGTTTGCTAAATATTATTTACCTCTTTGTATTATTATTTTAGTTGGTTAACCTGATTTCAACATCTAAAGAAAGTAAATGATTATGTTGGTTACTGTGAGCTAGTTTACATTTTGCATATTATTACCATCAATTTCAATGCCCACCAATTTTTAATGCTCATTTGCCGTAAAACTACTATTCTCAACTTTAGGTACACACATATCAGTTGCTATAAAAGATTGTTGCTTCAAACGTTCAGGGCTTAATAAACGAGGTGTGGCTATTAAATAACGAGACTGACGTTGTAAAAAATTTTATTTTTATTTTATACATAATCACTTATTGTCACCTTCAATTTACACTCTTTCTATATCCCTACAACGCTCCATGCGAATTTTCCATTGTTGGAAACAGTGCTGGAAGTCATCTTCTCTCAGCTACTTTAGGACACGTGCCGCTCAAAAATTTTTGAAATGAAGCTCGCAAAAATGTTTGTACTGACACTTTGTACGCGATTGAAAATGACCCAAATTTTTTGGAAACGATAATAACATGTGATGAACCGTGGTTGTTTACTTATGATCCGGAAACGAAGCGCCACTTCATGAACTGGAAGAGCCGAACTTCACCGAGAGCCAAAAAAGCTCGAATGAGTAAGTCAAAATTTTAAGCAATGATAATTTTTTTGATATCCATGGGATTTTGTACCTTCGCTGGGTTCCTGAAGGTCAAACAATTAACCAATATTACTACGTTGAGGTACTTTCTAAACTACGTCAAAGAGTAAGAAAAAAACGCCCCGAAATGTGGAAGGACAAATCATGGGTTCTCTTCCAAGACAATACGCCAGCTCATTCCGCGTTGTCTGTCAAGAGGTTCCTAGCTAAGTACAGCACCTCAGTGTTAGAGCATTCACCTTATTCACCAGATCTTGTACCATGTGACTTCTACCTGTTCCTTAAGGTGAAATCTGCATTAAAAGGGACAAGATTTGAGTTTGTGGAAGCTGTAAAAGAGAAAGCGCCACGTATCCTGAAGGAGCTGACTGAAGATGACTTCCAGCACTGTTTCGAACAATGGAACATTCGCATGGAGCATTGTAGGGATAGAGAAGAAGTGTATATTGGAGGTGACAATAGGTGATTATGTATAAAATTAAAATTAAATTTTTTACAACGTCAAGTCTCGTTATTTAATAGTCACACCTCGTATGTTTATAGATCTGACTTGTAACATTATGCTCACTAAAAAAATCACATTCGGTGGGTGGGGGGGGGGAGAATAAATATTTTTGTTTATTTTGTTCATTCTCGAAAGGCATATATTACTTTAAAAATTCATGAAAAATCCGTATCCAAGAAAATCTGAAAAGAATGCGTTATAACATAAAAAAATTTACACATTCATTTACAAAAAAAAAATTGAAGCTATCTCAAATAGTTCCAAAGATATGTGTACCTGCATTAACATTACAGGTACAGGCTGCACCAGTGTCCTTAATCATTAGTAATGAATTTAAAATGAAAAACATAGCTTACTAATATTAAACGTGAACATTTTTATCAGAATCGATCAAAAAAAGTAGTCGGCTAATCGTTCGAGTTTTCACTTTTTACGATTTGCTCAATCGCCTACTTTACTGAATTTTATGTTCTACAACAGTGGTTCTCAAAGTAAGCGCCGCGGCGCCAAGGGACGCCGTGCCTCGGCATACGCAATAATTTCCTTTTAAACGATTTACCTTCTTATCTCCTTCTCTGGGAATTGAATCAACCGTGTCACGTAAGTGATGACAGTGTACTGTGCAAAGGTTGTTGTAATATAATTACTATTTGTACTGTACAATGGTTAGTTCATAATAGGGACGCCGCCGGAAATGTTCTATAGGTCAGAGGAGCCGCGGGTTTGCAAAGTTTGAGAACCACTGCTCTGCAAGATAGGGTAAGCGCCATGTCTGCTGAAATTCTTTTGGGCTGAGTTCTACTGATATTTTTTTTTTAAAAAGATTGCGGTCCTAATAACCTACGCGTTTTAGGGCAAAGGGGTATAAAATTAAAGTTTATAAGTTAAAAAGCCTACAACTTTTATACAAAAAATATTTTTCTACAGAGCCCAGTTTAGTGTAAATTAGTAATTTTCTGTATTTTGTTCATTAAACTCTGTAAAAAACACATGGGATTTTTAAAAACTACGGCCTTCGTATGCATTTTAAGACAGAAGTGTATTTAATCAATCTTAAAGGAAACAAAAAGACCTACAATTATTTTAAGCGTGTTTTTCTACAGCGTTTAGTTTAGTATATTAATAATTTTCTGTATTTTGAAGTAGAACAGAGATTAATTTCTTTTAGCGTTATTCACTCATGATTAAAATTATATTATGTTTTTCATTTAACAATGTTTACTAATGATTAAATATAGGATTAAACATACTTTTCATAATTAACATTGGCAAGAAAAAGTCGTGTGTTTCAAACCAGATATTTTATTTGTATAATCACCTGCGTTAAATGTTTCTTGTATATTGGAAACTGTGTAAAAATGACGTACTTCTCCAAACAGTATAGTTACAATAATGTAAATAGTCAGGAAATTTCCAAATTTTGTGAATTTTTACATTTCTTTTCAACTTTTTCCGTGTAGGGCCAATGTTAGATCACGTGAGGTGACTACACGTTTCTGGAATCTGTTTTTGCAGCCCACTCTGCATTCGTTCACTGTAGGCTTTTCTCCTTTTTCTAGTCCACTCAGTACTTTGTTTTTGCTAGCCTGATTACGTGGAATTTTTACACCCGCGCACGCGTCTCTGTGTTTGTACATGATATTTTATTTTCCCCCTTGAAAAAATTTCTGGATACGTCCCTGAACTGAGTAAGTCTTTGATGACTTACTTGGTCGCCAGATAATCGTTGTTCGACCAAGGCAACTCAATAACGAAAGAATACACAAGTTGAAGGTAAAAGATGTACCAGTTGGAAGTTTTGACCAATAACAGCAGTTAACAGTAAAACGGGTAGCCGAGAAAATTCACACAAGTTATTTATAGGCGATTCAAAATAATAACACTGTGCGTGTGTCTGTTTTTGTATACATTATTTTATTTTAAAAAAATTCTGCATACGTCCATGAACTGAGTAAGTCTTTGATGACTTACTTGGTCGCCAAACTTTTGTTAGCCGACTAAGGTAAGTCGTTAACCCTTAACCCGAAGTATAGGTCTGTCAGACCCATACAATTTTTTTGTTAGAGTATATTGCATACACTGGTAATAATTTGGGGCTGGCAGCTTGAGTACCTTTCCTTTAGTACTTTTGGACTTGTGTGAAGTAGAAGGTTAGTTTTCTTTTGTGCGGGATATTGTGTAGGAGTATTTTGCGTCGTAGTTACCAGGTATGTGAGACCTATACTTCTGATAATTTACATTTTAGTGTAGGTACTTGAAACCTATACTACTGATAATGTACATTTTAGTGTAGGTACTAGAAGCCTATACTACTGATAATGAACTGATTAGTGTAGGTGTACGAGGCCTATACTGCTGGTAACGAACATTTTTATGAATTTATGTAATAAGTTATATTGCTCCTGCATTTTCATTAACAAATAACTTAACCAATATTTGTGCTACTATGGATCCGGAAAATCAGTTAAGCACTTCTAAACAGAATTATAATCCTGAAGAAAGAGGGTTTACGTGTGCTGAGTTAAACTTTGGCGATAATTATGAATCAGTTGACGATGAAGACAAGGATCCAGACTTTGCACTAGACGATGCAAGTGATGAAGAAATGGATAAGTCTAGTGAACATGATGGCCTACAAAATTTAGTTTCATCTGATTCAGATGACTCGTGTGCGGTTCAAGACAAAGATGGTTCTGGAAATGATTCACATATACCACAATATTTTTATGGTCAGGGGAAAGAAAATTTTATTGTTTATGCGTGTCTTTGCGTATGTTACATATTTTTGGCTACAAATTGTAGCCTATACATGTGTTCAATTACATTTTTTGTTCAAACCATTCTTCACTTTATTGTATAATTTTATCATAGTAACTAACTTTACATTAAAATATTAATTATTAATAACTTTTCGCGTAACTTTTGTTGACATTACTTTTAATGATATACATTACTTAAATAATTTTTTAGTGTTTTATATGTTTTACTGCATCTTTGAAAAATAAAAATTGATGTATATATTGTATTTGAAGCGGTAAAAGCCTAGGTCTGATAGACCTATACTTCTGATCGATCTAGGTCTGGTAGACCTATACTTCCGATTAATGAAAAATTTTCTATACTTCGGGTTAAGGGTTAAGAAAAAGTACACAAGTTGAAGGTAAAAGATGTACCAGTTGGAAGTTTTAACACCGCGTGTGTCTGTTTTTGTACACAATATTTTTTTTCTCCCCCCGAAAAATTTTCTGGATACGTCCCTGAACTCAGTAAGTCTTTGATAACTTACCTGGTCGCCAAACTTTTGTTAGCCGACCAAGGTAAGTCGTTAAGGAAAAGATATACCACATACCGCGCGTTGTCTGTTTTTGTGTACAATATTTTATTTTCTCCCCTCCCCTAAAAAATTTTGGATACGTCCCTGAACTGAGTAAGTCTTTGATGACTTACCTGATCGCCAAACAATTGTTAGACGACCAAGATAAGTCGATAAGGAAAAACCTACTTAAGTACACAAATTTCACGCAAGTTATTTATAGCGAAATTCAAAATGATAAAACTGGTATACTACATCTCCGTGGAAATCAAATTTTAAAATAAAATAAATAACTTAAATGTTTTTTAATTGTCAAAAAATATAAAGCAATCTCCTAGGGAACGGTTTCCAAAGCAAAAATCGATTTTAAATGCACTTTAATTTTATCTGTTCTGCACTGTGTTTTGTATTAAATATTATTTCATTGGCATACCTGATTATTGGCTGTGAGACTATTTCATAATGTTTTAAAAGTGTTTTTGGTCTATTTAGTTCGTATAGGACCAATTTAGGACTACGTGAGGTGACTTTAGAAGTTTCTGGAAGTTTTTTTGATGATGACATTCTCAGCTTTTTGCTCTCCATGTGAGCCTGTAAAGTCCATAATTAGGTAGTTCTCTAAAATTCGTTCGGTTCTAAGTTTCTTCTGTTTATTCCGGTTTTCTCAATATCCTTTCAGACTTCTTTCAACCATTTATTTACCCGAAGCCTTAGGTCTATAGTTTAGTGCCTTAAACTTTTTTTTGTCAACCGGTTGTCATCCATTCTATACAGGTGTTAGTAAAATTTTAGTCTTATTTTTCTAATCATTTCCATTAATCGTTCAATTTCCATATTGTACAGTTCTTCTCGACATCGTAACCTACATTGTCCATCTACTATCTTCAAACCAATTTTTTTGCGGAGAAATTTTCCCTCAAATTTCTCTGCTTCTCTCAGACCAACCTCCCCTGTCATTCTAAGGCACTCACTCGTGTAAATCTTTTCAATTATTGTAAATATGTTTCCATTTGAAAACAGACTTCTGATGGCTGTAATACCTGTTAAAGGAAGTTTGTGTATTATGTACATGTTATACCAGACCCAGAACGAATCTGGATTAAGTCTTACAATACACTGGAAACAACTTACAACTTCATAACACACGTAGAATTTCTTCTTCTGTTTCAGAAAGACCTTTATAAGATTTCCATTAGAAACATTTCCACGCATTAAATATAAATGTAGAAAGTTCGACCCACTTTTCTATTTTCCCGACATAAATTTTCCACGGTTTACTCATCCTTTATATAAATAAATAATCAAAATTAACAGGAGCGAACGTTAAGATGCGTTGACTACCACGGGAAATTTACATAAGCCAACGTATCAAATATTAAATTGATTTAAGCTAATCGAGACTTAAATATTACATCAACAAATAGATTTTATTCACCAATTCAATAGTTACTATACAATACGGATGTACCTTTTTCGATTACTCATTAATGTGAAGTGTATGTGGTAGGTGCATAGTACATTTTCGATCAAGCACGCGGTGGTAGGTAGCGGCTGCTACACAGTTCTTCATCGCCGATTTAAAACCGTCCGATAAACTCGGAGACGAAAAGTCTATGTGACTCTAGCGTTTCTTGATCCATCAGGTTGCACAACAAAATTAGATTATGGAGTTAAGTTTTATATTTTATTCTTGTTTTCTTATGAAAAAATCTGGTGTAAAACACTAACATTACTTTATCTTGCCAATGTAAATAATAAAACATAACCTACGTATGTTTAATCGTTAGAAAACACAATTTTCGGTAATTCTTTATTTACGACTGTAAAATTTTGCAAGTAAATGTCATCATTATGAAAATTGTGTAAATGACGTTATAGGCATGAGAGGGGTAAAGTGTCTCCCCAAAATAAAATTTTTATATTAAATTAGCAGGTCTCTACTCCAGCGTCTTTTAAGGCGTCTAGCGGGATTACCAGGTACATGTAAGATGGAAAGTGACGTACCAGTCGGTTCTTGTGTTTTTGTGACTTGTGAAAGCGTTCGTATAGATGTTCGATGGAATTTTGGACAAATGGTACTTTCAAATCTGTATGCAAAGTTTTGTTGCTAACGTAAATGGGTTCTTTGTTATAAGGCATAATGCTTTTGACTGGAATACTTGAATGCGTTTTAAGTTAGAGCGTTTGGTTCAACCTATTTGAAATTAAAAACATAACCTAATTTTAATTATGAATGAATGACGCAAAATGAAAATCAACCTCTGTTTGACTTAAAAATACGGAAAAGCTCTAACTAAATTAAGCTCTGTAGAAGAAAATGCTGGAAATAAAAGTTGTAGAGCTTTTATTTCCTACAACTTTAATTATAGCCAGTTTTGTCGTAAAATGTAGGTTTATAAAATAAGTTTTGTTTTCTAAGGAAGTAATATTAAAAAATTTAATTTTTAATAGATTTTTTTGAAACAAATACAGAAAATTACTAATTATCGCTAAAACTAAGCGTTGTTAAAAAAAACTTTCGAAATAAAATTTTTGTAGGTTTTCTATTGATCGATAACTTTAATTATGTACTTTTTCTCTCTAGATGAAGGTCACAATTTTTTAAAAATAATCTTCTTTACCACAAAAGCACAGGCCTCCCCCCCCCCAAGAATTTCAGCAGACATGGCGCTTATCCTATCTTGCAGAGCATAAACATGAAGTATATGAGGCGATTTTTAAAAAATTGTAGGAGCCGTTTTTGAGAAAATTGTAACAACGTGAAAAATCGCACGGATAAACTATTACTTCCTGTTGACGGATTTTAATGATAATGTTTGTCAGATTCGAAGTGGTACTTACCTTAAAAAAGTTGAAAATAGTTTCTAGTATCAATTTCGTACGCTCTTCAGTTCTTGAGATATTTTGTTAACACACACACCAATCGCTAAAAACATGTTTTTGGGTTCAGGGGGTGTGAAAACGTGTAATTCCGGTGAAAATTGGATTTCTAAAAATTGTCATAAAACAATACCAAACACTTTCCTTTCCTATATATTCATGTAGGGCAAGATAAACTACAATTGAAATTCTACGGACACCTCTGTATAATGGTTGATGAAACAAATTTTTAGAATATTGAACTTCAAACAAAAAGTGTCGGATAAGTAGTTGAAAAATGTCAGAAATGATATTGAAAAAATTGAAATAAATCAGGAAAATAAAAAGGATCGAATCAGTAAAAGACAACCAATTTTTGACATTAAGAGCTTCCACGATCACCGAAACCAGAATACATAATGATGAAAGGAGAGGAAAAACATACAGTGAAAGAATTACTTTATAATTTTAACTCAGACAGACTCCTTAAACAAACATAATTTGACTTTAGGGGGAAAAGTTAAAAACACCAGATTCATACAAAAAAGTATAATAATCAATTTCACGGTTTTAATTTTGAAAAAAAAAATTTCATAGCTTTCAGTTTGTTGAACGCATTTCAAATTTTAGTCTAATGTTCAAATAATTATTATCGGAGAAGTTCTATGAAACCCACTAAACCGTGTTGAAAAGTTCAACTTTACAACTTTGTAAAGTTTCATACAATGGAAATTACTTTATAACTTAAAATAACCTAACTTAAGAAGTTTTAATCTCTAATTTGTTATTTCAATAATTGAAATTCAAGCCAAATATAACTATTAAACGTAAAATATTGTTATTTTGAAACACGTGTTTTGTTTTAAAGACACGTTTCTCTAAAATTACCACTTTATCTAATTTAAAAGAATGGTTCCTTTAAAGTTTTGATGTACGCTAATTTCGTTACGAGGAAAGTCTGTCCTAAAAATCGCTCCTTTTAGTACGAAGAACGTTCAAAATTAACGAGACAAATTAATGTCGAAAAATCACCCACACGACTTTCTCTCGCCAATGGAGATAATTAACCATATAACCGATGTTTAATCATGAGCAAATGATGCAAAATGAAAATTAATCTCTGTTCGACTTAAAAATGCGAAAAATAATTAATTGACGCTAAACTAACCTCTGTAAAAAAAATATTAGGAATAAAAGTTGTAGGTTTTTTAATTTCCTATAACGTTGATTTTGCCCATAACAGGGAGGTGGAGTAATTATTTGCGCTCGATCTGCTTATTCCAGGGCTACAAAAAATAGTTCTGTTTCTTATAACATGGTCAGCCAATTATATGACTAAAGTACTTACGAACAGAAGAGGTAGAGGTGTAAAAGACACTAGTTAAAATTATCTCATCTGAGAGTAATGAATTTTATTATTATACAGCCAGACCTTGTGGTTAATGAAGTGAAGGTGTCATTTGCAAGGTGGAAAATAGGTACTTTTCATAGGGCCTGATGTTGATAAGTATACTTTTCCACTCAGTGAGAAAGACAATGGTAAACCACCTCGCTCCTCGTTTTCCTTAGCAAAGCCTCTAGAGGTTCAAACCAGCCTATCAGATGATGACCTAAACAACAATAACAACAACTTTGATTATAATACACTTTTTCGCAAAATGCACAACCATGGAAACAAAAATTACGCATTATCAGACGGTGGTAAGACCGGAAGCATTGTAAAATATTACATTAAAAGTTAGTACCAATAAAATAATGAACATAGAAAGGAGAGTAAATCAGAACATCTTAGGACTCAAGAAAGAAGAACACAATTACAATAGATGCCGTTCGAACAAAGAGATTACAAAAAAATCAGAAAACAAAATCCATTTAATGAGAAAAAGATGAATTGTTTTTACGGACGTGTTGCAAGAATGAATGATAACAGATTAAAAAAACAAATTTTCGATAAAATATAGATTCTCAAAATCAAATCAGCAAGGTTCACAGTTACACTAAATCTCCTTAAAGATACAAAAATCACACTTCTCTATAAAGACATACAGAATAGTGAAATTTTTATTAAAAAAAAGCCAGAGAGTGATCTTCGTGATAGAAAATGAAAGGAAGAGATGTTAATCCCACAACATTGAACAACTTAAGAAGGAAAGATCCGAAAGAATGAAGAGATTGTAAGAGAAAAGGCAACGTGCGCAAAAGATTGAGAAGTAATTAAAATATTAATTTGGGGTGCAATTCGGAAAGAAATGTTTTTTAAGCAGAAACTATTTGAGTTAACATTTAAAACTGTGTAGTGAAAGATCTATCAAATGATTTAGGAGGTTATTATAAATTTTGTCATAACAAAAGAGGCATAGTATGGTGCTTTTTCGTATCCGATAGTTCTATTTTGGACGATTCTACAACAATTTATTTTCTCTAGTCGGGTCTTTATTTTTCTTTTGTCCTATATGAATAAATATAGGGAAGGAAAGTAAGTACTGTTTTCATGTCGATGTTTCAAAATCGAGTTTTCACTGGATATACACATTTTCAGGCCTCCTGAACCCAAAAAAAATGTTTTTAGCAATTGGTGTGTGTGTGTGTGTGTGTGTGTGTGCGCGCGCGCGTGTGTGTGAACAAAATATCTCAAAAACGGAACATCGTACAAACTTGAAACTTGGAACTTAAGTTAGGTACCACAACAAAACCTTACACGAACCCTTTTCATCAAAATCGGTTAACCGGAAGACGTACTTTATTCGTGCGATTTTTCACATACTCTTTATTTCCTCAAAAACGGTTCCATTTGAAATCACCTCATTTGCTATACTTTTAATGCTCAACAAGATAGGATAACTCCATGTCTGCTGAAATTCTTGGGAAGGCTGTGCCTCGTAGAAACAATATTTTTAATATTATTTTTTGTTTATTTCGTTTTACGTCTATCGAAGAAAATAAAACAATTCCTGGAAGCAAAACCAGAAGGACGCCGACCGAGGGGCAGACCACGACAGAGCTATCAAGAGTACATGGAGCGGTTGGGGGAGGCTCGAGGAAAGGACTGGCAGCGGATGAGGAATATGATGATGGACCGAGGTGTCTGGAGAGGATGGATCGAGGCAATGGCACACCCTACGCTGAGAGGCAGAAGGGGCAGATAAAGAAGAAGAAGTTTTACGTCTAACTGTTTACCAGTTTTTACTAATACAGACGGCGGAGAATAATGAAATATAAAAATTGGTGATGAAAAAATGCCAGACCTGACCGGGAATCGAACCCGGGACACCGGAGTAGAAGCCAGTTGCGCTAGAGAAAAATTAATATGCATTCTAAAGGAAAATTTTATAATTAAGTTGTAAAAGATTTAAAAACCTACTACGTTTCATTTCAAACAATTTTTTTTATTTGGTACAACCCTTAATTTAGCGTCAATCAGTGACTTTCGACATTTTTTTCTTAAAAATCTGTAAAAATTGAATTTTTTTTTAAATTTCAGCCTTAGTGTCCATTTTACAACAAAAATGTATATAATTAAAGTTATAGGAAATAAAACAATCTACAACTTTTATTTCAAGAATTTTGTTCTATAGAGCCAGTTTGTAGTCAATTAGTGATTTTCTGTATTTTTAAGCCAGAGGTTAATTTTAATTTTGCATCATTCACTGATGATTAGAATTAGGTTATGTTTTTTCATTTTACAGTGTTTACTAATGATAAAAACATAGGTTTTAATATGATTTATTGTTTACAATGGTAAGAAAAAAAATTATGTAATGTTTTACATCAAATCTTTCAAGAGTAAATGCCTACTCTTCTTCAGAAATAATCCATTCTAATAATACTAATATTTTCTCTCCAGATGGGCAGTGTCGTTGACCTAGTTTTATTGAAATCAAATTGAATTTAATACAAAATTGGCCGATTTTACAGAGTGATTGGTTTATTGGTAAAATTTTCAACATAGAAAAACTAATCTATAAACGTTATTCGTTTTCTTTTTGTAGTAATGACATGCGAGTTCGGTTTCATTGACAAATTTTCAATCTGTTACCATTGGCTAGTTACATAGATATTCTTGTAACTCCATTTTCTGGTCACAAATTAAATTATCGAATTTCAATTTTTACTAACAGATACATGTTAGCTATAATGTTTTTTCAATCGATTTCTCTCTCTTTCCACAAAAATTTTATCTTGTCAAAGTACATATACTCGGTGTTAAAAAAAATGAATTGAAACGTTTTTTAAAAATGTATCTTGGTAGTTTATACACGGATTTCAACCTGATATACACGATTAATGACCCTTAAAACCAAATATTTATTTAGAAGGATGTTCAGCCATATTGTATTATTATTATTATTATTATTATTATTATTATTATTATTATTATTATTATTATTATTACTATTATTATGTTTAGTCGTTTAAAACATATTTTTATAATTCAAAAACTATTAGCAAAATGTAGAGTGTATTCGAGCGTAAATAATTTTTTTCAGAATTTAATGTATTAATTTTAAGACAATTTTATTTAAAAAAATGTATTTAAATATATTCTTTTTAAATTCGCGTCAACAGCTTCGTTAATACCGACTACGGTGGTTATGGGACAGTGAGTTTTTTAGCTTGAGAAAATTCCCATACCCTAGCCGGGACCTCCCCGTTGTAGGCTAGCGCGCTACCATTACGCAACGGAGGAGGCCTATATATTATTAAATGTAAAGATTCATAAATTTAAAAAAATCTGGTGTGATACACTCACACAACTTTCTCTTGCCAATGAAAATAATGAACAATGTAACCTAACATTAGTAATAAAACATTAGAAATAAACAAAAAAACTTACCTCAAAAAATATAACCTAACTTTAATCATGAGTGAATGTTGCAAAATGAAAACCAACCTTAGTTTGGCTTAATAGTAAGGAAAATCACTCTTTGACGCTAAACTAGGCTCTGTAGAGAAACATGTTTCAAATAAAAGTTGTAGATCTTTTAATTTCCTTTAAGTTTAATTATATAATTTTTTGTCGTAAAATGGATACTAAGGCCGAAATATTTGAAAAACCCACTTTTTTCTACGAGAGCACAGCCTCCCCAACAATTTCAGCAGACATGGCACCTGCTCTATCATGTAGAACACAAAAAATGTAGTAAATGGACGATTTTTTAAAAAATTGTAGAAGCCCTTATGAGAAAATCGCAAAAAAGTAAAAAATTACACGAATGAAGTACTACTTCCAGTTAACCGATTTTGATAAAAATGTTTGTGTCGGGTCCTCTAATAGTACGTAACTTAAGTTTCAAGTTTTAACTTGGTACGATGTTCCGTTCTTGAGATATTTTGTTCACACAGACCACTCACTAAAAACATGTTTTTTTTTGGATTCAGGCGTCTGAAAATGTGTATATCCGTTGAAAACTCGAATTCGAAAAATTGATATGAACAATACTTTTCTTCCTATATATTTACATAGGCAAGAGAAAGTAAAAATCAGGGACTGCAAGGTAACTATAAACACTGATTCAAAATTCCGTAAGTGGATTTATAAAAGAAGATAGTAAATACTAATACTGTAAAAAAATATTTTTGTACAGTCGGCTACAATACAAATAATAGTATACTAACTCATCATTTAGTGCTATGTATCGTATCAGAAGCCATGATTGCGGCTTACCTCCAACGGACAAAGTTGCTTTCCTTTGCTGGGAAATAGAATTATTACACACAGAAATTATGTATAAAAATATTTAGTCGTTATCATAGAAAATAAGTAATTATTATTGTAGAAATAGGTAATAAAATGTATTACTTTATTTAATAAACTATGGGTTTTGTGTTTGTATCCGTTTAAATGTTCGTAACTACTTGCTTCGTTTGAAGCAATTTTCCAATATACATTTTCTTGTGTTTTCTTATTTAAGCACGTTCTGATTAACCTCTTTATATCTCAAATTTTATCGGTTTCTGCACTGTTTAATGTTAAATATTGTTTCACTGGGATATGAATTTGTAATATTATTATTATTATTTTTATTCCTAATTTGTGTACGTTGCAATCTGTTCAATTTAGAACAATAAGCAACCCCATGACCCAATGAGATGAGGATGATGTGTATGACGTGTAAATGAGGTGTAGTCTTGTACAGACCCAGGCCAACCATTCCTGAGAGAGTATGGTTAATTAAACCCCAACCATCAAAGTACACCGGTAACCACTGTCTAGTATTCAAATCCGTATAAAAGTAACTACCTTTACTAGGATTTGAACCAGGAACCTTCGTCTCCGAAAATCAGCTGTTAGACAGCTGATTTTAGCGACAACCTTACCTCTAGACTAACCCGGTGGGTAATTTGTAATATGAATTTTAAAATGTTCACTTTAAATTATTCTCTTTGTAAAAATTATTATTAAAGTGTTCTAATTTTTAGTCACTGATTTAACTTTACGATGTCCGTTGACATCGCAATCGCTAATAATATTACCATTATTAAAAATCTGGTGTGAACACTCACACGACTTTCTCTTGCCAATGCAAATAATGAACAATATAACCTAACATTATAAATAAACAAAAAACTAACCTCAAAAAACATAATCTTATTTTAATCAAAAGTGAATGATGCAAAATGAAAACCAACCTTAGTTTGGCTTAATATTACGGAAAATCTCTTTTTGACGCTAAACTAAGATCTGTAGAGAAAAATGCTACAAATAAAATTTCTAGATCTTTTAATTTTCTATAAATTTTATTATATACGCTTTTGTCGTAAAATGCATACTACGGCCGAAATTTTAAAAATTTATTTATTTTACAGATTTTCATAAAAAAAAACAACAGAAAATCACAAATTATCGCTAAGCTAAGCGTTATACAACGAAATGTTGCAAAGAAAAGATGTAATTTTTTTAAATTATCTTCAACGTTTATTACATACACTTTTGCCCTAAAATGCATATTAAGGCCACAATCTTTAAAAAAACATATTTCTCTTTGAGTGAAAAGTCTCTTCAAGAATTTCAGCAGTCATGGCGCCTACCCTATTTGTAGAACATATAAAATGTAGTAAATAAGACGATTTAAAAAAAAATTGGGAGCCATTTTTGAGAAAATCACAAAAATGTGAAAATGACGCGTATTAACTACTACCTTCAGTTGACCGATTTTGATGAAAATGTTTGGGTCGGGTCCTCTAATGGTATCCAACGTAAGTTTCAAGTTTCAACTTCGTATGATGTTCCGTTCTTGAGATATTCTGTTCACACACAGACCAATCGCTAAAAACATGTTTTTGTGGGTTCAGAGGGTCTGAAAACGTGTAGGCCTATATCCGGAGAAAACTCGATTTCGGAAAATCGAAATGTATACAATACTTTCTTCCCTATATATTCATATAGGCAAGATATAGTAAAAATAGTCTGTTATTAATATTATTGCCGAGGTTAAATAAATTCATTACTTTACTTTAAAAAATATTAATTTTATTAATAAATTAAAATTATTTTTAGATAATTTAGAATTACAAAATTAATAAACAAAAATAATGTAATCAGTTTAACTTCACCGACGACAAAATAACTATGGAGTGATATGCTCTCAAGTGATCCATACCTTTTATTTTAAATCTATTCAAGTGTTTTTTTTTTTCACTGATGCCCCACAATTTACTGATGCCATTGTTATAGACAATAACTATATGAACAAGCGGTAGCAATTCTTAGAATTCGAATAAAAAATATTTTACCCGTGAAATATTTTCGTTTGAGCTTTTCTATTTCGTAAATAAATATAATAATATATATATTTGTAGGTGCGGTTATATTTTCCAAGTGAATTTCTTAAAGAGTATTTTGTAAAAGAGATTGAAATGTGAAGTTGGATCCAGCCCTTTCCTTGTATCCTTGCCGTGGATGTGGAACATTCGACTTATAGATATAGTCTATCAATAAAAGAAAAGAACGGGCAATAACGGAAATACTCCCTCAGGCCAGATCTAAGAACTCTCTTTTGTGTAGCAAAACAATAGGAAATATCTGGAGAAAACTGAAATATTTTCTACCAGTATGTTTGAATTACACCTAGATAAAATTGTAGACTTTTTTTACACATTCTTTATTTATTCCTTTTTCAAGTAACCACTACCAGAATTCCTGATTAATTTGATGAAAATTTGGCATGATTTTGATGTGGAAGCGATCCCCCATGGGATTTTCATACTTTTTCTCGTATAGCGCCAATTTAGACCGCGTGAGGTGACTTAAGACGTTTCTGAAAAATCTTTTTGCAATCCATATTTTCAGCATTGTATGCTATTCTTCTTTCTTCTGTGCACCCCGTGTTCTGCTGCTCTTCGCGGAAGCCCTAGTCCGTAATTAGTCGTCTGAACTTCATTCGGTTCATTAAGTTTCCTCGACTTATTCCGATTTTTACTTTCTCTTGCTTATATGAATATGTAGAAAGGAAAGCATTGTTTTCATGTCGATTTTTCGAAATTGAGTTTTCACCGAATATAAAAGTTTTCAAAACCCTGAACCCAAACAACATATTTTTTAGCGATTGGTCTGTGTGTGTGGTTGTGTGTGTGAACAAAATATCTAAAGAACGGAACATTGTACGAAATTGAAATTTGAAACTTCAGTTAGGTTTTACTAGCGGACCCGACACAAAACATTTTCATCAAAATCGGTCAACTGGAAGTAGCCGTTTATTCGTGTAATTTTTTCCTTTTTTTATTTTCTCAAAAACCGAGCCAACGTTTTTTTAATAAAATTGCCTCAATTAATATATTTTTTGTACTCTACAAGATAGGCTAGGCGCCATGTCTGCTGAAATTCTTTTGTGCTCTCGTAGAAAAAAAAGTTTTTTTTTAAGATTGCGGTCTAAATATGCATTTTAAGGCAAAAGAGTATATAATCAAAGTTGTAGAAAATTTAGAAAATTACATCTTTCAATTGAAACATTTCTTTGTGTAACGAGTAGTTTAGCAGTAGGATTAGTGATTTTTTGGCTTTTTTTTTATGAAAATTTGTAAGAAATAGATTTTTTAAGATTTCGGCCTTAGTATGCATTTTACGTACAAAGTGTAGTATAAAATCAAATTTATAGGGAATTAAACGATCTACAACTTTTAATTAAGTGTTTTTCTCTACAGAGAAAATGAAAACAATGAAAAAAATGAAAATGAAATTAATGAGTTTAGCGGCAAAGAGTGATTTTTCGTATTACTAAGCCAAAGTGAGGCTGGTTTTTCATTTTGCATCATTCACTCATGATTAAAATGAGGTTTTGTTTATTGAGGTTAGTTTTTTTTATTGTTAATGTTTTATTTCTAATATTAGTTTATATTGTTCATTATTTGCATTGGCAAGAGAAAGTAATGTGAGTGTTTCACGCCAGATTTTTAAGATTGCGGCCTTACTATGCATTTTATACGGCGAAAGTGTATTTTTACGTATAAAATCGAAGTTATAAAACATAAAAACCTACAACTTTTATTTGTATAGTTATTTTGTATAACGCTTAGTTTAACATTAGTGATTTTCTGTTCTTTTCATCTAAATCTGTAAAGAAATTGGATTTTTTAAGATTTTGTAATGAAATTTGTAAAAATTTAAAAGAACCTACTAATTTTATTTATAGCATTTTTCTCTGCATACCCTAGTTTAGCCTCAAAGAGTGATTTTCCGCATTAATAAGCCAAACTGAGGTTGGTTTTCATTTTGCATCATTCACTCATGATTAAAATTAGGTTATGTTTTTCGAGATTAGTTTTTTTTTATTTGTTTTATTTCTAATGTTTCGTTACTTATGTTAGGTTATATCGTTTATTATTTGCATTAGCAAGAGAAGAAAGTCGTGTGAGTGTTTCACACCAGATTTTTATGTTATGTAGTTTAGTTTCTGTAATTTGTTTTTCTTCCAAGTAGTGTTCGGTAGGCCTATGTGATTTTTCTAATATTTCTTCCGGTCCATTGTTTATTGTTTTTGATTTTCTAATTTTATTAAATTTCTATTACGTACCAACCACCTTTTGACATCCTTCGAATAGATCCTTTGAATCCTTTGAATACATGTATTAGTTCTGATTATTTTTTTCGTGGCTTAGCCCTTTTATTGCTACATTCATAAAATATGTTTAACTCCAATAGTCAAGTCAAACGTCTAATATTTTTAACCCCAAGGTTATGCAATCACAAACATTGTGAAACCTCCTTAATTCTAGCAATAAGCACGTGCGTAGCACAGGCGTATTTAATATTAACTGATATTCAGAAATCCGTACAATTGATTTTTAAACAAATTTTTGACACACCTTATACGTACCTACTGAAAGAAAATAATTTCATTAGATATTTATGAAACAAATAAATTTTATTAAAGGTGTTTTTTTAATATCAAATGATGATAAATTATAAAGCACACACTTTTTTGTAAACATATTTTGGAACTTTTACAAAGTAATGAATTTTATACTATGTACACAAATCATTTGCATAAGAAAATTGTAAACTAGGTTCAATAATTTATGAAATCAAATTAATTGTGTCAGTTACCGTGATATTTCTTAGGCACGCATTTCTTCTATCTATTACTAAGGTGAATATTTTAATCTAATAGTGCGTTAAAAAAGTAGTACATGTTCCCCTAGCAACTTTTTTCTGTGTATTAGTGGCAATTATTTATAATAAATTCTACATTAAATCGCAAATAAGTGAAAAATGACACGAATAAACTACTACTTCCGGTTGACCAATTTTGATGAAAATTTTCGTGTCGGATCCTCTAGTAATACCTAACTTAATTTTTAAGTGTCAACTTCGTACGATGTTCCGTTCTTGAGATTTATTTTGTTCATACATGCGCGCGCGCGCACACACACACACACACACACACACACATGGACCAATCGCTAAAAACATGTTTTTTAGGGTTCAGGGGGTCTGAAAACGTGTATATACGGTGAAAACTCGATTTCGAAAAATCGACATGAAAACAATACTTTCCTTCGTATTTATTCATATAGGCAAGAGAAAGTAAAAATACAAAACCCGCTTATTACGCTAAACTAGGCTCTGTTAAAAAAATCTTAAAATAACAGTTTTAGGTTTATTCTGTTATTTACAACTACTTTAAAAATTCCATTTTATACTTATTTTGATGATAAAAATACAGTTTCACTAACTGACGCTAAACTAAGCGTTGTACCTAAATAAAATATTTGAAATAAAAGTTACAGGTTTTTTAAAAAAGGGATTCTATAAATTTAATTATATACGCTTTTGCCATAAAATCCATAATTTATTAACGCTGATGGCACATGGTCCGTGCGACGCACGGATGATATGTCCGTGCGCTGCACGGACAAGTAAGCAGGTAATGGAGAAGCATTGGGGATGGCACATGGTCCGTGCGACGCCCGGATCCGTGCGCCGCACGGATCCGGGCGAAAAAGCGCCCGGACCTTCCCGCTTCAACTCATCCGTGCGAACGCCCGGATGAAGCTATGACTACATCTAGCAGACCATTGTTTCAAATGAGTGATGGCACACTGATCCGTGCGTTATTCATCCGTGCGCTGTCTAGTTGACTACACTTGATTCAGTACATAGTATTCGCAGTAGGCCTACATATTTTTTGTACTATATTTATATTTATTTATATATATTTATATATATATATATATATATATATATATATATTATATTTACTATATTTAATTATATTAGGCCTACATATTTTAAATTGCAGAGAAAATATATCGATAGATTTGTTAATTAGTTATACATACAAGAAAGCCTATAATAAGGAATATAAATAAACAAATAACATCTTATTTGTCAGCGACCAAAAAAGGAATAGACATAGGGTAATCAAATAAATACGTATAGCCTATAGGCCTACATTAAAAAACTATTTTAACAAACAATTGAACGTTTTTTTAATGTTTTCACTACGAAAATAACTAGTTTTGTTTATATTTAATTCTAATTTATTACAAGAGAACCATTTACACATTCTGTTTATTACGTTATTAGTTGCCGTTTTAACTGCTCTAGTCATCAGCAAACATTACAGTAACGAAATTTGATAGAAAATATGGAGATTTTAATTAATTTAATTATAGATTTATTAATTTATTTAATAAATATATGTCGCAATAGAGGGACAATCATATACCCCTGTGGTATTCCGCTAGTAGAAAATTTACAGTTTGATTTAAATGAACCCGTTTTGGGTCCATTAATCTCCTTACACTGTGATCGGTTTTTTAGAAACGACTCGATCAATTTTACAGAGCTATTGCAGGAAAGTGTTAGATACGCGTAGTATTTTAATTTCCATAATAAAATTGGGTGATCTAATAGGTCAAATGCTTTTTTAGATTAGTAAAAATTGCTAAAACTAATAACTTTAGGTCAAGCTGTCTGAAAATTGTGTCCGATAACTTAAATAAAGCTGGATATCTTCAATAAGTCAAGAAAGACCGCTTTTTTATGAGTGAAAAGGGGAGTACAAGATAGAAATAACAGAGCGCCCGGACATAACATCCGTGCATCGCACGGACCATGTGCGCTGGACAACTTTACACCGCCCGGTCCGGGCGTTCGCACGGATGATATAGTCCGTGCGATCGCACGGACCATGTGCGCCCAGCCTAAGGCTACAGTCTTACAAAAAACAATTTTTTATCACGACAGCACTGCCGAAGAACAATTTCAGCAGATACGCCTCTTACCCTTTCTTGTAGAGCTTAAAAAATGTTGTACACATAACGTGATTTTAAAAAAATATCATAGAAATCATTTTTGAAAAAATGTAAAAAATAGTAGCACGAATAGATTAATGCTTCTTGTTGACCGATTTTAATGAAAATGTTTGTGTCGGGTTCCCGAGTGGTACCTAACTTAAGTTCCAAGTTTTTACTTTCTTACGATATTCTTATCTTGAAATATTTTGTTCACACCCACTTACACCAATCGCAAAAACATATTTTTTAGGATTCAGGGGGCCTGAAAACATTTACATTTCCAGTGAAAAATCTATTTCGAAAAATTGATATGAAAATATAACTTTCATTACCTACATTTCATGTAGGGCAAGGGAAAGTAAAAAAATAAATAAATAATAAATTGGCCTAGTCAAAAAAGTTTGAAGGTTTTGGGATAGGGTCTACAGTCTGTAAAGCTCCTCTTTAAAATTTCTTCCTGACGAAAACTTTCTCTGCCTATACTTTAGATAGAGCGCTGGAAAATAAATATCTAAAGGCAAATATTAGTATCCGATTTAAATGTCCGCTAAAGAGAGCTTTTAATGTATATATACTCATATAAATATATTCCACTCAAGATCTTCATTGAAGAACTTGTATGAAATAATAATGAAGATAATATTAAGTACTTACGTTTCGCACAATTAATCAGAAATTTGAAATTCCTGTCAAAGCACTACCAGCAACAAAATGTAAAGTTCATCTCATCTAACTTATCATACACCCCCGTTTTCTTTAGGCACCCCAACCCTATCCCCGGTTTTCTTATTATCCCCACTTTTCAAACGTTAACCTCTTCCTCAAACTCTTGACTCACTTCGTGACGTCATCATCATTATTATCGTGGCTTTTATAACAATGTAGTTTACTGGGATCCACAAAACTATTCTAATGAATTATACCTCATGGTTTATCATTTTATCATTAGCAACTAAAAGACGGTTCTCAGAAGGCGATATTATTTAACTAAAATTGATCGGTGTGGTTCAATTGGAACGCCATTGGTCAAATTTAGTTTTGTCAATTAGATATTATATCAGATGGCGATAAATGAATTGTTAGTATAAATAAATAAATAATAAATAAAACTTTATTTATTTCCAAATTTTTTATAGAATATTCACCCATACAACATATTCGTTCCAAAAGCTATTATACATTTACAACGATTTACAGTGTACAAGGTGGAGGAAATGGACCTACCCAACTAAGACTAAAAAAACCATGTCCTAAGGTTCTCCTCTTTTATTTAGTAACTCAAAGCAACAGAGATTTAAAAACTAGTCTAGAGCTTAACTCTATAACATTTTTAAAAACATTATACGATTTCTAAAACTAAAAACAGCAATCTAACATTTAATAAATCTAATTAACTAAACAATAATTATAGGGCTTTCATATTTCAAACCATGATCCGTATTCCTTCCTCTATATATATACCTCTAGGGGTCCCGACATGAACATTTTAATCAAAATCGGTCAACCGGAAGTAGTAATTTATTCGTGAGATTTTTACTTCTTTGTAATTTTCTCAAAAAGGGCTCCGATGATTTTTTTTAAAAATCACCACGTTTACTACATTTTTTATGGTCTACAAGATAACGTATGCTGGAATTCTTGGGGCACCTGTTCTTTCGTGGTAAGAAATGTTTTTTAAGATGCAACCTTAATATGCATTTTAGGGTCAAAGTATAACATTTTAGAAAATTAAGAAACCTACGATTTTGATTTCAAACATTTTTTTGTGCAACCCCCTAGTTTAGTGTCAATTAGTATTTTTCTGTATTTCTTTCATCAAAATTCGGTTAAAAATGATATTTGTAATATCACGGCTTTAGTATATGCAATTTTCGACACTTGTTCATTATTAATTAAAGTTCTGGGAAATAAAAAATATCTACAACTTTTATATCAAGCATTTCTTCTACAAAGCCTAGTTTAGCGTCAAATAATGATTTTCCGTATTTTTAAGTCAAACAGAGGTTTGACTCATTTGATTCATTTTCGTTATTCATTCATGATTAAAATTAGGTTATCTCTTTAATTTTAATTTTTTACTAATGATTCAACAGAGGTTATATAGGTTTTTCTTTACATTGGCAAGAGTAAATTCGTATGAATGTTTACATCGTTTTTTTAATAGTTGCTTTTTAGATGTGAACTTGAACGTGAAATTTTTTAATTGGTTTACTCAGTAGAAAAATTAAAAAATAAATAGAATTGATAGGTTTCCCAATAATAAAAGATTATTATCAGAAAATTGGTTTTCAAACTTTTCGGCCTGTTTACAACTCGTATGAAAATATTAATAGTCTAAAAATTATATTTGCAACAATAAATTTAATTATGTAACACAACAGTACAGTATGTTCATAAACTTTAGTGACTCTTTTTATTATAAAAATTTATATAAACCTTCCTAAAATGGCTACAGATCTACCATAGAAAAATGTAACCTAATTTTAATCAAGAGAGAATTACACAAAATTAAAATTAACCTCTTAAAAATACGGGAAATCTAGTTGACGCTAGACTATGATCTGTAGAAGAAAATGCTGGAAGTAAAAGTTGTAGGTTTTTTAATTATATACACTTCTGCCGCAAAATATATAAGTAATAAAGGCCACAATGATAAAAAATCCTATTTTTTATATATTTTCATGAAAAAAATAATACAGATAATCATTAAGTGACGTTGAAGGTAAGCATTGTATAAAACATGTGTGAAATAAAACTTGTCGGTTTTTTAATGTTCAACTTTGATTTATTACACTTTCGCTCAAAAAATACAAAAATATATTTAGGCCGCAATCTTAAAAAAAAAACAATTTTTTACCACTTTTTTCTAAAATTTGTTTATTTTATTTCATTCAAACATACGTTCAATGCGTATACTTATGTTACAAGTTAATTTCCTGTGGCCAAAAATTCTGAATGGTGAACAAAATTGTTGTAAATGGATCATAACCGGCCACAAGACCCCACTTGAACTCTGAGAAATAACTCCAAATGCTGTCTAGCTGTACCGCGATGCCTTTTCTTACACCATTTAGCATTTTCCAACAATCACTCAGGGGTTAAGCGGGTGTGCCGATTTCTGGAGCAAGAAATTAAATTTTTGGTTCACCTTAAAGTTCTGAAATCCGGTCTCCTCTAAAGTACTGCTCTAATATAATCGCCATCAATTGGAATAAATTATAGAGAATTCACTGATATATTATTAACAATATTGTTTCTGTAATTGTTTTTATAGTTCTATCGGGAATCAGTTGCATAAATATTTATTTTAAACTAAACAGCTACAACTTGGTTTCATGCCCGGCCCGATTTATTAGAATTTGTGGCAGAACGCTGTGTTACTGTAATAAAGTACACGCAGCTTAATCAGTCATTGGTAAATCCTACAACTTCATTGCCTAAACACGTCTTCAGAAACTAGAAAATAAATAAAAGTGAATGAACCGTTCCGTACAATAATAAATAAAGATATAATATACTGTTAGAAACTGAGGAACGTTATCGTTATTGCAGCGATAACATAGACATTTTAACAGATAAGTAGAGTACAAGAGACCTATAAAATAAAATATAAATATTTCATTACCAATACCGTTCAAATTACATTAATGAACAAATAACAATAAATAAAGGATTAAGGTAAAATTAGAGTGGGCCCCCGTTAATAAAAAAGAACCTAAATTTTTTTTTTTATTTATTTAACGTCGCATCAACATCAAGGTCATTAGCGACGACGTTGGGGTGTAACTGTGTGTGATGAGGATGAAATGATTATTTGTAACGTATGAAAATATGCCATGCCTGAGTGGGATTCGAACCCAGGACCGCATGATGAGAGGCGAGCACGTTACCAACCTAAATATTATTAAACGGATTTAAAAAAATTTGTTTTTTATTAAACGGGAAAGAATCTTAGCCAGCATCTAATTCACATCTAGCCGGAATTTTTTTGCTCCAAATATGGCAACTGACCAATCAGGTATGGTTACAGCTCCTGCTGACGCTAGACACTAATATTGACTATGATCTTACAATTTTCTTTATTGTTCACAGTGCACCATTCTCTCAACCAACGCATACACTTAAGATTAATAGACTCAGGTGTTGTTTGAACGTCCTGTAAAAAGTTTTACTATTGTTTTTCTTGAAGTCAGACTCAATGTCTCGGATTTCTTCTGATATTTGATATTTCTAGGCTCGTCGAAGTTTTTTTTCTGTCTGGTTTTGAACTTCCTTGAAGGCTCCTGTAAGTTTTCCTTCCGTTTTATCTGAGTACCAAGCTTTGAAGTTCATTGCCCTCTTTTCGATTGCCTCGTCACAAACTTTAGTCCACCATCGGTGCTTATGGACCACCACGTGGAGGTCACAACTCGAAATCTAGATCTTACCGGCCATCCCCGGGGAAGCATTTGCCCGTTTTCACCATTCCAAACTCTTTTCGGTGCAGGAGAACGAGCCTCTCACTTATACATAGGGTAGGAGAAAGTAAAAAAGTAAGGATGCTCTTAAGTTAAGTGTTCCGAAAAACCCAGCGAGCGGGTTGTTTAACATACTCCGATGAATAAAAGTAATTTTCTTAACCAAAATTATTAAATTTTTACCTCAGTACTTCTTCAAAACAAATTAAAAACATAATTTGAGCAAAACAAAAAAAACGGAATTTTCTAATGACTAAACTTTTGATTCACCTTTAAAAAATGACTTAAAATAATATATATTATAGTTCTTATAAAATAGAATAGAATATTGCAATACTTTTAACTAGCTGGCGTCAAGTACATGAAAATGAAGGTTGATGGCGTCGCCTGCCCTAATAGGGTGAATAAAAAGAAATTGATGTGACAAGGAGAACATTAGGATCGGGGGAATGGTGGAATCCCTTTCCCCCTTTTGTTGGATGGCGTCAAAATGACCACATCATCGATAAGGACACGGAGTTCATGCTGATCATTGTATGGTGTACCCCGTGGGGTACCTCTATAATGATATCGTTAAGAATCGAGGGAGGAAATCTTTAGGAAAGGGTGAGGAACTTTCCTCAGCTCCTCACTTGTACAAGTCATCTTCATCTTCCTCATATTTCCACAAATATATTATTATCATTTTCCCGACTTTCTTTCCTTGTTTTTCCTTATCGAATAAAATTTCCGTCATTTTCTCAACGCTAACATTTTACCTAATTTAAAACACGGGACGGCAAACAACATTTTTTTAAAAATTATCTGCCAGTATTGTTTTTAATTAAATTAAATCCTAATGTTACGTATTAAACCGCTGAGTTGGTCTAGTGGTAAAGTCGCCGCCGAGAATCAGTTGTTTAACAGCTGATTTAACAGCTGTCGTAGAAGAAGGTTCTTGGTTCAAATCCTGGTAAAGATATTTACTTTTATACAGAATTGAATATTTCATAGTGGTTACCGGTGTTCTTTGATGGTTGGGGTTCAATTAACCATACTCTCTTAGGAATGATCGGCCAGAGCCTGTCCTCGAAATCTAGATCTTACCGATCATCCTCGGCAAAAGCATTTACTGACTTTTCTCAAATACAAAAAAAATTATATATAGATTACGAAATAAAGGTGTTATTTTATCAGTGATTTTCGCTTTGCAACATTTACTCATGATTAAAATTAGGTTATGTTTTTCATTTATTGGCAAGTTAATGTGATCAAAAAATACGTAAATAATTTTATTGTTTTCCAAAAATATCATGTCGTTTTGTAAACATATTTTGCTTATCTCTGATAAAATTTTATCAAAAAAACCTACGTCGTTCGTTATTTTTAACTACATTAATGATTATGAAGCGTAAAATAAGTATTAGATCTACACACATTGTTTTGGGAGATATAGGCCTAGCTGCATTCGGGTTTTCGAGTGCGTGCGATGCGTTGCGTGAAATGCGTTAGTCGTTTAGGATAAAACATGTAGGTACAAGTGATGGTGTAGGTGGCGCGCGTGTGGTACGGTGTCTCCTTCGATGTCCCGCCCGAATCGGACTAACTTGAGGACACCATTACTGTACCTACATGTTTTATACTGAACGACTAACGCATTCCACGCTCCGCGTCGCACGCAAGGCAAAACCAGAACGCAGTTAGGACACGGCCTCAATGTCTTACAGTCAAGTGGTACACCAGATACCGCACGCTCAGCTACATCTCCAACTACTCTACTCTCCTTGGCCAGATCTCCTTGGCCACTTATCCTACCGTTGAATCTATGATTGAAAGTATTTCTGGAAAGGTTCTTTCAGAAAGGCTTTCAGCTCTTCTCTTGTGGCCCCCTAAATAACGAGTTTATTGTCAAAACGTTTTACTTTTAGCTTAGTTTTTTTTTGGGAGAACCAAGAGGTCGTATGGTGCTAAATCCGAAAAGTAAGGCGGATGATGAACACAGGAATCTTTTATTTACAAAAACTTGCGTATAAGAACGAGGTGAAGACTGGGCGTCAAAAGCCTGGGAACAAATTTCACACTTACTCGTCTCATTTCAAAATTATCGGTTAAAATGCTTAACACAGATCCGTACAAAATATATCAGTCGTTCGGTAAGCTCACGAATAGTCAACCCTCTGTTTGAATGAACCAATTTTTCTTCTGTTATTGAGGTCAAAGGACGTCCCGAACGTTGGTCGTTTTCAATATTATTGACTCATTCCCGCCTTTAAATCATTCACACCACTTTTAAACAGTATTCAGAGTCACCACATCATCCCCTTACACAAATTTTAACATTTCATGAGCTTCTTTCGCACTTTTTTGCAACTTAAAACAAAACTTAATGTTAATACCCTTTTAAAAATTTATAAAATAAAAAATCTACAATTTTTATTTCAAGCGTTTTCTTCTACAGAATTGCACTTCCTTCTTCACTTGTGTCATTCACTCATGATTAAACAATGATTAGGTTAATGATGGTTAATGATTAGGTTATACTATGTTTTTAATTTTACACTGTTTACTAATGATTAAACATAAGTTTTATGTTTTATTATTTTCATTGGCAAGAAAGGTCGTGTGAGTAGTTCACACCAGATTTTTACAGTTTTTAGTTAAGCGTAAAACAGTGATTTTCCATAGTTTGCTAATAAATTCCGTAAAATATTCATTTTTTTACAATTTCGGTCGTAATACGTATACATTTTAGAGAAAATTTTACTATATTCAAAGTTATAGAAAATTAAAACACTACAACTTTAATTTGAGCATTCTCGTTTTTGAACAGTGCTTAGACTAACGGCAATTAGTTAATTTGCAAATTGTGTCGTTCAATCAAGATTATATAATTTAGGTTATGTTTTTAATTATTTACATTGCTAAGAGAAAGTCGAGTGTTTCATGCAAGATTTAAAAAAAATATTATTATTATTATTGTATAATCCAACACTCTTCGTGTTAAAAAACATGAAGCGTGAACAAAAATTCTTACACACAAATGTTATATGATAAAACAAACGACAAAAACTTTATATAAAAAGAAAATGATTTTAAAGAAAATGTAACTTCCAAAGAAAACTTGACAATCTTTTCAATAATTTTCTTTCGTTTCTGACATGTACTGTGGAAATTGAAGAAAAATCTTATTAGATTTATGTGCGATATTAAATGGGAAATTCTAAAAGAACGGGCGGAAAACTTCTAACCTATCTCAGAAAATCACCAGTTGGAAGATTACATTGTTATAATCTGTCATACGGATATTATTTATGATTTTTTGCACTGACTTTTTAGTGAGGTTATACACGAGTTCATATAAGACAATTTGAAAATGTAAAATAAATCGGCAAACCATACTATTTTTCTTGCAATCTTCAACTAGTATTTCACTGGAATTTTTCAAGAATATTCTATCCATCTATACATACAGTGGAACACGGTTAAAACGAAACGTCCGGGGCCAGATATTTTAGTGTTAACTGAATTTTGTGGTGACGGGACGAACAACGTAAAATAAGAGAGAGAGAGAGAGAGAGAGAGAGAGAGAGAGAGAGAATGAATACACAGGTGGTAGTATAAATAAACTTAACGCTAATATGCACGCAATGTAATACGTAGAATAATTGTTTAAAACATTAGTGGGTAATTAGGCCTACATGAAGATATTTTCCCTATCAGTACGATTTCCTGATTTTATTTTTACTTTCTCTTGCCTATAAGAATATATAGGAAGGAAAGAATTGTTTTCATGTCGATTTTTCGAAATTGAGTTTTCACCGAATATAGACTACACGTTTTCAGACATTGTGTGTGTGTGTGTGTGTGTGTGTGTACGCGCGCGCGCGTGTGAGTGTGTGTGTGTGTGGACAGAATACCTCAAGAACAAAACAACGAACGAAGTTAAAACTTGAAGCTTTAGTTAGGTACTTCCAAAGGATTCGACCCAAACATTTTCATCAAATCGGTCAACCGGATTTTATTCGTGCAATTTTTTACTTTTTGCGATTTTCCCTAAAACGGCTCCTTCAATTTGTTTTTAAATCGCCTCATTAACTACATTTTTAATGCTCTACATGATAGGGTAGTGTCATGTCTGCTGAAATTTTTTTGGGGGGGCCTGTGCTGTCGTAGAAAAAAATTATTTTTAACATTGCGGTCTTAATATGTATTCTGGTGCAAAAGTATTAATTATTAAAGTTGTAGAAAATTTAAGAACCTAAAATTTTATTTCAAACATTTTTTTACAACGTTTAGTTTAGCGGCCATTAGTGACTTTATGGTTTTTTTTATCAAAATTGGCAAAAAATGAGATTTTTATTGAAAAAACGATAAAACTCTATGTTTTTTATTTTACATAGTTTACTTATGACTAGCCTAAACATAAGTTATATGGTTTAGTATTTACATTGGAAAGAGAAAAATGTGTGAGTGTTTCACCGCAGATTTTTTATTTTTTATACCTTCGATTAGATAACTTTTGTCTTAAAATACTATATGCTAATGCCGCAATGTTAAAAACTTCCATTTTTACCAATTTAGATTAACAAAATACTGAAAATCACAGTATCTATGAGTTGTAGAAAAAGAATTTTTAAATAAAAGTTTTAGGTTTTTATTTGTCCTACAACTTAAATCAAATAAATACACTTTTGCCGTAAAATACAATTAAAACCACAATCTTAAAAAGGAATTTTTTTATAATTATATAATTTTTTCGGAATAAGCTTCGTAATTTAGTCATTAAACCATAATTTAAATTAGATCACGTTTTTTATTTTATATTGGTTGCTCATAATTAAACATAGGTTATTTATTATCTGAATTACTTACATTGGCGAGAGTTAATTGGCAGAATATTTACATAATATATGTTTTATGAAGCCCCCGGTTTATGTAGTTTTATTTTGAACTCGCCAATTATAAATTAAGGCTTTCGTATAGAAGAATAGACCTATATATAGTTCCATAAAAGACAATCTTTTTTGGCTTCAAGGGTTCAAGGGCTTCAAGGGTTTTTGACTTCAGGTTTTATAAAACCTGAAGTTAAATCCGCGTACGCAAAATTTTTCCTTATCATAATATTTTGTTTTATTTTATACTGTACAGTGCAAAAAAGTAATTAAACAAAAAGGTTGTAAAATATTTTTTTGTTTGTTTCGACGAAAAGATATAAAATTATAGAGTGGCATAACAAAGAGGTCCGACGATTCGTGTAGTATCATATTATTTTCTATACATATATATTGCAAAGAAGAAAAAAGTATGTAATTGTCTTGTCTTTGTTTTGTTAGTTTTTAACGTACACATTATTTTCTCTTTGTTTATTTTCATTTCTGTTTTCCTCCCCTGATCACTTTTGTATCGTCCCATCTCATCTTTTTTATATGTCTTAAAAACGAGTTGACGCCTGCTTTACAGAACTTGACGTAAGGTTTTTTCTTCTTCTTTTATTTCTTTTCTTTTTTGTGACTAATGAGCACACGGCGGCGTTGCATTAGCTTTTCCAGTTGACATTATAATGTACTCCCCCTGGTCCTCCACGAAGAATGGATAAGTAAGGAAAAATCCTACATGACAAAACACGGACAAGATTAATTACTTATAGTTAATGAAAAAAAGATTCGGTGCTACCTCTTTTACTTTCTTCAACGCTATCCACAGGGTGTTGCTGAAATGTGTGGAGAAACTTTGGGTGAAAGTTCTTCATAATTTTTACTTACTTTTGCCCCATAATAATATATAAAATCCTTTTTTGCATATTAAACAAACATTTTCTTTGTATATGTAAAAAATTATTTTTACGAGTAATTTATAAAAAAATAACTAAGTTAAGATATCCATCAGAACAGCTTTTTCAGGAATTCTGCGTAAGAATTCAGCGTTAAATCCAAGAGAACTTGCGCAAGATAGAACAGCTTGGAGAACTGTATCAAACCAGTCGAGAGACTGATGACAAAAAAATCCAAGAGAAGCTCTCATTTACCCTTATAAAAATTTTAAAAATTTTACTACAAGAGCCCACCATTATAATACAAGGCAAGGGTTTCTTAATAATAATAATAATAATAAAGTGTGTTTTATTACTAAAATACATATGTATATACATTGTTTATAAATAAATACAAATAACATTTGACAGTATCGCAAAATACAAAATAGGTATTACAAACACACATATGGCAAGACCCAAAAGGTCGCCTGCCAGGCTGGCAGCCAAAACAAAATCTAAATTAATCACTCACGAAAATATTAAATAAAGTTAAAACAGTCCTCTATTATAGTTCATCAAGTAACAACAATAACACAAAACATAAAACTATTTTACAGAACTTTCCTCTCTTATTCCTTAATTAAAACCAAAGAAAACAACAAAACATTAAAAATACATAAATAATACTACATGATCCTTACTAATTAGTAGTTAAATTCCTGGACCAGTATCTTGCGATATTTTATTGCTTCTCTGATATATGCAACTAAACTCTCCCAGTTGTCTCCATTTAGTACCCTAATAATTTCGTCTTCACTTAGCACATCGTTATTAAACCACTTTATTCTATAATTTTTTAGAATGGGACAAACTCCTAAAAAATGCACTATGTCTTCCTCCTCATTCAAACAACATAACGAACATCTCCATCTATCTGGCTCTCTATGAGGTGCCTTATTCAGTGGCAGCATACCACTTCTAGCCCTAAAAATTACATTAATAAACTGCCTCTTGTGCCGGTCGGTAATGTATTGTACGTCACCTAAATCCCTAATTAATTTACTATAAATCGAATGAAATTCGGACCTATCAGCCCTTTCCAACCACTTGCCGACTTCTCGTTGCTTTATACCCTCAATCACACCCTCACAGTCCTCCCGCCATTGTTCATTGGTCATCACATCTACATTAAAGTTTCTATTAAAACCATCAAATAATACTTTCAACCTATTAACCCATTCTAATTGCATTCGTAATGCCTTCCTCACCAATATATTTGGAAGTCTGTTTTCTGGGAACTTGCATGCTTTACGGATATACTTTAAATTCATTTTCAAGGCATCAACGTACAGTAAATTTGCTCCCGTTTCTAAGTATAATATGTAGTTTGGCGTATTAGATGGGAGACCAAAAACACGCTTCATATAAAACCTTTGAACGCCCTCAATATCTTCTCCTGTTCCAAACCCCCAAACTTCAGCTCCATACATGGCAATCGTTTGACACGCGGATCGAAATGCCCTCTGCTTAGCTGAATACGCAATATCATCCCTTATCATTAGCCTCTTCCAAAAACTGTTTATTGCGTACCTCGTAGCAGAGGCCCGCTCTTGAAAATGTTTTATAAAAGACAATAATTGTCTTTTATAATACAACCGCGGGGGTTCGGCAAGGTTGTCTTCTTTCACCAATACTTTTTGCACTCTTCATTAATGACATCCACGAGGAGATAGGCGAAGGAATTTGGTTGGATGAAACAAACATAAGGTCATTGTTATACGCGGATGATCTGGTTCTGTTGGCTGCGGATAGTAGGAGGCTCCAGAAAATGCTTGACCGTTTTAGTGAGTACTGTGAAAGATGGAACTTAATAGTGAATGTGGAAAAAACAAAAATTGTAGTTTTTAGGAAAGGAGGCAGGCTGAAGGGACACGAGAGGTGGATGTATCAAGGGAGAAGCATTGAAGTTGTGAACAGTTTTAAATATTTAGGAGTTACATTCACGTCACAATTATTGTGAAATAAAACACGCATATACTTTTTTAGCCCTACTTCTTAACTTAAGACATACAGCTGTATACAAATTAAAAACATTATCTATAGCAGAATATCCCGTTCGGAACCCTGACTGGCACTCGTTTAGAATATTCTTATTCGTAACCCAGCGTTCCAAACGTTTCAACAGAATACCCGTAAAAAGCTTTGATATTGAATCCAAAAACGAGATTCCCCTGTAATTTTCAACCGTTTCTAGTGGACCCTTTTTATGTAATGGAAATATAATAGCTTTCTTAAACGACAGCGGGACATTGCCTGTGTCCAGGATAGTATTAAACAACTTCAAGATTGAGTATAAAACTCAAATGGAATTCTATCTAACCCGGGTGCTTTGTTATTTTTGGATTTTCTCAAGGCTTGTTTCAGTTCCTGAAACGTAATTAATCCGTCCAACTCCTCGATTTCCATACACGGCGGGGCATAAGCAGTCGGACCTGTTTTACCCACACTGTTCAACAAACCCTTAAAATAATTTACCCAGACTTCCGGTTTGATACAGTCACTACTCTTAAATGTACATCCTTTAAATTGTTTAACGATCATCCAAAATTCTTTATAATTTGTGGTATCTTTTAGTTTATCCGCTATTCCCGATATATACTGTAAACGTTTCCTTTTACATACCCCGTTATACGTTTTTCTTACTTCTACATATTCCCGCCTAGCTTGGTCCGAACTCGTTTTTCGAAATATATTAAGAAGCTTGTACATCTTGGATCGAACTCGACGACATTCACTATCAAACCAGGGCTTCTTTTTCTCACCTCCTTTATAAACATTTACTTTAGTAGGATACTATGGCTAACTGCCGAATACAAAAGTAAATTTAGAGCATTTAGATCAGCTTCTACGTTACCCGAATCTACACCGCCACCCAGTTTAGCAAGTCTCGTTCTAAAATATCTATCATCGTTTGCTGTCCATAGCAACTTAGGAATTAGGGGTAATATATTTTGCTTAAAGTCTATCTTATTCAATCCTATTTCCAATGAAATTGGCATATGATCTGAAAAGGGCTCCTCTAAAACAGAAAAATTTCTAACCATATTAAAAACATCCACATCCACTAGACATACATCTGTAACACCCCCTTATCGCTGCCGGGAACACATACGGCAACAAAAGCGATAGGTCGGTCAGGGTGTTAGCAAAAAATTTAGGAAGCTCAAAAAAATAAACACTCGGGTAATTCGCTGCATAAATGAAATAAATCTGAATAAGTGAGTGGTAAAAATAATTTAATTTTATAACAAGAAATGTATATGGTAAACAGCAAAATTGTACAATGTTACCCAACCTTAAATGGCTGGAAGGTTTAATACAATATCAGATCCAAAAGTACTTCCTGAGGTATATTTTGTAAATATTAAGAAACAATACAAATTAAAGATATATTCTTTAAATGAATAACTGAACATCTAATGGCCAAATTATTTTGAATTTAACTTTTATTCTTTTGTTTAGCATGCTAGCAGCTTTCTTATCAACATACATATTTTATCATTATTACTTTTAGAATTTTAAAATAAAAAAACTAAATTCATAATCAACCTTTTCAATAAGGTGTAAAACAAGAATAATAAATAAAATTATGAAATGAAATGTTAAATTTTATCTTTAGAATTTTAAATTTAGAAAAAATACACATATTCAAATTCAACCCTTTTAATAAAGTGTTAAAAAAAAAAGAATAATTATTAAAAATTTTATGCAAATGGAATAATTAAATTTTACAGAACAATGTTCCTGATTGCTTAGTTTAGCAAAAGAATTAACAGGAAAACCTTTCAAGCAGGTCACTTTGAATTCACTTATTTTCCTGTCTGAAACAAGAAGTTTCCAAGATGGATCCTAATTTCTGGCGTGATCTTTTCCCCAAAAGGCATCGGTTATCACTTTGAAAACACCTTAAGTAGATGAATGAACTCCCCTCGTAATAGATAAAATAATAACACATACCCTTTTGTAGTTAACACTTATTTTTGAAACACAACTGACGTATGCAACCATCAAAGGAAGATCCCAGATGAAATTCCCATCCAAATTGGAATCCAAATAACTCAACGAAAGAAATTGTCAGGAAACATTGAACATCAATTACGGGATGCTGGCGAGGTGAAAATTTGTCATTCTCAGGAGTCGAACTCCATGTACTGATTATAGATATAGTAAGATTATTGAACGGCAATTCCCGTTCCCGGATTTGAACCCTGAAGAAAAGATCGAGCTAGTGTTAATATTAAGTAAAATAAGCGTCGATCACAAGCAAAAGCACTAACGCATAAAGAATGCAATGTAAATGAACAAAATATAACAAAGTTATGAATTTAAAGATAGAAACTTAATACGAGTTGCAATAGATAGACAATTATAAAGTTTTAAAAAACTAGACAATTAAAATCAGCTATTACTATTCGAAGAAGAATACAATTTACCAATTACAAGGCTTTACATCATTTACAATAAATTTATCATAAGTCATAATTTAGTTTTACATAGATCAAAATCGAATCCTAGTAGTCAAGAAATTGCAAGTACAATTGCAACGTAGTTTCCTTAGTACAAAAATATAATTTTATGCAACTCGTGATAAATTTCCAGCTCCCGGAATACTAAAATAAAAACAAATTACTTACCATGTTTAAATGGGCAAGAAGAATTAACTTTATTCAAAAGTTATAAATTTAAAATACACGTAATAAAATTTACTACATAGTAACCGATCTTAACTCAACGAAAATTCAACCAAGAGTGTCTTGTCATGCAAATGGAGTAGCTCGATGAGAGGGCTGAACGCAGTTAGCAGAAAAAGCGGTAAAGCGCACCAACGGACGGTGAGTTAATTAACGTCGCCAGTAGATTCGAGTTATCGGCAACCAAAACAACTAGCGAACGCCAACAAAACCAAAACAAAACGTAACAATCTGAAAGCAGATGTTACACATCAATCACAGACGAACCATTTGCTCCTACATATGTGAGTTTGCCCTCCCTGTCATCTCTCGTCCTTCCATTCATTATTACCAGGTTAAAAGCTTCACACATATCAATCAACTTATGTCCTTTTTGGTTAGAGATTGCATCTCTCGACCTACGTCTATAATAAATTTCTCCTTCTAAAATCATTTCCTTGGGTAACAGTTGCCTATCCCCTATCCTACTATTAGCATCTCCGATCAAAATAAAGGACTGATCTTCCCCCAACCATTTCTAAAAATCTCCGCATATTCGAGTAATCTCGCTCCCATGCGTCGTGAGCTCCTCCGTTAAAGTACACGGGCACTAAATACACTACCTTTTTGTTAGTCTGTATTCCTATTACGTCCCTCTCCTCCAGCCTTAAAAACGTAAGAATTCCTGTTAACTGTTTCTTAAAACCCATTACAATTCCTCCACTAGCCCTACCGAATCCAGACTCCCTTGTAGCTGGTACCCACAAAGTACTAAAACCGTCAAAAACATTTTCCCATGTTTTGCAATCATCTAATTCTACAAAAGTCTCGAACAAGAGGAAGACATCGTGCTTACAAACAAAATTCATAAAACCAACTTCAAAAATTTTATTTTTTAGCCCATTCACATTATAAGACAGTATACTCAGGATGGTGCTATTATCTATGTTCGGAACCTGACAGACGGCCAACTGCTATTCATTATTTCGCTCTACTTTACAATTTTTTATAAAATCCTCAGCATCAAAACCCAATAATTGAGACAACATCTGCATTCCTCCTTCCCGTCCCGTTTGCAACTCCATTTCATCCGACAAAAAATACGGACAGCCTTGAACCCACAACCTTTCGATATCGAGATACACACGCTCCACTCTCCCAACTCGCAATACTTCCCTTCTCAACTTGTTTAGTATACCCCTTTTTGCTCTAGTCAATTGTGAAAAATCCCTTTTAACAAAGAAATTTGTTCCTTTTAATTTTTTTGCGTTTTTCATCACTGTTAAAACATCCTCATCATTCGGAAGGTGTGCTATGATGGGTCTATTATCCCCCCTGGGACCCAAGATATGCGCTCTGTTTACCCAGATATCTTTCCTAGCCGACAAGAAATTAACGCAAAAATCCCTCACAACAGTCCTAATATCATCCTCCTTCCCATACATTAAACCAGTAAAAACCACGTTATTCCGCCTTGCACCGTTCTCCAGATCATTCACTTTACTCTGTAATTTCGCGTTGCCAACCTTAAGCTCCCGTATTTCTTCCTTCAATGCTTCATTTTCCCTAATAATTTCCTTTAAAGAATTTTCAATTGATTATAAATCGGATTTTGTTGCCAAAACCTTTAGTTTTTCGTCCAACAACTTCGACATAGCTTCCATCATCGCTGCCTGACTAGACGCCATCTTTTTACTACTTTGTTCGGGCGAACACGGCGAGCTTTTACTTCTTGGCCTTTTACCTGCCCCAGAAGGCGTCGAGTGTGCAAAATAGTTAGAAATGTCTTTAGACATAAATAAGATATAATCACACACTTTAACAAGAAATTTTAGTAAAAAAAATAAATAAATAAAAAATAAAATAAAACAATAAATACGTAGTTGTAAATAAGTTACAACGCAACAATTTGAATAAGAAAACAATACAATTTAAATGATTCAACCAAGACGTAAGCTATACAATAGCAATTACAGATTAAATTCTTCTGATAAGAAATTAAGTAAATAATAGGTAACATAACAGAAAACATTCAACGTCAATCCTTCAATATCAGCTAGAACTATAATAAGTTCTTGATAAGGCTACAGAACACCAGTAATGACAGAAAAACACGCAGTGCACCGCAGCAGCAGAACGAGCAGCCGAACAATGAAGACAAACCTCTGCGCAGGCGCAGCTAACCAAACAGCTCTAGTGAAATTACAATTCAAAAGTTGGTACGTGGAGGTTCAAAGTCCAAAATTCAAAAATTATTCAAATATACTATTAGAAACTGTTCTTGGAAATATATATTCAAAGCCAACTACTGCTTCCGTCAAACGCTCGACATGGCATTAAATAAACAAAAAACAATAACTACTCACAATCCATCAGCAAACTTTTCTTTAATTACGTTAAGAACTGTTATTTACATTTTAGCACATGCACTCCGAATTAAACAAAATTATTTATATCACCCAAATTTCACAAAAAATTCAGGAACGATATGCACGGTTTCTACTTCTAACAAACTCAGTGTTGCCAACCCCCCAACAAGGGTTTCTTACTTTTATATAACGCCTCAAAAACTTTATACACCAAAGGCATTTCTCCTGCTTAGCACCAAAGCTGCTCAATCTGCTCCCCTTACAATTTAAAAATATTATCCCGAACATCAGAAAGTAAAAAGCAGTAACCAATTGGCTACTGGAAGTAGGAAGAGAAACTGTAGAAACAATGGCTACACCAGGAATGAATTAATTTGTGAGCTCATCTACCGGTACCGGCTATTAGGCTAGTAAATAAATTCTTTATTTTGCATAGTTCATATTTTTTGTTTTTTTTTTTCATATAAATATACCTAAGTACACTATTTTAATTACTGTCTTAGTAGATTAATTAGTATTTCAGTAACTAACTTGCCCATAACAGGCGGGTGGAGTGTTAAATTATTTGCACTCGATTTGCTAGTCTCAGGGCTATAAAAATAATTTTGTTTCTTATCACATGGTCAGCCAATTTTTTGACTGAAGCATTAAAGAACAGAAGAGGTAGAGGTGTAAAAGAGATTAGTTAGAGTTATCTCAGCTGAGAGTAATGAATTGCATTATACAGCCAGACACAGTAGTGATTGAAGTGAAGGTATCATTTCCTGGGTGAAAAGTAGGCACTTTTCGGAGGGCTGGGCATGCTGATAAGCATACTTTTCCACTCAGTGATGGTAAACCAACTCACTCCTCGTTTTACTTAGTAAAGCCTTTAGAGGTTCAAAACAGCCTTTCGGCTGATAACCTTAACAATAACAGAAACTAACATGTAGTTTATAATTACTAACACACTAATAGATTACGTAGTAGTTTTAGTAGTAGAAATAAACAAAGGAGCACTAACCCTTGAATATGGGAAACCATAGTTTGGTAGATTCTTTTTTCCGTCACGAATAAATATAAATTGTTTTAGATTCTTAAATTATAAATAAGGAATTTAATTTGCATTGTAATGATTTTTTTAAAGAAATAGGAAAATAAATAAATATACGGGAAGGAAATTACCTACTATTTTCATGTCGGTTTTTCGAAATCGAGTTTTCACCGGAAACACACATTTTAAGGCCCCCGTTCCCAAAAATAACGTTTTTTTCGATTGATCTGAATGTTTGATTGCGTGTTTGTGTGTGAACAAAATATCTCAAGACGGATTATCACACAAAGTTGAAACTTTGAACTTAAGTTAGGTACCACTAAAGGATCCGACACAAACATTTTCTTATAAGAGTTACTATCTTTTTTCAAGAATTGCCTCACAATGTTAGATTTTGTATTCTCTATATTCTATACGACAGGGTAAGCGCCATATGTGTTGAATTGTTATTTATATTAATTATTTGTAAGATCAGTTTCTGGACTTTCTGTAGAAGGTCATAAGAGAAGCTAGAGTTACCCCACCTTAATTAAAACTAATTAATTAATTACCTTTTTAATTAAATTAATTATTTAAGCAAAAGTCGTTTACAACTAACGATAATTTATTTCGCAATAGTAATTATTTATATATGACTACCTTACACTGCATTATATTTACATATAGACTAGATCTATCTCTACTTTTTAATTTATGCACGAGTTGAATAATTAACATAGCCAATTATCGTCTCCCTTATCCTAGGATAGGTCAACTTAGTACCTCTCTTTTCTAAAACCAGGTCGTCCAGAATCAAAATGTATGATATGAGCTCACATTTTTAAAGGTGTAATTATTGCTTTCGTCTTTTACAAATTTTTACTTTCTCTTGCCCTTTATAAATATATAGGGAAAGAAAGTATTGTTTTCATCTTGATTTCTCAAAACCGAGTTATTGCCGGATATACACATTTTCAGGCCCCCTGAACCCAAAAAACATATATTTAGCGATTAATCTGTGTGTGTGTGTGTGTGTGTGTGTGTGTGTGTGTGTGTGTGTGTGTGTGTGTGTGTGTGTGTGTGTGTGCGCGCG
The DNA here is from genome assembly GCA_035578175.1 of Catonia carolina. Lineage (NCBI taxonomy): Eukaryota > Metazoa > Arthropoda > Insecta > Hemiptera > Achilidae > Catonia > Catonia carolina. Next base: position 17,904,636 of record JAQMRL010000012.1, read on the forward strand.
CGCGCGTGTGTGTGTGTGTGTGTGTGTGTGTGTGTGTGTGTGTGAACAAAATATCTCAAGAACGGAAGATCACACAAAATTGAAACTTGAACTTTAGTTAGGTATCACTACAGGAACGCCATTAACATTTTCATCGAAATTGGTCAACTGGAAGTAATAGTTTGTTCGTTCAATTTTTCACTTTTGTACAGTTTTCTCAAAAACGACTCCTACAATTTTTATAAATCGCCTCATTTACTACATTTTTTTTATGGTCTATAAGGTAAAGCGCCATGTCTGCTGGAATTATTGAGGGCCTGTGCATGTATGGTAAAAACTTTTAATTTTCAAGTATTTTTAAGATTGCAACCTTAATATGCATTCTAGAGGAAAAGTGTATAACTAAAATTGTAGAATATTAAGAAATCTACAACTTTTATTTCAAATATTTTTTCGTACAACGCTTAGTATAGCAGCAATTAGTGATTTTCTGTTTAATTTCCATCGAAATCGGTAAAAAAATGGGATTTTTTTACGATTTCGGCTTTAACCCTTTGAGTACTGTTGTCTTGTATATGCGATGGCACTTACATGCAAAGGCTAGAACCAACTGTGATGTAAACTCATGTTCAAATTTTCCAGAAGTACTATGTTCCGCATTCTATTGGCTTTAAAATGAGTTAGTACTCTATAATTATATAAAATCTGGACCAATTGAAATTGGAAATAACAAATTAGAGAACTTTTTTTACCAAACTATATAACTAAACAAAAAGATGGTGTTTTTTATTTTTGTTCTGAATTTTTTCTAAAATGCACACAGTCGAAAGAAATAAGTGAATATCCAATAACTGTAGAATCTGACGAAGAAGAATGATAATGAGGATAACAACAAAGAATTTTGCAGGAATTGACTTTGACTATAGAACACAATTCTGTCATTGTCAACAGCCTTTGGCCGAAAGATGTACTCAATTAATTTTTGTTACATTATTGCAGATTTTAAATTACAACTTATTTTGTAACAAACACATACAACTAAAAATGACAAAAAACATGAAAAATTAAAAAAATAAAAATACTGAAAACTAAATCTAAAATCTGAAAATTCAAGACAAACCATGAAATGCAGCTTCATCATGGTATGACGTGTAATGAAAATACCTAATCTATGCAAGCTTTATTTCCTTTAAAAAACTCAGTAGTTAAAAGGTTAATATGCATTTTACGACGAAAATGTTTACAACCAAAATTGTATAACATTTCAAAATCTAAAACTTTTAATTATAGCGTTTTTATGTACAACGTTTAGTTTAGCGGCAATTAAACATTTTTTTTCTTTTCATCAAAATCGGTAAAAAATAGGATTTTTTAAGATTACAGCCTTAGCATTTTACGACAAAAATAAACAATCAAAGTTAGGAAATTAAAAATCATGTAACTTTTTTAGGCATTTTTCTCTAGAATTTAGCGTAAAGTGATTTTCCGTATTTTTAAGTCCTGCAGAGGTTAATTTTCATTTTGTATCATTCATTCATGGTTAAAATTAGGTTATTTCTTCATTAAACATAGGTAATATTGTTAATTATTTACATTGGTAAGATAAAGTCGTGTGAGTGTTTCACACCAGACATGTTTGGTTGGGTTTAGTGGGCCTGAAAATCTGTATATCCGGTGAAAACTCGATTTCGAAAAATCGACATAAAAACAATACTTTCCTTCCCTTGCCTATACTCATAAAGGGCAAGTGAAATAAAAAAAATTTATAATTTTAAAACAAAAGAACTTTTGAAGGTAGATCTCTGCTGAAGAAAAACCACTTTTTGGGAAGATATCGGTCTTAGTTTCGTAGTAACTGCCCTGCACCAATAAATTTTATTGTAACCCTTTTCAGTTCATCTGCATATTGTAAAGTAGCACTATACATACCTAACTGATCAATTATGAAAATTAAATTTTCAAGTTCATTAATATCACAAGAGAAGGAAACCATAGAAATCCCTTAGAGAATTTTGGGAATCGGATTTAAAAGGAATAAGGGAATTATATGTACCTGATGATAATTATTATTCCAAAGGGATGGAATGGTTTCCCTGTTTAAGCTACCTGTTTCCCCCTTTTGTATAGGGATGAAATTTGTGAAGGGATATCGTCTGTAATTAATTAGTTTCAGGTATTCTACATTTTAGGCATTAAAATAATTAATTTCGGTTTTTATCGACTTTTGTTTTTGACATGTGTTATGAAATTTATAAATTTCTGATCATATCATTACGGGCTTACAGCAGTTTTATCATAGGGTGTCTTATAATTTCACTGGCAAAAATAAGTTGTGTATGAAATTTTAATTTACTTTACGCTGTATTAATATTACTGCTATTACTTGAAATTCCGACAGTGCTATGCGCGCGCTTATTGCTACTTCAGAGAGGGTCCCACTATGTTTTTTTTACTTTTTTTTAATCCCTAATGTGTGTACGTTGAAATCTGTTAAATTTTAAAACAATAAGCCACCCCATGACCAAATTAGATGAGGATGGTATGTATGACGTGTAAATGAATCGTAGTCTTGTGCAGACTAAGGCCGACCATTCCTGAGAGAGTAGTATGATTAATTGAATCCTAACCATCGAAGTACAACGGTAACCACTCTCTAATATTCAAATCCGTATAAAAGTAAACTACCTTTACTAGGATTTGAACCAAGCGTAGTGGTTAGCGCAAGCTTCTACGCCGGGGCCCCGGGTTCGATTACCGGTCAGGTTTGGCATTTCTTCATCACTCATCTTCATCTATCATTCTCTTCACCGTTTACATTAGCACTAATTACAAAACAATCGTACAAGAAAAACCAGAACCTTTGTCTCCAAAAATCAGCAGTTAAACAGCTGACTCACAGCGACTACTTTACGACTAAACGAACCCCCGGTGGGTTGCACTAAGTTTGGGGTACCAAGTTCTAATGGTTTGTTAAACCAATGTAATCAAATATATCTTACAAATACAGAAACAGAAAGGCTAACCCACAAAAAAAATGAAAAATTAACACGACTAAACTTCCGGTTAACCGATTTTCATGAAAATATTCGTGTTGGGTCTTCTTATAGTACCTAACTTAAGTTCCAAGTTTGAATTTTGTACGATATTCCGTTTTTGAAATATTTTGTTCTTTCTCTCTTTCTCTCTTTCTCTCTCTCTCTCTCTCTCTCTTCCTCTTTCTCTATAAAATGAAAAATTAACACGAATAGTCTATACTTCCGATTAACCGATTTTCATGAAAATATTCATGTTGGATCTCCTGATAGTACCTAACTTTAATTCCAAGTTTGAATTTTGTACGATATTCCGTTTTTGAGATATTTTGTTCTCTCTCTCTTTCCTTCTCTCTCCCTCTCCCTCTCTCGCACATTCACACACGCACGTACGCGCAAACAGACCGATCGCTAAAAATATGTTTTTTTATTCAAAGGCCTGAAAACGTGTATTTTCAGTAAAAAATCTATTTCGAAAAATCGACAAGAAAACAATATTTCCTTCCCTTTTATATTCATACAGGGCAAGAGAAAATAAAAGTACGCTATTAGGTCCGTTTCAGTCAGCTAAAATAGAAGTGAAGTTTTGTCAAAATCAGGGTATAATTTTCGGTTACCAATATTTTATCATTCTACAATATCAATTAAGTGTAAGAAAGTAAAAAAGCTTTTGTGACTTACAGATCATCCTGTGTTAAATCAAATTTTATTTACTCGCATAAAACAATAAATGGCTGTTTAACAAACTGTCATTTTCAGTTACACGTGTTCAATACTCTGAAATATAGGGAGAAACGCTATATAAAGTTCAACGTCCAAATTCTTTTCTTTCTTGTCATCTATCTACTGGTTGTATCTGAAAACGTAAAAAATTCGGGTATTCCTTGTCTATACACTAGTTGCCCGTCCCGGCTTCAACCGGATATAATTTTGGTTTATTTCAAAAATATTAAATTAGGGTTATAAATATATCAAAAAATATTTTCTCATTTGGAAAAATCTGATATATTCTGAGTGTATCATGAGGTTGTCCCTCTTCTTTCCACAGTGTATTCTACTGACTAACACAGTGCATTAAAAATAATGAAAAAATGTTATATAAACATAGGTCCGAAAACGCTTCGTTAGCGAGTTACAGCTAGCTTTGCTTTAAATATGTTTATTTTAACTAAGTATTTCCTAAAATTAGTAATGTAAAATGAAATTGAATTTTTTGTACTTATTTCTGTTTTATTTTTTACTTAACTTAGCCTACATCGATTTTCTCAGAATTTAATTCTCTACAATTTATATTTAAAGATTTTTTTTATTTATTACCCATTTAACAAAGTTATTGTACATCAAACGTAAAAAAATGGGATTTTATGTCCCAATCTCTTACATTTAACCCCAAATTCCTTAAAAATTACTAAAGGTACAGTTCTGAAACCTATTTCGTTAGCTTTTCAGGTCAAAATACGTAATAAGCCACAAGTTTTGCTTGTTAATTTACTTTTCCAGAAGTTTAATATGACTTTATTTCACTCTTTGCCCAGGAGTCATGCCGAAATACTTCGCTAGCTGTAGCTCACTAATTCTTTTTCGGATTTATACAACATTTTTCATTATTTTTACTAGAAGAATGCGCAGTAAAAGTGGGGGAGTATGTCATGAATCATCCTTTTTTTATAATTGGACACCTTCACCGAGTGTCAGCCATCCACCTTTTCCGGAATTTCAGAACAAAAAATAAAATTTAATGATTGAACACCTTTTTTAACTCCTTACTGATAAATTTGAAATCGTTGAGGTGTAATTTTTTTAGCGTCACTATACGTAATATCTTCACCTACTATTTCAGTCATCTAACACGTCCGGGACTTAGTAAACGGGAAAATACTGGTTCAAGAGTTTAACAGCATTTTCATTTCCTTAGGGATAAATTTTGAAAATGATTAAGTGGGTAATTTTATTGTTGAACTATAAGTAACATATCCACCGACTTTTGCCCATCTAGCTTGTAAGGAACATAATAATAGGAAAATATTGGTTTAATTAGGCTACATACACTTTTTTCCTAAAGTGCATAAATTTATTTTAATCCGTAATGTGTGAACGTTGCAACCTGTTCAGTTTAAGAACAATAAGCAACCATATGATCCAATGAGATGAGGATGATATGTATGACGTGTAAATGAAGTTAAGTCTTGTACAGACTCAGGCCGATCACTCTTGGGAGAGTATTGTTAGTCTAACCCCAACCAACACAGTTCAACGGTAACCACTGTCTACTATTCAAATCCGTATAAAAGTAACCATCTTTACAGTGATTTGACTACGAATTTTAGTAGATACTCACCATCTATTAGAATACGAAAAAATTAGCAAGCGAGGCGATTTTAAACAAAACTGTTGAACCTTTCATAAGAAAATTGCAAAAATTGAAAAATTACCCGAATAATTACTACTTTAAGTTAACCGATTTTAATGAAACTGCTCATGTCGGGTCTCCTTATACCTAATATAAGTTTCAATTTTCAACTTCGTACGATTTTTCGTTCTTGAGTTATTTTGTTCATACTCACAGACCAATCGGTAAAAACAATTTTTGGCTTCAGAAGACCTGAAACCTGTGTATATCCGATAAAAAGTATATTTCGGAAAATCGACATGAAAGTTGAATTTTACGTACCTAGATTACATATAAAGCAAGAGAAAGTAAAAGTAAGATGAATGTTCCAATTGAAATATCTTCTATATTAACTGTCTAGTCGCAATTTTTTGTTATTTTGACCAAAATGTGTTAGACCTATCAACAAAGGTTGCTCATACCTTTATGAGGTTTAGTACATACCTATTAAAACAACCATTGAACGATATTCAGGTTTAGAACAACAGGATATGAAAAAACACTGTACTTTTCACTCAAAATTTATCACTACATACCAAATCATTTGAAAGATCTTCCACTACACAATTAAAAAAATAAACTCAAAAAGTTTCTGCTAAAATACAATTTCATAGTATTAATGAACTCTTTAATATCCGCTGAAATGAATTTCTGAACAACTGTATTCAACTGTCTTTGTTTCCTATGTCCTTTACCATTGGCCAAATTTGTGGTAAATATTTCTTTTTAACAGATTTTAAAAGAATCTAGTTTGAACAGAACTTTCTCTTGCAAATGTAGATAATGAAAAACGTAACCTATGTTTTATCATGGGTAAACAATGTAATTTTTATTTATTTATTTACTTTTTCTTGCCCTGTATCAATATAAATAGGAAAGGAAAGTATTGTTTTATCTCGATCTTTTGAAATCGAGTTTTCACCAAATATACACGTTCTCAGGCCCCCTGAACCCAAAAAAAACATGTTTTCACTTTTCAGCTATTGGTGTGTGTGTATGTGTGAGTGTGAACAAAATGTCCCAAGAAGGAAAGACTATGCAATGTTGAAACTTGGGACTTAAGTTACACTGTTACCAGGCGACGCGTTGCGAACATGTTTATTAAAATTGCTCAACCGGAAGTAGTAGTTTATTCAAGCACTTTTTCACTTTTGGCGATTTTCTCAAAAGCGGCTTATACGGTCTTTTAAAAATCGTCTCATTTACTATATTTTTTTCTCTACAAGACAGGCAAGACAGGTTACAAGACAGGTTTTAGCATGTTTGCTAAAACTCTTGGGAAGGCAGTGCTTTCATGGTAAAAAATTGTTTTTTTTAAAATTGTGGTCTAAATATGCATTTTAGGGAAAAATTGTATAGACGATTATCAAAATTGTAGAACAATCAAATTACTATAAACTTTTAACCAAATATTTCAAACATTTTTGGTTTTTAAAGCACCCTTGATAGTTTTTCGTAAACATTCTGTACATGCCACTTCCAGCTCAAATCAGAGTCTAAATGTAAATTTAAAATTTTACCATTGTATTACGGCTTGCGACAGCCTTAAAACGCGAAAATACATGATCCTGTGGGTATAACCACAGAAAAGAAGAAGACAAAATTTACTACGAGTGTGAATACTATAGTTTTGTACATCTATACTGTAAAGCGTCAAGAAGGTCGCTCGAAAAACGAATGTTTAGCTTGCAAGTCCTAAAATTTATTTTTGCTAGAGGGTTTGTGGAAAATTTAATCCGTTTTACCGAACTTCATTTATTCTTAAAAAAGTACAATAGTGAATTGTCACATCAATAAACGAGACAGGTATTCTACTACTGGTTCTTTTTTCTGATAAATTTTTTCTACCTCAACTAGAGAGAAGAAACTAAACCTAATGAACTTGGTTCGTTATTACGGTTCGGTAACTTTTGACAGTTATCTTCGAAGTTTAACAAGATAAAGTATTGTTAGTTCTTGCTTCAAATCTGTGGCACTTTTTTTGGGTTACGCTATTTTTATTCGTTTATTTTTGTTTTTGCTTACAAACCATACATTATGATATGTAAGCCTAGACGGATTTTTTACTGATACATCAATTTAAATGATAAGGTTTTCTATCGTGAAAAATGTATTTCTAAACTTCAGAAGATATTTATTAGATTTCAAAACTACTACATGCAAAAAATTTAATAATAATAATAATAGGTTTTTCCAAAAGCAAAATATATGTATTTTACTCTCTTTTGTTCTGTATGAATGTAAATAGGGAAGGGAAGTAGTGTTTTCATGTAGATTTTTCCAAATCAAGTTTTCACAGGACACACGTTTTCAATTCACTGAACCCGAAAGACATGTTTTAACCAATTAGTCTGTGTGTGTGTGTGTGTGTGCGCGCGCGCGCGCGTGAATAAAACATCTCAAGAACGGAACTACGTACGAAGTTGAAACTTGGAACTTAAGTTAGATACTACTAGGGGATTCTACACGAACAATTACATCAAAATCGATAGACTGTAAGTAGTAGTTTATTCGTGTGATTTTTCACTTGTTCGCGATTTTTTCAAAAACGGTTCCTATGATTTTTTACTTTCTCTTGCCTATAGTCTATGAATATATAAGAAGGAAAGTAATGTTTTCATGTCGATTTTTCGAAATCGAGTTTTCACCGGATCTACACGTTTTCAGACCCCCTGAACTCAAAAAAACATGTTTTTAGCGATTGGTCTGTGTGTGTGCGCGCGCGCGCGTGTGTGTGTGTGTATGTGTGTGTGTGTGTGTGTGTGTGTGTGTGTGCGCGCGCGCGTGTGTGTGTGAACAGAATATCTCAAGAGCGGAACATCGTACGAACTTGAGACTTGAAACTTAAGTTAGATACTACTATCAAACTCGACACCAACATTTTCATCAAAATCGGTCAACCGGAAGTAGTAGTTTATTCGTGTCATTTTTCGCTTTCTTGCGATTTTCTTAAAAACGGCTCGTACGATTTTTTTAAAAATCGCCTCATTTACTAATTTTTTTATGCTCTACAAGATAAGGTAGGCGCCATGTATGCTGAAATTCTCGGTGAGGCTGTTTTCACGTAAATAAATTGGTTTTTTAAGATTACGGCTTTAACATTCATTTTAGGGCAAACATTTACAAAATAAAAGTTGTAGATAATTTAAAATCCTACAACTTTTATTTCAAACATTTTTTTGTATAACGCTTAGTTTAGCGGTAATTAGCAATTTTCCGTTTTTTCTCACGAAAACGTGTGAAAATTTATTTTTTTAACATTTCGGTTTTAGTACTCATTTTACGACCAAAGTGTTAAAACAAAATTTATAGAAAATTAAAAGATCTACAACTTTTATTCAGAGCATTTTTTTTCTAAAGAGCCTAGTTTAGCGTGAAAGAGTGATTTTTCGTATTTTTAAGCTCAACTGAGGTTGATTTTCATGTTGCGTCTTTTACTCATGATTAAAATTAGATTATGTTATTAAAGTTAGTTTTTTGTTTATTTCTAATGTTAACGAGACTGACGTTGTAAAAAATTTTATTTTTGTTTTATACATAATCAGTTATTGTCACCTTCAATATACACTCCTTCTCTATCCCTACAACGCTCCATGCGAATTTTCCATAGTTGGAAACAGTGCTGGAAGTCATCTTCGATCACCTCCTTCAGGACACGTGCCGCTTTCTCTTTTACAGCTTCCACAGACTCAAATCTTGTCCCTTTTAATGCAGATTTCACCTTAGGGAACAAGTAGAAGATAATAACATAAGATTAAACGTGGTTTTTTACTTTTCATCCAGAAACGAAGTGCCAATCCATGCACTGGAAGAGCAAAACTTCACTGAGAGCCAAAAAAAGCTCGAATGAGCAAGTCAAAATTTAAAGCAATGATGATTGTTTCTTTTTTTATATCCATGGAATTGTGTACGTTCACTGGGTTTCTGAAGGTCAAACAATTAACCAATATTACTACCTTGAGGTACTTTCTAAACTACGTCAAAGAGTATGGAAAAAACGCCCCGAAATGTGGAAGGACAAATCATGGGTTCACCACCAAGACAATGCGCCAGCTCATTCCGCGTTATCTTTCAAGAGGTTCCTAGCTAAGTACAGCATCTTATTCACCAAATTCCAGTCACATGGAATATCCACATTATTCACCAGATCTTGCACCATGTGACTTCTACCTGTTCCTAAGGTGAAATCTGCATTAAAAGGGACAAGATTTGAGTCTGTGGAAGCTGTAAAAGAGAAAGCGGCACGTGTCCTGAAGGAGCTGACAGAAGATGACTTCCAGCACTGTTTCCAACAATGGAAAATTCGCATGGAGCGTTGAAGGGATAGAGAAGGAGTGTATATTGAAGGTGACAATAACTGATTATGTATAAAACAAAAATAAAATTTTTTACAACGTCAGTCTCGTTATTTAATAGCCAAACCTCGTATGGCTAATTTAGACCATCTGAAGTGACTTTAGACGTACCTAGAAGCTCTTTTTGCAGCCAACACTCTCATAATTCGTTCACTGTATGCTTTCCTTCTTTGTTATGTTCACTCGGTGTTCTGTTTTTGCTTTCATAGAAGCCCTTAAAGTCCGATATTAGTTGTCTGAATTTGGTTCGTTAAGTTTTCTCGGTTTATTCCGGTTTTATCTTAATATCTATTTTGATTTCTTTAAACCATTTGCCGGCCGCGTTGGCGATGTTGGTAACGTGCTCGCCTCTCATCACGCGGTCTTGGGTTCGAATCCCACTCGGGCATGGCATTTTTTCATACGTTACAAAAATTCATTTCATCCTTCACCGTCTGCATTAGCAGTAATTTGCAAAACAGTCGGACGTTAAACCAAAAAAAAAAAAAAAAAAAAAAAAAAAAAATTAAACCATTTATTCAACACCTTAGGTCTATTAGTGTGTTCAAAATGTGTTTTGTATCCCGGTTTTTATCCATTCTAGATAGGTGTCCGTAAAATCGTTCATTTTTTTTATACAGTTGTTCTTGACCTCGTAGCCTATATCGTCCGTCTTCTATCTTCAGAACCATTATCTTGTGAAAGATCTTTCTCTCAAATTTCTCTGATTCTCTTATACCAGCCTTCCCGGTCATTCTAAGGCATTCATTCGCGTTCAAACACACAGGTTTTATCATAGTACTATCTCGAAAATAATTCTGATATTAAAAATTTGTTTTTAATTCTTAATTTTAATTTTTTGTTGAACATCCAGTATATTTTTCTAAATTGTGGTGTAATTTTTTTACGTTTTATCCATGACAGTCTGCGATCAAGGTTTACTTCACGGTATTTGGCTAAGCCTACTTAAAAGATCAAATGTGTTGTGTAGTGTTGAGTAAAAAATTTTCTTTAAAATTACGATAGGACGATCAGACAAAATTAAGAATTTTCGGACCTATGTTTATTAAAACTTTTTACCTAACTTTTTGGTAAGAATAAAACACTCTACGGTATTACACCCTTTAATTTCATAGAAACCCCATTAAAGGCATCATAAGCCAGTACTGTGCGCGGGCGCAACCAATTGTGTATTTTACATTTTATTTGTTGAGGTAATTTATTAATTATTCAAACTTTATAAAATGTAAAAAATCATTATTGCGATGTTTACATCTCCATTAACTTACAATATTGTTTACATTGTAAACAAATCATAAAAGTCACCTACGCTTTCCTATATAAAAAGAAAAAGTGTTTTATAGCCAGTTTTAACAAGTAAAAACACATTAACCGTTCCTTAATGTATTTCCTATTTATTAGATTTTATTTTCTCAGAATTTTGTAATGGAAAATGAAAGAATTGGAGTCGTGAAAAGTCTGTAGGTTCTTCTTCAATTTTCATTAAAAATCTATGTAATAATCAGAATCTGGTGTGACTCAAAAGACTTTATATTGCCATTGTAAATAATGAAAAATTATTACCTATCACTTTTCATGAGGAAACAATGTCAAATTAAAAATATAACCTACCTACTTTTAATCATGTGAATGATGCTCAATGAAAATCAACCTCTGCAAAACTTAAAAACACGAAACATTTGAGAGGCCGTAGGAAAAATAGTACTTTATATAAAAGTTGTAGTTTTTTTTACTTTTCCTTGTCCTTTATAAATTTATAGATAAAGAAGGTATTGTATTCGTGTCAACTTTACAAACTCGAGTTTTAGCCGGAAATACTAAGTTTTAGGCCTCCTGAAAATTAAAAAACATATCTTTACCGACTGGCCTGTGTATCTTGAAAAAAAATATGTCAAGAACGAAATAGCCTACGGAGTTGAAACTTCGAACTTAAGTTATGTACCACTAGGAAACCCGACACAAATATTTTTATCAAAATCGGTCAACCGGAACCAATAGTAGCAGTAGCTTATTCATAAAATTTTTCGCTCTTTTGCAATTTTCTCATAAACGGCTTTCTCGATGTTTTTAAAAAGTACCTTATTCAATACATTTTTTATGCTCTTCAATGATAGAGTGAACGCCATATCTGCAGAAAATACTCGGAGGGCTGTGCTCACGTGGTAAAACAGTTTTTTTTTATTATTTTGCGGCCGTAATATGCATTTTAAGACAAACGTAAATAATTCAAGTTGTAGAAAATTAAAAAATCTACAACTTTTATTTCAAACCATTTTTTTACAACGCAATTATTGATTTTCTGTATTTTCTCATAAAAATCGGTTATATACGGGATTGTTTTACGATTGCGGTCTTACTATACGTTTTATGATAAAATTGTTTGTAATTTAAGTTATAGGAAACAAAAAACCTACAATAGCATTTTTTTTCTACAAAGCCTACCATCAATTACCAGAGTTTACAGGGTTTAGCATCAATTAGTGACTTTCCTTATTTGTAAGTTTTACTGAGGTTCATTTTCATTTCGTCTCACTCACTGATGATTAAAATTAAGTATGTTTTTAATTTAATATTGTCTTCTAATGATTAAACAAAAGTTATAAGTTTAAATATTTACATTGGCATGAGGAAGTCGTTTGAGTGTTTCACACCAGATTTGTTCAGATACCGTTAGTGGCCACTTAGAAAACACTTAACATAGGCTAATAAAAAGCAAATATCTGGTGTGAAACACTCACACAACTTTCTCTTGCCAATGCAAATAATTAACAATATAATCTAACATTAGGAATAAAACATTATAAATAAACAAAAAAAAACTAACCTCAAAAAACATAACCTAATATTAAATCATGAGTGAAAGGCGCAAAACGAAAATCAACCTCAGTTAGGCTTAAAAATAAGGAAAATCACTCTTTCACGCTAAAGTAGGCTCTGTAGAGACAAATTCTCTAATAAAATTTGGAGATCTTTTAATTTTCTATAAATTTGATTATACTCTTTTGTCGTAAAATACATGTTAAGGCTGAAATCTTAAAAAATCAATTTTTTTACTTGTTTTCGTGAGAAAATACAGATAATCGCTAATTACCGCTAAACTGTCTTATACAAAAAATGTTTGAAATAAAAGTAGCAGGATTTTAAATTCTCTACAACTTTTATTGTATACATTTTTGCGCTTTAATGCATATTAAAGCCGCAATCTTAAAAAAAACCATTTTTTTACACGAAAACAGCCTCTCTAAGAATTTCGGCAGATATGGCGTCTACCCTATCTTGTAAAGCATACAAAATTTAGTAAATGAGGCGATTTTTTAAAAAATCGTAGGAGCCGTTTTTAAGAAAATTGCAAGAAAGTGAAAAATGACACGAATAAACTACTACTTCCGGTTGACCGATTTTGATGAAAATGTTGGTGTCGAGTTTGATAGTAGTATCTAACTTAAGTTTCAAGTTTCAAGTTCGTACGATGTTCCGCTCTTGAGATATTCTGTTCACACACACACACACCCACAAACCAATCGCTAAAAACATGTTTTTTGGGTTCAGGGGTCTGAAAACGTGTAGATCCGGTGAAAACTCGACTTCGAAAAATCGACATGAAAACAATACTTTTCTTTTCTATATATTCATATAGGCAAGAGAAAGTAAAAACACTTAAGAAAAATTTTAATGCGTTCTTCAACCCGCATTGCAGTTCATCAGTACATAATGTTTTATTTGGAATTAACTCTTGCGTTAATTTTACTAATCGATCGTATTAATTAAGCTATAGTTAACATTATCCAATTGTTTTTCAATTGGTTGCTTTCCAATTTGGTTTCTAATTTGTTTTATTGTTGCCGGGTGTAGCTGGGACGGACTTCTTAGTGTGCGTATAACGTGGTTTTATTCTTTTGGCCGGTAATTGCGAAAATGTTTCGGTAAATCTTCTTGAATCTCGATATACAAATTTTAATAATCTCTATTAAAATCTATTTGAAAAGGGTTTGATTGACATGTCAGATATTATGACATGTCACATCTCATACAAAGAGGTTTCACGACAAAGTTAATAATATATGACGTTACTCCATTAAAGTTTATATTTTCATATCTCTATGGAATTAACTCTTAATACAGCGAAACAATATTCAGTTGTACAGGTAAAAGGATTTTCTCAACAAAATCCCAACAAAATACAGCTAAGTTTTCTGAATATTTTTGAGTGGATCCATCACAACTTTTAATTGAATTAACAAATTCTGATAAACAACAAAACACAGTACATTCATTTTCTCCTAAATATTTTATCAGTATAGAACGATTCTGGTTACTGAACTTCTTTAAGCTGACTCCAATACAGATTAAGGAAAATTCTGATAAAACGGGGAAATGTAAAATAATATTTTTTTTTACTATAGGCTTAAAGCAATAAAAATAACTCTCCAAAGCACATTTAACTAGACTAGAAGAACAAATAGATCAGAAACTGGGTGATTATCAAGCCGAGTCCAGGAAAGGAAGAAACTGCGCAGAACAAATATGGAACCTAAAACGAGTTCTGAAAAGTTTTATTTCAAGAGATATAGTGGTAGTGTTTGTTGATTTTAAGAAAACTTTTGATTCAATCGACTGAGAAACGCTACTGAATATTTTATAAGAATTTGGAGTGAACATCAATAACGGCAATCATTAAAGAACCATTAACAGAGACACAAAGAAATCTCCGAAGAATTTTAAATTAAAACTGGCATTAGGCAGGATGATGGACTATCACCGGTTCTTTTTAACCGTGTGCTGGAAAAAGTTATTCAGGAATGGGAATTGAAACTTGCCAATAAAGGATTGTTAATCCAAGTACGCACTGGACAATCAGAGAAGGACATAAAGATAAACTATTTTGCTTTTTAGATGACCTAGCAATTTTTTCTAGAAACATGAATACGAAATAGAACCAATCAAATCGTTTAAAAAACAAGCAGAAAAAGCAGGACCACAAACTTCCTTCGAGAAAACGAAATACGTAATAAACATCAAAACAACCTCAAATCACTTGAAGATACAATACAGAAAAATTTGGAAAGTCGATAGCTTCAAGTACCTTGGGAAGATAATACAATCAAAGACCAGCGAAGAGGAGGCGAACAACAGACGAAGAAATATGGCCGTTGCACTTCGAAGAACTCATATACGAAGAAAGCACTGTCAAGACAAGCCAAGATTAGACATTATAATACTGTGATAAAACTTTGACTGTCTGTACGCGAGTGAGTGCCTAAAAATGACCTTAATACCTGGTCAAAGAGAACCAGAGAAATTTAAGATAGATCCTCCGCAAAATAATGGGTCCAAAGATAGTAACGGCAATATAAGGTACGAGGGCGAGAAGAATTGTACATGGAAAATGAACGATTAATTAAAACGATTGGAAAAAGAAGACTACAATTTTACGAACGCCTATATAAAATGGATGACAACCCGTTGACAAAATAAATTCTTAAGACGCTAAACAATACAACCAATATGTCGGATAAATGGTTTAAAGAAGTCAGAAAGGATATTGAGAA
The DNA here is from genome assembly GCA_035578175.1 of Catonia carolina. Taxonomy (NCBI): domain Eukaryota; kingdom Metazoa; phylum Arthropoda; class Insecta; order Hemiptera; family Achilidae; genus Catonia; species Catonia carolina. The sequence goes on from JAQMRL010000012.1 coordinate 17,919,940, forward strand.
AACCGGAATGAACCGAGAAAACTTAATGAACCGAAGGAAATTCAGACAATTGATTATGGACTTTAAGGGCTTATATGGAGAGCAAAAACAGAACACCGGGTGGACAGAAGAAAGGTGAAAAGCCTACACTGAACGAATGCCGAGAATGTCGGCATCCAAAAAGCTTCCAGAAACTTCTAAAGTCACCTCACGTCGTCCTAAATTGGCCGTATACGAACAAAATAGACCTTTTTTTTCTTTTTAGCTTTTATTTGTTATCGGGAACTGTACATTATTGATAACTACCCAATTTGATCACTGCTTTGCTGTATTATTTGACGTGAATTAGGCATGAGTTTGAACAGGGACCCCCAGTAGAGTTTGTTCATGGATGGCTGTGAGCTGGTCACCATACCAAGTCGCTTGCTCAACCGGTGCTACTTAACAAATAATAGCGACACAACCAGTTGACTGACTGGGCTGCCCCGAAGGCCAAAATAGACCTAAAACAGTTTTAAAACATTATGAAGTAGTCACTCAGCCAGTAATCAGGTATACCAACGAAACAATACTTAATATAAAAATTTTAAAAACATTTTTTTATTTAAAAATTTTAAAATTAGAGCTTATTAAAAATTGATATTTTCTATGCAAACCGCACAAAAGAGATTGCTTAATATTTTTGACATTTATTAAAATAAATTTTTAATTAAAAAAAATTTAAGTTGTTTATATTGTTTTAAAATTTGGTTTCCATGGTGATACGTTTATTGATCACAAAGAATAACTACCAAACACAAAAACAACATTTCTAACATATAGTAAGAGATCTTCCTGCTATTTAGCTTAATAAAATAGGATTTGAATCGCTACATTTCCTTTGGAAATGTTCGATTGGTTAGTTTTGGTTATGTAATCATATATTTTAAAATTCCAAGATATTTTAAGATGGTTTTAAATTATACCATCAACTTGTGTGCTTTTTCCCTTGCTGACTTACCCTGGTCATCAAACAGTTTGCTTGTTGACCAAGTAAGTCATCCAAAATTCAGTTCAGAAAACAGAAATGTTTTCGGGGGGCAAAATAAAATTATGCATACAAAAACAAGCGCGTATATAAAAATTATACATAATCGGTGTAATCAAAAATCTTCCAAAATCATTTATTTGTGTTTTTGGTAATTATATAGAATCAGGGCCCGTCACCGATTGTAACAGATTTTTTTTTAAATCTATACTTTTTTGGGCGATAAATCCGAATATGAAATCATTTTTCCCCGCAAATCACCGTGAAATTAGTTATAAGCCCTTTTCTAACATGTACCGACATAACCTCACTTGTTTGTGTATGTTTCAATTTGCCGTTTTATTTGAATTCATTTACACTTCAAATGAACACTAAAATCTTAAAATGTCGCTATTTCAACTAATTTTACCTATTGATCAAAGATGTGTATTTGAATATTTGTATAGCGACGAAATTGCTAACCGACTAACATCTAATCTTTTAAGATACTGTGACGTCATTACAAGCTGTACGAAAATATTAAAATGCGTACACTAACCGATAACCTTTCATTTAAAACTACAAATAACAACCAATAATATTTAGGACTTATTTTTATAAAATAATAACCTGTAAAACTGCATATAGTAACCAATAACCTTATTATGAGTAGGTTATCGGTTGTCATGTGTATTTATAACTGCGTATAATAACCGATATCCTACTCACCATTTACTAACTACTCAAGTTTAATTTACAGTGTGCAATAACCATGTGTATAACCTTTAATTTAAAAGTGCATAGGCCTATAGTAACCAATAATCTTATTACGGGTAGGTTATTGTTGCTTAGTGCATTTATAACTAACTTCGTATAATAACCGATAACCTTCTCATCATTTACTAACTAATCGAAAAGTTAGGTTTCAGGTTTCAAAAGAAGGTTAGGTTAGGTTTTAGTGTACAATAACCTTTAATTCAAAACTGTATATGATAACAAATAACCTTATGGGTAGGTTATCGGTTTTTAATTGCATTTATAACTGCATAGAACAACCGATAACCTACTCACCGTTTTTCTAAATAATCAAGGTTAATTTCGGTGTATTATTAATTAATACACCGAAATTAATCAATTATTATTGATTAATTTCGACATTATTAATTGGTTGTGAGCATTTATACGATAATGAAGGGTAATGCAACAGCAAAATTGAAAATTACAAAAAAGTGAGGTTATATCGGCAGATGATTAAAAAAGCCTTATAACTAAGTTCACGGTGATTTACGGGGAAAAATAATTTCATATTCGAATTCAGCGCCCAAAAACGTATCAATTTCAAAAAAAATCGTTACAATCGGTGACGGGCCCTGATTCTATATAATTACCATGTTTTTTTGTGTTATCTGAGTGCACTGATATCAAAACCGAATTACTCAGTTTCTTATCTCCCATCTTTTTTCATTGAATTTTTTAAATTATTTTCATGGTATAGAATGTCCTCTCTGCGCTTTGTTAAATATATCTTTTTTCATTGTGTACGTGTCTAATGAAAAGTATAATATTGAAACAATGAGATTACAAAATATTTTGTGTCAATTATCAATAAATTTTTATTCTCAAGTATATTTTAGGAGCAAATGTAAAAATTTCGGGGATAATGGCCCATTTGCCGCCTTCTGGACACATGCCTGCAGTCTTAAAGATCTGCCTATAACAGACAGGTGGAGTGTTAAATTATTTGGATCCTTATCTGCTAATTCCAAAATTACGAACAAAATAGTTCTGTTTCATATCACACGGTCAGTCAATTATATAACAAGCATTTAAGAACAGAAGAGTTAGAGGTGTAAGACACTAGTCAGAGTTATATCCTGTGAGAGTAATGAATTTCGTTTGACTGCCAGACCCTGTGGCGAATGAAGTGAAGGTGTCATTTGCAGTGTGGAATGGAGATTCTTTTCAGAGGACTTGGCATGCTGATAAGCATACTTTTCCACTCAGTGAGGAAGGCACTAGTTAACCATCTTACTCCTCAGTAAAGCCCGTAGAGGTTCAAACCAGCCTTTCGGCTGATGACCTAAACAATAACAACAGTTTAAGATAGCAAAACAAAAGCCATCTCTAGTTGTCTAATTGATTCTACCCTCTTACATGTTTGCAAGTAATGTTATTGTTTTTTAATTTTTTTTGTAATTTTCAAATTTAATTTTCCCTGTTACAATATTGCACTCATCTGTAGTACAGAATTGTATATACTCTAATTCTGGGTGATATTCATTGGTCTGTTACCCCCTGAAGCCAAAATAGTAAATGTTTTATAAAAATGTTTGTTTATTTTTTCCGTATAGGGTTTACATCGAGTAAAGTAACTTTAAACATTTATAGAAATTTTTTTCAGCCCTCATCTCACCATTAGTTCACGGTGGGGTTTCTCCCTTATTTCGGTCATCTAGTATTCTGCTTTTACTTTTCATGGAGGCCCTTAAAATCAGTATTAAGTTATCTGAATTTGGTTCCATCCATTATATTTTCTTAGTTCATTCTCTTCTGACTTCTTTAAACCGCTAATCCGTCACCTTAGATCTATTTTTAGCGTTTTAAAAAGTTTTTGTTATGTACACAGGTGTCTGTAGAGTTTTGGTTATCGTTTCCATTAATCTTTCGTTTTTCTTGTACAGTTTCTCGTCCTCATAACCTGTACTGTCCCGTTCATTCCAAGTCACTCACTTGCTAACATAAACATAGATTTCATCACAGTATTATACTTTCTAATCTTAACTTGTCTACAGAGTAAAATTTACTTGCTCTTGTCCTACATGAATATATAGGGAAGGAAGTTGTGTTTCTAATCACATGATCAGCCAATTAAATGACTGAATCATTAAAACACAAAAGAGATAGAGGTGTAAAAGACAATAATCAGAGTTACCTCCTCTGACAGTAATGAATTTTATTATACAGCCGGACACTGTTGTGAATGAAGTGAAGGTGTCAATTGCTTGGTGGAAAGTAGATGCTTTTCAAAGGGCCTGACATGCTGATAAGCATACTTTTTTACTTAGTGTGAAAGCCACGGTAAACCACCTCACTCCTCGTTTTACTTAGTAAAGCCTCTACAGGTTCAAATCAACATTTCGGTTGATGACCTAAACAACAAGAGGAAACGAAAGTATTGTTTTCATGGACCTACATTTTTTAAAATCGAGTTTCCCTGGAATTACACGTTTTCAGGCCCCCATACCGAAAAAACATGTTTTTAGCTACTAATAAAACCTGTTCTGTGTGTGCGTGTGTGTGTATGTATGTATTGTATTTATGTATTTAGTATCTGAAGATACTTCAAGATACTTCAAGAAAGTGTTTTGTGCTAAAGCACAAAAGTGTATATAAATAAATAAAAATCTGGTGTGAACACTCACACAACTTTCCCTTGCCAATGCAAACAATTAACAGTACCTAAACCTGACATTTTTAATAAAACATTAGAAATAAACGGAAAAACTAACCTCAATAAACATAATCTAAATTTCATCATGAGTGAAAGACGCAAAATGAAAATTCAACCTCAGTTTGGCTTAAAAATACGGAAAATCACTCTTTTACGCTAAACTAGGCTCTGTAGAGAAAAATGCTATAAATAAGAGTTGTAGATATTTTAATTTCCTATTAATTTTATTATATACACTTTTGTCGTAAAATGCATACTAAGGCCGAAATCTTAAAGAAATAGATTTTTACACGTTTTTGTGAGAAAAAAACAGAAAATCCTAATTACCGCTAAACTAAGCGTTATACAAAAAAATGTTTGAACTAAAAGTTGTAGAATTTTAAATGCTCTACAACTTTAATTATATTATACATTATTGCGGTAAAATGCATAAAGCCGCAATCTTAAAAAAACAATTTTTTTACGTAAAAACAGCCTCACCAAGAATTTCAGCAAAAATGGCGCCTACCCTATCTTGTAGAGCATAAAAAATTAAGTAAATGAGGCGATTTTTTAAAAAATTGTAGGACCAGTTTTTGAGAAAATCGCAAAAAAGTAAAAAGTTACACGAATAAACTACTACTTCCGGTCGACCGATTTTGATGAAAAATTCGTGTCGGGTTTTCAAGTGGTATCTAACTTAAGTTTCAGGTTTCAAGTTCGTACGATGTTTCGTTCTTGAGATATTCTGTTCACACACACACACACACACACACCATTCGCTAAAAACATGTTTTTTGTGTTCAGGAGTTCTGAAACGCGTAGATCTGGTGAAAACTCGATTTCAAAAAATCAACATGAAACCAATACTTTCCTTCTTATACTCGTATATTCATATAGGCAAGAGAAAGTAAAAATAGACAATCAAAAAATCTGCAAATTTTACATCGACCATTTTTTCTACAATGCTTTGTTTAGCGTCAATTTATTGATTTTTTGTATGTTCTTCATCAAAATCGGTAAACCTGGGATTTTTAAAAATTGCAGCCTTTGTATGCATTTTACGACAAAAGTATAGATAGTCTATAATCAAAGTTATAAAAATTTAAAAAATCTACAACTTTTATTCCTAAAAATTCTTTTTACAGAACTTAGTTTAGCGTAAATCAGTTATATTCCGTATTTTGAAGTCGATCAGAGGTTGATTCTCATTTTGCGTCATTCACTCATGATTAAAAATAGGTTATAGTGTTCATTAACTACATTAAAAGTCATGTGAGTGTTTTAAACCAAATGTTTTATGTATTCTCACCTCTGGATACACCTCTAGATAGAACTTTCCATTGTACAGAGATATCCAAAGTGCAGATATTTTAACATAGTTTAATTATCAATTCAAAAACATGAGACTAAATGGACATATAAATCAAATCTACGCATAACGTCACATTTGAAATAAATACAACCATATTAGTTACGCCTCTGTACTCAAAACTATATTATATTTAGACATTATAATTTATGCAATCCATAATTTAGCATAAATTCTATTAAAAGGGGAGACTGTACTTTGTATCCGGCCAATATTAAATTTGCTATTTTTAGGTACATTTTTCATAGGATTGGTAAAAGATAGGCAAATTAAACTTTACACACTATAGGTGTCGGGTTTCTTCTCGAGCTACTGACATTTTTTCAATTTAATCTTTAGACCATACAATTTTCTTTTTAAATTACGAATAACAACATTTTTACAAATTTTTTTTCTAAGTTTTTTGCGTATTATTAATTTTTGGAGCACCTAAGGAAGTCATAAAAATGTTGTTATATGTGTATATACAAGATAATTAACTGGTAAAAATTTCAGCCTGGTACGTTTATTGGTTTTCGAGAAAAATGTACCTTAGTGTTAAAAATCTAAATTTACGGGAAAAAGTTAGAAACAATAAGGCACTAATCAAAAACAATGTACACAAACAAGTAAATTTCCCATCAGCAGTTCTTTAGAAAGCTCAACCAACAGCTGAGAATACAAAAACCAGTGATGCAGATATTTTAAAAACTAAAACTCTCAACCCACTGGGTTGGTCTAGAGGTAAAGTAGTCACCAAAATCAGCTGTTTAACAGCTGATTTTCGGAGACGAAGGTTCCTGGTTCAAATCCTAGTAAAGGTAGTTACTTTTATACCGATTTGAATACTTGACAGTGGTTACCGGTGTACTTTGATGGTTGGGGTTTAATTAATCATACTCTCTCAGGAATGGTCGGCCTGGGTCTGTACAAGACTACACCTCATTTACACGTCATACACATCATCCTCATCTCATTGGGTCATGGGGTTGCTTATTGTTCTAAATTGAACAGATTCAAACGTACACAAATTAGAAATTAAAAAAAAAAACTCTCTGCACTAAAACGAGCAGTACAAAATTATTAAAAATATTCTTTCTTGGTAACACGATAATTTTTCTGTGTAAACCAAATAAAAACTTAATTTTTCATAAAAAAAATTTTTTGACGTAATTTAATGTTTTTCTGGTAGATCTATGTCCAAACTATTGAAAAACATAAAAAACCAAAAATCGAAATTTTGAGTTAAAACCATCGTGCCATATCCCCTTCTTTAAATTATCATTTCTGATAGTAATGCTGAAAGCTTTCACTCACTCACTCATCTCCTATTCAATAAGTTCTTTGTTACTAAAAGCAGCGGGTTCCAATCTGTGATACGCGTACCCCTCAGGGTATTACGTATTAGCGTATTAATACGCGAGAGGCCGTTGAGGGATATGTGGAAAATCAAAATGGCGAATGGAAGCAGCAAAAGCATAATACTAAACGGTACTGTTCTATTTTCGGTGGGAGGCAACTATAATTTCTCCTTAATTCATTACATACGGTTTATTCATTTATTGTTAATAATAATTATTAGCGATAATATTTACTTTATCGTGCCCTATATGAATATACCGTGCTTCCCAACAAATTTTACCTATAGGGCAAATTAACATTGGACAATGTACTGTCAAAATTAATCTTATTATAAGGATGTAATCTTACTTTTATTACTCCAGTCGTTCGGAAAAAAATTAAAATGAGTATACAAAAGATTTTAGTAGCTAATAATTTATTTAATATTAATAGATAGACAAAATGTTATTCAGTTTCGATATAGCACAGTATTTACGTAAAAAAAATTTCCCACGTATTGTTGTTTGTTAAATACCCGTGTGTATAAAATGGTAAGTTTAATTTTATTTTTGATATTGCCGTACGAGAGACCGTGAGTTCGAATCCTACAAATTAAAACATTTTTACCTATTAATTTTTTTTTAAATTTATCATTGATTATTATTTATTAAAAATAATGAAAAACATTTTAAATTATAATTATTGTAATTTTTAATTCGATAGAATATAACTAACTAACTAGACATTTTTTTTATTTCTATTTTATTAAGTTAACAAATTATGAAGTTGACAAATAAGTTAATATTTTTAATAAAATTATTTAGCATAAAAAGTAAAAAAATTCTAAATAGTGTGTAGGATTTGGACTTACGGCCTCTTGAACGGTAATATTTAAAGTAAAAAATTAACTGTCCACTCTACTTGTACGGTTATTTTTCAGACAGCAATGGATGCGAGATTGTTTCTTATGTAGGCCTAAGTACCACATTATACCGAAACTAAATAACATTTTTACCTTTATTTATTACTACATTATTAGCTATTAAAATCTTTTGTAGATTCATTTTTATTCTGTTCCCTAACGACTGGAGTAACAAAAGTAAGATTACACCCTCGTAATAAGATCAATGTTGACAGTAGGCTAGATTGCCCAATGTTAATTCCCTATTCGTCAAATTTATTTAAAATACGATATAGAGAAGGAAAGTATTATTTTCATGCCGATTTTTTAAAATCAATATTTCATCATACATACACGTTTTTAGGCCCCCTGAACCCCAAAAACCATGTTTTTAGCGGTTGTACTGTGTCAGCAGCGGCTATTCAGGTGAAGTAGGAGAAGCGCCAGTTCACCTACTTAGTAAATAGTATCGGGATTTTTTTCTCACAAAATACTGTTAGTATAATTTCTGTTATAATTATTTTTTGTTTTACAATAAGTGCAGAAGTGTCGTGTAAAAAAGTACATCAATCTGCTTATCTAGACCGCACAATAATAAAATCTCGGAAGTGTAAGTACAACACTAGGTTAGACGCATATGTACCATATGTGATGGCTTCATTCATTACACAGGTGACATGATCTGATGTATTTTTTAAGCCCTTACAGTTTACAGAATAATCAGACTAGGCGGGATTTAGAAGTCCCGATGGTCAACTAGGCAATTTAAACTGTTAATGCACAAATAAATGCAATGGTACTAAATGGGACTTGTAAGTCCCAATGGTCAAGAAAGGGTTAAAACGCTTTCAAATGTTTTAAATATTTCTTTTTTCATCCACTCGTCTAGGAACGTCTAAATTACTTATTTTGTCCACCCGCTCAATTTTTAACATTTTACTATAACACCACATTTTAAAAGCTTCTATACTCTTCCTTTCTATAGCCCCTATCATCTACGTTTCACTCCCGTATTAGTGTTTTAACAAATTCTTCCAATCTGTAAATGTTTGTAGCCCGTAAGCTGTTTTTCATTTCATAGACCATTCTAGCTTGAGCAATCCTAATTTTGATATAACTTGTGCTTCTACCATCATTTTTTATTTTACTCCCTTGATAGTAGAATTCTCCTACTTCCTATATGTTTTCGATGTCTTCTTTTAAATTTATCGTCTCCTCTAAACCATTCTTGCTACTGCACAACACTTTCGTTTTGTTCTTATTAATTTTCATGAAGTTCCATCCATCCATTCCATTTTAGATATCCTCTAGTTCTTTCTGTGTCTTGGCTAAATTTATGATATCGTCGGCGAATCTCACCATTTTTATTGTTTCTCCTTGAACTATTATTCCTGCGTCAAATTTTTCCTTTACTTCATTTATAGCCTCTTCTATAGGGTACAAGTTAAAAAGTAGTGGTGGCAATGAACATCCTTGTCGTACACCTTTTCTTACAGCAGCTTCTTTCTCGTACCCTCCTTCTCTATAGCCTGCTCTATATTCATATGGAGCAGAGAAAGTAAAAATAAAGCTGCAAGTAAACCAAAAGAATGACCCTTTTTATACAATGCATTATTTAATTTTGAGAGTTAATAAACTAATTTCTTCTTTGAATACTTCTGGGAATTAAGTAAAACTAATGAAACTAGAAAGCATTGTTTGTAGTTGCAGAAAACAGAGCTGATCATTAGATTGTACGACATGTAATTTATTACTAAGCGTAGGTTGGGAATACTGATTGATTCCAGTGGGATTCTGGGAGTATCACGTGCCAAAATAATCGGTTCGACAGCCATTTACTTTGTTTGGAATTCGTCTTTTTGAGTACTTTCTTTTTACTTAGTCCTACCTTGCCGTCAGTAAAAATTTAGTTATGGCAATCATACTAAATCTTAGTATTAAATTGTTGATTCCAAAAAAGTTTCAGCAATAAAATGTAACAACAGTTTTAAAATACTGTAGGCACGTGTAGTAAATGTGTGTTTTTTGTATTTTGTAACGCGATGCTATCACGAGTTACTTTCAGCCTGATTGCGGCCGTAAACTTGTCCAGCGAGCATCAACTCTTTTCAGAAAAACTTGGGTATGTCGTGATGATATAACTAGTTGCTCCCAGAATTCACACACCCTGAACCTAAAAATATTCACAACACACTTGAAAATAATATCTGCATACAAAAATTTATTCTCTCGAGCTCGCGGTTTGCTGATTGGTGATCACTAATCTAGCATTCAAATCCATATAAAAGTACCTTTACTTAGATTTTAACCGTGGAATATTTCTCTCTGTAAATAATCTGTTACACACCTGATTCGTGGCTACGACTTTACCACTCGACCAACCAAGTGGGTTACGTACGAGCATTTCTAACTAATTAAAAAAAAATCACGTGAACTGACTATTTCTAAAAGTATTTATTACCTAGCAAAACGCTGTGAATCATTTACAAATATCTAGCGTACATGTTACCTACAAAAACCTGGAATATTATGTGAACAAGTAAAGCCCCCACAAACATCGCCTCGGCCATATCGTATGACACATTATACATTGACTTATTCAGTACAAAAACTACGTGGTGGGTACAGACAAATCGCATTAAACCATTCAACAGTCCATTGTAGATATAACTCCTGTCACATATGAACCAAATGACATGTTCGTATTGTATTCTGTTGTATTGTATCGCTAGGAAATACAATACAATTCACTATAAGGTCATTTAAATTCGTATATCTACCATTATTTTTGAGTAGATAGTAAGCCTAAAAAAGAGTTCAATTTTGTATCCATAAAAGAAAATATTGTAATATTTATTACCGGGGTTTTTCAGAATCTAATTAGTTATAAATAACAAAAAAAATTTTAGGTTTATATCAAACCAACCGGGTTGGTCTAGTGGTAAACTCGTCTCCTAAAATCAGCTTCAAATCGTAATAAAGGTAGTTACTTTTATCTTCGTCTATCATGGATCATGATTTAGGCTGTAATTGAGCCTGTTCCCGTGTCCATCTCGTCCTCGTTCTTCCCACTTCTCTTGTACCCCTCGGTTTATAAAGCATTCAAAGGTAGTCAATCCTGTGACATTCTAAATAAATGATCTGTCAATTGTTCTTTGTATTTCGTGATAATGTCATTTAATGGTCATGTTCCACACATTTCTCTTATTATCCTCATACCTGATATGGTTTTGTTTTGTATATCCTTTAACATGTCGAAGAAACCTCAGTTCTTATGCTTGATTATTGACTTTTGTTACTTGTTAAGCACCCAAGCCACACTTCCATACATCAGTGTCGGTGTGGCCATCACCTTGTAAACTTAATCTGTGTATTCTTGCTTGCTTTGCCCTTCAGGCTTACATTAAGAAAACCAGTCGCTTACAGTACCGTCTTTTTCCCTATGATTACATCGTTGCATATACGCAACGCTCGGCGTTCGAGAAGCCAAACTAAGATCGGTTTTCATTTTGTATCATTCACTCATGATTAAAATAAGGTTATGTTTTTTGTGTATTCCTAAGGTTTTTAATTAGGTAATGTTAGGTTAAACGGGTCATTATTTCCATTGGAAAGAGAAAGTCATGTGAGTGTTTCACACCATTGTTTTGTTTTCTTCTGAATTGTAATTGTACGTAATATTTATGTAATTTTTTATTTTAATTTGTATTATTATTAAAATTATTATTTTATTATTGATGTTTGTGTAAATTTAATTGTATTTATCATTTATATTTACTGCTTTATAAGAAAAACTACTCCTACTTCCGGTTGATCGATTTCAATGAAAATGTTATTGTCGGGTCCTAACTTAAGTTTCAAGATTCAGCTTCGTAAGGTGTTCCGGTTTTGAGATATTTTGTTCACACACACAGACCAATCGCTAAAAACATGTTTCTTGGGTTCATGGGGTCTGAAACGTGTATATCCGGTGAAATCTCGATTTGGAAAAATCAAAATGAAAACAATACTTTTCTTTCTATTCATGTAGGTTGAATGTAAAGAAACATGCTGGCTGGGGAATAAGAGAAAAGACCCAAAATGTTTTGCGTATAAGTATATTTAGCTGAAACTATTGTGCATAGCTTAGTCTAGTAATAAACTAAAATTACTGTTATGTTTATTTGACTAAATAAAAAAACAAAAATAACCGGGAATTGAACCCGGGACTCCTGGTATATTAGTTAGTTAAGCTCACCTCTACATCGCAGGCCAGTTTTTATCAGAAAGAATGTCATCAGTAAATCTTCGGGTGAAAGTTAGTGTGTTTTGATGCATGATATATATAGTATCTTTTCTTGCTCAATTAAGTTCTTCCTAAAGTTAAGCCATTATTTTCTGAACATTCTACGTATATTGTCGTGTTTATTGTTAGGCCTAGTTGTGTGAAAAGTGTTAAACCAAAATCACACGCGATTTATAAAGTAGTAAAAAGAAAAAGTAACAGCAGTTAAACCGCAATGGAACGTTGTCTTTTATTTGAATTCACTTACTGAAATGTGTGAAGACCATGCGTTGACAGAATCTAGGACAGAGTTATTCAATTTTATGGCGTTTATCCGTACGAATCAACGTCGTCTTAACATTATTTGTTTAAGGCACGTGGAAACAATCATCGTGCTAATAAAATGACTCATTCAGAATGACAAACTAATACAGATCCATTCACTGATTATTAGTAGCGACCCCCAACCACCCCACCAAATCACACGGTGCTCAAAAAGATTGTTCAAATTTTTACACAAACATTTAAAATTGGATACCTACTCCAGAATGTTCCCATTAATTTCTATTTTTGACTTTACCGGGAATTTTACTAGAACGACATTATTTTATTATTTTAAGAAGATTTTTTCAAATTTTGTAATCTGCGCAAATGTTGGTTAACGTAAAAATCCCTCTTTGTAACCTCAGATCCTTTAATTCTGGTAATGTCATCGGCTTATGCTGTAATATTAAGTATACAATCACGACTAAGCCCCACTACAGAATTGAAAACCTGATGTGAAACACTCACACGACTTTATCTTGCCAATGCAAATAATGAACAATATAACCTACCATTAGTGATGAAACATTAGAAATAAACAAAAAACTAATCTCAAAAAACATAATCTTATTTTAATCATGAAATGAATGATGAAAAATGAAAAACAGTTTGGTTTAAAAATGTGGAAACTCACTCTTTCACGCTAAACTAGGCTCTGTAGAGAAAAATGTTGAAAATAAGAGTTGTAGATCTCGTTTTTAATTTCGTATAAATTTGATTAAGTACACTTAGGTCGTTAAATGTATACTAAGACCGAAATCTTAAAAAAACCATTTTTTTACAGATAATCATGAAAAAAAACAGAAAATCACTGACCGCTAAACTAAGCGTTATGCAAATAAATGTTTGGAAAATAAAAGAAAAGTTTGGAAAATAAAAGGCCGCAATCTTAAAAAAAATCATTTTCTTCTACGGTAGATCAGCCTCCCCAAAAATTTCAGCAGTCATGGCGCCCACTTTATCATGTAAAGTATATAAAATATAGAGAAGTATAAAAATATAGTTTTTTAAAAAAATCTTAGCTACCGTTTTTGAGAAAATCGTAGAAGAGTGAAAAATTACACGAATAAACTACTACTTCCGGTTGACAATTTTGATGAAAATGTTCTTGTCGGGTCTTCTAGTGGTAACTAACTTAAGTTTCAAGTTTCAACTTCGTACAATGTTCTGTTCTTGAGATATTTTATTCACGCTCACACGCGCACACACATACATAGACCAATCGCTAAAAACATGATTTTTTGGATTCAGGTGGTCTGAAAACGTGTATATCCGATGAAAACAATACTTTTCATCCTATATTCACATAGGCAAGAGAAAGTAAGACCTTGCCTCCACCTGTGAATGGCATCATCTAAAATAAATGTTAAAAAGTATGGGTGGGGGAGATCCAGCAACCCTATCTCACCCACTTTTTGGTTCTAACTTCGTTTTCAATCAGTCTGTCTGTACCGACAACTAAAAAAACTACAGTTCTTAATAATATAATTTTTAAATAATTTGACCAATTTAAGTAATTAATTCTCAGTCCGCTCTTCGGATTCATTCGATGAAATTTAAACATTAATTAAGTTAGAGCGAATTAATTCTTCCATTTTTCTGATGACCCTTCCCTATCATACCTTTACTAACAAAAACAAACATTTCTCTTTTAAATTGAAAACTAGTCAACCGTTTAAATTGGCTATACCGACATTGAACATTCTCTGTGCTTTGTAATACAAATTAATCAATACGTCAGACGTTAGTTATTCACGAATGAGTGAAGTTTCAAAATACTTTATTAAATTTTATTAAACAAATATATGTATAAACGGAAAAGTACAGTAAGGTTTCATACATTTTTCGTACAATGCCCAATTTTAAACAGTATTACATTTTCCTATAGAATAAAAATGAGAATATCAATTCGCGTTTACATAGCCCTTTAAGTCAAAAATTAGGTTTTAAAGGAATACCTGAGGGTATGTATTTATTTCAGTCATTGAGGAGGCAAAACTACCGATTGTAGCTACTAAACAAGGTTTGTGTTTTTGTACTCTATACAAAATATACGTTACGATAGGTATATTTTCATATCGATTTTTCGAAAACCAGTTTTCACCGGAAATACACGTTTTCAGGCTTCTGAAGCAAAAAAGAAACATGTACTTAGCGATTGGTCTGGGTCTGTTAGTAGACAATATATCTTAAAACTTCCGGTTTTGGGACACTTCTGATCAAAACCGGAACTTCAAGCCCAATTTAGACCTATTTACTTTTTGTGAAGATTACAAAATCGAAAACCATTTGTTCCTATCTCTTGTAGTTTCTGTTCAAATCAGTATCCACCACGAAAGAACTCCGTTATGTTTGAAGTTGTCAATTTAACTACTGGACAACAAATTTTGAACAAAAAAAACAACAAAAATACACCTAATTAAAATTATTTTTACTTGTCAGTACAAAGAGAAATAACAGTGTTGCAAAAATGCATGGTTCAGTCCAAAAATCATTTCCTTAGCTTTACGTGAGACCGAGGAAGCAACTTATTTTAAAACAACCGCCATATTAAAACAAACCATCTGTTGTAATTTTAAATTATTACATTACAGAGAAAACTGTGGTATTTAACATATTTGAACGCCAATTTTTACTTTCTCTTGCCTGTATGACTATATAGGAAGGAAAGTATTGTTTTCATGTCGATTTTTCAAAATCGAGTTTTCACCGGATCTATACGTTTTCAGACCCCCTGAATCCAAAAAACATGTTTTTAGCGATTGGTCTGTGTGTGTGTGTGTGTGTGTGTGTGTGTGTGTGTGTGTGTGTGCGCGCGCGCGCGCGCGCGCGCGTGTGTGTGTGTGTGTATGTGTGCGCGCGCGCGCGTGTGTGTGTATGTGTGTATGTATGTGTGTGTGTGTGTGTGTGTGTGTACAAAATATCTCAAGAGCGGATCATTGTACGAGCTTGAAACTTGAAATTTAAGTTACATACTACTACCGGACCCGACACGAACATTTTCATCAAAATCGGTCGACCGGAAGTAGTAGTTTATTCGTGTAATTTTTCACTTCTTTGCGATTTTCTCAACTAACTGGTCCTACAAGTTTTTTTTTAAATCGCCTGATTTACTGCATTTTTTATGCTCTACAAGACAGGGTAGGCGCCATGTTTGCTGAAATTCTTGGTGAGGCTGTTTTCGCGTAAAAGAATTGTTTTTTTAAGATTGCGGCTTTATTATGCATTTCAGCGCAAAAATGTATATAATAAAAGTTTTAGAAAATTAAAAGACCTACAACTTTTATTTCAATTATTTTGTTGTGTAACGCTTAGTTTAGCGGTAATTAGCGATTTTCTGTTTTTTTCTCACGAAAATGTGAGAAAAATCCATTTTTTTAACATTTCGGCCTTGGTATGCATTTTGCGAAATTATTTGCATTGGTAAGAGAAAGTTGTGTGAGTGTTTCACACCAGATTTTTTACTTTCTCTTGCCCAACATGAATATATTGGGAAGTAAAATACCTACTGATTTTAATGATGATTTTTCGATATCGAGTTTTCACCGAATATACATGTTTTCAGGCCCCCGCATCCAAGAAAAACAAGTTCTTAGCGATTGGTCTACGTGTGTGTGTGTGTGCGTGTGTGTGTGTGTGTGTGTGTGTGTGTGTGTGTGCGCGCGCGCGTTCGTGCGTTTGTGCGTGCGTGCGTGTGTGTGTGTGAAAAAAAATATCTCAAGATTGGAATTTTTTATCAAGGTGAAACTTAAAATTTAAGTTAGGTACCAAAAGGAGCATGACACGAATATTTTCATGAAAATCTATCAATTGAAAGTAGTAGTTTATTCGTCCAATATTTCATTTTTTGCGATTTTCTCGAAACTGGTTCCCACGATTTTTTTTTAAATCGCCTCAGTTACAAATTTTTGTATGCTCTACAAGATACAAGATACAAGAATACAAGATACAAGATACAAGATAGATAAGCTCTATCTTTGCCTAAATTCTTGGGGGGTGTTCTCGTAGTAAAAATGGTTTAGTAAAGATTGCGATAAATATGTGCATTTTAGATCAAATGTGTGAAATAATTGAAGTTGTAGGAAATAAAAAAATCTGCAACTTCTATAAACAACATTTTTTTCTACGGCGTTAAGCGCCTGCCACACAGAATGCGATCTACGTCCTGCGTTCCAGGCAAGTGTTCATATCGGGCCAAATATTTTTTGTACGCTGTGGTTAGTAGCGAAGCGTGGCACACAGAGTGCGTTCTGCCCGCATCAGAACGCTGCGGGCAGAAACTAAACGCATCTACAGGACAGATTGAAACTGACCGCATTGCGATCCTCACGTGTTCGTCATATAATTTGTACTGTTTGTCACAAAGATAGTGTGATACGTCACTCGAAACGGAAAAATTCATCGAGACAGTTCGTGCTGTCGTTATTTATATGACAAAAATGCTTAAATAACAGTTTTAGGTCTTTTAATTTCCTATTAATTTAATTAATTTTTTTTGTCGTAAAATGCATACTAAGGCCGAAATCTTAAAAAATCCATTTCTTACAAATTATTATGAAAAAAATCAGAAAATCACTAATTACCGCTAAACTAAGCATTATACAAAAAAATGTTATTAATGAAAGTTGTAGGTTTTTGATTTTATACAATTTGATTATAAACACTTTTGCCCTAAAATGTATATTAAGGCCGCAATCTTAAAAAAACATTTTTTCTACGGGAGCACTGCCTCCTCAAGAATTTCAGCAGACATGGCGCGTACCCTATCATCTAGAGCATAAAAAATATATTAAATGAGGCTATTTTTTAAAAATTGTAGCACCCGTTTTTGAGAGAATCGCAAAAAGTGCAAAATTACACGAATAAACTACTACTTCCGGTCGACCGATTTTGATAAAACGTTCGTGTCGGGTTCTCTAGTAGTACCTAACTTAAGTTTCAAGTTTCAACTAATTATGATCTTTCGTTCTCGAGATATTTTGTTCACACACACACAGACATACTAAAACACACAGACCAATCGCTAAGAACATGTTTTTTGAGTTCATGGGGGTCTAAAAACATGTATATCCGGTGAAAACACGATTTAGAAAAACCGACATGAAAACAATACTTTCCTTTCTATTTATTCATATAGACAAGAGAAAGTAAAAATAGGTTATACTTTTAATTATTTACATTGGTAATAGGTCTTGTGAAAGTTTCACACCAGGTTTTTATTTTCTAATACCAAATGCTGCATTATTGTCCCATAAAATAAGTATCTAAAATGTTGTAGGCAATGCATAAAAATATTAGCAAAAAATTCTATACTTTTTATCGTACGTATGTTTTTTGACTAGTGTTTTATTAAAGAACATAAAGAAAATATTAATTTAATGAAGTTTGTAAATATGTTACAAAATTAACAGGAACCTTAGAAGATGGTGACATTAGAGGATTGATTTGAAAATGGCGTGTACTTGTTAAGACATGGAAATTAAAGTTAGCCATCTTTAGATTTTATCAAAACCTATTCATCGCTTACACGTTTCAATCTTTAGAAATATTCTTTGAAATAATATTTTAATTACACAGCTCATAATAAACACCGTACAGAATGTCTAAAAAGTTTACTTTCTACTTAGTATAGTAAAGAGGGGTTTGAAATTGAACGGCAATCTTCCGGGAGCTGATTATATAGCTAAAATCTGGGGTGAACACTCACACAACTAACCTCAATATAAATAACCTAATTTTAAACATGAATCAAAGACACAAAATGAAAATCAACCTGTTTGGCTTAAAAATACGGAAAATCACTCTTTTACGCTAAACTAGGCTCTGTAGAGAAAAATGCTTTAAATAAAAAGTGTAGATCTTTTAATTTTCTATAAATTTGATTGTATACACTTTTGTCGTATAATGGCTAAGGCTGAAATCTTAAAAATTCGATTTTTTACTCGTTTACGTGAGGAAAAAACAGAAAATCGCTAATCACTGCTAAACTAAGCGTTAGGCTATACAAAAAAATGTTCGAAATAAAAGTTGTAGCATTTTAAATTCTCTACAATTTTTATTATACTTCTTTGCGCTGAAATGCATATTATAGTCAAAATCTTAAAAAAACAATTTTTTTTACGTGAAAATAGCCTTCCCAAGAATTTTAGAAGACATGGTGCCTACCCTTCTCTTGTAGAGCATAAAAAAATTAGTAAATGAGGCGATTT
Organism: Catonia carolina; assembly: GCA_035578175.1. NCBI lineage: Eukaryota > Metazoa > Arthropoda > Insecta > Hemiptera > Achilidae > Catonia > Catonia carolina. The sequence goes on from JAQMRL010000012.1 coordinate 17,938,745, forward strand.
GCTTCCTTCTTGTAATAAATGTACTTTAAACACTTCATCCATATGTGAGTTCTCTCTCCTCCTGATACTAGGCCTCGCCCATTTTTACTTTGTTTTGCCTATATAAATATATAGGAAGGAAAGTATTGTTTTTATGTCGATTTTTCGAAATCGAGTTTTCACCGGATCTACATGTTTTCAGACCCCCTAAACCCAAAAAACAGTTTTTAGCGATTGGTCTGGGTGTGGGTGTGTGTGTGTGTGCGTGAACAGAATATCTCAAGAACGGAACATCGTACAAACATGAAACTTAAAACTTAAGTTAAGTTTTGCAAGACGAGAGTGAACTATGTGTGTAAGCAATGTGTGTTCAATGCAGGTTTGATCCACAATGACTTTAATGACTTAAAATGACTTCAGTCTTTATTTGCACCACTACCGGACCCGACATGAACATTTTCATCAAAATCGGTCAACCAGAAGTATTAGTTTATTCGTGTAATTTTTCACTTTTTTGCAATTTTCTCAAAAACGGGACCTATGATGTTTTTTTTAAATCACCACGTTTACTAAATTTTTATATGCTTTACAAGATAAGGTAGGCGCCATGACGGCTTAAATTCTTAATTGAGCTGTTTTCACGTAAAAAAATTGTTATTTTAAGATTGCGGCTTTAATATGCATTTTAGCGAAAAAATATACATTATAAAAGTTGTAGACAATTTAATATTCTACAACTTTTAGTTCAAAAATTTTTTTGTATAACGCTTAGTTTAGCGGTAATTGGCGATTTTCTGTTTTTCTTTCTCACGAAAAAGAGTGAAAAATTGATTTTTTTTAAGATTTCGGCATTAGTATGCATTTTACGACATAAGTGTATATAATCAAATTAATAAAAAATTAAATGATCTACAACTTTTATTTAAAGCATTTTTCTCTACAAAGCTTAGTTTAGCGTGAAAGAGTGGTTTTCCGTATTTTTAAGCCAAACTGAGGTTGATTTTCATTTTGCATCTTTCTCTCATGATTAAAAAAAGATTATGTTTTTTGAGGTTAGTTTTTTATTTACTTCTTATGTTTCATTACTAATGTTAGGTTATATTATTCATTATTTGCATTGGTAAGAGAAAGTTGTGTGAATGTTTCACACCAGATTTTGTATGATATTTCACTTTCCCATTAACAGACAGTGATCACTGTAAATGTACAGAGTAGTGATCACTGTACAAGATAGGGTAGACGCCATGTGTGCTAAAATTCTTGGGAATACTGTTTTCACTTAAAAAAATTGTTTTTTTTTAAGATTGCGGCTTTAATATGCATTTTACCGCAAAAATGTATACAATAAAAAATGTAGAAAATTTTAAATCCTACAACTTTTATTTCAAACAGTTTTTTGTATAAAGCTTAGTTTAGCGGTAATTAGCGATTTTCTGTTTTTTTTCTCGTGAAGACGTGTAAAAAGTCGATTTTTATAAGATTTCAGCCTTAATATGCATTTTACGACAAAAGTGTGTATAATTAAATTTATAGTAAAATAAAAGATCTACAACTTTAACTATAGCATTTTTCTCTACAGAGCCTAGTTTAGCGCGAAAAAGTAATTTTCCGTATTTTTTAAGCCAAACTGAGGTTGATTTTAATTTTGCATCATTCACTCATAAATACGGTTATGTTTTTTGAAGTTAGATTTTTTATTTCTAATGTTTTATTACTAATTTTAGGTTATATTGTTAATTATTTTCATTGGCAAGAGAAAGTTGTGTGAGTGTTTCACACCATTTTTTATAATATGGGTTTATAATGTTTTTTTAGTTAACGTGGTTCTTGTGGGATTCCTCGTAATTATAAGATTTCTTTGTAAGGTATATAATAAGATCCTTATTAAATACCTTACAAAGTATATTTATGGATAATTAGAGCAGGGAGATTGTTAATTTTATTCAGTCATTAAATTTATGCAAAACTTTTTCTGTAGTCATTACACAGTATATATCACAGACTCTTGGAGAGGGCATTCTTTCTCTGTATTCCCATGCTTCTCTCTCAATTTTCCTAGGCAGCAGGCAAGTGCATGTCTATTCGGGTAGCCTGTACATATATGTCTTTTAACTACTATACTACTTCAATACCTATTATTTTGCTTCACATTATTTTTACACTATTTTGAAACGCGACAGAACAGGGCGTTTTTATGAATAGCCTATCGCACGTTATGTTATGTCATGGTATGTTGATACCAATTTCTAATATTATCAAGTGGTATTATAACCAGAATCGTAATACTACAAAATAATGATTCGCTTTGTTTTTTCTGTTATTTATCAAAATGTAACACGCGTCTGTTAACAATGTGTAATCAATGCAGGTTTGATCCATAATAAATATTCAGTTCACAACAAATAGCTATTGTTTTCTTTTTTTTCAACTGTTGCTCAAGACCTTCTTTATCCATCGACATTAATCATTACATGAATTTTGAATAATATATTTAAATTCTTTATTATTTAATTTTAAAATTAACAAAATATTGAATAATAGTTTTTTTTTAGTTGTATTAAGTTGTAAAATAACTAATTTGTTTAAAATGTTGAATACATTTAAATATACAGTAACATTTTAAATATTTTCAAACAGGTGTTTCGATTTTATTAGTGAAATAATTTATAAAAAATAACATTCAGTTATTTTTTACATACAGCTGATAAAAATGAATAAGAGAAAACACTGATGGTAGCCTTCAAGAAATTTCACTAGAATCTACAACTAAGTTTAATGACGTAGTAAGGTGCGGTAGCCTACATATTGTCGTTACAATGTTAAGACCAAATCACTTTCAGTTGCAAACTTTTTATAAAAGACAATTATAACCAATTTAAAAAAAATAAATTATTTTGGTATGACTATTCTAATCATTAAAAAACTAGTCGGGGCTTCAAGTGAAATCTCATTAAGTCGATCATAGAAATCTTAAAAAGAACCGAAATTTTTATCTGCTTTTTCACAAGATACATTAATTTTTGGAAATAACAGAAAATATAAATTAAACAAAAATAAGCTATTCTAACAAATTTGACAGTGTGGTTGTTCTATTCATCTTCATCTGTACTCAACTAAGCCAGGTATTGTTCTTTGAGTGACTAAAAAATATCAAAAACTCTTTAGCACACTTTTCAATTTCAATCACTACTTTCTTGCCAACTGCAATACAAAGTGCCCTTAAAACTTTGCTGCTAACTGAAACATAAGTAATGAATAGTACATCCCTTGAAGGGTACCCTTCAAATTCCCCTTGGAATGCTACCCTTAAAGGTGCTACTTTCCATTATGAATTCACAAGACAGTTTTGTTTTTTTTTTTTTTTGGTTTAACGTCCGACTGTTTTGCAAATTGCTACTAATACAGACGGTGAAGGATGAAATGAATTTTTTGTAACGTATGAAAAAATGCCATGCCCGAGTGGGATTCGAACCCAAGACCGCGTGATGAGAGGCGAGCACGTTACCAACATCGCCAACGCGAGACAGTTTTGTGGGGTTGAAAAACGCTTCAGGCAATTGTTCAACAGTTTTAAGTAAATTTTCGTACGTAAATGTACTGTCGCTGACAGTATATAAACTGGACTGCGTGTGTGTGTGTGTGTGTGTGTGTGTTATGTATGGTTTCCCCTGCGTCACTTGCTACTTAAAATGTATATACATAACTATGATGATTTATACAATACATGTTTTGTTTTTGAGTTATAAAACAGAGATAGTTAAAAAGGTTTGTACAGAAATTCAAAAACCTAATGAAAGTGCATTTAATGATACCTTAACGGACAGACCGCATTTTTGTATGGAATATTAGGCTACTTATTTTAGTTATCGTGTTTCTTGTGGGTTCCTCGTAATTATAAGTTTTCGTAGTAAGGTATTGAATAAGGTCAGTACCTTATTCGATACTTAATTCGATATGAAAGCTTACGAATTTTTTAATTCGAAAAGAGCAGGGTGCAGAGCAGGGAGATTGTCAATTCATTGTCATTAAATTTTGCACACCGAGGATGTAATTGGGACGCGCATCCTGGAAGCAAGTGGCACATGCAACTCGAGAACCACCTAGCTGGTGTTTCATCAGCGTGTGTATTGTGCAGGTCTACACATGGACTCCACCCTCCGAAATATGTGATTCACAGAACCTTTGCTTCACAGAACCCTTCTTGTGCAATGCTCATGGGTTTTCATGCAATGTTCAAATGATCATGAGATGCATCAACTTGTTTAAAATAAAAATCTCTATTTTATAGTAGGACTCGCTAAAATACCCTTTCTTCGAACGGTTTTCTTTGTGCTTTGGACGGTGTGTTGGTGTACCGAGTTCGATCCCTGTCAGGTCTGATATTCTTTAATCATTCATTGTTATCTACCTTCGAAAGGAGATAAGGAGATAGATAACAACGTCAGCATTATTATAATTGAAAAAAATAGTTGGACGTAAAATGAAAGCGAGATCTTGGTGATTTAAGTCAATATACGCAGCGCTTTATTATTTTTCAGAAGTGTAGTTAATTTTTAACTTCCAACAATATTGATTACTTTAGTGAATGTGAATTAGCCTTTATTGAGATATGATACTATATCTCAATGTATTCACATTAACTCAATGACCTGTCGAGACGTTAACTATAGCTTATGTTCATCAACAGACTCGGCCTCGCGAAATTGCGAGTGTCTTTCCATGTCAGCCTCAAGGCGACTATATCGGGCTTTAGAGCACTCACTTCTGCGAATAGAAGCCTGACTGACCTGTTGAGACGCTAATCGAAGCTCATGTTCTTCAACGGACTCGGCCTCGCATACTTGTGAGTGTCTCTCCCTGACAACCTCCAGGCGACTGGAACAGGCTTCAGAGCGCTCACTTCTACGGACAGAAGCCTGGTGGATTCGTTAAGATACCAGTCGTTGTTCACATTGTTCTACGGGTTCAATTTGGCGGTTCAACAATAGTGCAATTTTTATCGAGGCTGGGACCTCTAGACAGCCAGTTTTGTTTACTGGGTGGTCTGGGATATGTGTGTGGGTGAAACCCAAACAGATACAACAAAAATATTTTCACAAAAATTAATTTGTATTGTTTTACGTAAATAAATAAATTTACTATCTATAGAGAAATGAAACTGATGTTTTGAAAATTTACTCACACAAATCTGTGTGTGTAATGTAACTGTAGGAAATTTAATTATTCGCTACAGAGCAATAAAAATTGCTGTTATGATACCGTTAAATGAAAGGTAAATCAAATTAGGAACACCACGATGTTTAAATAACGAACTCTTAAAACGACTGATTCATTTTTGACAATGTGATCGAGAATGGGTGTCTCGAGTGTGGTTGGGTCTGGTGGAAAGGGTAGGGTAGGTAATTGAACAAAGTTACTACTGAATGGATACGGGATTCCGGCGCGTAGGCCTATATTTATTGTTCTATTTATTTTGTATGACCTCTCACCTTGCATTACATAATTACAATACAATACAAAAGGAAATGTGGGGTACATTTCCTTTTATCCTTTTAAAACAGTATTACCACAATTCCGCAATAAGTAGTAATAAAAATTACTACTACACAAAAGTAAATTAAAGAAAAAATTTTAACCATCGTGTACAAATAATAATGCCAAACTTTATTCCATCCACCGACGATGAATTACACAATTTATAATGATTGTCTTATCTCCGCGATAAAGCACGTCCATTCGGTACTGCATCTAAACTCCAATTTCACCAAAACCAACGATTAATGGAAACGATCAGAAAAATAACTAACATTTTCCGGACCTATATAGAATGGATGCCAAAACAAATTTTTAAGACACTATACAGTAGACCTAACGTGTTGGAAAAATTATTAAAATATTGATAAAATCAGAATAAACCTAAAAAACTTAATGAACCGAAGGAATTGCAGACAATTAATTATGAACTTTAAGGGCTTACATGGAGAGCAAAAACAGAACACCAGGTGGACAAGCCTACACTGAACGAATACTGAGAATGTCGGCATCATAAAAAGCTTCCAGAAACTTCTAAAGTCACCCCACGTTGTCCTAACTTGGCCCTATACGAATAAAATAGACCTAAAACAGTTATAAAACATCATGAAATAGCCACACGGCCAGTAATCAGGTACGTCAACGAAACAATAGTTAATATAAAACTCAGTCCAGAACAGATGAAATTTTTAAATTAAGCGTATTGAAAATCGATATTTTTTTTTTTTTTTTTTGGTTTAACGTCCGACTGTTTTGCAAATCGCTGCTAATGCAGACGGTGAAGGATGAAATGAATTTTTTGTAACGTATGAAAAAATGCCATGCCCGAGTGGGATTCGAACCCAAGACCGCGTGATGAGAGGCGAGCACGTCTCTCATCACCTGAGGTGTAACATCGCCAACGCGACCGATCGATATTTGAAAATCGATATTTGCTATGCGAACCGTACCAGAGAGATTGCCTTATTTTTTTTAAACCTTTTAAAAAATTAAAAATACAATCAAATTTAAGTAATTTATTTTATTTTTAAATTTAATTTTCATGGAGATATGATTTTTTTTATTATAAATAAAATAAATAGTATTATTTTTAATATATAGTAGAGTTCTTGCTTTTTGGTTTAATATAATGTTATTTTGAATTGTTACATTCTCTTTGGAAATTTTCGATTGTTAAGTTTTGTTTATGTAATCATGTGTTTAAATATTTTTAAATAATGAAGAAGGTCACTTGGCTTTCTTTGTTATGACGGAAAAGCTTTAAGTTCATGATAACTTATTAAAAATAAAAACCAAAACTAAAATACATTTATTTAATTGAATCGATATTTTGTTTGTTTTCGACCATTGTAATTTGTTACGTTCCGCCAGCAATATGTGCCAGCCTTATCATTCTGGTACATCTTACATTAAACTTGTGTACTGTCTTCCTAACAGACTCCCATGGTCATTAAACAGTTTATTAATTAATGATCAAGGAAGTCTTTTACATTCTTACGCTTATCTATACACTAATTTTGAGTGGTATTCATCGATGTATTAGGCTAACTCCTGAAGCTAAAATAGTAAATGTTTTATAAAAATATACAATGAAATAAATCCCTTTTTTTGTGTTCAGGGGCCTGAAAACATGTATTTCCGTTGATAACACGATTTTTAAACGACATGAAACAATACGTGCTTTCCCCATGTATTTATATAGGGCAAGGTAAATTATTAAAAACGAAGTTTAACTTATGGAAATGAAATGATCTATTTAAAGATTAGGGTTATGTTAGGTAGAATTTCAATTATTCGTCTGAGCTTTCTGGATTGCTTTGTTTAGAAATTCATTTGATAAACAGGGAAATACTGAAATTATAATATGATCTGCTGCACTTCATTAATACAGTGAGGCTTGTTTATACGACGTCCAGTAATTCGAATTGTTTCAATATTTTTAATTTTTCTTGCCTTATTAGAATATAAATAAGGAAGGAAAGTATTGTTTTCATGTCGATTTTTCGAAATCAAGTTTTACCGGATATACACGTTTTCAGGCCAACTGAAAAAACATGTTTTTAGCAATTGAAGGGTACAGGGGAAAAAGCAACTTAGTCCAAAAAATTTGAAACTTAGATAAATATGCCATTTGATACTCTTTGGTAAATATTTTCACGTGCTGAAAGCTACAGGGGAAAAACTAAGTTAATCACACGATATAGCCATTTGAAATATTGCAGCACAGGGGAAAAACCAACTCAGTCCATTCGGATCAGGGGAATAACCAACTGAGTCCAATGCCAGCGACATAGGCGCTGGCCTTCTAATTTATAAATTTCTCTTTCTCTCAGATCGTTTTGAACTTTGTTTTTGCCCTCCCGCAAAATTCCTGTTTTGTGACTTAGTTGGTTTTCCCCTGCACCCTTCAATTGGTCTGGGTGTGTGTGTGTGTGCGCGCGCGCGCGCGCAAAATTGTTCAAGAATGAAATATCGTTCAGAGTTGAAACTTGGAGCTTAAAGTTAGGTTAACTTAAGTTTTTTGCGATTTTCTCAGAAACGCCTGCTACGAATTTGTTTACCCAATTACTAGAGTTTTTTTATGCTCTACGAGATAGGATAAGCGCAATGTCTGCTGAAATTTTTGGAGAGGATATATGTGCTCTCGTAGAAAAAAATTATTTTTTTTAAGATTACGTCCTTAGTATGCATTGTAGGGCAAAATGTAGCCTATATAATTAATGTTGTAGAACATTTTAAAACCTAGAACTTTTAATTCCAAAATTTTTTTGTAAAACCCATAGTTTAGCAACAATTTGTGATTTTAAGTTTTTTCCATCAAAATTAGTAAAATGAATACAATTTTTTAAGATTCCGGCCCTTTTGTGCATTTCACGGAAAAACAATAGATATAATTTAAGTTACCTATAAAAAATATAAAAAATCTACAAATTTTATTTCATGCATTTTCTTCTACAGAGCTTATTTTAGAGTAAATAATGATTTTCTGTATTTGCTCATCAAAATCGGTAAAAAAATGGATTTTATAAGAACGCGGTCTTAGACAAAGATAAATTTCATTTTGAGACAAAGTAGTTATGACTATATAGGACTATATAGTTGAGACTATATAGGAATGAAAGTTAAAGGAAATTATACAACGTACAACTGCTACAGTAAACATTTTTCTTTACTGAGTCTAGTTTAAAGGCAATTAGGTTATTTTCCGTATTTTTAAATCCTACAGAGATTAATTTTCATTTCGAGCCATTCACTCTGATTAAAATCATGTTATGTTTTGTATTTTACATTGTTTACTCATGTTTAAACACAAGTAATATTATTCATTATTTACACTGGCAAGAAAGTCGTGTGATTGTTCCGAACAAGATTTCTCCAGCAAGTTTTTATATCAGGAATTGATTTCCCGGCTTTGGGATTAAAACAAGATATAATTAAATGTAATTAACATGCTACATCAGCAATGGTTTTTTTCATAGAAAATAGGTATTATTTATATAAACTTTATTATTTATGTAAACATGTACAGGTGTTTTTGTATTATTTCAATATTTTATTTTGTATTGTACATAATTGTTGTATCCGTTTTAATTTGTTTTTGTTAAATTATTAATTAGGTCTTAATCATTGATGGATATTAATAATGATAACTTTTATTTGTATTAATAAATATAAAATCAGCCTTAGCTTAGGTAAGAGATAGATTTGCTAACAAAAAGAATAATATTTTTCATAAATGTTTATACAAATAACACAGTAAATTAAAATTATAAATTTTTATACTATCTATATTTTTAACTATTTGGTAGTGTTTTTCATCAGTTTAACTTTACATTTATGTCCATGATTTAATCATTCTTAAATTCAGCTTCCCACAGAGTTACTTATATAAACAATATTTTTTCCCCAATATGATACAATTAATTATTGCAGTAAAGTTTTGCTTATTTCAGTTAATTTTTACATTTTGTATTAATATTTGATAAAGTTTTTACGGTATCTTAAATTTGTACATTATTGCCCATGATGGTCATTCTTAAATTCAGCTCCCCATAGTTTTCAAAAATAACACTATTTTTATAATAATGTACAATTTATTTGATAGAGTTCTTCTAATAGTTTAAATTCATATGTTATTTCCAATGATTCGATTATTTGTAAATCCAGTTTCCCATACTTCATAGAACACAGTCGTCTTACTTCTCCATTCATTTCTATCCTGAGCTACTCTCGACCAAGTTACGCTTCCACCAAGCTTCTCCATATCTTCATCCCACTTCTTTCTTGGACGACGTTTTCCTCTTTTTTATTCACGGGGTCTTCAGGTCATGATCCTCCTCGCTCACCTGTCTGCTTTTCTGATTAAATGACCAGCCATTTCTATTTTATTTTTTATTTATTTTCTTGTCTCTACTGGTGATTCTGATCATTATTTCTTCATATCCTCATTGTTCTTCAGAGCATTTACAGGGTTTTTGTATTCAATATCCAAGTTTCACTGGCTTACGTTAAGACAAAAGTATCACTTTAACCCACAGCTTTGATATTAATTTGATGGCTACTTTGAATTTGAAAAACACTAATTTTTTGTCATGTTTCTCATACTCACAGAACATCTTACAATTTCTTGAAGTTATTGAAGGATATTGCTCTATGAAATTTGTTAAAATATTTTATATTGGAAGGGTATTTTTTTAGTTTCGTTATATAAAATTATACAAAAGAATTTATATTTAAATTGATTATACTTATTTTTCTTGTAAATGATAATAATAAAATATAAAATATGTACATTATTTTTTTTATATATTATTTTAACAAAACAAATACTCTTTAACAGATTATAAATACACAATTTAATTGTTTTAGACATTCAGACGTGTAAATGATTAAGACCTAAATATTTAGTATTAGAATAAAAATTTGAATTTGATTTCAGAGAAAAAATTGGATAACACACCTGGATCATCATCATCAACTCCAGAAGAGAAAATGTATAAAGAATTGGAAAAATTAATTCAATTGAAATACACAGAACGTAAAAATACCAGTTTTAAATCAACTGGTGGTTTAGATAGAATTGGCGGAGGTCATTTAGTTAGAACTGTTCAAGGAAATGAAAACGATGATCAAAAATCATCAACGAAAACTGATAAAATTGATTCAGATAATTTGGAAAATTTAAATAAAAATCATCATAATATAAAATCTAAATATTTAGAAGGGATATTCAAACGAAATTTTAATGGAGATGAAATAAATAAGCGAAAAACACAATCAAATTACAATATAATGGGGCGAGATAATTTGGATTCAATTGGAGGTGGAAATTTATTAAGTCGAAGACATATTGATTCAATTGGAGGTGGAAATTTATTAGGATTAAAGGATTTAAATTCAATTGGAGGTGGTAACTTACTGGATAGACGAAATCTAGATTCAATTGGAGGTGGAAATTTATTAAGTCGAAGACATATTGATTCAATTGGAGGTGGAAATTTATTGGGATTAAGGGATTTAGATTCAATTGGAGGAGGTAATTTATTGGATAGACGAAATCTAGATTCAATTGGAGGTGGAAATTTATTATCTAGAAGATATATTGATTCAATTGGCGGTGGGAATTTATTAGGATTAAGAGATCTAGATTCAATCGGAGGTGGAAATTTATTGGATAGACGTCACTTAGATTCAATTGGTGGTGGAAATTTATTAAGTGCAAGAAATCTAAATTCTTTTGATAATGGATATACTAGAAAAATGTTTGATACAGTTGGAAATGGTAATTTACTAGATAGAAGAAATCTTGATTCAATCGGTGGAGGTAATCTATTAAGTAAACGATATATTAATCAATTTCTGATTGGTAAAACTTACCCACAATCTGATGAAATAAATAATCATCTAATCGAACGGAGTTTAAATTCTGAATTTATAAATCCCCAAAATCTTGATAATGGAAATTTAGATCAAATTGGTGGTGGAAATTTGTTGAAATCTAGAAATCTAGATGCGATCGGTGGTGGCAATTTATTAAGCAAAAGGAAATTTAATTATTATAATTCTATTGGAAATAAGAAAACTCATTTTTTGACTAAGAGACAATTAATATTGTAAATTTCAAATAAATTTTGAAAATTCAATGTAGTTTTAACAAGAATATTTTATCTATTGAATAATAAATAAATAAAAATATTTCGAATAATGTTCGTTGAATTTCTTTAATTTTATTACAATTTGCATTCAATATTTCAACTATGTTTTCCATTCAGTTATTTGGATTATGTGTTAATCAATATTTGAATCCGATATTAAAATGACTGTAAATTGTTTCTGACAGTTGATTTATTTCAAGTAATATTTCAAATATGAAGAAATAAATGTTTTAGAACGGGCGATTGCTGCAGTGAGACTGAGCGATTTACAACTGTGCCTATTCAGCTCAGGGTTCGGGGCTCGGGAACGCATCAGTGGGTACAGACATATGCAAACCTGCCGCGGCGTATTTTCTATTTTCCGGTAGCAGCACTAGTCCGGTTATTTAATTGCCACATCTTTAACAGCTAACGATAATAAAAAGTGTTCATATAAACATAAATATAACATGTAATTCAGTTATCTCAGTGAAATTAGGCCACACTGAAATTTATTTTAGGTTTTAATTAAGAGGCAAACAAGGTGATACCTTATGGTCTCTAACCTAGAAAATTCGATAAAACGGGTCTTAAAACTGTATCTTCACATAGTTGTAAAGATATCTGCCTTAAAACACAAAAATTAGGGGACGAAAATACCACTTTTTGTCGTAAAATAACTTACCTCGCATAGACTTCGTCCTATAGGTTGGATGAAGTCAGTTGTTCATTCAGAACTGATTAACGCACAAAACGATCTAAGGTATCAAATAATAGAACCTAAAGAAACTGTTAAGAATAGGCTTCTCCTGCCTTTATTATCGTTATGGTACTAGAAAGGAATGAATCGGTTGAGGGAAATTTATGCATTGAACAAAACGGAGGCCATCTCAAGCAAGTTTTTAGGTAATAAAAAATATCTTAAATCATTTAATTTTATTCTTTATTGTTTTCAGAATTTAAAAAAATAGTTAATAAGCTCTTATTGACAAACTATAAACAGTTATCTCATTTTGTTTAAAAAATAGTAGTTCTATAGTAACCATATAGTCCATTTTTGTAATTAATAAAAGTCTAATTTCAAAGAATTGGTTTAAGGGTTGGATTGGTTTAAAGGAACACCTTTTTCAATCCCTTACAGGTAAATTTTTGAAATCGTTCAATTGTATTTTTTTAGCGTCTCTGTACGTAACATCTCCACCAAATTTCAGCCATCTAATTCATTCGGAACTTAGTAACCAATAAATAATTATGATAGGATGGAACACCATTTTCATCTCCTTAGAGCATTTTGGAAATGGTTAAGAAATATTTTTTTAGTTGAATCTCCACCGAGTTTCAACCATCTAGCTTATCCAGAAGATAGTAAACGGAAAATATTGGCTTAAAGGTTGAATGCCCTTATCAACCTTGTAACGGTGGAAATTCAAAATTGTTTATGTTTAACTTTTCTATTTACCCTAAAGGAAATAGTCACTTAATGAGTCAGTCATTGAGGGCTTTCCCATTTATATAATTATACAGATTCTGTAAAAAAACCGCTTTAAATTTTTGCTCTACATAGTTGACTACTTAAAATTATAACTTTTGTAAACCCAACATTAAAATTTTTTATAAAACACCTTGAAAAATTACTATAAATATAGTTCTTACTGATATGTCATTTTTTGGAAGTGAATTTTGAATAGAAAAATGACCGAAAAATGGATATTTTCTAATATGTACGTTTAGCAACGGTAAATCCTTAGAAAATTTGGTACTCTTTAATGATATGGATGCCCCTCCAATTTCCGTTGAATTTGTTTACTTCTTCACTGCACAAATAAACCGGAGGAACACTATTTTGAACGAAAATGTCGTAATCTATTCGTCGATGTTGAAAACGGACAAATTATTGAATGTAATAAAGGCGCCCGCATAATGAATCTGATGCTACATAATATGGATCATGTAATGCCTATATATAATGCCATTATGCGGACGCCACTCCGATTTCCATTGATTTCTTCCAATTTTAAGGTATATAAACGAACGGAACCATTAGATTATATTAACTATTATAGTTTGGTTATTTTACGAACGAGAATTATCGAATATAACAAAGGCATCGAGGTGTAATAATGGGTACAGTTAATCAGCATATAACCGAACTTAAATTCACCAGCAAGGTTAACACATTCAGTGCTAGAGACTCGCCTAGTGGGTCATGGGCAGGTGTTACCGCCAGGTTGCCGTCTCACCTAGTGGGTTCTGTTTTGTTATCATTTTATGTAATCCCGGAGGAACATCGACGGATATCAGTTTGTTGCTATTATATAGCCCTCAGAAAGGGTTTTTCTTTGTAACCATGCAGTTCGTTTTTGAATTTTCGTAATACGATCTTCGACCCTCGTATAGTATAGCCTACTCGTTCAGTATTTTAACGGGTTTTTAGGGTACAGTTGAAGCCGTGAATTTAGCATCTTTTCAGGTATCGATTAAAAAAATATCTTACGTTTTTAGATTTGCTTTAAAAGTATATTATTTGCAGTTTAAAACTATATAAGAAATTACGCGTAAATCGTAAAGGTAAATGGAAAAATTCAAACGAGAAGTACATTTATTATAACAGGCGAAAATAAACCTAAAAAGCATTAAATTGTTTACTTTAATGCTATTAGCGAACATATATTCATGTATAGATGGCAAATAAAATAAATCTGTAAAAACGTCAGTAACATAAGTTGTAGGGCCTACATAAAGCAAGCGGAGAACACGCTGCACGAGAAATCAGCCCGACGGGAGAGATACCTCATAATTAATCAGCATTGAATGTGTTAAGGTAGATCTCAGAAACTAATGCCCAACCCTGTCCGTGAGGTAAAAAAATCATTTTGTGAGCTTTCTTACAGACTCGATATCGTGACACTACGCCCCGTTCATAGAAAAATTTCACCGTATCTTCTTCACTCGCGGTAAGATTCCGAACTGTCATTCGCCATTCCATCTCAATATCGAATTGCGAAAAACTAAGTTAATCACAGAAAAGAATCAAGACACTACAAACAATACTGCTATTATACATAAAGTAGTAAACTGGTTACTTTAATATATGAATGGAATTAGATAACAATGAAATATACACCGGGAAAGAAAGAGGATAGGCAAGTTGTGCTCTGGTACTGGAGCAACTACTGGAGCAAGATACTGCCAAGGGTTGTTTGGCGGTTTTGTAGACGCGTGGTTTTAACATAATAAATCAACCCAATTCAAAACTTATAAATATTGTTTTCCGTTTATAAATAACAGGTATACTTATTCATTTCACTTGCACATTAATAAGCGGCAATTGAACCGGAAAATATCTGAAATAAGAGTGGCGTCTACATAATGGAAGGATACCGAAAATTTTATAAAACAAAATTTAAACTGTCGAACAATATTAACTTCAATAAATTACAACAAAGGTGTAAAATAATTGTTTAAATAAAGTTAACTCCAAAATTTGAGGAAAATCTAAAACATTTTGTTCAACCGTATTACAAAATTAATGACATGACTCGAACAGTACTTAAATCAATTTACCTTCCGCGTTAAATGATTTAAGCAGATTTTGCATTGAATTATAACTTTTGCAATTCACAAAGCGATAACTTCTGACACAGTATTTCATATTAAGTACTTGTAAGCGGTCCGGAAATTTAAATTGTTCACCCTATTGTAATTCATGTCACATAATTTTTAGTGAACCTTTTACAAATAGCATTGTAACACTTAATCCAGTTCTTTCTGGTTTTAATAAATGATAAACTTATTACAAATATATATTATTATTAAAATAATAAATTACAACGGATTATAACGCTTAAACTACTAAAATTCGGAGCAAATTTATTGGCGTGCGTCGGCTCATTACTCCCCGCCATCGCCACTCCTACTTTTCCAGCTAGTATGTACACATGACAGTGGTGGGAGTATTTTGTTCATCAATGTGTGTGAGAATGATGCCAAGTAAATGCGTGATTGCGTTTCGTGTGACGTGAATGTCATGAGTGTAATTCAAAAGTATTGGTTCAAATAGAAGGTCCAAAGTTCCTGGTTCAAATCCTAGAAAAGGTTGTTACTTTTATACGGATTTGAATACTAGAAAGTGGTTACCGGTGTACTTTGATGGTTGGGGTTTAATTAACCATACTTTCTCAGAAATAGTCGACCCGAGTCTGTACAAGACTACACTTCATTTACACGATATACACATTATCCTCATCTCATTGGGTCATGGAGTTGCTTAAATTTTTTTAATTGAACAGATTGCAACGTACACATAATTATAGGGACTAAATAAATAAATAGCAAGTTCGTACAAGTTTCGTAACATTTGAAGCCACTTTTAGTAATGTTTGCTTATCAATATCGAAATATCACGTTCAATGTTTGTCTTCAATTTGTCAACTGTATGAGGATTGTTTTTAAAAACGACACCTTGTAAATACCCTTTCAATAAAAAGTCTGCTGGTGTAAGATCTGGGGATTTTGGACACCACATCCCTTTCGATGTCAAACGATAGCTAAAAAACATCCAGTAAAATTTTTAATGTGTTATCCGCAGTACGGCGAGTTGCATTATACTGATGGAACCAACATTCTTGTTCATGCAAATCTAACAATGTGATGAACTGATGGTCTAACTGGTCACGATAAACCACATCATTCACATATTTATCAAATTACAAACCCACTATTACACGACGCCGAGGGAT
This sequence comes from Catonia carolina, assembly GCA_035578175.1. Classification (NCBI taxonomy): domain Eukaryota; kingdom Metazoa; phylum Arthropoda; class Insecta; order Hemiptera; family Achilidae; genus Catonia; species Catonia carolina. The sequence goes on from JAQMRL010000012.1 coordinate 17,955,129, forward strand.
GTGCTTTTGCGATTTAGTACATTCTCAGTCTCACAAAATTTATTTAATATAAAATTGGGATATGTTAACAGAAACTCATCTTTAATTTGTTCGTAAGATTTATATGCGAAATAATTTTCAAGAGTAACCACACGTTCGTGTTTGAAAAACGACGTCTTTGACACAATAGAGACGAATGGATACAAGAATAACATTGGTGCACAATAACGACATTTTAATTGTTACAAGATGTTAACCTTGAACGCAGTGTTGCCAACTGATATGTAAGAACACATAAAATTTACATATGCATTTCTTCCACCTTCTTAATGTTACGGTTGGGTCTCTTTTGAAACACCCGTTAGCTGCAATCTGCGGTTTCAGATCATTAAGTCCCAAGTTATTAAAACAGCAAAATTTTAATTTGGCTGCTTCCGTGGCGTAGTGGTTAGCGCATTCGCCTGCCACGCGGAGGTCCCGCGTTCGATTCCCGGCCAGGGTCTGGAAATTTTTACGTGTCAAATCCCACAGTTAATTTTACATAATCCACCGTAGTCGCTAATGACCAAGCAGTTGATGCGACTTTAAAATAAATTAATTTTTTTTAAATTGTAATTTATTTAAGGTTTACTAAAATGTCATTTCGATTCACCGATGTTTATTTTTATGCTACAAGGAAACAAATGTAAAATTAGATCGAAAAATCGTTCTCGTCCGAGAAAAGGTTCGTTAGTGAATTACTCTAAAGTTCTCTAGTTTGTAGTAAATATCCAGCTAGTTTAAAGTCTAACGTTGTATTGTTGCGGTTTTTAAATTGGTTAAAGTAATTCTGGTGGCTAATCCCAAAGGTAAAATTAAATTTTCCCTCGTTATTCAGTACCCTTGACCCAACTTATATCCCATAAAAGTTACACTTACAAATTTCACAATAATGAAAACGTTATTGTAACTCGTTTTACTTTCTCTTGCTCTATTAACAGGGAAGGAAAGTATTAGTTTCATTTGGGATTTTTTTAAATCGCGTTATGGTGTACCAACTGACGTTGAAATTAAAAATCGGGATAAAACTTTGAATAAAAAAAATCTAAAAACACTTTTTAAGTTTGTTTTAACCCAACGGTTGGTGTAGCGGTAAAGTCGTCACCACGAAACAACTGTTTGACAACTCAAACTACCATTGTTTGGTAGTTGTCATCAACTGTTTGATAGCTGATTTTTTGGAGACGAAGGTTCCGTGGTTCAAATCCTGGTAAAAGTTGTTATTTTTGTAAAGATTTGAACACTATAAAAATACTCTAATTATAGGTGTATTTCGATGGTCCGGGTTCAATTAACCATACATACTCTTTGAGTTTGGACAAGACTACACCTCATTTACACGTCACACTTATTATCCACATCTGATTGGGTCATAGGGTTACTGATTGGGTTATAGGGTTATTAACAGATTGCAACGTGCGCATATTAGGGTTAAAATAAACGTTTAGTCTAAAATAACTTTGTTAAATCCTTAGTTAGTCGTTAACATTTTCACTAAAACTTTAAAAAATTGTTGTAAATAAAATTAGTGGCTGCCTCCGTAGCATGGCCGTAGCATGATGTAGGGTAGTGCGCTACCCTACAGCGTGGAGGTCCCGGGTTCGTTTCCCAACAAGAATCTGTAAATTATTATTACACGTCAAAACCCACAATTACAGTTAAATACCTACCGTAGCCGCTGATAAACCAAACTATTGATGCATTTTTAAATAAAATTTTAAAAAATTGTAGATAATAAATAAAAGATATCGAAATTCGACGTTTAGAAACTATATAAAATCAGAATATTAACAAAGACAGGGTATAATGCAATTACAAAATCGGTTCAATCGAATTAACAGTTGGTTGAATTCAGAATTTGTTGTGATTTTGTAATATCATAACGACCAAAGAAACTTCACAACATTCATAATGAAAAATCCTCAAACTATTTTAACAAACCTTAAAAACTTACAAAACGATTTCTGTTTTATCTAAATTCTTAAGGATATCAACATTATGGACAACAAATAGAAATGAAGAAAGAATTAAAAATTTTCTCGACGTTTTTCGTTTACAACTTACATCTTTAATTTTCTTGGAAGCCATTTATTTGTTTTAAAAATCATCGTTTGAAATTTAAATTTTTCAACAAAGAAATACCTAACAGAATTGTAAGTGTGTTATTTTAATCAGTAAATTTTATATGTTTATATAAATGTAGCATAAGAAATTTATAAAATAAGTTATGATAAATTTGTCTGAGTAGTAATTTGTGTTCTAATAGTAACATAGTATGTACTTATTATTAATATTGATGCATTTAAAGTTTGGAAATTTTTTGAAGATTCTTTAGGTGAATATTAAAAGGTTATGTTAATATAATAATATTTTCCTGTTACGTTAAAAAGAAATATAAACAAAATGGTAGAAAGAAACAAAATGCCGTATCATATAAGTCATTTTGTAATTTTCCTGAGTGATACATATTTTAATATGTAGCCTACTTTTTGTTGTAATTTCATGTAATAAATATTAATAAATTAATTTTCTAAAGTTTAGTGTCTACCATTTTGTTTAGCAATTAAGCAGTTAATGACCACGGGACTTATAAAACCATCCAATAAAATTTTTGAACTAAAAATTGATCTTTATTTTTTAGATAATAATTAACATAACCTTTACAATTCATTTTTAAGACACTTCAAAAATTAATATAGTTTTTAATTTCTATAGATATTAATTGATTATGTGATTGAATAAATTGGGAATGTTTACAGATTAATTAATTACTTCATTTCCTTGATTATGTAGTTAATTGTTGACAATTTAATTGCATGTATTGGTGTTTAGTATGTACTGTTAATGTCTGCATGATGAGGAATGGGCACGAGATTATAAAACTGCACGGAATGTTATTTGAAGATACTTTTTGCACGAAATTTTTAATATTATATTTTACAACATGGTAAGTCAACTTTTTTTATTTATAATCATATTTATTTAATAATTTAATTGTTTAATTATTATACATAAGCTACGCCCATTATCAGTTAAATTTATTGAGAAAGCCTACTTACTGATTAATTTTATTATAATTGATTAGATTTTTATAACGTTGACTTGATTTTTATTAAGAAAATTAAATTAATGTTTGAATATGTATGTATGTATGTTTTTGTATGAGAGTGATATGCAAGAGAATTATATCATTGGTGCTTATAATCCACGCCTTAGTTTATTTAAAACATGTTATAAAATAAATAAATAAATACATTAAGTCAATTTATTAATGAATCATCTTAATAATGAGCTATTTCAATCATTAACTACTAATGAAACTATTGAACTAATAATATCTAATAATAATAATAATAATGAACTATATAATAACTTTTAAATATAAACCACGCCTACTTCACATTGATCACGCCTTCATTAGTTTTATTCTTTAAATTCATTGGAGTTTAAAAAAATTTTTTTTAAATTATAAACAATCATCGTAAAATTTATTATTTAAATAGATTTTATTAAATATTTTAAAGAAATAAACAAGGTACGAATTTTACAAAAACTTTGTTTTTCGGGAAATTGCTTGTTACTTATGCACATGAATGCTAATTAATTTTTAGTTATTGGAATGCATTTTGTCGAAAATGAATGAATAACTTAAAAAAAATTAAACTTAGCCTTTCTTATTTAAATTATTATTTGTTAAAACTTAACATTCAAAGTGTAAGCCTATATTTTGTAGGTCTAGGTTATAAATATATAAAATAATAATTTCATTCTTTAAAATTAATAATCGATGCATAAAAATTAATATATCGAATAAAAATGATCTATTGTTTCATATTTTTTATAAATTTTGCATGTAAATATCTATCAAATGAAAGTTATCATCATTGATAACGTTGGTAATTTAGAATAAGGACATGGAATATGTTACCTTTCCTGTATGTTTGAATTTTGTAAATGTTGATATGTTATAAAATTAAAAATATATTTTATTGTTTTGTTTTTAAATCAAGTCAATTTTATAATAAATTACTTTATTGGTGAGCCCCACTGTTGGGTGTTTTTGAAAATTAAGTTACAAGGTATTTCTTCCTTCCTTTAAAACAAGAACTTTGTCGTGGTCACTACCTGGATAAATACTAACAAACTTTTGTTTCGTATATGATTATATTAGTATTATTTTAATTGTTGGATGCTACTATTTAAAAAATATATCTAAAAATAATTAGTTTTCATTAACTTTTTTTAAACATTTCAACTGTGAAATTGAACCGGTTTACTCCATCATCAGGTTCCAATTCCTGAAGTAGCTGAATTTTATATGCCTGTGATTTCAATTTTTGTGTAAAACTTTGTGAATTGTTGTTTCCAGAATACTTAACTCTAAGCTTCGACGAGTGATAGACTTGTTAGGATTTCCAGTTGCAGATTGTCTGATTAGTTCAACCGTTTCGCCTGATAATCTTGGTCTGCCACTTGAGTTCTGTTTGATAACTAATCTAGTTTTTTCAAATTGTTTGAACCAACGTTGTATATTATTTTTACGTGGTGTACTTTTCCATAATCACGTCGAAATGTACATTGAAGTAAAATTACAGACTTCAGTTCAACCGACAACAAAATACACTTTGCCTTTTCTTTATCCGTGAACATAGTCTAACGAAATCAAAGCAGCAACACAAAACCTTATATTGTAGTTAGAACTGCTGTTACACAAACTTTTTTGTTGGAAGCTATCAGAACTAACAATAAAACATCTCAAAATTTTCCTATTGTCTTGGTCTGAGTTACTGCAACCCACAATTCTTTTATGATGACACTGTATAAGAAATATATTTCAGGAAAAATTTGGTACGAACAAGAACTATAATTATTCTGAATTTATTGATTATTTAGTAAAAATCCATATTTATTTGCTTTTAATGGTTGATTTCCAGGAGGCGGAAACTTAATACGGGATCTCAGCATGCTGAGAAACAGAGCTGCTTACTTTGCTAGACAACAACGATTAAATCTGGACTCACTGACAGGAGATACTTTTGGTCAAAACAAGAGATTTGATTCATATCCAAGGTAAGTTTTAACTGTAGTTTTAATGTAATATTAAAGCAAAACTTCAAGAAACGACCACCTCTCTAGACGACAACCTCTTTTAGACGGACATCTCTTATAGATGATACCCTACTTTTGGTGACCACTTCCAGAACCTACTAGGGTTTATAAAAACCAAAAAATTCTGGTATCCAACACTCACATTACTTTCTCTTGTAAATATATAATGAAAAATATAACCTATGTTTAATCATTAGTAGACAATATAGATTAAAAAACCTATCCTAATACTTATCATAAGTAAATGACGCAAAATAAAAATCAACCTCTGTAGAACTTAAAAACAGGGAAATAAATAATTGATACTAAACTATAGACTCTGTTGAAAAATTACTTAACAGTTGTAATTTTGTTTTACTTTCTCTTGCCTAAATGAATTCATAGGAAGGAAAGTATTGTTTTCACGTCAATTTTAAAAAATCGAGTTTTCACCGATTTACCTTATCGGACACCCTGAACCCACAAAACATGTTTTTAGAGATTGGTCTGTGTGTGTGTGTGTGTGTGTGTGTGCGCGCGCGCGTGCGTGTGTATGTGTGTGTTCGTGTGTGTGTGTGCGTGCGTATGTGTGTGTGTGTGTGTGCGTGCGTATGTGTGTGTGTGTGCGTGCGTGTGTGGGTGTGGGTGTGTGTGTGCGTGTGTGTGTGTGAGTAAAATTTTTTCATAAAATCCACCAAATTTCACTGTTTAGTTAACGACACGCAGAATATATCAGAGTAACTTCTATTCAAGTGTTATACACTCTAGGATTACCTACCAAATACGTTCTACCACTTGTTAGAGATCTTTCGGGTACTGAATGAAACTGAAATTATTTTCTGTTACTGCAGAATATTTACACGCGCTCTTTTTCAAATCACAAAGTTGCTAACTACTGTGTTGTTTCTCTTTCCATAATTCGAAAAATAAAAAAGGAAATTGACGGCGTGAAGAAGGTATTCTTCAACAGTTTTGTTGACACCTGGTAAAAAAAGTAAGCGGTTAGGTAGAGACTAGTGAGACTGGTAGTGAAGACGCCGGTGACAGCGACAGTAAAGAAGACGATTTATTCGTGAGAAATTTGTTCCAATGGAATAAGATAGCTGGTATTTACAGTAAATCAAACATTTCTAGTTATGTAATTAAGCTATAGGCAACATTACAGATCACATTTATTTCTTTTAAGGTTTATAAAGAAAACCTTTTCTCGGAATAAACCACAGCTTACAAAATGTATATGTAGAAACTGCACGGTAGTGAAATGTACGAGTAGTGTCTCACTGCTGAGGTTGGCAGCACTTGCAAATGTTCACTTCTCTTCTTCACAACCCATTCATACGCAAAAGGCAGTCTCGTGAATCCAGTATCTATATCATTCTTTTCGGAAATCGATCGTATAAAATGCAACTGAGCAATGCTCAGTAACTCGGTACTAAGAACATTAGCAATGTAATTTATTTTACTATCAATGCATAATTTTATTTCCTTTATAGATAGACGGATAGCTCTTACAGAAAACACCAGAAAGAATAAACTACAGTATAACAACTACATAGAAAAGAAAAAGTAGAATACAACACTTTGAAACCAACAAGTATTCTTCAGATTTCCGATCAACAATCGAACTTGAAGTACTGTACTTTAATTGAAGTATCCCGTCGTCTTTTCATCCCAAACACTTACTGGTTAGTTTCAAGACGGAATTCTCTTTAGATATCTAAAACAACCACTTACGTCATCGGTCTCATCCATTTTCAATGACCCACATTCTTTTAAACTTGAAAATCCACAAGAATGTAATTTTCAACGATATACTTTTCCAGGAATAAGGAAACCTTTTTACTTAAATATTACAATAAAACTTGTACGATAGTGATCTAAACAATCTAGCTTGAATCACTCACAAGACTTCCTCTTACCAATGTAAATAATAATAAATTATATTGCCTGGCAGACGGCCTCTAGGTCATGTCATAAGTGAATACAGTAGTAAATTGATTTATTTTATTTTATTATATTATTTTTTTTATTTTTTTTATTTTTTTCTTTGTAGTTAATGTATAGTATTAAGTGTATTTTGTAAGGTAAATGTATGTAATATTGACAGTATAATAAAATTCACTATTATTATTATTATTATTAATAATAATAATAATAATAATAATAATAATAAATTATATGTTTAATCATGTGTGAATGACCCTAAATGAATTTCTGTAGGACTTAAAAAACGGAAAATCACTAATTGACGCTAAACTAAGCTCTGTAGAAAGAAATGCTTAATAAAAGTTGTAGGGTTTTTAATTTTCTATAACTTTAATTATATACATCTTTCGTAAAATACGCACTAAGACCACAATCTTAAAAATTTCAAATCTGTACCCCGATTTTGATGACCAAAAAAATACAAAAAAGCTACAAATTTTCGCTAAACTAAGCGTTGTAGAAAAAAATTATGTAACGTTTTTATTTTCCAACAACTTTAACTATATACAGTTTTTCCTTAAAATGCATATAAAGGTCGCAATCATAAAAAAACAGTTTCTACCACGAGAGCACAGCCTCCCTAAGAATTTCAGCAAAAATGGCGCTTACTCTATCTTACAGAGAATTTAAAATATAGTAGAATAAATGAGACGATTTTGAAAATAATCGTAGGAGCTGTTTTTGAGAAAAACGCAAAAATTGAACAATTTCACGAATAAACTTCCGGTTGACCGATTCTTATGAAAATATTCTTGTCGGGTCCCCTAGTAGTACCTAACTGAAGTTTCAAGTTTAAATTTCGTACAATATTCTGTTGTAAAGATATTTTATTTAAATGACGACACATAAAGATATGTGTCTCTGGTATGTTATCTGATATGTGACACTGTCTTAAATTCTCTACAATTTTTATTGTGAAAAATAATTTGCTCTTTGTCCATTTAACAAAGTTATTGGGCATCAAACGTAGAAGACTGTATTTTTCTACTAAGATTTTTTGCATATTTCATCCTTTTTCTTAAAAACTGCTAACACTACAGCTTCCAGACTGGTGTTCATTCGATTTTTAAGAAATTTTCCATATAAATCCACCATATTTTTCGCAAAAAGTAGCTCCCAAAAATACTGTATCATTGTATTTCACCATGGGAACTGAAATCGGGGCGACATATTTCGCTAGCTGTAACTCGGTAATGAAGCGTTTGTGGACATCTATGTTTATATTATGAACTTGTTTTCTTATTTTTAGCTCTACAACCATGTACTAAATTATTTTACCATAATTTATAATCATTCTGTACATTGTTATGTACCGTCAAATATTGATGGTATTTGTGGTTGCAATGTGGATCCCAAGATTTTAAAAAATGTTATAATTCATCAATATTATCGTCAATATCGCGATACGTATTGAGCGTCTAAGATTTACGCGATCCATTTGCGAACGAAGACTTGTTTATAGTCTGTATCTTAACATATAAGTGTAAGTTTTAGGGGTTAATTTTACTGACTCGTACAGTATATATTTTATTTTAATTTCTGACTGATATTAAAATCTTTATAATGGAGAATATTAAGAAGAGCGAAAGTAATCCTGATAATTTTAAGTTCTCAAACGATCTTCCCGTAGCGTAATACTGTAATGTAATTGCTAAATTTTCTTTAGCTAAAGGTAATTTTCTCATTACTGTGTCTGTTTTAGTTATAAATGGGTCAACCATTTGAAGAAAGTTAGTTTTTCAAAACACGCATCAGGCATACGGAAGTAATTTTTTTAATCTTCTGCGCCTGTCAATCGAATTTCAATTAATAAATTTAAATGCATGAACTTATACCGTTTTCGTAGCCAATCTTTCACCCATCGCTTACGCTCAACTCTTCTTTTTAACGCGACAGCGATCAAAATTGTTGCACAAGCCTTTCTTTTGTTAATGTCCATCATTAAATGTTTAGTTTACTGAGCTGTGATTCGCAGAACGATAATATTGATGTGCGATCCATATTGATTTTGTAGTGTCATGCTTAATTTCTAACCATCGATCGAGATTGAAAAAAATGTCGCGATCCGTATTGCACATGTAAGGTCCGCCATTGAAGGAGGTTCTGACGTAGTCTTTACATTAAATACCGTGTATTATTTTTACTTTTATTTATTTATTTGTTTAAAGTCGCATCAACTGCTTGGTCATTAGCGACTACGGTGGAGTATGTAACTTTAACTGTGGGATTTGAAACGTGAAAATTTCCAAACCGGGAATCGAACCCGGAACCTCCGCGTGGCAGGCCAATGCGCTAACCACTACGCTACGGAGGCGGCCACCGTGTATTTGTTTACTATAATATCATCTGTTATTATTTAATTTATTTGTGTACCATAATCATCTGTTATTTTTTATTACATCTGTAGTCAGCCCATTGTTCAAATTACATTTCATTTATTTAGCGTGTTAACGATTTTTGCAAATATGGGATCTAGCGCAATTGATTTGTAGACTCTAAAACCCCTACAAACGAATTCTCAAGAAAAACGTTACAACCGTTTTTGAGAACTTTATGACGTACAAACACACGTACGCCAAGTTGTATTATTATAGGATTATGTTGTTTTTCACATTACATTGTTTACTCATGATTTAACATAGGTTATGCCCAACCATTATTTACATTGAAAATTGAAAAAAATTTTTTTGTTACATTTCTATTTGGAATGAACCGAAATGTAACAAAAAAATTTAAGGAAGTAAAAATACATTTGTATTATAGGAACAGAAGTTCGTTTATATATTTGTTATGAACGCTGTAGTTTAAAAACAAAACGAACTATGTAAAATATGTTTTTTATTAAAAATGTAGTAGAAAATAAACAGTATTGTAAGGGCGGGGAGAGATAAACCAAGTAATGTTGTACATTGTTGACTGTAAATGGAATAGATGTCTTTTATAGTATGCGATTTCATTTTACGCTAAAATTTTCCGGAGCACTAGCGTAAATTGAGAATGCCTACATTTGGGGGGGGGGGGTTACGCCTAAAAAAAAGTAGTAACTTACATTCTCAATTTACGCGAAAGTTGCGGAAAGTTTTCACGTAAAATTAAATCGCGTATATTAAGCTTCACATCTAAGGGAGCAGTTCTGTCAAAAATCTGGAGTGAAATACTTGCAAGACTTTTTCTTGCCTATATAAATTTTGAAAAATTAACCTAATTTTAATGTTACGTATTTTAACATAACCTAACTACTCGCAAGGCAACACCATGTAGAACGGAAGAAGCAAAACAACAAATAAAATTTGGCACAAAATATAATTTTTAATCAAAACTAAAATAATTTATATTACAAAAATCGTTGTGAAACACTCACACGACTTTCTCTTGCCAATACAAATAATAAACAATATAATATAAAATTAGTAATAAAACATTACAAATAAACAAAAAAACTAACCTCACAAAACATAACCTGATTTTAATCATGAGTGAATGATGCAAATGAAAATCAAACTCAGTTTGACTTTAAAATACGAAAAATCACTCTTTCACGCTAAACTAGGCTCTGTAGAGAAAAATGTTTTAAATAAAAGTTATAGATCTTTTAATTTCGTATAAATTTGATTTAATAGGCCTACATTTGTCGTAAAATGCATACTAAGGCCGAAATCTTAAAAAATTCTGTTTTTTTACGATTTTCCTAAAAAAACAGAAAATCACTAACTACCGCTAAACTAAGCGTTATACAAAATGTTTGAAATGAAAGTTGTAGATTTTTAAATTATTTATAACTTTTATTATATACACTTTTGCCCTAAAATGCATTTTAAGACCGCAATCTTTAAAAAAAAAAACAGTTTTTTACGAGAGCACAGCCTTCCCAAGAATTTCAGTCATGGCGCCTACCTTACCTTGTAGAGCATAAACAATTTAGTAAATGAGGCGATTTTTAAAAAAACCTTAAGAGCTGTTTTTTGAGAAAATCGCAAAAAAGTGAAAAATGACACGAATAAACTACTTTCCGGTTAGCCGATTTTGATGAAAATGTTCGTCTCTGGTTCTCTAGTAGGTCCTAACGTAAGTTACAAGTTTCAACTTCGTACGATTTTCCGTTCATGAGATATTTTGTTCACACACTCACACACGCAGATCAATCGCTAGAAACATGTTTTTTGGGTTCAAGGGGTCTGAAAACGTGTATATCCAATGAAAACTCAATTTCGAAAATTTGACATGAAAACAATTCTTTCCTTTTTATTTATTCATATATATAGCTAAGAGAAAGTAAAAATATAATTAACATTTGCCACATATAACAATAAAAAACTGGTGTGATACACTCAAACAACTTTCTCTCGCCAATGAAAATATGAACATTATTTACCCTTTGTTAAATCATTAGTAAACAATGTAAAATGTAAAACAAATCTCAATTTGAGTCTTTAGTAAATGACGCAAAATGAAAACCAACATCTCTTCCACTTAAAAATATAAAACTTCACTAACCGACGCTAAAAACTGTAAAAAAATCCTTAAAATAAAAGTTCTAGGTTTTTTTTTTTCCTATAACTTTAATTGTATAGTTCACAGCTAGTGCACCATTGTCTCTCCGAAAACACAAGCTTACAGGTTGTTTGTCAAGTGTTGTTTGCACGTCCTGTAGAAGTTCCTACTGTTGTTTTTCGTGGAGTCTGACTCAATGCCTTGAATTTCTTCCCATATTTGATTTCTCTTGACTCGTCAGAGTGTTTTTACTGTCTGTTTTCGAACTTTGTTATACACTATAAGTTTTCCTTTCGTTGTATCTGAGTACCAAGGTTTGAAGGCCGTTCTCCTCTTGTCGATTGCTTCGTCACAGCCTTAAGTCCACCATCGTACTTCGTGTTCTACACAGCGGTGCCAATTCATTGGAAATGTCAACCTTGCTGCTGCGGATTCCTTCCCAGGCTTCTAGTATCCTTTCTTGAAATAATCTTTGAAATTTTGACTTAACGCTTCAGCTTTCTGTGATAAATCCTAATTATTTTCTTCTGAGAGAGTCTTTTTTTGTTTAGTGGGAGAGGCTTAAATTTTATACGGGTAAAGTAGTGGTCCGAGTCGAGAATGGCACCTTTCCTCACTTGCACGTTCATAATTTCCTTTGGGTTTTGTTTTGAGATTGCAACGTGATCTATTTGGAATTCACTAAGTTTTCTGTAACTGCAGGAAGGTGACAATCTCGACTCGGACCATTACTTTGACCCGTAATATAAAATTTAAGCCTCTACCTCTGAAAAAATATATATATAACCCTATAAACTGAAGTTAGATGGAAATGGTATTAAAATTTTACATGATTTAAATGCAAAAGTTACAATTTTCCAAAATTTTCGGGGTGGTATCTCAACGATGCCATCGTCTATTATTTTAAATTTTTTCTAGATGGATCCAGTATTAGTATACGAACAAATAAAATTTATTTTAACAGAATAAAGTTAATTTGTTAATTTTAATTATTTAATTCACCGCGTTAATTATAAGATATAAATTTCCAATTTATTAGCGTCATTGAAAATTTAAAGATTATTTATTTAATTAAATGGCATTTAAAATGCATTAATGAACACAAACATTACTATTTATATTAGAAGTAAAATTAATTAAATTTGAAATAATTAATTGAAGTAATTGAAATAACTATTCAAGAGTCTAATTACACCGTTTTGTTTATCGTTCGTTTGAAATTTCTAATTGAAATTTTACGCCAACTATGAAAACAATAATTATATTTAGTAAGGATTATTTCCTTCTGGTTATATTATGCTAAAATGTGTAAAACACACAATACCAAATCCATCGGTCGACAGAACGCGTTCAATTGTAGAATCTTTTTTCTCCCACTCCTTCCCCTTCTTCACATTCTCATTTTCCTTCTCCTCCTGATTTTTCCTCTTTCTCCACCTCCTTCTCCTTTCCATAACTAATTAAAAACAAATTAAATATAACACTCACCTCAGAGTATTACAGAGTAATACTCTGAGGTGAGGTGAGTGTTATATTTAATTAGTTTTGTTTTGGCTGTTCATTATATATCATATATGCAGTGTTGTAAACAAAGGAAAAATAATGTTTAATAAAATCACATAATATATATATCGAAATATCGTACAAAGGTGAAACTTGAAGCTTAAGGTAGGTACCACTAGAGGACCCTACGAGAACAGTTTCATCAAAATTGGTCGACTGGAAGTAATAGTTAATCCGTGCGACTTTTTTAAAAGCATCTCCGACTTCTTTTTAAATCCCGTCATTTACTACGTTTTTTATGCTCCATGAGACAGGGTATTGCCCTTAACAACGAGGTGGAGTGTTAAATATCTTCCACTCGATCTGCTAGTTCCAGGGCAACAGAAAATAGTTTTGTTTCTTATCACATGGTCAGCCATTTACTTGACTGAAGCATTTAAGAACAGAAGTGGAAGAGGTGTGAAAGACACTATTGAGAGTTATCTCCTCTGATAGTAATCAATTTCATTATACAGCCACACCCTTTCGAGAGTGAAGTCAACGTGTCATTTGCAGGATGGTTTACCATTACCTTCATTACTGAGTTGAAAGTATGCTTATCAGCATGCTGTTCTTTCTAAAAGGCATCTACTTTCCACCCTGCAAATGACACCTTCACTTCATTTACCACAAAGTCTAGCTGTATAATGAAATTCATTACTCTCAGAGGAGATAACTGTGACTAGTGTCGTTTGCATCTGTACCTCTTCTGTTCTTAAATGCTTCAGTCATATAATTGGCTGACCAAGTGATAAGAAACAAAACTATTTTTAAAGTGAGTTAATCTTTTCTTTTCTTTTAAATTCAACAATTTTTAACAATCGAACATGTTGTTAATTAGATCATCAGCTAAAAGGCTGGTTTGAACCTCTATAGGCTTTACTAAGTAAAATAAAGAGTGAGGTGGTTAATCATTGCCTTCATCACATAGAAAAAATGTGCTTATCAGACCCTCCAAAAAGCATCTACTTTTTACACCCAGAAAATTACACCTTTACTTCATTCACCACAGAGTCTAGCTGTATAATGAAATTAAATACTCCCAAAGGAGATAACTGTGACTAGTGTCTTTTACACCTCTACCTCTTCTGTTTTTAAATGCTTCAGTCATATAATTGGCTGACCATGCGATAAGAAACAAAAATTTTTTTTGTAGCCCTGAATCTAGCAGATCGAGTGCAAATAATTTAACACTCCACTTGCCTGTTATGGACAACTATCTAACTTACTTTACATTAAATTTTAAATATAAAACTGCTGATACAAATATTTCAAAACATAAATTAATTCTTACACTTAACTCTGAATATTAATTAAATTAGTTTAAATAAAAATAATTAAATAAAAAAAATTAAAATAATTTTTTTAGTAAATTTCAACAGCTGTACTGTTACATAGTTGAAGTTAAATAATTTATTTAAATTTATTATTTTGTAAAAAAAATAATTATTATAAGTTTAAAGAAATTCTACTTTATATTTTAATAGAACCAGATTCCGAAATATTCTAGGCTTAAATGTTACAAAACGTTTTATATTTACTGAACTAATGCTCAAATCGATCTATTTTGTCCGGAACACTATATTTTAAATCCTGAGCAAAGTCCCCAAAATTTTATTTCGGTATCTATCTTTATTATTTGAACGTTATTGTATGTTTTAGATACTGTTTGAACAGATAAAAAGTTCAGTCACTGTCTTTCTTTACATTAAAACGAAATCACCATCAAATGTCAACAATCTAAAAAAAGTAATAATGTTAGACTACCTACAAATCTTTTGTAAATACAAAAAAGAACATTGTTTGGAAATACACTATAAATTATCACTGATGTTCTAAATAATATTATCTTTACTTTCTCTTTCCCTATATGAATATATAGAAAAGAAAAGTATTGTTTTCATGTAGATTTATCGAAATCGAGTTTTCACCGGAAATTCACGTTTTCAGGTTACCTGAACCCCAAAAAGTTAGGTTTCACTACAAGACCCGACACAAACATTTTCATTAAAACCGGTCAACCGGAAGTAACCGTTTATTCGTTAAATGCATCACTTTTTTGTGACTTTCTCAAAAATGGTTCCTACGACTTTTTTTAAAAAATCGCCTTAGTTGCTAAATTTTGTATCTTCTACAAGTTATATTAAGCAACTTAAACGAACAAAATATGAAAAATCTGGTGTGAAACACTCTCACAACTATTTCTTACCAATGTAAATAAAGAACAATATAATCCATGTTTAATCATAAGTAAACGATGTAAAATTAAAAACGTAACCTAATTTTAATCATAAGTGAATGACGCTAAATGAAAATCAACCTCTGTGGGACGGAAAATCACTAATTCATGTTAAACTAGCCTCTGTAGAAAAAATGCTTAAATGAAAGTTGTTTTCTTTAATAACATACACTTTTGTAGTGAAACGCACACTAAAGCTGCAATCTTAAAAAATCCAATTTCTAACCGATTTTAATGAGAAAAGTACAGAAAACACTAATCGACCCTAAACTAAGCATTGTAGAAAAAAATTATGTAATAAAAGTTGTAGGTTTTTTTATAATTTTAATTATATACACTTTTGAAGTACTTTTTGAAGCCGCACTCTTAAAAACCCGTTTTTCACGAGAGCACAGCCCACCTCACGAATTTCTGCAAAATATCCATGTCCATCTTGTACGGCAGAAAAAAATGTAGTATATTAGGCGATTTTAAACAAAATCGTAGAAGCCTTTTTTGAGTAAACTGCAAAAAATTTAAAATTTCGTGAATAAATTTCTACTTTCGGTTCACCGATTTGATTGAAATTTTGTGTCGGCTATGGTATTTATAGGCAAAGAACCGGAGTGGTTATCAACGCCTGTTAATCCCCACAAGAGTGTAGAGGTTACAAGTGCAGAGAGCACTTTTCTTATGGCACTAAAATCTTACTACCTAGTATCACAGGTAAGAATATTATAAATTTTACATAAAACAAGAAAAAACATTACAGACACCAAGTACAAAACAAGGACTGTAAAGTGGTAAAGAGATCACAAAAGTCTTACAAATATGGAACTATAAATTTAAAGCTAATTCACAATAAATTTATTATTCCACTTCACCCAAGACTATTATAAACTGTTATATACCCTGATGGATCGAAGGAATCCAAGAATTACGTCCAAAATAGGAGTCTCGTCGTCGAGTATAATGTTTAATTCAAAGGATATCCTGAATCGACGACGCAGAGCTGCAAAGCAGATGCAATCCACCAGTGCCTTCATGTTTGATCGTGAAAAGGCAACCGCACCAGCTACAAATTACAACACCACCAGAAGTTATGAGATACCTATGGTTTTCAAATTTCAACTTTGTACGATATTCTGCTCTTAAGAATTTTGTTCACACACAGACTAATAAAGAGAAACAGGTTTTCTTGAGTTCAGAAGACCAGAAAATGTGTATTTTCAGGTGAAAACTTTGTTTCGAAAATCGACATGAAAACAATAGCCTAATTTCCTCACCTATACGAGGTGTGGCTATTAAATAACGAGACTGGCGTTGTAAAAAATTTTATTTTTATTTTATACGTAATCACTTATCGTCACCTTCAATATGCACTCCTTCCCTAGCCCTACAACTATCCATGCGAATTTTCCATTGTTGGAAATAGTGTTGGAAGTCATCTTCTGTCAGCTCCTTCAGGATACGTGCCGCTTTCACTTTTACAGCTTCCACAGACTCAAATCTTGTCCCTTTTAATGCTGATTTCACCTTAGGGAACAGGTAGAAGATAATAATATGTGATAAAACGTGGTTTTGTTACTTATAGTCCGGAAATGAAGCGCCAATCCATGCTTTGGAATAGCCGAACTTCACCGAGAGCCAAAAAAGCTCGAATGAGCAAGTCAAAATTTAAAGCAATGCTGATTGTTTTTTTTTTATATCCATGGGATTGTGTACCTTCACTTGGTTCCTGAAGGTCAAACAATTAATCAATATTACTACCATAAGGTACTTTCTAAACTACGTCAAAGAATAAGGAAAAAACGCCCCGAAATGTGGAAGGACAAATCATGGGTTCTCCACCAAGACAATGCGCCAGCTCATTCCGCGTTATCTGTCAAGAGGTTCCTAGCCAAGTACAGCATCTCAGTGTTAGAACATCCATTTTTTCACCAGATCTGGCACCATGGGACTTCTACCTGTTTCCTTAGGTGAAATCTGCATTAAAAGGGAAAAGATTTGAGTCTGTGAAAGCTGTAAAAGAGAAATCGGCACGTGTCCTGAAGGAGCTAACAGAAGATGACTTCCAGCACTGTTTCCAACAATGGAAAATTCGGATGGAGCGTTGTAGGGATAGAGAAGGAGTGTATATTAAAGGTGACAATAAGTGATTATGTATAAAATTAAAATGAATTTTTTTACAACGTCAGTCTCGTTATTTAATAACTACACCTCGTATTTTATATGAACAAAAGGAAGTAAAAATTATAACTGTGTAAATACAGCATCAAAATCGGTCTTTGTGGTTGCAAAATGTATTACTACTCGAAGATCAACCAGAATGTTGGTCCAGTCTGCCCGGCTGTCAGTTTAGTTACATTTATACCACAGGTTTAAAGAAAATAAAACGAACTGAAAAAATAACAATTTTGAAATGATCATTAAGTGTTGAAATCTGTTCGGTGTTCGTGTACCCTATTAATAAAATTTAGGAAATATATAAAAATATTTTCTTTTCTTAATATAATCCGCTTAAGAATTTCCGTTACATCTCCAACTTTAGATGTAATCATACTTTGGAGAAGTATTTCTAAATACCGTAAATAAATCCTATTCCATTTCCTGTTTCAAAGAAACGTTTTTGTTCACTCAACCAAATTTATACTTACCATACAGATTTCTTATTCAATAAATCGTTCTTAAATATTACTACAGGTTGCTCAAAAAGTATCGATTTAATTTGGATGGGTAAAACGTTTTGAAATTGGTCAAAGAGGCATCTATCCCAAAGAATTTTTAAACATCAGTATTTTAAATTTTAATCTAAAATAATTAATTCGTTCTTCTTTGTACTACGGAGTACTTTTTACCTTATCTTGACTATATGAAGATACTAGCTGCCCGTCCCGGCTTCACACGAGTATTGGATGAATATCAAAAACCAACGAAAGACACAGTTTAATGACGTGGTACTGAGTTGTACGAATCGAAAAAATTACAAAAATAAATTAAATTAATTATTAAAGTATTAATATTATATTAATTATTTTCTACATAAAAACTGTTAAAAATTCCTCATGGCTAGGTTGAGAAACCCTTCGTTTTGAAGATTCCTTTTTAACTAGTATAGTAGACTTCTGCCCATAAGGGGCAGGTGGAGTGTTAAATTAATTGCACTTGATCTGCTGGTTCCAGGGCTACAAAAGAAGTTCTGTTTCTTAGCACGTAGTCAGCCAATTATATGACTGAAATATTTAAGAACAGAAGAGGTAGAAGTGTATAAGACACTAGTCAGAAGTATCTCCTCTGAGAGTAATGAATTTCACTATACAGCCACACCCTGTGGTGAATGAAGTGAAGGTGTCATTTGCAGGGTAGAAAGTGGGTGCTTTTCTGAAGGCCTGGCATGCTGACAAGCATACTCTTTCAACTCAGTGAAAAAGGCAATAGTAAACCACCTCACTCCTCGTTTTACTTAGTAAAGCCTATAGAGGTTTAAACCAGCCTTTCGGCTGTTGACCTAAACAACATTACAACACTACACTCTATACTAAAGGTTGTTTCAAAAATTTGGAGCTCATTTTAAATGACATGAATGTAATACAAAAGTACTAAATTAATGAAATATTTATATAATTTTATGTAACAAAATTACAATGAAACTAACCAATAATAACTGTATAATAGATATTGAAAATGATTCCCTATGACCGTATGTAGGTTCGAATATGTTTCGTAATATTTGCACCCACTTTTCGTAATGATTGCTCATCAGTGTCACACATCTCACGTTAAATGTTTGCTTTCTATTCGTCAAGTATATGAGGAATGTATTTTAAAATGACACTTTGAAAATACCCGCAATAGAAAAAGTTTGCTGGTGTAAGATCTGGGGGTCTTGAAGGCCACAATCATTTAAATATCAAACGATAGCCAAAAAAATTTCCGTAACATTTTTAGCGTGTCATGACAAGTTTCGTTATCCACCTGAAACCAAAATTCTCGTTCGTTTAAATCTTACATTGCAATAAACTAATGGATTAAGTCACATGCGTTTTATAGCCTCCAGAACTTCCATAATTGTAACTGATGGTCGACCTGTGCTTTTGCAATCCTGCATCGGCGGCTATTCAGTTTAAGTAGAGTGTGTTTAGAGTTATAGGTGAAGAGCCTCTTCACCTATTTTCTGGATGCTATCAAGATTTATTTCTCTCACAAAATAAGTATAATTTCTGTTGAAATTAGTTTTTTTTATTTATAATAGATGAAGAAGTGTCGTGTAAGAAAGTTCATAAAATTATTTTATCTGCTTTCTAATACTTTAAAAAGCCCTTGTAATGCCCTTAACCCTTGTGCGACTGCAAGGTGTTAGAATATTAACTATTTGAACACTAATTCAGAGATTGCGCTGATAGACTTGGCTTTTTTAGCTACCTTTTATCCAGAAAATTTGAAATTTTTATGAGATATTAAGAAAACTGAGAGATGTTTTAAAAAACATGAAACTCCGTTTTTTACGTTAGTTTCAGCGAATTCACGGAAAATTTGTTGTAACTTATGCAAAGTCGCGCGTTTTTGTCAAAATTTGGCAATAATTTTTTTTTTTTTTTTAGTTTGGTATCATAGAAAAATGTCTAGCGAAAAATTTGATATATCAAACGCCCTTGCTTACCACACTATAAGGCTATAAGCGTATGTATGAGTCAAGTGAATATGGATTCTGTGGTAAAATACAGGCGGAAACAATTTCTCTCTTTAAGCTGATGTCATTTATCCATAGCTGCAGTTATTTATATGATACATGTTATTATATGAAAGCCCGGAATTTTGTTAACACATGCATGTAGAAAAAATTATAAAAGATAATATTAGAACACTTAAGTTCCATTGTGAAGCATGTTTGAAAATAGGCTATTCTGGAGGATAATTTTGGAGCGTTTATTTCCTTTTACAGGTCATATTCAAGTCAACCGGTTTTGCTTTAAAAGCAAGATTGAACAATATACCTACCTTTACCATTCAAGCTTTCAAACGCGGTTATAACTCTATTTTAAATGAGATATGGGCCTTTATACACGGTTTTCTTTAAAAAAAAACCGGAATTGAGTGATATCCCAACATTCACAAATCAATAGAAAATTTCCCACTAACCTGATTATGTTTCTAAATAGCTTACTTTTTTCCGCATACTTTCAGCTCCAATTTATCTACAATGTTTACTGGTATGCGCGTAAATTAACCTTCACTATTACACAAATTGTTGAGTACTTACACACTCGTCATTTAACAAAAATATACGGGCTATCCGTCTGTTAAGGGTTAATGTACGTAATAAATGCCCAAGTGAAGAGTTAAATGAGTGGCCACCTCTTCTCTTCCAGCGCGAGTGGGTTGCCATGACAACAGAGAGTCAGCGGCAAACATGAACGCCTAGCTCTCCTGACCCGTCCCCGAATAGTGAAGAGATTGCTTTGGGTCGACCAGCCTACTCCACCTGCATGTTCTATGCACGTGTACGTTAGTTGTTTTGTATTTGAGGTGTCACACATTGTTTTGTACGTATATATTTTACATGTATGACACACTGTGTATATGTTTTTATAACTCTTCACCTACTTTTGAAGGCACAAGCTACGATCTTGTAGACTCAGTCTCACAAAATTTATTTAACAAACGTAGATTGTCGACTTTTTCGAAACGGCAGAATTGGAAAATTTCAACTGAAAATCGTTCGTTATTATAAGCGAAATAAGTTTCAAGGATAAAAAAACCCTTTGGAAAACAACATTTTTGACGCAATAGAGCCGAATAGATACTGGAATAGCACTGGTGCACAAAAATTAAATTTCAGTTATGACAAGCTGATAAACTTAAATACAGTGTTGCCGACTGACATTTGTAAGGTGATATGAAATTTACTTAGGGCCTAAGCGTTACTTCTACCTTCTTAATTTTATGGTTGCATTCTTTTTGAAACACCCATTACTACAAACACAACTCGAGAAAGTAAAAAAGTGGGAAAAAAATTTAAGGGTTAGTATAAATTACGAAGAAAAGTATAATCTTATTAGTAAAAGAACAGTATAAGGGTAGTTTTTTTATCAGAAATTGAGTTAATAAACTAAGATGGGTTGAATTAGATTACTTCTGTTGCATAATTAATTGTCAACTCATTTTTAGGGTGGAAATTAAAACGAGATGGAATAAAAAAGGGTTGTGTTACAAAAATTAACACAAAGTTACTTGATACTTTTTAAAATACAATCAATTTAAAATTTTGCAGTTATCTTTAATATTATACTTACCCTAAAAAATTGCCAAAAAAATTACAATTTTCCTCGCAAAATTATTAAGAAGCATGAAATTTTTAATTGTGGTATGTCTCAACAATGAGTGTATAAATTTTATTGCGATTTTTTTTATTATCAAATAGGGAAGGTGAGCTACAGTGGGTCAATTTTTAGTTTTTTTTTTGGAGAAGTATTTTTACTTCAAAATTGTTGCAATGCAAAGTTCAGTTCATCAACAATAATACTAGATTAATCAAATTTTAAATATTTTTGCTTACAACTGAATATAAATTAGAATTAGAAAACAAAATTTTGACCCGCTGTATACCACGTGTAGGGCACATTGGATCAACATAAAAATAAGTGCAGACAATTACTAAAATTCAGACATATACGATATTTATTTTATAAAATAATATATTAGCATTTCTGGATAAAAGAAAATATTACACTTTATTTTACAATACATTTCACAATTACATTATACATTATATTACAATAAAACATTACTACAAGAATAGATAATTAACTAACTTCAATATTTGAAAACATGATACAGTATCAAATTTCATATATTTATCATGTTTCATAACTAAATTAAAAACCTTTCGGATTGATTATTCAGTAGCTGTTCCGATTGCCGTTTTCTGTATTTGGTTACGAATTAGTTTCTGCAACGACAAAAAGTTAAAATGGTAATGTTGGAATTTCAACCAAGGGACAAAATATAAAAATAAACTTAGCATTTAATACTGATAAATACTTATTACACTAGATCTATCTGAAAATTTTGTTAAAGTAGCATAATAACTCTGTAACAACTAAGAAAAATTCAATCGTTTAGCTCTTTAGTGCCTAAACAACAGAAAGCCTGTGCTAACCTGGGTATTCCTATAATATTACATGACAACTTGCCGTAGGCCTATGTACACGTTTGTAAGTCCAACTGTTCTCGAAAAGGACCATAACGATTTTCCTGAAAATTCAAGTACAGGAGTTTTCAGGGTTTACAAATCGATTGCGCTAGGTCTCATTTCTGAAAAAATCGTTAACTCACTAAATTAAGAAACATAATTAGACTAGAAGACTGGCTACAGATGTAATAAACAATAACAGATAAAATAGAAAATTTTACTTTTAAAAGTAAAAACTATGTCAGAACTCCTTCAATGGCTTACATATTATCAGCCCATTGTATTAACATTATATATATATATATATATATATATATATATATATATATGCGATGATTTACAGCCTCAGCCGTATCTCACTTCCTAACCACCTCCTCTCTCTGCCTCGCCAGTCCCCATCGGAGACCCACCGCAAAGACATTGTCTCCTGCACCCCATCCAACCATGCCACTTCCGGCCTACCCCTTCTTCTACCGGCTGGCATCCACTTCCATACCCTCTTTGGCCAGCTACCACCCTCCAACCTCTGAAAATTGCCAAACCATTTTAACTGCTTCCGGGATATGGTATCCGTGATATTTCCTTGAACGCCGATTCTTCTCCTAATTTCAGAATTCGTAATTCAATCGATCCGCGACACACCACACCATTGCATTACCATTATTTTCGAAAATCAAAAATATAAAATTATTAATCTGCAACCGAGCGAAACTCGGTAACCCGGTTCTAATATTAACAGAAGAGCAAAAATAAAATTAAAAATTAAAAAATGTAAATGTAAAATGTTTTGTAAATTTATATTATTTACAGTTTAAAATTGTAGAGCAAAAATAATCCGTATATTGATAATAAAAATGCATCCAAATAGTGAATTCTTAATTTGTTTATTCTGTGATGTGAATTCTTAATTCTTAAATTTGTGGATGTACCCCAAAGTTGTATTCCATTTGTCCAAAGGAGCTTCAATATTGATTTGTAATGGAGAGTGATTTTATTAGTTTTGTCAGGATACTAATAAGTATACGAAATTTCATCAAATTTTATGAAATTTCATAAAGCAACTGTCGTAAACCTTTCTACAGAAAAAAATCATAAATTTCTTTCTTAATACAAAATGGCGGATTGACAAAACGAGGCATGTTCTGATTTTTTCTCTAACAAATTGTTTTCTCAATATGAATGAATAAATCCTGTAAATATAATCCTGTAAATATAGAGCGGGGCGCGTTTTTTGTTACACCGTATACAAAGATAAAATAATACTGGTTGAAAATGAACAGAAAATTAGTCTGGTTTACAATACTTTTATTGACTTCTAGAGGTTGTGAGTAGTACTATAATTAGTTGACTAGAAATATTTATTAGAACATCAGTACTTTTTCTGCGCTATAGACTGGTAGAATTGAAAATTTAAATTTCTAGTTAAAATTTTAGTTGAAGCTAAAGTTTCAGCAAATCATGACTGATTTATAAGTAGTGTGAATAATGAATATTTATAGAGAGCAGATACGCTTTTCTATTTCAGGAGTAAATCTAGTTAAATAATCATGTTGGTTCCACTGCCGTTACAATTTATATGCATACGCCTTTAATTCAATAGGCATAAATTACATAAATATTTAACTTCCTTCCTAAATGAAAAGAGGAAATTGTGTACCCGTGAAATAACAACTGCATTTCCAAATTAATGGTTCATACAACCACACCAATTCGAGGTGTGACAATTAAATAACCGGACTGCAGATACAAAACATTCCATTAATCACCAATTACATGATTAAGTTCATCGTCTTCAATGCACTCACTGTGCTTATCTTTACCAAGCTCCACAAATATTTTCCATTGCTGAAAGCAGTAACCTACTGGAAAATACGCTTCCGTTAGCTTGTTGAAAACCTCCGTCGCTTTTCCTTTCACTGCTTACACACTGTCACATCGTATCCCCTTAACCTCCGATTTTACTTTATGAAATAAAAAAAGTCAGGGGTCAGATCGTGCGAGTACGGTAGATGGTATAACACGGTGATGCCGCATTTTGCAAAGAAGACCTTCACAGATAAAGCTAGCGTATTGTCTGGGTGAAGCATCTAGGAATTGCTCTTCCAGAAATAGGATTATCGTCTTCTCACTCGTCCACGAGGGTAATCAGAACTTCTATGTAATAATTTTGATTGACTGTCTGACCTTCGGGGACCCGGTGAAAGTAGAGAATTCCACTCGTCGTCCGTTTTTGATGTTGTAGGTCGTCCAGGGCGCGGATCGTCTTCAGTCGTTTCACTTCTCGTCCTTAAACTTGTAAGCCACTCAAAAACTTGTACAGGCCTACGCGATAAACATTCACTTGTGTACACTTCCTTTAACATGGCACGAACTTCTGTAGAGGTTTTTCCAGTTTCACAAGAAACTTGAAGTCAACTCGTTGCTCCATCTGAACACTGTATTTTTCGATGAAACGATCGTGCGAGAATTGGAACGGGCGATTGCTACAGCCAGACTGAGCGACGTACAACCGTCCTCATCTATCTAAGGGTTGGGAAACCATCAACTGGCACAGACATATTCAAACCTGTCGCGGAGTTCTCGCTATTTCCCGGTAGCAGCACCAGTTCGATTATTTAATTACCACACTTCGTAATATCAGTTATTTTTAAAGCAGTGTTTCATTTTAGTAATTTATTGGCCGAGATGTTTAACAATTGACACCCGTGGTACATGCTACTATACCTCGGTGACTCGTTTCCGTCACCCGTCGCCCTTCACACATCTAGATTAATTACAAAAATTTGGTGTGAAACACTAATACGATTTTTCTCGTCAATGTAAATAATGTAAAATATAATTTTGTTTAGTTATGAGTAAAGTTTTACAATGTAAAATCAAAAATATTACCTAATTGTAATCATTTTTTCTTTCACTGCTTCCACAATGTCAAATCTTGTCCCCTTTACCTCCGATTTTACCTTAGGAAATAAAACGTCAGGGGTCAGGAGCACGTGTTAATGTTAAACGAAGTTGATTTGGATTTTTTTTTAAATCATGTTTGGAGTAAATGCAATCTAAATGACGCTAAATGAAAATATACCTCTGTTTGAATTAAAAATACGGAAAATCACTAATTGACGCTTTTTACTTTATCTTGTCCTGTATGAATATATAGTAAAGTATTGTTTTCATTTCGTTTTTCGAAGTCGAGTTTTCACCAGATATACACGTTCTAAAGCTCCATGAACCCAAAAATCATGTTTTGAGCGATTGGTCAGTGTATGAACATAAAATCTCACAAATGGATTATTGTACGAAGTTGAAACATTGGACCCACACCTTCAAATAAATAGCTAACTTAGGTAGTACTAACTTAGGTAGGTCAGCTAACGTACGTAGTACCTCTAGGGGACGTGACACGAAAATTTTCATTAAATTCAATCAACCGGAAGTAGCAGTTTATTCGTGCAATTTTTTATTTTTTGCGATTTTGGAAAACGATTCCTACGATTTTTTTTTAAATCACGCATTCACTATATTTTCTATCCTCTACAAAATAGGGAACAAGCGCCAAGTCTGTTAATATTTTTAGTGGGCCTATGCTCTCGTAGGATTTTTTTTTAAATCGCCGCTTTAATTTGCATTGTAGGACAAAAAGTGTAAAATTAAAGTTGTAGAAAATTTAAAAATCTACAACTTTTATTTCAATCATTTTTTAAACAACACTTAGTTTAGCGTCAGTTAATGCTTTTATGTATTTTTTCATCAAAATCAGTAAAAAATGGAATTTTTTAATATTGCAGCCTTTTTGCCATTTTTTGACAATAGGGTTTAGCTTAATTTTAAAGTTAGGTACAGGGAATAAAAAAATTTACAACTTGTATTGCAAGGATTTTCTCGTATAGAGCCTAATTTAGCGTCAATTAGTGATTTTCTGTATTTTAAAGTTGAAAGAGGTTGATTTTCATTTAGCCTCATTCACTCATGATTAAAATTAAGTTATGTTTTTCATTTTACATTGTTTACTCATGATTAAACATAGGTTATATTTTCATTAATTATATTGGCAAAAGAAAGTCGAGTGAGTGTTTTACACCAGATTTTTTTAACACCTACATAGTAATGAATACATGAACAAATTAATCGATAAAATGTTAAGTACACGAGTAAAAGATACAATAATAACAGACTGATATTCAAAACAATAACAGACACCCGCATAAGAGAATAAACTGCGTCATTACAACTGCCTTGCCTAATATCGTAATAAGATCTGACTATTTTGTAGTTCCAAAGAGAAATACTGATTCAAAACAGTTCGATATCTCGATATATCACAATATCGATACTAGTACGATTCGACGAATAAGCTAGACTACTAAATAGTAATGGATGACAGTCAGTTACTACTGATCACTAAAAACATATTTTTAAGTTTAGTGGGCCTGAAAACGTGTATTTCCGGTGAAAACTCGATTTCAAAAAATCGACATAAAAACAATACAATATTTTCCCTACCTATATATCCATAGTACTCTAGGAAATTCTCCATTATAAATCATTAACCGTTAGACATAACATTAACTAACGTATAATCACATACCGATGATGACCGGAGGGAAATAACTAGCGGTGGAGTAGGGATCTACTCCAGAAGAACAACTGTACTCCCAAATAACTATACTTCTACTCTCTATTATAGTTGCAAAAAATTTGAATAAAACAACTTTGTCCTACAGATGGAAAAAAAGAGTCATCCAGTTATTTTTTGATAAATTTAAGATCTTTATAAGCTTAAAATAATTAACAAAAAAATGTACTAACAAACAAAGTACATAAATATTATGTAAGTTATATTATTTTTAAGAACATTTTGTTGGTTCATTATTTTTATTAATTTAGGAAAGACAACTGATTTAGTAGCTTAAAAATACATAGGCACTCGTAATCAAATATTTACCTTCAATTAAAACTAAACCTTGGTTAACCTAAAAAAGAATTCGCTAAATAACTTAGATTCAACTGTACTCATATTAAACTTCACCCTATTTTTTCTACTTTTGATTAACTTTTTTTTATCCTTTAACATTTAAATAGTTTAATTTTCTTTTTACACCTTTTGACTATTTATTTTGATTTAATTTAATGTAGGAAAATACCTAATAATATACTATAAGATTAATTTAGGATAATGTAGGTTTTAATATAGGATAACTATGTCTAGCATATTTACCTTTTTTTTATTCTTCCAATTTAATTTTATCCAATGTTAAGTTACCACTTGGTAACAAAAAACCACACAATGACAGAAGACGAACTGAATTTTTTTGACCAACACATACCGGACCGGAGAGAGAGACACCCATTCCGATTCTGTGGTGGGGTTTTCAAATCAGGATCGGAAAGAAGCGAGAGAATATGTAACGAATGTTATGATTGGTTATAGGAAATGCTGTATTTACTAAAAAAAAAGCTTACAGCCTGGCGAAGGGTAAGGGGGAAAATTCATGGAAAGCAAATAAACTTTTTTTTTATCTTTATTAACTTTTATTGCAAATATATACTAACATATTTTTTTTGTCATCAGTCTCTCGACTGGTTTGATGCAGTTCTCCAAGCTGTTCTATCTTGCGCAAGTCGTTTCATATCTACATACCTGTAACACCCTACATCTTTTGTAATTTGCTTTATATATTCTAATCTTTGCCTCCCTCTACAATTTACTCCCTCAATATTACCCTCCATATTGATAGACCAATACCTGGATGTCTTAGGATATGCCCCACTTTACTAACATATAACGAACAAATTTGATAAAAGTAAAGAAAGGATGACAAGAAAATGAAATTAAAAAGGAGAGTGGTAGGCCATTGGTAGGCCTATATGTTCTATGAGATAATGTTCATAATACATGAATGATAAATAACAGTATTACAAGAAAAGAAGAAAGAAAAAACAAAAGAAATAAATCACTTTATAGATGATCTCGGGCCCATTGACGTTTCAACCTGCGTTACGGATTCCCTGGTAGTGATGCATCCGATAGTTTGGCGATCGATTAGTTGGGGTGATCATGCAATATTTTCCGTGAAAAACGCTATAGCTGGACTTAACTACTTCACTTATAAACGGAATTTTAAGGTCATCATGTAGGATTTTGTTATTGACATAAAAAAGTGCGCAGATAATTACATGTAGAAATTTTGATTAAAAGGCTTGTAATTTTTGTAGGTTACTCAAGTTAAGCTATGCCAAAACTTTGTAGCCCATAGACCCATATTGGTTTAAAATAAACTTTGTATAGCAATAGTTTAGATTTTAGAGTTAGTGAAGAGCGGCGTCCAACTAGAAAATTAAAATATATTTTTAATTTCTCAGGGTAAAAAGTACAACCTAAGGATTTCACATGAGAAAAGAACAGAGTTAAGCCAATAGGCCACAAAGTTCCTAAGGGAAAAAAGGATGAAAAGTTCACGTAAAATAGTGTGTGAATCAAATAAAGCCTTAAGACAAAAAATATTGAAAAACCCAAGTTAATGAGAACCACCAAGTAAACAATAAAATGCAACTACAGTCGGATTCAAAATTATATAAACTCGAGTTAATAAGCAAATATTTAAAAATTGGCCAAACGTATTTTAATACGTCAAAAGTACCGCTGATCGATTTTACGGTATGTGGTATTGATTAAAAATTTTTAATTGTTTTAAACTGACGTATTAGCGTTATAAACGAAAAAACTAGTGTGAAACACTCACACAAGTTTCTCCTGCCAGTGCAAATAATAAACAATATAATATAAAATTAGTAATAAAACACTAGAAATAAACAAAAAAATTAACCTTAAAAAACATGACCTAATTTTAATTATGAGTGAATGATGCAAAATGAAAACCAACCATAGTTTAGCTTTATAATATGGAAAATCACTTTTTGACGCTAAACTAGGCTCTGTAGAGAAAATTGCTTTAAACAAAAGTTGTAGATCTTTTATTCCCTATAAATTTGGTTTTGACACTTTTGTCATAAAATTCATTCTACGGCCAAAATCTTAAAAATCCATTTTTTACAGATTTTCATGAAAAACGGAAATCTCTAATTACCGCTAAACTAAGCGTTTTACAAAGAAATGTTTGAAATAAAAGTTGTCGATTTTTAAATTGTCTACAACGTTTCATTTATTTAAAGTGTCACATCAACTGCTTTGTCATTAGCGACTACGGTGGATTATGTAACATTAACTGTGGAATTTGACACGTGAAAATTTCCTGACTCTGGCCGGGAATCGAACCCGGGACCTGCCCGTGGAAGGCCATTGTGCAAATAACTACGCTACGGAGGCGGTCGTCAACATCTTAAATTATATATTTCTTGCCTTAAAATGCATATTAAGGCCGCAATCTTTAAAAAAAAACATTTTGTTCTACGAAAGCACAGCCTTCCTAAGAATTTCCGCAGATATGGCGCCTACCCTATCTTATAGAGCGTAAGAAATGTAGTAAATGAGGTGATTTTAAAAAAATTGCAGTTGTATTGACTGATTTTGATGAAAATTTTCGTGTCGAGTTCTTTAGTATAGTACCTAACTTAAGTTTCAAGTTTCACTTCGTACGATATGCTGTTCTTGAGATATTTTGTTCATATACACACTCACACACAGACACACAGACCAATCGCTAAAAACATATTTTTTTGGGTTCAGGTGGGTTCAGGTTTTTTGGGTACAACGTATATATCCGGTGAAAACTCGATTTCGAAAAATCGACATGAAAACAATACTAACCTTTCTATTTATTCATATAGTGCATATATTTAGTGCTCTTCGGAATGCGTTACTTTGGTAGCCTATAACATGCGAACGGGTGCTTTGATCGTAACGAAGTTTTGGCACAGCACAGTCTATACCTTTTTTAATGAGTACCTAAAACTTTAATTTGGTTATGCGCTTAATTTTTACTTATTAAATTTTTTTTAGAGGAGTGTTATCTCGGTATCTAGAAGAACATGAACTATATTATACATCCTTAGAATTTCTATATAGTTATATATAGAATTATGATGTAACAAGATTAGTAAAACTACGGGAAGCCGTTCTTTATAGCTTAACGAACTAGAGACTGCAGATGAAGGCGGAGCATAGTGACCTAAATCACAGCACAGAGCCCATTGACTTTCGTTATTCGTATCCTGCGTTGTCACGTTGCGGTCCCATTGTGGCTGACAGTCTAACAAAAAGTCAGTTGGATTTCGGTGGAACAGAGTGTGACTAACCGAAGGGGCAACCTCACACCCAACCTTGGTTGTTATTGGCTAGATCTCATTTGCAGTCTTTAGTTCGTTGGGGTATAGATATTATTTTTTTTAAGTTTAAAAATTGATGGGTTGGTGGGGGGGGTGGATATCTCGAGCGGTGTTGCCAAACCTAAACATTACTATCTATATTATAATATAAAGTGTTACACAGACAGGTATTCTTTAGACGATATTTTGATGAGTAAGTAGTAAGATATCATTGTAATAAAAATTTAGAAAAAATAAATTACATTACAGAAAAAATTTATTCTTGAAAGGAAAAGTAACTCGTTTTATTTCACAAATAATTTCAAATCTATCGTTCCTTACTTTACAAGGCGAAAAAATTTCAATTAAGCTAGGGTGCACTTATATAGGGTGATTCAAAAAGAGCGCCGGTTTTGATATATCAAATTAAGAGATTTATTTCATTGAAAAACTGAAAATAAATACATCAACAAGTTCATCTTACCTTCCGATTTCATGTATGAAAAATGATGTCATGCATGTGTCCTCCTCTACTGCACTGGCACGCATCAACTCTGTCCATGAAATTGGATATTACTGCACGACAAGTTTCGACTTCCATTTGCCCGATAACCCGTCGAATTTCCTCCTTCAAGTCATTGATGTTTCGGGGTTTATTGGCATACACCAATGACTTCAGATGACCCCAAAGATGAAAGTCACAAGGCGTCAAGTCACACGACCTTGGTGGCCATTGATGGTCGGAATTACGAGAAATGATGCGATCCTGGAACCGCTCACGGAGCAACAACATTGTTTCTCGTGCAGCAACTGAATTTTATACGGGTGATATTGGAGATCGTACCGAAAAATTCTCCGTACAGAAGAACATCGTAAACCCAATTGTTGAGAACGGCGACGTATTGATTTTGCTGGGCTAACAGCCACACTGTCACGAACCAACGCAACGTTCTGCTCAGTTCGGCCAGAACGTAGACGTCCAGAACTTTTAAGGTCGACTGTTGAACCCGTCTCAAAAAACTTTTTCATGAGCCTGCGAACTGTTGATTCATTCGGTGCTTCATTACGTCCTAGAGTACCGCGAAGTCGCCTGACAGTAGCCGCATAACTCTCTCCACTCTGGTAAAATGTTTTGACGATTAACACTCGTTGTGCAATAGTAAACTTCTCCATGGTTGGACACAGACTGCGAGAGTACTACACTGCGAACAAGAGAAACTACAACTGAATCGTCAATCGGAATGTTCTCCGAAATAGAAATGAGGTCTAACAATGTTGCCAACCGATAAACAAAAATTTACCAGCCATTTAAAAACCGGCGCTCTTTTTGAATCATCCGTTATATATATATATATTTTAAACGAAAACTGATGTAGCAAGGTATAAAACCTTACACTGTTTAACTAGTTACATTTTCCTATTTTCGTAACAATTGTTTTTGTTTTACATTAAAATACTGTCAGAATGCAGTAATATTCTAAAACAGATAAACAAATGTTAACTTTCAAACGCATAAGGAAAATCAATTTTGATACAGATTCTTAAAGCTTTTAAAGGAATTTTAAATACTTTGTACTTTCTTCCAATAGTTATTTACGGCTGGTATAATTTCATTAATCGATCAAGTATTCTCAGTAGATTGTTTCTTTAAAATAACAACCCGCGCGCGCAAACACACACACACTCACACAAACATACGCGCACGTTTTTTCTCTAAATAAATGCGGGGTTTTCTTTACACATGATTATCCATAGAAAAACGCTTAAAGCATCGTTCTTCATTTGTTTTTTTCTTTAAAATGTGTTTTTCTAACCCATCATTACACCTGAGTAAACATGTTAGGGTTCAGCGAGTTTTAACTTACTCTTTCAACATGTATAAAATGTTGCTATCTTTTTAAGTTTACTTCAAATAAATAATTTCAGATATTTGTAAAATTTTTTAAATAAAGGCGGTTTTATTTGAGAAATTATCACTTCTGAAAAGTTTAAGGGTATAAATTACTTCTAGAAGATCAGCCGTTTTATTTACTTTTTAATTTTTTGTTTCAGTTGGGGAAATTATGGAGGTCAAAAACGAAACATGGATGAAATGGATCGATCTGGATTCAGCAGTTTCATTAAAAAGAAGAACTTCGATGAAATTGACCGATCTGGTTTCGATGGATTTGTGAAAAGAAATTTTGATGAAATGGACAGAGCCGGTTTCGGAAGTTTTGTTAAACGTGATTTAACATACCAACAAAATCCTCATTTATCTTCACCATCTTCACAGTCCTCATCTTCCTCAGGAGTTTCATCTTCTGGACCTAACCCAAATCATAAATAAAAAAACAACCCATTATTTTTATTGTTTATAATCTTTGTTGTAAAATTTTAAAAAAAATTATTATAACCACATTTCAAATTTTACCTTATCACAATGAAAAAAAAATCACTTAACATCCCTTATATGTACCTATATCCCGACCCTTTTATCGAATATATTTTTATGGAATTTTCGAAGTTATACTGGAAGATAAGGGAAGAGATGGCCTGTGGTCTGAATATGAGTACTTTTACAATTTTTTAAACAAAAGATATTTAGATGAAATATATATCAACTTCAGATGACTTTACAATGGTAACTAATATACAGGTGATTCAAAATAGAAGACAGTCTCTTGGGAACTGATGGCATAGTTACGAATGGTGAAAGATTTCACCCGGAATTCAGTTACTCCGGACAAAAAAGAACACACTAAAAATTTTGAGAATTTAATTACACACAAACTTTTTAATTTTAACTCGACAAACTGAATAAAACAGATCTCGGAACTATCTGTATCTCACAAAGTTTTAAGATATCTGATATAAACACAGAAATAAGGATCGAAAATAACATTGTTGTATATTTAACGTAAAGTAACTTTTACAAATACTACTACAAGTTTTTTTTACTTCAACGCGTAGGAAATTAAATTTTGAGAAAATTTGTGTTTGTGTATTTTTTATATTCTTAATGTACGTACGTTGCAATTTGTTCAATTTAAGATCAATAAGCAATTACATGACCCAATGAGATGAAGATATGTATGACGAACATATGAGGTGTAGTCTTGTACAGATTCAGGTCGACCATTCCTAACAGAGTATATTTAATTAAACCCCAACCATCAAAAAACACCGGTAACCACTGTCTAGTATTTAAATCCGTATAAAAGTACATTTACTAGGATTTAAACCAGGAACGTTCGTCTCCAAAAATTAGCTGTTAAGCAGTTGACTCCAGTGACGATTTTGCTCCTAGACCAACCTGTTAGGTTACTTAAAAAATAAATACAAGATTTTGGAATTCGATTTTATAAATTAACACCAGACTAAATTGGTACAAAAAGAATGTTTTTCAACAGAAGGTTTTATTATAAAATTCAAATTCTATTTTTTATTATTATCATTAAAACAATGTATTGTTTTAGTGGTAAAGTTGTCACCCCATGTCAGCTGTTTAACACCTGACTTTCGAAGCCGAAGGTGCTCCATGGTTCAAATCGTAGTGAAGGTTTGAGTAATAGACAGTGGTTAACGATGTACTTTGATTAACTTTGGTTGGAATTCAATTAACTCTCTCAGGAATGGTCGGCCAGAGTCTGTACAATAGTACACCTCATTTAACACGTCATGCATATCATCCACATATCATTTGATCATGGGGTTGCGTGTTGTTCTTAAATGTAACAGATTGCAATGTACACTTGTTAGGGATTATAAAATTATTATATTATTATTATTATTGCGGCTGTTCTACAACGCTAGAACATTTACCGGAACCAAAAAAAGCGGTTTTTTTTTTTTTTTTTTTTTGTTGAACACGTCCATTCTTCGCAGTTTATTCTTGAGTACCAAAAAAATTGTCTCTTCAATTTTGTCAATCTACTTCAAAATCCCTTAATTCCTAAATCGATCTACCACAGTCAATTGACAAATTCTTCTCCAGAAACTCATTTCCGTAGCTGTTATTCTGCTATTGAATCTTAGTTGGAGAATCCAAACCTCTGAGCCATAAGTTGAGAAGCTTTCAACAAAAAAACACAAGATTCTTTTCTTAGTGCCACAATATATGTGATCACTCCACAAAACAGGATGCAACATTCTGCTGATAAGTCAACATTTTCTAAAATTTATCATTCAATCAGATGTACCATCTGATGTTTAAATAATATAAACACATTTACACCCGTACACCAATTCAACAAACCTTCTTGTCAGTTTGTATATTGTTTCCTAACTTTCAAACCACCAAATATTTACTTTTCTTAATAACCAGTCCCAACTCATCGTAATTTTTCTGAATTAAATTTTTTTAATTTAAAAAAATTAATGTAATTTAAAAAAAGTTATTTTACGTTAATCCTAAAAAACTGTTATTTTCGATCCATAATTCCTGGGTTTTATATCAGATATCGTAAAAACTATAATATATATTCTTCGTCACTTCATGGATTAGCCAGCCCGGCTTGTTCGATAAACCATCTTCTTCTTCGGCGTTCTACACTCTTCTTACAGGTGGGTTTGTACTCGTAAGCTGAACGGGGCAAGCTGTTCTCCCTCATCCGTTCCAAATAGGTGCACCAGTACCTCTTGTGAGTTTTAATTCTCTCATCTAGGATAGTAATCCTGATTTTCTCAAGTATAAACGCATTCCTTAGCCTATATTCCAGGTGCAGCCCTTCACTGCTCTTCGATTAAAAATGCTGACTTGATTTCCGCCCCCTGCAACTAATTTCGTTCCCGCTTCGAAAGTTCCCACTCCTCAACTCCATATAGTACCACAAGTATCGCCATAGTTTTATCCATGTTTAACGTGTTTTTCCCCAGTACTGGCACTTATAATTAGGGACCTAATATCATTCTGGAACTATTTTATTAAAAATTTTAATATGATCTCATTTCACAGAGGTAACTGAATCACTTCCAATCTAAATCTTTCGTTAGGAGTAACTCAAAAATGAAAATCTTTAGATCATATATTTACATTAACACTTCATATTTTTAACTCCAAAATCAGCTCCCGAGGGCATGTTTTCAACTTTGAATCACTCTGTATATTGATATATTTTATAATGGTATTTTTTTTAAAGTTTGTTGCTTTTAATTTTTCAATTTAAAAAACATAATTAAATTTTGACTATAGATATTTTTGTAAACAAATCAGTTTTTTTATTTTTGAGAAATAATTTTTATCAATATATAAAAAAATTATTAAAAATTTTACTCTAAGAAAAATGATGGTGTTATGATAATATTATGGACTGAAATATTTTTTTTAATTATTTTTAGAAATTAAATCCAATTTTTTAAAATTTAAATTTATTATCATAATATTATAGTAATTTATATAAATGTGTATATGTGTAGCTATATAAATAAAAATTAATATTTAAAAATTTTCAAATTTTTAAATATAATTTTTTAATTTATTTAAATTTCTGGTAAATTAAAATTGTTGTACCTTCATTCCACAGAATTTCACTTCAATTATGTACCTACTTATAATAAAACAATTAGTGCAGATTTAACAAAACAATTTGTGTATCTTTAATGCAAATAATTATGTAGTTCTTCAATTAATATAAAAAATATATAATTTAAATGTCGCATAAAATGTTAATAAATTTTATTTCATTATTTTATTACAATTTTCAGTAAATTATTCCATGAAAAACCTATTTTTTGTGCATAAAAATAACATTGGGAAAGAGAATCTGATACAACAGTATTTATGAAGGAAAATGATGAGAAGGAGGGAATTGCTAATATCATGAATGATGGAGATGAGCTAACGGTTGATGAATTAGAGGAAGTTTTAAAGCACATGCTAACAAAAAAGTACCGGGACTAGATGGTCTATATATAGAGTACTCGCCACTCCAGCGGCGCTTCGTGCCGCTTACATGTCTCGACCTCAGAGGGGTAGGTGAATCAGAATTCATAAGTGGATCAGAACCATTTGCCACAAGGTGAAGTTTGGCCACCAAAGGGGTTGGGTGGATCACAATATTTTGAAATTTGAAAATATAAAAGTTTAAAGATGAAGTTTGAAGTTTCAAAATTTAAAATTTGAAGGTTTTAAAGTTTTAGGTTAATGTTTATAAAGTTTCAAAATTTCAACATAGAATGTTGAGGTTTGAATGTTTTGCGAGGTTTTTCGTTTTCTCTTGCGACTTGAAAATTTTCCGGTTTCCAAATTGTTATGTAATTTTCTTCGCTAAAACCACGCCGTTAAAGGATTATTTGTATTCCGAAAATTTTTGTTGGGGTAGCAATCACCATAGAACCCCGATTTAAAATTTAATACATTCTCCGTGACTCTATGGGTAAGCCTATGTGAACCGTTTTATCAATAAACATTTACGAAGAGACCGTTGCCAAGGTGTAAAGAAAGAAAAACATGAAAACGGCAAACCCTAAAAGCCGAAATGCTAGTGTTTTGAGTTTTCTCAGCGAACAGGTAGGTTAAGGCAACTTTAGTCTCATGGCCTTGAAGTACTTTGGGGGAGGCACAAAAATATTTTAAGTTTGGAGGTGTATACTACAAGAGGTATCATGTAACCTTGATTAGTTAGATGGCCTGACAGTTTTCATAGCAACGCGTTCATTTTTGGAGTGGGGGTAGCCAGCCAGACACTTCCGCAAGTCGAGCCGTCAACGAGATGAAAGAATGTAGTTTCTCAAAACATTGTCTGCAAACAAAACACATGTAAACTAGGCCTATGTACAACTTTATCGTTTTAGTGTATTGTCTACATCTTTTTGGTGGCAATTTTTTAAATTTTCATCAATAATTTTCCTTTGCCCGTCTGTCCGTCCGTCAGACCCAGATATCAGAATCTACAAAAGATAGCAACAAATGGTTTTCGGATTCGTAATCTACACATAAAGGTAGCGGGCCGAAATTGGATTTGAAGTTCCGGTTTCGACCGGAATGAGCCTAAAACCTGAAGTCAAGAAATCAGTCAGAAACTACAAGAACAACAAACGGTTTTCGGATTGGTAATCTACACAAAAATTTAGTGGTCCTGAATTGGGTTAGAAGTTCTGGTTTTGATTGGAAGTGGCCTAAAACCGGTAGTCAAGAAATCAAAGCCAAAATTTGGAAACAGAAATAGTGTCATTTAGTTCCTTTTAAAGAGTAGATACAGAAATTATAAGGTTTTAAGTTTCAGTTTCGACCGGAAGTGGCCGAAAACAGGAAGTCAAGAAATCAAATTCGGAATTTAGAAACAAAAAATAGTGTCATTAGGTATGTCACACTTCCGCGCTTTTTTTCAACTTGCCTTTCGACATGCGATAAGCTATGCGTTGTCGCATACCATTCACCTGCCCGCACTTGTTTGAAGAGCTTTATCTAACAAAAAACAAACATTACGAATATTTTTGAACACTACACTATATTAAAGCCTGTTGTTTCCTGCATTGATTGGTTTGATTTAGATTGTTTTATTTAGAAATTAATCGGAGATACCTTCAGCAATTTACGCAAGAAAGTACTCAGTTTTTAGCCGGTTTTCCGTTAATGTGGTTTTTAAACGCCCGTTACTCCGTTTAGGCTTTTCATAAAAATCGACGTTTAAGTACGTTGAAGCGCAGAGTTTTTTCTATGATATGAATATTTTAAAAGTTAAATCTCATGTTCCGTTTTAATATGCCGGCCATTTTTAAAAAAAGCGTTTCTTTGGCTCCAAATGATTTTTGGACTGAACCATGCATTTTCACAACAGTATTATGTCAAGCAAAGGTTTAGTTTTTTTAATAAAAGCATCGTTAATAATTCAAAATGAGCTACGGAATGAGTTGCAGCAGGAAAAACACGAAGTTTGTTTTTTCTAAACGACTATACTCGGAGCAGATACCGCTATACAGCTCAGTTTCCTCTCAAGAAGTTTAGAGGCTAATAGAATTTTCTATTAACACCACATATCTATTTCTAATTACAAATGCAAAATACGATACATGGCACAATACTAATGTAAAATGCAAGGTTCAGTCCAAAAATTATTTCTCTATCTATACGTGAAGCCAAAATACACTTTTTTTAAAAAAATGGCCGGCATTTTAAAATGGAACATCAAACTTCTATTTTAAAATGTTCATATAGAGAAAACTCTGGTCTTCAACGTACTTAAACCCGTTCTTTTATGAAAAGCCAGGACGGAGTAACGGACGTTTAGAAACCACATTAACGAAAACCGGCTAAAATCTGAGTACTCTTTACGCGTAAATTGCTGCATCTCCGGCTAGTTTCTAAATAAAATAATTTAAGTCAAACCAATCAACGCAGGAAAGAACAGACTTTAATTTAGTGTAGTGTTCAAAAATATTCGTTGTTTTTTTTAGATAAAGCTCTTCAAACGAGTGGGGACAGGTGAAATGGCAGGCCTCTAAGCGCATGCGTTGTCGCTTGTGTTAACGCATGCAATATCGCATGGGTTGAAAGCGCACGAGTGTGGACATAGCTATTCGTTTCTTCTTAAAAGAGTAGATACGGAACAATGATTAATGGTTTTTGCCACAGGTAAGTTTTTTTAAGAGGTGCCACCAGCCATGAGACGTAGTCTCATGAATTGGATTTTTTATATTATTTTTACATATTTTTCGTATCCTTTTTTTATTATGTTTATTAATTTAGACTAGTTTTAAATAACTTATACTATATTGCAAATTTATCCGCGTGATAATTACATTAGCTCATAATGGAAGGTCATAATGGAAAGTTAAAACTCTGTAAGAAAACAATACTAAAAGTCTACGGGCTGTTATTTTACATGCCGGTAACTAAGGCAGATTAATAAAAAACGTTCTGCTTATCTTCAAATCAAGGGAAAATTCAGTTACTACAACAATGAACAAAAACTATCACAACTATGAGAAATGGATATTCGCATAAATAGTGACAGTAATACGGAGACATATCATGTGTACAACATCACGAATATTACACCGATTTTCATAAACGGGAATCGTAATGACCCGGCTTACTACAGAGGCGGTAGTGTGCTCAATTTGGGTTATAA
This sequence comes from Catonia carolina, assembly GCA_035578175.1. Taxonomy (NCBI): domain Eukaryota; kingdom Metazoa; phylum Arthropoda; class Insecta; order Hemiptera; family Achilidae; genus Catonia; species Catonia carolina. The sequence continues at coordinate 17,994,979 of JAQMRL010000012.1, forward strand.
AATACCTTTAAAGACTCAATGTGAAAGCCTCAAACCTATAAGTGAAGTGTTGTTTATGAATGAGCAGTGAGTTTCGCCTGTGCAGATAACAACTTTATCTTTAATCAGATAATAGAGAAACGAAGAGCAAAGCTAGATTCAATTTATAGACTCATCTTCTTTTCAATGATACATTGAAGGCTTTTGATAGATTGATACGTCGGAAATTGTGGAAGAATATGTATGATCGAGGATACTCGCCATATCTTATACAGAGGAGTCGCTTTACTGTTAAACGCTATTTCTTTGAAAACCAGCTTTTGAAGAAAGAAAATGTTAATCAATTTAGGTATAAAACAAGGGTGTAATTTATCTCAGCTTCTTTTTAATATATACAATGAAGATACTCTTCGGATATAAAAAAACAGTTAGTTCTGAGGGCATAGAAACAGGAAAACGGAACCAACTTAGATAGGGCCTATGCTATTATTTGCAGATGATCAGCTTCTGATAGCAGAGTCTGATGATGATTTGCAGAAAGGAGTTTATAATTTGAATAAAATATTTTAAGAGCACAACTTTGATATATCCGCTTACACTGACAAAATAGATGACTCTCTGAGGGAAAAATCTCGTACTGACAAAAATATGTATCAATAGATGCTTGATAGAGCATTTTAAATACCTAGGATGTGATTTAATGTACGCTAGAAATCCAGACATGATCGATTTACTGAATCGTTTTTGGTATATATGTATATGTAGGACATTAGCAATTTTTTGGTTTTATTATTTTTTTACGTCCTACTGTTTTGTAATTACTGTTAATGGAGACATTAGAAAGATCACAGGGTAAAAGAGTTTGGAAAAAGACCCAGTTGAATTTTTACAAGATTTTGGCTGTTCCAGTATTGCTGTAAGGTGGTGAGTCCTGGGTATTTGGGAGGATAGATGAATGTCAGATCCAGGCAGCGGAAATGTGGTTCTTGACAAGAGTTCAGGAGTGTACTTTAATAGGTCACATTAAGAATGAGGGAAAATTCGGGCCCATTTAAATGTTTCTTCTCTCTTAGAAACAGTTTGTAAATACAGAGAAAATGGGAGGAAAATTTGATACGAATGAGTGTGGATAGATGGGCAAACCAAACATCAAACTATTGTCTCGATTGACGAAGTATGTGGGCAGGCTGCATAAAAGATGGGCAAAGAAGTCAGAACAGGTCGGAAGTAAAAACGGAGAAGTTAGTTCGCCACCTTGGATTTTATTTTAAATTGTAATTATAGTAAATTATTATACAAAACCTGAGAGAAAAAGAAATCGTAGTCAAGAGGCGAGCAAAATTTTACGGATGCATGTTCACGATGAACGATGACTCCTTAAACAGATCTTTAATCTCATAAACAACGTCAAACGAATTCTGGAAGCAACTAGAAAAATATAGATAATTCCAGAAAGATATAAAAATATTTTTAGAAATTTTGTAAATAGATCATGAAAAGTATACACAAATACGAAAATTAGCAAGACGCCTCGTAGGACGATCAGAGCTGACAGAAATGACCAAAAGAGACTTTGTTGCTGATTAAAGAAAAATAAAAAAATTTGGTTATGTATGTACTCAGTTTAATTTATATTTTTTAAATACTTATATATAAATATATAATTAGTTAACAACATATGACTATACAATCCCACAAACATTTTTGACAATTTTAATTTACTAAACAAATCACAAATTAATATATTTCCGGAGGCAGAAGCTTAGCTACACATTATACTAACATTGAAGTTAAATACCAAATAAACATTAACACATCCTGCAAATTATCTATTGTTATTTAATGTTTACTTTAAAAAGAAAACCAAATAAAAATATTAAAAAAGATATTACGGTTGAAGCAGATAAACACAAATATTAAAAAAATACTAATGAAATATTGGTTGGCCAACCACAAAATTATCCGACAATTTAGAAAATTAGCAAAAAAAATAATCCGGCGTGATGTCACATCGAAACGGGTGGTTCAAACAAAATATTTTTCAATCAGAATTTAACATTATTAAATATTCAAAAAAGTAATTTTACCTCGTGTATGTATATATTTATATTAAAGTAAAATTAAATAGTAAAATACACAGTTCAATGTTTTGCTGGTATAAAATGCAGTCATAATAGATAGGCCTATAATAAAGGGTGTTTTTTTCGAGGTATAGAACTTTAAAATGAAATAAAACACAGAATAATTGAAAAATTGACGTGGAATTGGTTTTATTTTAAAGATAATTATTTGCAATTTTTATTTAAAAATAATTTCCGGCATGTAGCCGCCGCGGCTGGCTCGGACGTGGTCCAATCGAGACGTCCAATTTGTGACCACTTTTTGCAGCATTTGGGGCCGTATATTGGTAATAACGCGGCGAATGTTGCCTTCCAAGTCGTCAATTGTCTGTGGCTTATTGGCATAGACTAGTGACTTCACATACCCCCACAGAAAATAGTCCAGCGGTGTTAGCTCGCACGACCTTGGGGGCCAATTTACAGGTCCAGAACGTGAAATTATGCGTTCACCAAACGTTTCCTTCAGTAAATCGATTGTGGCACGCGCTGTGTGACATGTTGCACCATCTTGTTTAAACCACAGCTCTCCAACATTAAGGCGATTCAATTCAGGAACAAAAAAGTTATTGATCATGGCTCTGTAGCGGTCACCATTGACTGTAACATTCTGTCCGGCATCATTTTTGAAGAAGTAAGGACCAATGACTCCACCAGCCCATAAAGCACACCAAACAGTCACTTTTTCTGGATGAACAGGCTTCTCAGCAATATATCGAGGATTAATTTCACTCTAAATGCGGCAGTTTTGTTTATTCACTTAGCCATTCAACGAAAAATGGGCTTCATCACTGAACAAAATTTTCATGTGAAAATCGGGATCAACAGCAATCATGTTCTGGGCCCATTCTCCAAATGCACGCCGTGCCAGGTGGTCGTTCGGCTTTAGTTACTGAACGAGTTGGATTTTGTAAGCACGCAAATTAAGATCAGTCCGCAAAATCTTCCATAAAGTTGATGGATACAGCTACAAGTGTTGTGCACGATGGCAGATGGACTCATTCGGGTCTTCCTCAATGCTACGCTCTACAGCAGCAATAGCTTCTTCAGTACGCACAGTATGACGTCTCGAAGGATGTGTGTTGTCATTCAGAGTAAATGTTGACCGAAAACGTTTCATTGTTGAGCGAATTATTTGCTCTGATGGACGATTATGTCGATCATAAAACGGACGTAGTGCGTGATAAGTTTCACCATCCGAACCATGATTTTCAAAATAAATCTGCAAGATTTGCAAGCGTTGTTCAGGCTTCAGTCTATTCATTATAAAATGGCAAACCAAACTGAACATAAATTACAAAACAGTTTTCAAAATGGCCGCCATGGAAATCAGTACTGCCAACCTAAAGTTCTATACCTCTAAAACAAAAACACCCGTTACAAGAAGGTAATCTAATACTCATGTGCAATCAGATCCATAAATCGCCATAAGTATTCCCTTTATTGTTGTAGCGGAGGTTGGTCACTACTAAGCATGGAAACTTTTTTATCAGAAAACGAAAACCTTCCGGATCTTGTAATTCACAGTTTCAAGGACCAAATTTGGTACCCCGGACTGGGACCCTAAAAAGGGTGAAACAACGCATAACCGGAAGAGTAATTTTTTAAAAAGTTTAAATTAAAAATTTAGCCACGAAACATATTAAATACCACTACAGCAAATAGCCAAAAACGATCCTTCCTTCATCAGGGTTATACGTGGACAAAACACAGTTACCGACAACGACGGCTTCAAGAGAAAATCTGCAGAGTGCAGCACCGAACGGACAGAAATGCCGGCGGTAAAACCAAGGCGAAATTCAAAAGTAATAAACTCACCTGAATTACAAGCGAAACAATTCGTACCACTAAAAACAGATGCTACATTAGAAACTACTAGTAATCGAATGAAACATAAAAACAAAAAATACAAGAAATAACAATAAGAATCAACACCATCACTTCACCCCTCCCAAGTAGAAATGCTAGTCACATAACAATAGGCCTACACTTTTTCTTATAATACAACGTCTGGCCTAATTTTCTCACCATAACAATTTGTAGCCTAATGTTACAGAATGGTGGTGGTCAACCACTTAACCTCATGCAGATCATTATTAGATCATTATTTAAGGAGCTTCAGTTGCTTGCTGTTCCTTCTTTCCACAATTTTGAAGTGATAATGATCGTTAAGCAGAATACCTTTATACAGAATTTAAATGTCCACAATCAATGTATTTAAACAAACAATGGGTTTAATAAAATAATAAACAAACTAAATTTAAACTTTTAACAATTAATTATATTTTACACAATTATTGATTAAACTTAGTCAACTAACAAAATGTAATTAGATTACATAAATCAATTACAAAACTTGAACTTAAACTAAACTTGCTAACAATTGAATACTGTTCTTAAGAAAACAAAAAATAATCTATTTACAGGCTACTCGAGGAGATATTGCCCTTGCCTGCTTCGTAGAAGATCAAAGAGGGAAGCATGGTGGGACAGAGAAAGAGTGTCTCCTCTAAGGTGAATTACACACCAAAAATGCACTCTAGGTTCTGGTCACAAGTGGACTGTGCATCCTGCATCGTGATGATACGAGCTTACACACCTACATGGCACGTGCCACTAGCATCTACTTACGGTATCTCTGATGTTAGAATTCCTTAGTGTTCGTTTAGCCCATTTGGTTTTTAATGAAGAAACATCCGACTCTTCAGGTGACGAAACTATCATTCTGGCTTGCGCAATCAGAAGAAGACGAAAACAACGAAATATTCGTTTATGGCAACATCCATACTGAAGAACATATTACTGCTAGCTATTGTGGTTCAAGAACTACTAAACCTCCCAGTAAACTTTCAATTCTATTATAAAATGGAGATTTTTACTTTTAACAGTGTTGGATCTCATGATTTGAATATTGCATGAAAACTCATGAACATTGCACAATTTAGGGGTTCCGTGAATCACATATTTTGGAGGGCGGGATGCGTGTGTAGACCCACACAAGACGCACGCTAATCAAACACCAGCCCGGTGGTTCTCAAGTTGCACGTGTCACTTGCTTCTAGGATGCGCATCCCAAATACATCCTCGGTGTGCATAATTTAATGACAATGAATTAACGATCTCCCTGCTGTGATTTATTCGTAAGTTTTTATAGTAAGGTATCGAAAAGGTATTGACCTTATTCGATACCTTACTACAAAAAACTTATAATTACGAGGAACCCACAAGGAACACGATAACTAAAACAAGTAGCCTATTATTCCTAACAAAAATGCGGTCTGTCCGTACCATGCACTTTCAATAGGTTTTCTGAATTTCTGTACATACCTTTAACTATCCCAGTTTTATAACTCCAAAACAAAACATGTAAAGTATAAATCATCCAAGTTATAGGAACATTATAACTAGCACGTGACGCAGAGCAAAACATACATAAAACACACACACACACACACACAGAGTCCAGTTTACATACTGTCGGCGACAGTACATTCATGTACGAAAATTTACTTAAAACTGTTGAAGAATTGCCTGAAGCTTTTTTCAACCCCACAAAACTGTCTTGTGAATTCATAATGGAAAGTAGCACCTTTAAGGGTAGCATTCCAAGGGGAATTTGAAGGGTACCCTTCAAGGGGTTCATTACTTATGTTTCAGTTAGCAGCAAAGTTTTAAGGTCACTTTGTATTGCAGTTGGCAAGAAAGTAGTGATTGGAATTGAAAAGGGTGCTAAAGAGTTTTTGATATTTTCTGGTCACTCAAAGAACAATACCTGGCTTATTTGAGTACAGATGAAGATGAATAGAACAACCACACTGTTAAATTTGTTAGAATAGCTTATTTTTGTTTAATTTAGACTTTCTGATATTTTCAAAAATTATTGTTTCTTTTGAAAAAGCAGACAAAAGTTTTAGTTCTTTTGAAGATTTTTATGATCGACTTGGTGAAGCCTCGACTAGTTCTGTAATGACTTAAAATAGTCATATCAAAATAATTTCAAATTTTTTATTTAAATTAGTCCGAATTGTTGGTAAAAAAAAGTTAGTAACTGAAGGTGATTTGGTCTTGCTTTAATATTGTGCAGGCAATATTGTACCCCACCTTACTACGTCATTAAACTAGTTGAGGCTTCAAGTGAAATCTCACGAACTCTACTTGTTTTCTCCTATTCATTTTTGACAGCTGTATGTACAAAATACCTGAATGTTGTTATTTTTCATAAATTATTTCACTAATAAAACATCGAAACAGCTGTTTGAAAATATTTTAAATGTCAAAGTAATTACAAAGATTTATTCACAATTCTAACAAATTAGTTAGTTTACAACTTAATATATATATTGTTTTTAAATTATTCAATATTTTGTTAATTTTAAAAATAAATAATAAAGAATTTAAATATATTATTCAAAATATAAGCAATGATTAATATCGATGGATGAAGAAGGTCTTCAGCAACAATTGAAAAAAAGCAAAGAATATTCTTTTTGAACTGAAAATCTATTTTGCATTCAAACTGCATTGAACACACATCGGTAACACAAGCTTCTTATATTTTGATAAAATGAATCCAATTTATCGACAAAAACAAAGCGAATCACTAATATGTAATATTACAATTCGGGTTATGTTACTATTCGGTAATATTAGGAATTTGTAACAACATATACGATGAATAATAATAGGTTTAAAGATTAAAAAAATTTAAAGGCTATCCGAATAGACCTTACACTTTCCTGCTGCGTAGAACAGAGGGAATCATGAAATCATGAAAGTTTTCAGAGTAAGGTATCTAATAAGGACTTATTAGGTATCTTACTGTGAAAACTCATAATTACGAGAAACCCCACAAGAACCACAATAACTAAAAAAGTATTATTATTAGCCCATATTATAAAAATGCTAAACTACCTACGCACAAAAAAAAATTAATTAATGAACAAAATATAGGCCTACTCCACGATAAAACTCAACGTACCGATAGTAATAATAGCACTACTATACCGTGCTTCTCAACAAATTTGACGTATAGGGAAATAAAAATTTTAACAACGTACTATCAACATTAATCTAATTATAAGAGTGTACTCTTTTATTACTCCAGTCGTTAGGAAACAATAAAAATGTGTCTACAAAAGATTTTAATAGCTAATAATTTAATAATAAATAAAAAAACCTGGTGTGAAACACTCACACAACTTTCTCTTTCCAATGAAAATAATGATCAATATAACCTAACACTAGTATTAAAACATCAGAAATAAACAAAAAACTAACCTCAATAAACATAATTTAATTTTAATCATGAGTGAAAGACGCACAATGAAAATCGACCTCAGTTTGGCTTAAAAGTACGGAAAATCACTCTTTCACGCTAAACTAGGATCTGTAGAGAAAAATGTGCTAAAAATAAATTTGTAAATCTTTTAAAATTTCCTATAAATTTGATTATATACCTTTCTCATAAAATGCATACTAAGGCCGAAATCTTAAAACAATCGATTTTTCACACGTTTTCGTGAGAAAAAAGCATAAAATCGCTAATTACCGCTAAACTAAGCGTTACACAAATAAAAGATCTGAAATAAAAATTGTAGATCTTTAATTTCCTATAAATTTGATTATACACCTTTGCCGTAAAATGCATACTAAGGCCGAAATCTTTAAAAAAATTCGATTTTTCACACGTTTTCGTGAGAAAGAAACAGAAAATCACTAATTACCGCTAAACTAAGAGTTATACAAAAAAATGTTTGAAATAAATGTTGTAGGATTTTAAATTTTCTACAACTTCTATTGTATACATTTTTGCGCTTTAATGCATATTAAAGCCGCTATCTTAAAAAAACAATTTTTTTACGTGAAAATTACACGAATAAACTACTACTTCTGGTTGACCGATTTGGATGAAAATGTTCGTGTCAGGTCCAGTAGTGGTGTCTAACTTAAGTTTCAAGTTTCAAGTTCGTACGATGTTCCGTTCTTAAAATATTCTGTTCACACACACACACACACACACACACACACACACACACACACACAAACACACAAAGTACATTTATTACAAGAAGAAAGCATTCGACGGCTTTATCAAAGCAGACTATTGAGAGACTATCCTCTGCCACAACATCTGATGACATTGATACAGAATGCCATAACATTAAAGTTTGTATTACAAATACGGCAAAGGAAGCCTTAAGGAAAAGGGAAAGGAACAGAGGTAAGAAACTTTTAAGGATTTGGAATCGTGAGATTGAGGAGGCGGTTAAAGCGAAGCAGAAGGCTTATTCTGGATTTTCCGTGAAGGAAGACACCAGATTTTTGGGGTCAGTATAAAAGGAAGCGGAATGCTGCAAGGCTTGTCGTGAGAAAGGCGCATCAGGAGTCATGGGAGAAGTCATGGAAGAATGGAAGAATTGTGCTCACAAAATACTTAAACTTATTAATTTGGAGAATAGGGATGTAGCTGCCTTATATGTGACTGATGATTCGGAGTAAAAGAAGCATTACATGAAGCTTTGGTGTGGGGGTATTGCAGAGGATTTTGGTGATGGGCTTCCTGTTTTCGACGGCACAGCCATTGACTAAATCTCATTGGAAGAATTACAAGATGATTAAAGAATATTAAAAACAGGAAAGGCACTGGTTTAGATGGTATAAATGAAGAATTGTTCAAATACGGAGGGTGGATACTTGAGTTAAGACTCTTATAAAATCATAAATGAATGTTGGAAGAAATTTGAAATCCCTGACACTCGAAACTCAGCAGAAGTTATCTCTCCGTTTAAGAAGGGTAGAAGAGTGAATTGTAGAAATTGTCGGAGTATTAGCTAGTTGAATAAAAAGTGTATTCCAAAATAACTAACAATAGAGTAACGGTAATAACGGAAGCAAACTAATAATAACTTTTATTTCAAACAATTTTTTGTATAACGCTTAGTTTAGCGGTAATTAGCGATTTTCTGTTTTTTTCTCACGAAAACGTGTGAAAAATCTATTTTCTTAAGATTTCGGCCTTAGTATGCATTTTACGACAAAAGTGTATATAATAAAATTAATAGGAAATTAAGAGGTCTACAACTTTTATTTTATAGCATTTTTTGTACAGAGCCTAGGTTAGCGTGAAAGAGTGATTTTCCGTATTTTTAAGCCAAACTGAGGTTGATTTTCATTTTGCGTCTTTCATATATGATTAAAATTAGGTTATGTTATTGAGGTTAGTTTTTTGTTTATTTCTAATGTTAGGTTTATTGTTAATTATTTGCATTGGCAAGAGAAAGTTGTGTGAGTGTTTCACACCAGATTTTTAAGATATGGAAACGCAGCGTTAGTCCTGGTATTAAGTTAAAAGACACTAGTTATTTAAATGCACTTTTATTAGTGGATAACGTGTGGAGTGTGCAGGAGACAGAGGATAATCTTCGGTCCATGAGTTACACAAACTATGTAAAGATTTTGGCGTAAAAATGTTCATCACTGAAACCAGAATAATGGCTTTTAAGGGCAAATAAATATCCCATTCGTTCAAAAATAGTTGTGAATAATAACGGCATGGAGAGGCTATCTCACTTTCGTTATTTAGGGTACTCAGTACATATGAATCATCGTAGTTGTATGTAATTCATCTTCTGAACTCTGTCTTAACTTTTATTGTATCTGCAGTATTAAAATTTGAGAGAAATACGTTTCTCTAAGGAGAGCGTGGATCCCTATCCTAAGCAATGTTAATGTTTGTACCTTTTTCTGAGCAACCACTACAGCTAGAGCTACAATTTTTTTTTGTATGAAAGGCCAGTCTTTGGTGCATAATTAGAATGTGTAGCGTTTAATTCTGGTACCTAAGAATTTTGATTTTCACAATTTTTTTAAAAAGAAACTATTTTTCATCGAAAAATCACCGAAAAAATTTTTTGTAACCAAATTTTTTTCTCCCACAATTTTCAATATTTTAAAAAACGGCACATTCAATCAATAGAACTGGACGATTAACATACTCCATAAAAATTTCAGCCTTGTACCTTTTGTGGAAGCTGACAAAAAAGTACATAAAGTTCTAAAAATTACGTTTTGAGATATTCGCGTTTAATAGTTTGAGTAACAAATACACGAGTGTAAACAAAGGCTGACCACAACCAAAAATAGTGCAGGTTATAAACTTTTAGGTTACACTGCCAACCTATGAATAAATAAAAGAAAGACGGCAGTGTGAAAAAATAGTTTAATAAAATCACAATAAAATATTAATTGAAAGGGAAAATTATTTTGTAAAATTTTGTGACAGATGGAAAAATCGACTTAAACATTCAATTATAAATTAATAAAATATTTTCTAGTTGGCATAGCAACATGATTCTATCGCCATTTTAAAGCGCACATTTCAAATTGTATTTTTAACGATAAAACGAAAAATCGATTATTTTTTTATTTTTTCATTCCACACTCCCCTTAAAATATATACTAATAGTTTTATGTTTTACTAATTTATTCGTGTTAAAACTATTAAATACTTTAGAATCAGTATTAAAAACGTAAAAAATATAACATAAAAGAAATCCACTGAAATATTTTAAAAGGTTTTCTTTTATATTACGTCATTAGAATTGTGTTATTTTTAGAATTCTGTTACATTATCGGAATTGTATGCGTACTAGTAAGTTATATTATTCGATGTAGCATTTTCTTCAATTTGTTTTTGAACACCCTGTGCCGATGTTGCTTATCCGACAGCTAAAGCAGAAATGAGTGTCAGTACCCCTCCATATGGCCTGCTATAGCGCATCAATTCCCGAAGTGCAAACTGTTTCAGTGGACCTATACCTGTCACAATCAGTTGTTATAGTCCCTTGAGTCACGAGTTTGCCCTTGTTTGCAACGAGGAGTAAAGGGGAGAAAGCATCAGTGCGCATGCGCGACTGCTTTAATTTCAGTACGACAAACGTTATAACTTAAACTATACCCAGAGTATATACAGTATATCGCGGATCCTTTTGTAGGTTAACTGTACGAATATAACTGTTCGTTACTGTAAACACAAATGTTGGTTTCTTGAAAATGTGGTGAACTATTCACAGTGCTGAAAGCAATGTAATAAAATGTTGTGAAGTTGAAGCTAAACAAAAATGTCTATCCGTGCCTCAACAAAAGCTGTGAGCGAGCGGCTAACTACTGTAATGTTTCTCTTTCCACAATTCGAAAAATAAAGAAGGAAATTAAGGACGTGAAGAAGATATTCTTTGACAGTTTTGTTGACACCTGGTAAAAAAAGAAAACGGTTAGGTAGATACTAGAGAGACTGATAATGAAAATGCCGATAACAGAGATAGTAAAGAAGGTGATTTTATTCGTAATTACAGTAAATCAAACATTTCTAGTCATGTAATTAAGTTGTAGGCAATATTACAAGTCACATTTATCTCTTATAAGGTTTATGAAGAAAATATTTTCTCGGAAAAAACCACAGATTACAAAATGTATTTAGAAACTGCACGGTAGTAAAATGTACGAGTAGTGTCTCACTGTTGAGGTTGGCAGCACTGCAAACATTTCACTTCCCTTCCTCACAGCCCATACATACGAAAAGGCAATCTCGTGACTTTAGTATCTATACCAACCGTACACAAACTATTAACGTACTTTGAACCGATCCGTTAACGATACTATTTTGAACGGCCTAACACTTTTCATTCACGATACAGATATAGGCTGACTTCACTATAAAGGCACTAACTGTTTTAATACCTGCGGTCTGATAGTTAATCTAGACCCTTCAAACAATTACAAGAGCTTTCTAACAAAATCTCCTTCTCGATCATAAAAGAGGGAATCAAAATAAAACAAACTTTTCTACTATTATTCAACAAATCAGTTGATTGATCTTCAGCTGATACGCATCCACTGAAATGCGTTTCCTCCACCATAGCAGCATATTTTAAGTTGAAACTGTAGGCTTATACGTTTTGTAATGAGAACACCTGTGATGCACCTGGTGGGAAGCTATCTCCATTAGCGACTAGCGCATGTCATTTTCTCGGTTTCCAGATAATAAATTTCATTTCTTAGAAATCCTATTCAAAATATCTCATTCATTGCAGTTCACTATCCTTGTTCAACATAATCCACCCCATACAATACACAATTCTTGTAATAAACAACCGATTCCAACAATCGTTTCTGAAATGTTAAAGTATTTTAGCTTAATATTTAACACCGGGCAAGAGGAAGTAAAAAATACAACAGTATTGTAGTGTAAAAAAATTTTTATTTGTTTTCACCAATTCTTTTATTATTTTTAATCCCTAATGTGTGTGCTTGGCAATCTGTTCAATTTAAGAACAATTAGCAACCCCATAACCCAATAAAATGATGATGAAATATATCACGTGTAATTGAGGTGTAGTCTAGAACAGACTCAGGCCGACCATTCCTGAAAAAATATGGTTAATTAAACCCCAACCATCAAAGTACACCAGTAACCACTGTCTAGTATTCATTATAGTATAGTATTATATCCATATAAAAGTAACTTACCTTTACTAGGATTTGAACCACGGAACATACATCTGCGAAAATCATCTGTTAAGCAACTGACTAGCGGCGACTACTTTACCACCAGATTAACGCAATGGGTAAACCACCAATTCTGTTTCTTAAAAATTCATTACTATAAATACGTAGTAAATAAAATTTATTGACCTCAAATTTTTTATTTTAGTTAAGTTAAAGAAAAAATATTTCAGTACAGTTAAAAAAATATAAAAGTCCATTTCTAAAAATTTTAAGTATTTTTTTCTTTTAATTACGCTTCATGTATTTTTAAATTTATTCAAGACTATTATTTTCTTAATATGATTCTTCCATCAACAATCTTTTGTTCGCCTGTTCTCCTGATTTTCAACTAGAAGCTTCTCGCGTTAAAACCTGGAATTACAACAAAATATTAAAAAAATAGTCGGTAGACAGATTGACTGTTTTAAGGCAAAACTATAAGACGGTTTTGACTGAAAATTTCGGTTTTTTTATGTTTTTCAATAGTTCAGACCTAGATCTACCGGAAAAACATTAAATTACATTAAATAATTATTTTAATGAAAAAAATAAGTTTTTGGTAGGTTTATCCAGAAAAATTATCAATTCACCATGAACGAATATTTTTCATAATTTTTTTTTTACTTTATTTTTATGTCGCATCAACAGCTCGGTCATTAGCGATCACGGTGGGATATGTAACGATGGGTTTAATTTGTGATCATTTTCAGACCCTGGCCGGGAATCGAAACCGGGACCTCCGCTTGGTAGACTAGCGCGCTACCACTACGCTACGGAGGCGGCCTTTTCATAATTTTACACTGATCGTTTTAGAGCAAAGGCACAGTTCCTATACTAGACGGTAGTGGTCACGCGCAGCAGCTGTGAAATATAAGATGACGTAGTCTGGTCCCAACAACTCGGCCGGTGCGTAATGACGGTAGGATTTTTGTATTGTTTTTACAAACATAGCGGTTTAGAAATGTTTAGACGGGAAATCGATTTTAATTTTAATAATTCTTCGTTTGCGGCCTGAAGTTTTCTCTAAATAACTTGTTTTCTTCTTTTAATTCGGCGTTTTCACGTTTGAAGAGATCAGTTTCCTCTGACTGCGCAACATTAAAATTTGGCGGTTCTTCATTAAAAAGAGGCCTATCTTTCTCTACGACTATCCATTCATTTTGTGAACTGCCTGTATTGTAATTGGATGATGAGTTTAAAATATCACAAACTTCCTTACAAGTGAATCGCTTCTCTGCTTGATTTTCACGTTCACTACAAGTCAGATTTACCGGACCTGGAACGGCACTACAAATCGGTAAATTTAAATGTGGGACTGAGTTCGTCTTTAAGACACATTTTAATGGGAAATGTAGCAACTCAGACTTTAAATCGCGTATATAATCCGATTCGTCGAAATGTACTGAACACACGCGACCACTATCAGCAGAAAATGAATCGGCCCACTTGCAAGCATTTATCCACTTCATTCTAGTTTCAATGGCCTTTGGAAAACGGTAAAACTTATAATGCCCAACTCCTTTTGTTGTCAATCGTGATTAGAACACCCGGCAATCGCACACCACACCATTATTAAAGACTAGTAAAGTATTACAGACCGTATTAAGACTAGTAAACATCACAGACCAACACCGTACGTATCGTGCGTCGGCTGTCGCTGGTGACCAGTGACGTCAGAGGGCGGGCTTGTCACTGTGCATATTGTTGATGATCCCTACCGTCTAGTAAAGTAACCGGGAGCAAAAGGAATTTTAGTTTTTGTAAATATCTGCACTTCTGTTTTTAATATTCTCAGCTGCTGTTTCAGCTTTCTAACTAAGAGTTGATGGGAAATTTGCTTGTTTGTGTACATTTGTTTTTGATTTATGCCCTATTGTTTGTTTGCTGTTCCCATAAATTTAGATTTTTAACATTTAAGTACATATTTTTCGAAACCATTAAACCTATCGGGCTGAAATTGTTATCAGTTGTTCATCTCGTAGATGCACATATACCGGTATTTTTATCACTTCCACACAAACATGCTCCAAAAATTAGTAATATGCAAAAACGTAGAAAGAAAACTGTAAACATTTTATTTTAATCGTTATTTTGTTTTACATGTTATAGTCCAACATATTAAATAAAAAAGTTTCAGTAGCTAGAAAAACCCGATAAACGTAAGTGTGTAAGTTTTATTTCCTATCGTTTACCAATAAAATGAAAAATGTTTCTAAAAATAGTAAATTTAACATTGGCGGAATACAAAGAACAGTCTTACCTTTATTCCAATATTCTAGATGAGGTATTTAAATAATAACTGTATCTTTCCCTACAATAACATATAGGGAAGGAAAGTGTTTTTTTCATATCGAATTTCCAAAATAGTTTCACCGGATCATCCGAAGTAGTAGCTATTCATACAAATTTTCACTTTTTTGCAATTTTCTCAAAAACGCTCCTACAATTTTTTTTAAATCGCTTTATTAACTGCATTTTTTTGTTATACAAGACAAGGTAATCGCCATGTCGGCTAAAATTCTTGGGGGCTGTGTTCTCGTTCTAAATATGGGGTTTTTAAGATTGCGGCCTTAATAAATATGCATTTTAGGCAAAAGTGTATTTTTAATAAATGTTGTACAAAAAAAAACCTTCAGTTTTTATTTTAAACGTTTCTTCTACAAAGTTTAGTTTGGCATAAATTCGTGATTGTCTGTATTTTTCTCATAAATTTCAGTTAAAAAATTGAACTTTTTAATGTAGCGGCCTTAGTATGCATTTTACGACAAAAGTGTTACAATCAGAGTAATAAGACAAAAAACCATCTGCAACTATCATTTCACGCATTTTCTTCTGCAGAGCCTAATTAGTAATTTTCCGTATTTTTAATTCGAAAGAAATTGATTTTCATTTTGTGTCATTCATTTATAAATTGAAGTTAGGTTGTTTTTAATTAACATTGTTTATATTGTTTTTAGGTTATATTGTTCATAATTTACATTTGCTAGAGAAAGTAGTGTGAGTGTTTCACACCAGTTTTTTTATAAATTTAAAAGAAGTTATTGTTATTGAGAATCAACCGGATCCCGAACGAACCTGGAATAAAGTCAGAATATTAACTAATACAACGTTGTCCCATTGTTGTTGTTTAGGTCAACAGCCGAAAGGCTGGTTTGAACCTCTAGAGGTTTTACTAAGTAAAAACGAGGAGTGAGGTGTTTTACTACTGCCTTCTTCACTGAGTTGGAAAGTATGCTTATCAGCATGCCAGGCCCTCCAAAAAGCACCCACTTTCCACCCTGCAAATGATGACACCTTCACTTCATTCACCACAGGGTCTGGTTGTATAGTGAAATTCATTACTCTCAGAGGAGATAACTCTGACTAGTGTCTTTTACACCTCTACCTCTTCTGTTCTTATATAGTTCAGTCATATAATTGGCTGACCATGTGATAAGAAACAGAACTATTTTTATAGCCCTGGGACCAGCAGATTGAGTGCAAATAATTTAACACTCAACCTCCCCATCATGGGTCGGTTGTCCCATTATATTTTATTAATTACTGGTATTGTTGTCTTCTGAACGTTTGCTAAATACGTATAGTTTCTAGTAGTAATTTTGTACTGTTAGGTTTTCCACGGAAGGATATCGATTTGTCAACATTCATAAGGCAACGTGACCACTTGCTAAACATTTGACTGTCTGATACAGTGATCCGTTTGCATTTAGTTCTCGAAATCAATCAAACAGTGACCCGTTTCAACAAGCAGCACGATTACTATTGTAACACGAATAATATTGGTTTGTTTTACTGAACCTAATCACTATAGTGTCATGTACATATGTTCAATTGGTACTATGCGCGCGCGCGTGTGTGTGTGTGTGTACATTAATTAACTGGGTGTTTCAAAATGCATTGCCTATCTATATATATAAATAAATGGGAAATAAATTACAACAGTTGATAGCTTTAAGTATCTCGGGGAGATAGAAATTTTCTTGAAATCGGAAACAACAAGTTCGTGTGAAAGTTGTTCAAATGATGAAAAACTGGCAAAAATTGACGGCCCTCAGGGATCTGTCATTCTGCAGATCTGTTCTCATTATTTATTAATGATTCATTACTTGAACCCATCTGTGGTAGAATTACAGCTTTTGCTGATGATATTGCATTTATCTACGCAAGTGATGACTGGTCACAAATTTATGACATATCACACAATTTAGTATTGCTAAGAAGTTGGTGTGAAAAAAATGCAATGGTAATAAATGCGTCAAAAACGAAAATAGTTAATTTTGACTTGGCTTCAATTTTGAACGTGATATTAAATATCACGTTTGTACCAATCCTGCCTCCTGCAACTGTGAAGTAATTGAACAGCTAAAAGAAATAAAATATTTTTTAAGAGTGGTTCTTGATGATAGGGTCTTATTTAGAAATCATGTGAATCAACTACATTCTGATATCAGAAAATCAATTTGGGTATTTTCTTTCTTAAGAAACCTTTGTGGTTTAAATCTAACGAGATCTTTATATTTCTCTTTGGTTAAATCTCATCTTCAGTATGCTATAGAATTTTCGTGGCGGGAGGGGTGGATGATAAACTAATAAATAAATTGTTTGTAACTCAAAAATACTTCTTTAAAATAATATTATTTAAAAGTCAGAGAGACAGTACCGTTAACGATTTTAAAAGTTTTCGAATCTTGCCCAATAAAAACTTATTTATTTTTAAAGTTTTAAAATCGTTTTATAAAAAAGTGGCAAGAGAGGTAATGAAAACTTTTATCACACAACTATCAAGCTTACTTTTCGTAAGACCGAAAGTTAATAAATCCATTTTTGCAAAAACTTTTGTTTATTTAGGTCCGAAGTGCTTTAACCTGTTGCCTTTTGAAATTAAAAATAGCTTAAACATGTTAACAGTTTCAAGAAAGGTTACGGATTGTCTCAATAACACAACTGATGTTGATTCACTTGTAAGAATAGTGGGTTAGTGTCGGTATTTTACCAATGCTGGCTTGCAGTGCTTGCTATCCAGTACTTCTATCCAGTACTTAGGTTATGTTTTTTTCATTTTGCATTGTTTACTAATGATTAAACGTAGATTATTTATATTTTATTATTATACATTGGCAAGACAAAGGTTGTTTAATTGTTTCGCACCAGATTTTTTTGATATGTTTTGAGCTTTACAATGGGTTTTTAGGTTCGTTTGACCTAAAATTTGAATTTTAGAGAAAATTTTACAATATAATATTATAACATGGTGATAATATAGAAATGGTTGATGGAATTTATTGTTTATTGTAAGAATTATGTATTGTACGAGGTAAAGTGTGATAACAACAATAATGAATTGCAATTAATGAGATATTTTTAATAGGAGTTCTAGGAAATTAAAAATTGTAGAAACGTTTGTTTTTATTTTGATTCCTTCTACGATGTTACAGAAGAGCGGTGAGTTTGTTAAAAGGATTTTGATTGTTTGGGAAACTAATAGACCGCAGATATAAATCAGTTAGTGCCTTTGCAGTCGGTCAGTCAATAATTGAATCATGAATGAAAAGTGTTGTCGGGCCGTTCAAATTAATATCGTTGCGGGACCGATTCTGCATATGTTAAATAGTGCGTGTGCGTGCGGGCACAATCGGTTGTCAACAGGTGAAACAATTGTTTTGGTTTTTAAGGACAGTATTATATTGTTATTCAAGTTTAGTTTAAGCTTAAATTTTGAAATTGACTTAATTTATGTAATCTAATTATATTTGTTAGTAGTTTAATTTTAATACAATACATATCCTGGAGCACAGATATGCTAATTTTAAATTTTAAAGTAATTCAAAAAGTACTAACCTTAAGGTTATCCTGTAAACTTCAAGACCGATTATAATAATTCCGAATTATGAAAATCTAAAAAAGTAAATTTTAAAAATTAAATTCTACCTGATAGTAAAAATAAATAAATTGTTCGTTTAACATTAGCAGATTTAATAGCAAACAAAATTAAACTCATCTGCTCGTGTTCAACCAGATAACATCAAATTAAAACTGCGAAATCGTAATCAGTAATTAGTTCCACCTTGTTTTTTTTTAAAAACATAAACTTTTTTATCAATTAAATTGATGTAACTAAAATTTACGACACAAATTTGTCCTGATCAACGATTCGAGTACAGATATATAAGCAAATTAAACAAGAAATAAAATTTACACAAGTCTCACATGATTCAATTAAATTTATAAATGGAGCAGCAAAAAATACTAACTTTATCGTTACTTCAAGCAATAATTATACTACAGAGCAGAGACCACCAATAGAAGACTAGAAATAAACACCTAATACTTCCGCAATCGACAACAAAAGGCTCTTTATCAGAGTCACCACGGTTATTTGGCACCCAAAATGTTCAATTTGCTTCCTTTTCACGTAAAAAGCTTCAACGATAGCTTTCAAAAGTAGCGTCCATGAATAAATAATTAATGTAGGATGAGCCAACAAAGAAGTGTTAATTTAAAAATAAAGTTTTTAGCTTGCTTATAAATAGTACTGTATTATATAATGAACAACTAAACAAAAAACAGTTATATCCAGAGTGGCCCATATGTCGGTTTCCCCAATATTGACGGAAATCGGAAGAAAGTTTAATGGAATATGAAACCTATAGACAAAAAAACAAATTTATTATATGAACTGTACATATATATTACCTTGAAAATGTTAAAGTAATGTAAATGTTAAAGTATGTTAAAGTCTATACACTTTATACAGCGACTTAAAACTGATTTACAAATTTTCAACAGTAACATTTTATCGTCATTAATATAATCAAATGCAATTTCAATTGAACATTTTAGTTTGTGCAGGTTTTGTGGCTTAGAAGTATACTACTTTAGTTCCTTTACAATGCCCCATGGTGAAAAATCACATGGCGTTAAGTCCGGGAAGCGCGCAGGCCATTCGATTGTACCACGACGACCAATCCATTCATCTACTTTGGAATTTAAAAACTCACAAACTTCCATACCAAAATGTGCTGGAGCGCCATCTTGTTGCCAGATGAGCGTTGGGTATTGTAAACAGGATTGTTTTCAAGTTCCGGAAATACTACTTCCTGGAACATTTGTAAGTGATTTTCCACGTTAAACTTTTCCCTCAAAAAAAACAAGGACCTATCAGTGCCGTATTCGAAATACCTCCCCATACCATAACACCAGGCACATTAAGTTGTTTTTTGAATTACAATATGAGAATTTGTATCCGACCAGTAAACGCAGTTATGCCAATTAACACGTCCATTGAGTTTGAAACATGCCTCATCGACTATAAAATTGATCGCAAAAAGTTTGGATCGGCTTCTGCACGGATCGCTATCCGTGTCTCACAGAACTGTCTCACAGAATTCCAACCCCCTGTCACTATCGTCCTCAGGAAGTGCTTGGAGTAAAGATGGACAAAATGGATTTAATTTTTAATTCCTTCATCATCCTTTGCACGCTAGTTCGTAATAACTCTTGTTCAGAAGATGCCTTACGAGCTGATTTCACAGGACTGGATACAAACGCTGCAGCAACCTTTTGTAAGTTATCGTTATTGTAAATCTATCGTGGACGACCACACTTCGGGGCATTTAATACGCTTCCTGTATTTTCAAATTTCTTATTTAACTTTCGTAATTGTTACTGAGTCGGTAACGACACACCTGGATACTTATCACTAAATTCTTCCAGTACTTTAGCAGAATTTTTATGATGCTTCCACCACAACTGAAACATATAAACTCGTTGTTCAGTTGTAAACCTTTTAAAAATACCGTTAGGAAGAAAAAAAATAGTAACTACATGGAGACGTACCTCACACTAGCCACTGTTACAGACAACTAATGAATGTTGTACGTGATGCTACCGACATTACACTATTACCAATTAATCAAAATTATATGTCCCATCTCATGGGGAAACCGACATATGGGCAACCCGGTATAATACTCTTTCGGCCAAATAGTCGCGCGTGACAAGGTTGCAAGCAGTTAAATTGAATTGATTGACGTGGTCTTCGACAGTATGTGTTTTATGTATATCTATTGTGTTATGTATTATGTATTTTGTGAAATTTGTGTAAACGTGTTCCTAATGATGTCTCCGAGGGAGGCGAAGTATATCTCGAATGTGTAATACTCTGAGTTGAGTAGATAATTTTGTTTTGTTCGGCTGTTCATTATTTATTTAGTGTATAAATAAAGCTATAAAAGGAATAAAGGAAAAAATTGACGCAGGAATAAAAATTCAAGGATAAACAATAAAAATTCTGAGATTCGCCGATGATATAGTAGTATTAGCCGAGACAAAGAAAAACTATATGTGGGATACAGCAGCTGAATAGTAGTACAACTCCTGTATACCTTTGGGTTGATTACGTTAATTAGCTGGATCGAATACAGCTTGTACACATAAAGACGCGATGTGGCTTCGACGCGCACATTAGACGTATAGCTTAGCTCGTTATTTATAGGTACAATGGTAAGGATGTTCGAATACACAAAATATAAGAAGGAAGAAAGCTCTATCATGTATTAACTTGGTACTTACAAGTTTTGAGTGCGTAGATTGCTGCGGCGATTAGTTATTACACACACTGATGAAATTGACACTTAATACGGCTGCAAGCCTGCTTGAATAGTCACACATAAGAGTTTACACAAATCACTTTAGCACTGAAATCGTTCGAACAGTTTTAACATTGATAGAGCCTAGGAAAGTCACGGCAGGAAAATGTAGGATATCGTTACAAGTTCACACATGAATCGCTAAGTTCGTTAATCGAATGTACGCCCGTTAAATGTATTTGAGTAGCTAATTGCAATAAGCCCGTTGTTTCGAATTGCACGTTAAACGGGGCCGTAAAGGCATACTTATACGGCGACAACACTTGAGAGATGCGAATGGCGTTAGGCGTTACTGACGCCTCGTGACGGCGTCCGTTGAGACCGTGGTGCGCTACACGACCGGCACGTTCGAGAGTTTGACTTACAGTGAGAAGGATTCGGGAAAGAAAGGAATATGGCGGGGAGTGAAAATTAATAGAATTTTGCTATTGGCGGAGAGCGGGGCACGTGAGCAAGAATCGCACATGCGCTGAGCTAATTAGTGTGGTAATCAATGCAGAATCAATATTAGGGATTTAATCGAGCGGGAAGATCTTATTCTAGAATAATCGACGGCGCGGGGTATTTGAACTTATTGTAATACTGAACACTATAGGATATCTTAAATGGAATGGATGAGGTCATGAGACAGGATTACTTCATGAAAATTAATAAGAACAAAACGAAAGTGTTGTGCAGCAGCAAGGGTGGTTTAGCTGACGCAGTTGCTACCAGGGCATGGTTGCTTTGGGGCATATTTTACAAGGTTCAAACTTCATGAAGTACCGAAATGTCGGCTGTGCGATAGTGAAAAGGAGGAGTCCGTTTCGCATATTTTTGAAAGATGTCCCTATTTTAGCCTCGACAGAATGGAAACATCTGAGAAAACAGGCGTTCCACAGTGGATCCCAGAGAGAGTAGGGGCAGCGATGCTGCAGAATGAGGAGAGTTGGAAGGTGGTCACTCAGTTTGTGGAGAGGGTGGTCGGGAGACTACGGAGGGAAGAGACATATGGAGATCAGCGGGATCGCCCTCTCCCACAGTGAATCAATCCTATCCCGATCTCAGTAGGTAAGGTAGGCACACTAATTTCCTGAGCTGGTGTTGAAAGAGATAAATGAAAGTAAGAGAGTGAGTGTTGGTCAGTGACAGCGAGAGGGGAATTAGGCTACGGTTCCCTTCCACGCCCCGCTGACAGTATGTAAATTTTTTTTAACCCGAATTTCCCTTGTAGTATTGTATAAACAGTTTCGAGGGAGGTGGAGGGTTGTTTGCTGATGTCGAATCAAGTGACCAGGCGACGGGTTTTTGGTTGGTGAGGCGGTTGCGGCCTCCTTGGGGCTGGATGAGAACGCCTCAATTGAGTCCAACACTACTTCTCCCATCGTAAGGGAGTGAACATGAGTTTTTTCCTCGGATAAAAAAAGAGTGGTTTAGATGAGATGGGAAATTTAAAAGTAGGCAACGAAACATACAGGAAGTTAGGGAATTCTGCTATCTAGGGAGTAAAATAACAAAGGATGGTAGAAGCACAAATGACATCAAAAGTAGGATTCCTCAAGCTAGAAAAGCCTTTGAAATGAAAAATTACTTACAAACATTGACTAGACTACTGCGCATCCACCATTGAGAGGCCAGTTGGTTTGAGTTGGGTTATAACTTATGTTTAATCATGAGTAAACAATGTCAAATTAACAACATAACGAAATTTTAATCAGGAGTGAATGACGCAAAATGAAAATAAACCTCTGTTTAACTTAAAAATACAGAAAATAACTAATTAACGCTGAACTAAGCTCTGTAAAAGAAAATGCGTGAAATAAAGAGGTAGAATGTTTTATTTCCTATCTATATATTTAAAACACAAAATCGCTTCCAATGTTTTTTAAATGGGAATTCTATTAACTCCTAAATACAAAGTTCTGCCGAACGGATTTTTATAATTTGTTACATGGTTTTAAAGAGTATTCTTTCCTGATTTGCCCAAAAGTTTTAAACTTGAAATTTATGCTCATATGAGCTTCATTTTACGAAATGAAAAAAGTAAATTTCGTTTATAACGTACAGTAACGTCCGTATAAGCGTAATGTATTGCGGTTCTCCCGCATTTACCCCCTTTATACCCACATTCCATAAGCGTACAGAATATGTCATCTCACAACACACTCTGTCGGTATTAGACATTGTGTTAACGTTCTCTTATTTAAAGTTTTGGTTTTAAACCGTTCTTTTCAGGGCGAAACTATCGTACTACAGACTGTGCTTTAGTCGGTACTCACCGTTCTTCTAAGAACGGTTAAATCTGTTGTTAACTTAAATTCATTTATTTCATAATAGTTTTGAAGCCCAAGAAAATTGTGCGAATTTATTAAACACGGTTTCACTACGCTAGTAACTTTATTTTTATACATTTTTGTCGTTAAATGCATACTAAGGCCGCAATACTGAAAAATCTCATATTTTACTGATTTTGATGAAACAAATGTCATCGGATGGCGACCTTAAGTGGTGAGTTAAAAACTTTAATTTTTGGCGGCCCTGAAAAGGGCCGTTTAAGCGGTGGTCGTCTTAATGGGAAGCGTCGGTTGTAGTCATCGTGGCGGTCGAAAAGCTGGGCGACACGGCGTGTCGTCGTTCGGCGGAGACGTCATCTTCTTCCCTCGCAGTAGTGCGTCGATGGCTGCCTCGTCAGATCCGGTGGACGTAAGGCTCGGTTGAGGGACCGCTGTGGGCATCGCTCGCGGCAGTAGGTGATGACAGTCCGGTCGACGGCTTACGCTGTTGCGTTGGCGAGCGGAAGCATCATCTTCTCTTGCCGGGTCATCGATGAGCCTTCGTTGGAGTTCGGTAGCCGTGTGCCGATGGTGGGTGTCTGCTGTCTGGATTGGAATTGAATCTCTCGGCTCAGTGTAGCGCTCTTTATATAGTTGCCGAGAGCGCTGTGGTAGAGGGCGGTTATTGGTATGGCCTTGATGACAAAGGCCTCTGTCGGTACGCCGCCACAAGACTACCACCCCTCTCAGAACTATTGGTGGCTCCCTCTGTCGCTACGTCGGAAGCTTTGATTCCCGGCAGCATAGTACTTAATCAAAGGGGGCGATGGTGACACAAATAATTTTAATCAGGAGTGAATGACGCAAAATTAAAATCAACCTCTGTTCGACTTAAAAATACAGAAAATCAGTAATTACCGCTAAACTAGGCTCTTTAGAGAAACATACTTAAAAAAAAGTTGTAGGTTTTTTAATTTCCTACAACTTTGTTTACATTTTTGTCGTAAAATTCATACCAAAGCCGCAATCTTCAGAAATTGTAGGTTTTTTAATGTTCTACAACTTTCATTATATACTTTTTGCGCTAAAATGCATTTTAAGGTCACAATCTTAAAAACCCATTTTTTCTTCGAGAACTCAGGCTCCCTAAGAATAATTGCAGCAGACATGGCACTTACCCTAGCTTATAGAGCATAAAAAATGTAAAAAAATCACGCAATTTTTAAAAAATCGTAGAAGCAGTTTTTACGAAAAGGTGAAAAATTTCACGAATGAACTACCACTTCCGGTTGACCGATTTTGATGAAAATTTTCGTTTATCCTAACTTACATTCAAGTTTAAACTTGATACTATACTCCGATCTTGAGATATTTTGTTCACTCATAAAGACTATTCGTTAAAAACATGTTTTTAGGTTCACGGGCCTGAAAACTTGTACAGTGGAAACCCCCTTATCCGGACACGCTTTATCCGGATCCTCCCATATCCGGAGATAATAAATAAGGCCTAATAATAATAATAATAATACCTAATAATAAAAGTTTTGTAGAAATTCACGATTGCGTTATGTACACAACTGTACATAGCTTCTGTATGTGGGCTGTAAAACCTATATAATACTGTACAGTATGTAGGCCTACATATTTTTATCTTTTTTGACTTGTTGTATACTGTAGTACGTTTTGTAAGAAAATATAGCCTATACATGTAAATTGTATTTGACAACTTGGCGTTTTTCAATTGTGTACATTTTTTGTACGTACAAACTGTATGTATTTCAGATTTATATTGTATTACAGAAATTCAAACACCCCTTTTTGTATTCGCCATAACCGGATTTTCTCATATCCGGCGCTCTTTAAGTCCCAATTGATCCGGATAAGGGGGTTTCCATTGAATATCCAGTAAAACCTCAATTCAGAAAAATCGAAATGAAAAGAATGCTTTCCTTCCCTACATATGTAGGGTATGTTCATGTAGGGCAAAAGAAAAGAAAAAGGCTCCTACGATTTTTTTTTAAATCGCCTCACTTAATACATTTTTTATGCTCTATAAGATAGGGTAGGAGCCATGTCGGCTGAAATTCTTGAGGAGGCTATTTTTTCCTAAAAAATTGTTTTTTTAAGATTACGGCTTTAATATGCATTTTAGCGCAAAAATGTATATAATAAAAGTTGTAGAAAATTTAAAAAGCTACAACTTTATTTCAAACATTTTTTGTGTAACGCTTAGTTTAGCGGTAATTAGCGATTTTCTGTGTATTTCACGAAACTGTGTAAAAAATCGATTTCTTTTAAAGATTTCAGCGTTAGTATGCATTTTACGAAAAAAAGTCTGTATAATCAAGTTTATAGGAAATTAAAATATCTACAACTTTTATTTAGAACATTTTTCTCTACAGAGCCTATTTTAGTGTGAAATAGTGATTTTCCGTATTTTTAAGCCAAACTGAGGTTGATTTTCATTTTGCAACATTCACTCATGATTAAAATAAGGTTATGTTTTATGAGGTTAGTTTTTTTTATTTCTAACGTTTTATTATTATTATTATTATTATTATTATTGGCGAATTCTCCTTGGATAGAAGACGTTAAGCACTATGACTCAGTTTCGTCATTTGTTTTTCTTATTGGTCCAGTAGGCCTTCATTGTTTCCGAGAAAGCTTTTTTGCGGTTTTCAGACCACTTTGGTCTAAACTGCTTCTCTCTTGAGGGCTCTGAAACTTTCCACTTGTCTACCTTGTGAAGGAATAAGTTTTTATTAAAAATTTCAGTTTGATGTATATTTGCGCTTTTTAGGTCCTTACGAATTTCGTCCAGCCAAGGTGTTGAAATTTTAAGTTTTGTTATATATTCAATTATTCTTTTTGTTAGCCTATCCTCCTGTAATCTGTTAAGATGTCCAAAGAACTTCAACCGCCTTTTACGCATGTCAATTTCAATGTTTGAATAGCTCTCTGTTGTTTTGTTGGATTGCAGCCTATACCCATCTTCTGTAAGTCGAGCCCCTAGAATCTTTCTAATAATTTTTCTTTCCTCCTTTTTGATTTCTTCGATTTCGTGTTTTCTGTTAAGTGCTAGTGTTTCGCTTGCGTAGAGGACCATTGGTTTAATAACTGTGTTGTAGTGCCGAATTTTAGTTTGTCTTGACATGGATTTTTTGTTGTAGAGATTTTGAACTAATCCTAGAGCTTTTTTCACTTTTTGGAGACGATTTTGTTGGGAAATTCTTTCAAGACCTGTTGGTTCAATGAATTCCCCCAAATATTTGAAGTATGGAACCTTGTTTATTCTATCATATTTTGTCCTCAAGCTTATGATATCTATTTTTGAGGATATGAATTCCGTTTTCTCAAATGAGATTTTTTTTTTTTTTTTTAACGTCGCATCAACTGCAGTGGTCATTAGCGACGACGTTGGGGTGGAACTTTATGCGATGTAGGATGAAATGATTTTTTGTAACGTATGAAAATGTGCCATGCCTGAGTGGGATTCGAACCCATGACCGCATGATGAAAGGCGAGCACGTTACCAACTGCGCCAATGCGGCCGGCGCAGTTGTAGCCCTACTTTTTCAGCACATTCCTTTAATGTCTCAAGCTGCTTGATGGCGGTCTTCTCGTCATCCATTAATATAGCTAGATCGTCAGCAAAGGCGAGGTATGGTATGGAAAGGTTGTCTCTGGGAAAACCAAGTTGTACTGGCTTCCACTGTCCACATCTCTTCAGCTCTTTCTACCATTCTTCCATGACTGTCCAGAACGACGTTGAACAGAAGCGGAGAGAGTCCATCACCCTGCCTGACACCTGTTACGTTTTATTATTAATATTTGGTTATATTGTTAATTATTTGCATTGCCAAAATTAAGTTGTGTGAGTGTTTTACACCAAATTTTTGCTATACAAACAGTACCCGAGAGATTGCTGTTAAAAATTGCATGTTTTTTTGAGTTATTTTATTTTAAAAATTTAATGTCGTGGAGAAATGTTTATTGATTACGAATAAAAAAATTGAACTAATATTTTATAATATATCGTATAGTAGAGTTCTTCGTGCTATAGGCCTATATTTTAATGTAATGTTATTTTGAATGGATATATTTTCTTTGGAAATTTTCGATTGGTTAGTTTTTTTATACAATGTCTTTAGTTCTAAAATAACAACGGTTAGTTGGCGTTTTTTGTTATAACGTAAAATCTTTTAAGTTTGTGATAATTTATTAAAAATAACAACCGAAACTAAAAGATATTTATTTAATTGAATCGATGTATTGTTTGTTTTCGACTATTATGACTTGTTACGTTCTGCCACTTATTTGCCAGCGTTATTATTTTAACTGGTACATCTTTTACCTAAAACTTGAGGAATTTTTTCCATACCGACTTAGGTGATAATCAAACTATTTTCTTTGATGACCACGTAAGTCATCAGACTTCTTTTTTGTTTTGAACAACGGCAAAATAAGAGCGATTTACGTTCTTTCCCTATACATTCATATAAGGCAAGATAAATTAAAAATGAATACGTTGATAAACTAAAATAATTGTTTACTTTTCATAACATAAAATGGAGTAATGCTTTAATCTTCGGTTTAACTTGTGGAAATGAACTGTCAATTTAAAGATTAGGGTTTATTTCAGTTACAATTTCAATTATTCGTCTGAGCTTTCTAGATTTGTTTCGTTTAGAAATTCATTTGACACAGGGAAATACTGAAATGATAATATGACCATTTGCTTTTGATTAATACATAGAGAGCTTGTTTATACGAGGTTCGGTAATTTGAATGGTGTCAATATTTTTACTCTCTCTTACTGTACTAGAAGATAAATAAGAAAGGAAAGTATTGTTTTCATGTCGATTTTTCGAAATCGATTTTTCACCGGAACTACACGTTTCCAGATTCACTGAACAACAAAAAAACATGTTTTAACGAATTGGTCTGTGTGTGTATGTCTGTGAACAAAATACTGAACAACGGAAAACCACACGAAGTTGATAAATGGAACTTAAATTAGATTACTTTTAGGGAACCCATCAAGAACATTTTCATCATAATCGGCCAATCGGAAGTAGTAGTTAATTCGTGTATTTTTTACTTTTCGCGATTTTCTCAAAAACGGCTGCTACGACTTTTTTTAAATTACCTAATTTACTAAATTTGTCTACAAGATAGGGTCTGGTAAAATTCTTGGGAGGGCCTGTACCGTGAACATATAGGGAAGGAAAGTATTGTTTTTAAGTCGATTTTTCAAAATCGAGTTTTCACCGGAATTTCACGTTTCCCCAGGTTCACTGAACACAAAACAACATGTTTTAACCGATTGGTCTGTGTGTATGTCTGTGAACAAAATAACTGAACAACGCAAAACCATACGAATTTGAAAATTGAAATTAAGTTGCATACTAAAAATATTATAATATAATATTTTAATATAATAATATTATAATATGGTGATAATTAAGAAATGGCTGATGGAATTTATTGTTCATTGTAAGAATTGTGTGTTGTATGACGTGATATAAACATTTTCATTAAAAACCGTCAACCGGAAGTAGTAGTTTATTCGCGTAATTTTCCACATTTTGCGATTTTCTCAAAAATGGCTCTTACGATATTTTTTTAAATATCAAATAAATGTCACCCAAAATTCTTGGGGGACCTGTGCTCTCGTAAAAAAATTTGTTTTTAATATTGCGGCCTGAATGTGAATACAAGGACATAAATGTATACATACAACGTTTTAGAACATTTAAAAACCTGAAACTTTTATTTCAAACATTCTTTTCTACGCTAAAAAATTAAATTAAATTAGTGATTTTCAGTAATTATTTCAACAAAATTGGTAAAAAATTGCTAGTATGAAAAAATAGGATTATCAAGGGACGGTTTTAATGCAGATAAGTTCGGGATTTTTCAATATTAGTCCAAAACAAAACACTTGTTTTTAAAAATGACATATCTGGTGTGAAACACACACAACTTCCCCCTGCTTATGTAAGTAATGAAACATATCATCTACGTTTAATAATTTTTTTTAAATTCCTAATATAATTATGTGTACGTTGCAATCTGTTCAATTCAGAACAATAAGCAACCCCATGACCCAATGAAATGAGGATGATATGTATGACGTGTAAATGGGGTGTAGTCTTGTACAGACTCAGACCGACCATTCCTGAGAGGGTATGGTTAATTGAACCCCAACCATCAAAGTACTCCAGTAACCACTGTCTAGCATTCAAATCCGTATAAAAGCAACTACCTTTACTAGTTTTTGAACCAGGAACCTTCAACTCCGAAAATCAGCTGGTAAACAGCTGATTTAAGCGACGACTTTACCTCTAGACCAACCCGTTGGGTACGTTTAATAATAGTAAATAATGTAAAATGAAAAACATAACCTAATTTTAATCATGAGTGGTTGACGCAATATGAAAATCAATCCCTCCTGGACTTAAAAATACAGAAACTTACTGTATGACGCTAAACTAGGCTCTGTAGAAGAAAATGGTCGAAATAAAAGTTGTAGATTTTTTTATTTTCCCATAACTTTGGATTATATTCAATTTTGTCGTAAAATGCATAGACTACTAAGGCCGCAATATTAAAATAGCCTATCCCATTTTTTACCGATTTTGATGAACATACTACAGAAAATCGCTAATTGACGCTTACATATGCTTTTGCCCTATAATCCATATTAAGGCCACAATATGTAAAAAACAAAAACATTTTTACCAAGAAAGTACAGGCCTCCCAAGAATTTCAGCAGACATGGCTCTTACCCTATCATGTAGATCATAAAAAAATCTAGTAAATGAAGCGATTTTTAAAAAAAATCGTAGAAGCCGTTTTTGAGAAAATCGCAAAAAAGTAAAAAGCTGCCCAAATAAACTACTACTTCTTCCGGTTGACCGATTTTGATGAAATTGTTTGTGTTGGGCCCCTTATGGTATCTAACTGAAGTCGCAAGTTTCAACTTCGTACATATTCCATTTTAGAGATATTTTGTTCACGCACACTCATAAACAGACAAATCGCTAAAAACATACTTTTTGGGCATAGGCGGCCTAAATATGCATATCCAGTGAAAACTCGATTTCAAACAGTCAACATAAAAACAAGACTTTCATTCCCTATTGGGCTATACACGAGGGTGGACTGATAACTAATGCACTCACGCTTGTAGAACGCGAACAAAAACAAATAGCAACATCGGATAAAAAACAAATTAAAGTAAAATTTCTAGCTTTCAAAATCATTTATTTATTTTTCACATAGTCACCTGTAAGCATTACACTTTTCTCCCGACGTAAAACAAGTTTTTTCATTCCGTCACTAAAAAATTCTTCCGACTTTTCACGAACCCAGGACGCAATAGCTGCCTTCACCTCACTGTCCGAGCTGTAATGATTACCCTTAAGGTCTCTCTTGAGTAGAGGAAAAAATAAAAATCGCAAGGTGCGAGGTCGGGGTAATAAGGAGGGTGTGGCATCGGTTCAAACTTCAGGTTTCTCAGAGCCTCTTCAATTGCACGCTAAAGTGTGTGGACGAGCATTGTCTTGTTGCAAGATTATTGGCGCCGGGCTGCCTCTAACACGACAAACTCGACGTCCGAGGTATTTTAGAGTCTGTATGTACTGAGTAGAATTTAACGTTGCCCCTCGTTCCAGGTAATCAGTCACAAACTCGGCAAGCATCCCAAAACATATTCAAAAGAAGTTTTTTTCGGATAGTTGTGTTCTGAACTTTCTCAGGTTGCCAATCACGAAATTTTATTACCCATCGATTTACAGTATCGTCACAAAAAACAAACAGCCTTTAAACGACGATGAATCTCACTAGGAGTCACTTTCTCAGCAGTTAAAAATTCGATAACAGCACGTTATCGTAAGGGTAGCACCAGACTCGACGCCACACTTCCACTACTCAAAACAAACTGGATGAACGCGACATTTTCAAACTGCGCAAGTCCATAGAGGAGAAATAGTACTTCCAAATGCCACCAGGCGCGCTTCTGAAGTTCATTTTGTTCGCGTTCTACAAGCATGTGAGCATTAGTTACCAGCCTACCCTCGTAAGTTACATGTAGGGCAAAAGAAAGTAAAAACAGGGATAAGGAAACCATTTTTTTTTAATTTTATTTACAACATAATTTGATATTTTATCTAAAATACAGTTTTTTATTCTTCTTGACTTCTTGTTTTAATTTCTGCCGTTCCACTTAATGGGTCAATAAATAAAACTTCTTTTTCCGGTTTACTTTTATCAGTTTCTTTTGATTTTTCATTGGAACGTTCTGACAAATTCCGTGTTTCCAATTGTTGTTTATCTACAGATGGTTCCCCGAGATAAATCGGAGGGTATTCAATAACCTCAAGAACTTTATTTGTTTTCTTATCGATCACATATCGAATTCTTTTTATCCCGAATATTCGGTGGTAAATTTTCCCAGATATATTTATATTTTGTTTCGAATAATCGATTATTTTTATTTTACTCTGTAGTTTTGGTACTGAGATTAAACGTTCCGTCTTTGTCGTTGGTGTAATTTGTTTCATCATGTTCTCGATTTCATCATCCTTGAAGATTTTTAATTCGGTTCCAACCGGAAAATGAACCGATGATAGTTTATATTCAACCGGTATGTCTGGTAGTGTATTTTCCGGTAAATTTTCGGATGGGATTCGGTTTGAAAGTTCCTCATCTTCCTTGGATTCATCTTGCAGATGTTTGGAAAATGGATTTTTATTGCCGGTCATATCGTTTAATATACCTCCAGAAAAATCTCTTGACAGTATATCAGATATATCATCATAACTGAAAAATATTAATATATATAAAGGGTGATTCAAAACTATAAGGCAATCTCTCGGGATCTCATTCTATAGCTAAAAATACGAAAAAAGTTCATATAAACATATGCCTGAAAACGCTTAGTTAGCGAGTTACGGCTAGTGAAAAATTTCACCTAGAACTCTGTACTCTCGGTGAAGTAAGGCCGTATAAAAATGTTAAAGGTCGTTACAAAGATTGTAACGATAACGATTGTAAGATTGTAAGATGTGAAGATTGTAAGATTTATGCGATTGTTTCTTATGTTTTTTAATCTGAAAAATTTAATAAAATTGGTTCCAGAGCTGTAAATGCAATACTTTCAGAGATATCTTACATAAAACACAAGAATTGATGCAAAGAAATAACAAATTTTTGTCTTTAACGTAAGATTACTTCCATAAATGGTAAATAAAGGTGTATTTTTTCTTAAATAAATTTGTAGAAAATTTAATTCTGAAAAGATTCATGTGAATTACTCAGGAAACAAATGAATAATAGATATTAAAATTTTACTTTATTTAAAATCAAAACAGACGCACATAAAACGCACATTCTTAACTGCATAAAATATTAACTAATATCTAGGTTGGGAATAACAGCTGATCATTATCAGCTGTTACTCCCAACCTAATATTTTACCTAATATTTTAACCTAATATTCGTACTCTATTCCGCTCTTGAGATATTTTGTTCACACACCGACCAATCACTAAAAACATGTTTTCTGTTCAGAAAGTTTGGAAACGGGCATTTCCATTGAAACTCGACTTGGAAAAATTAACATAAAAACAACACTTTCCTTCCCTATACAATATTCATAAAGACGAGAAAGTACAACTTTTGTATTTTTACCTCTTAGGCTATATGTTGTTGTTTAGGTGATCAACTGAAAGGCTGGTTTGAACCTCTAGAGGCTTTACTAAGTAAAACGAGGAGTAAGGTGGTTTACTTTACCTTCCTCATTTAGGCTATAAATATAAGTTACAAAGAAATCTTTCGATCGGACTTACCTGGGTACCTTCAAATTATCATCTGTATGATCCACCCCCGATTTAATTCTATCGAAACCTGAAAACAGGAACCAAACCTTATTTAATATACTTAGGAAGAAAGTTGGAAATTTTTTAAATCCTTTCAGGAACAAACAAGTGGAACATGATAAACTAATAATCTATATAAATGAGACATTGGTTCAATAAATTAATAATATTTAAATCGACTGTCTTGCTTTTGTAGATGATAAAGCTCTAATAGCAGAAGCCCTAATCGACAGCTCTATTAGAAGAAGAGAGAAAGTATATAAAGAAACTAAAAAAATTCTGGTATGAAACACTCACACGACTTTCTCTTGCCAAAGTATATAATTAAAAACATAACCTAATTTTAATCATAAGTGAATGACGCTAAATGAAAATCAGTTTTATAATAGGGAACTAGAGATAGCTTTCGTTTTGCTATTTTTAAACTGATGTTGTTAAGGTCATCAGCCGAAAAGGTGGTTTGAACCTCTAGAGGCTTTACTCAGTAAAACGAGGGGTGAGGTGCTCTACCAATGCCTTCCTCACTGAGTGGAAAAGTATGCTTATCAGTATGCCAGGTCTTCTGAAAAAAATTTACTTTCCAATCTGCAAATGACACCTTCACTTCACTCGCCACAGGGTCTGGCTGTATAATTAAATTCATTAGCTACTTTCAGAGGAGATAACTCTGGCTAAGGTGTCTTTTACACCTCTACCTCTTCTGTTCTTAAATACGTCAATCATATAATTGACTGACCGTGTGAAAAGAAACAGAACTATTTTTTTAGCCTTGTAACAAGCAGAAAGAGTGCACATAATTTAACACTCCTTCTTCTTCTTAACGTTCCCTCTCCGACCGGAGGTTGGCAATCATGATGGCTATTTGGACTTTGGACAACGCAGCTCTGAACAGCTCCGCTGAGGTACAACGAAATCAGTCGTAAAGATTCTTCAACCAAGTAATTCTTCTTTTTCCCATATCTCTCTTCCCCTGAATCTTGCCTTTTATTATCAAGCGGAGCATTTCATATCTAGGTTCACGCCTAATATGACCCAGATATTCCATTTTCCTTTTTGGATGGTGTAAACAAACTCCTTCTCTGTTCCTATTCTCCGCAAGACTGTCTCGTTGGCTACTTTATCTGTCCAGTGTATTTTTAGCATGCACTTGTACAACCAAACCTCAAACGCATCTATTCTCCTGATATTCGTCTTCTTTAGAATCTAAGCTTCCGCGCCATATAACATCGAGAAAAGGTGTAACATCGAACCATCCTCAATCTCAGGTCAAGGCTCAAGGATTTATCTATTAAAAGGTGTTTCATTTTAACATTGCTGAACAAGCCATCTCTATCTTCTGTTTATTCCGGCTGCGTGATCATTATCTTCATGTAGGCCTACTAATGTACCTAAATATTTACACTTGCTAACTCTCTCAATTGCCGTATTGGTGAGTAGCAATTGCCTTTGTATAAATTTTGGTCTTTTACGAACCACCATGTATTTGGTATTTTTGATGTTTATTCTCAGGCCGCTTTTCTCACTATACGTATTAAGTCACTCCAGCATCATTTGCAAGTCTACTTGTTGCCATTATTACAGTATCCTCTGGATACCTAAAGTTAATTGTCGTTTTCCCATTGATTATTACTCCAGCTCTTATACTGTTCAAAGCTTAACGAAATATCTCTTCTGAAAACAAATTGAATAACATTGGTAACAGAATACATCCCTGTCGGACTCCTCTACATATATCCATTTCCTTTGATTCTTCATTTTCTACTTTGACCGTTGCTTTCTGATTCCAATACAGATTTTCAATTATTTTTACAATGCGAGTTTCAATTCTCTTTCTCCTAAGCAGTGCTATAAGCTGGTCATGGCGTACTTTGTCGAAAGCTTTTTGATAACCAGTGAAACACAGATGTATATTTAAGTACATATCTTTACATTTTTGTAACAGCACATTTAATGCAAACAATCCTTCCCTCGTTACCACACCATTCCGAAATCCAAATTGTGTTTCATTTATATCCACTTCAAATGTTTTATATACTCTGTTATGTATTACTTTTAAGAGTTTTTTTTTAAAGTGTGGCTCATTAGACTTATATTACGATATTTTGAGCATTCTTTGGTGCTTACACTTTTTGGCAAAACTACAAAAGTTGATCCCACCCATTCCTATGGGACGACGCCTGTTCTTTATATAGTATTAAATGAGTCAGCAAGTATTTAAATTTATCTCCCTCAATTAATTTACTAACCTCCATTGGAACTTGGTCTGGGCTTATTGCCTTGTTTCCCTTAGCGCTTTTAATTGCAAATTCTATTTCCTGGCCAGTATTTTCGATTCCATCAATCTCTTCAATTGTACCAATGTTTCCCTTCTCAGATCTGGCATCATAAAATATGTCCTTTATATAATTTTCCCAACGTTCTAATTTAAGTTGAAAATCTATTATTATGTTGCCATCTTTATCCGTGACTATTCCTTGATGTTTCTTCCTTCCCAGGCCTGACATTCCCTTAATCTTTTTGTAGAGATTGAAGTTGTCATAGCGAGCAGCCAAATCCTCGATTTCTCTGCAATTTTGCTCCTAAATGTCTCTTTTGCTTTCCTTGTCTTTCTCTTTATGACCATATGAATTTCACGATATTTTCTAATATTCTGTACGTTTTGGTGTCTTCTTTCTTCCATGAGATCGAGAATTTTTAATATTTTTAACACTCCACCTGCCTGTTATAGGCAGATCTTTAAGAATGCAGGCACGCATCCAGAAATGGGCAAATGGACCATTAGCCCCCGAAATTTTTACATTTGCTCCTAAAATATACTTAAGAATAAAAATTCTTTGATAACTGAAAAAATAATACTTTGCAATCAAATTGTTTCAATAATATTTTTCATTAGACACGTACATAATAAAAAATGTATTTTTTAAAAAGCGCAGAGAGGACATTCTATAACATGAAAATAATTAGAACAATTCAGTGAAACAAGAGGGGAGATAAGAAACTGAGTAATTCGGTTTTGATATCAGTGCACTCAGATAAAATTTAAAAAAAATCAAATAAATAATGAAGTTTGAAAATATTTTTGAACACACCGATTACGTACACACGATTACGTATCTATTTCTGTATACAATATTTTATTTCCCCCTCCCCGAAAAAATTTCTGGGTAAGTCCCTGAACTGAGTAAGTTTTTGATGACTTAACTTGGTCGCCAAACAAATTGTTGGTCGACCAAGATAAGTCATTAATACACAAGTTGAAGAGAAGGTAATAGATATACTAGTTGGGAGATGACTTGCTTAGTCGCCTAACAGTTGTTAGCCGACCAAGTCAGCCATTGCTACACAATTTGAAGGTAAAAGAAGTACCAGTTGGAAGTTTTAACTTATGACAGCAGTTAACAGTAAAACGAGTGGCCGAGAAATTACACAACTTATTTATAGCGCGATTCAAAATTATACTTACTGGCATACATCTCCATGGAAATAAAATTTTAAAATAAAATAACTTTAACTTTTTTTAATTAAATTTTGTTTAAATTGTAAAAAAATATAAAGCAATGTTTTCGGGTACGTTTTGCAAAGTAAAAATCGATTTTCAGTACGCTCTAATTTAAAAATTTTATCTGTTCTGGACTTGCTTTATATTAAAAATTGTGTCGTTGGCATGACTGATTTACTGGCTGTGTGACTGTTTCAATAATGTTTCGAAACTGTTTTAGGCCTATGTTTTCGTATAGGGTCAATTTGAGGCCACATGAAGTACTTTACAAGTTTCTGGATCCTGTTTTAGTAGTCCACATTCTCAGGATTCATTCACTGTAGGCTTTCTTCCTATCTACTGTCCAACCGGTGTTCTGTTATTGCTCTTCATGGAAGCCCTTAAAG
This sequence comes from Catonia carolina, assembly GCA_035578175.1. Lineage (NCBI taxonomy): Eukaryota > Metazoa > Arthropoda > Insecta > Hemiptera > Achilidae > Catonia > Catonia carolina. Next base: position 18,032,289 of record JAQMRL010000012.1, read on the forward strand.
TCTGTAATGATTTATCTGAATTTGGTTCGGTTCATTAAGTTTTTCGGTTGTTTCAATATCCTTTCTTATGTCTTTAAACCATTTATCTGAAACCTGAGGTCTATTGTTTAGTGTCTAAAAAATTTGTTTTCTCAACCGATTGTCATCATTCTATACAGGTGTCCATAGAATTTTAGCTTTATTTTTCTGATCGTTTCCAGTAATCGCTCATTTTCCTTGTACAGTTCTTCTCGACCTCGTAAACTATATTGTCTGCTACTATCTTCGGACCCATTATCTTGCAGAGGATCTTTCTCTCAAATTTCTCTGCTTTTCTTAGACTATATATTCACATAGGGCAAGAGAAAGTAATAATAAATAAGATGAATATACAGGATGTTTCCCGAAAGTAATAGCCTACAATTTTTATTTAATCAATAGATTTATTGTAAATATCGTTTTAAATGTTTAATAAGCTTCGAAGTAATTATCTTGAGCAACCATACACTTTTTCCAGCTGCTCTGCCGCGCACGGTACACGTCCTGGAAGGCTTCAACGAGTTCCTCAGCAAGGGCCTTCGTCACAGCACCTTGGACGGCTTCAATCGACCCAAAACGAATTCCTTTCAGGGCGGTCTTCATTCTCGGGAAGAGAAAGAAGTCAGCTGGAGCCACGTCCGGACTGTAGGGGTTTTGCGGTAGCGTTGCCAAGTTGTGCTTCGCCCAACCCAGTGAATCTTCTGATCATCCGTCAAAAGCTTGGGAACCACCTTGGCACAAACTTTCCTCATGTGCAATTTATCGGTCACCAGTTTGTATATAATTAATTGTTTTGGGAATGTTGAGAGTTTTTCCAGTCATCCACATACTTAACCGAAGGTCAGATTTTAACAGATCGCTCACAAATCGGCCGAATTGTTGTTGGTTGTGCTGGTTGACGGTATCCAGCGCGAGGTTCGTTGACAACCTCTTCCCGGACTTCCTTAAACGCTTTCAACCGCCACACAACTTGCGAATACGATAGAGCACTGTCCCCGTAAGCTCGCACAATCAGTTGGTGGGTCTCCACGAGAGATTAGTTCAATTTTGAACAAAACTTTATTGAGTAACGATGCTCGAGTGACGATTATATCGAGTTTCGTGACACCGGCATTTAACAGGGGTGCGCGAAGACAGCAATCCTGACGCCCCAACTGCTTGAAACAAAGCAACTTTGCCGGCAAAGGCATCGCTATTAACCTGAGAGCCCCCCCCCCATCTAACCCAACCGGTCGAAATGCTCTGCAGCCACTTTAAGTGCCAACAAAATATTAAATTGCATTATTTCCGGACACACCTTGTATACACTCAACATAATTCTCATATTAATAAAGTAATCACAACTTTTGGAAATTAAAAATGAACAACACATCTGAAAATGATTTAGCCCTGTGTATATGAACATTGAAAAACCAAGAATACCGTTCAAAGAACGAGTATTTCACCCAATAGATGTAAAAATTACTTACTGTAACCATTTGCTGTTAAGATCATTGTTAACGTCCAGACTATGTAGTGAACAGAATAATGTCCTCTCCTGGTAAACATCTGTAACCAATCCATGATAAAATAAATGGTAAGGCCAAGACGAATCTGATACAATCATGAGACTCATCCTCTTTTCATTCATACGGTGATTGGGTGGCACGTACTATATTATGGTGGATTATGTATGATCAAGGGTATCCGTCATTTCGTATAGTGAGGAGTCACTTTACAATGGAACATACATTTCTTTGAAAACCAACACTTGAGAAGAGCAGATTTTAATAAATTTAAGTATGGAACAAGGGTGTAATCTCCACTTATTTTTACTTTCTCTTAGCCTATATGAACATATATACGAGGATTATTTTTTCAACCTCCGATTGGTTATAAACATAAAACTAATAAGAATAACCAAATAATAAGTCTATTATCAAAAGTTATTTACATTCTTTGTTACTTTTCAACGTAATCACCATTTAAATTAAGGCTCTTATCACACCGCTGTACAAGCTTTCCCTCTTTATAAAATGTTGCGCCAGTGATTTGAAATGGGTCTGCACGGTGAAGCTCATCGTCTGTTCGGAAGCTCTGCCCTTCTAGACACTTCTTCAGTTTAGGAAACAGGTGGTATCGCTTGGTGCTAAGTCGGGGCTATACGCCGGATGATTAAAAATGTCCAATTGAAACTTGTCAAGAAGCTGTGTTTCGTTACTGTAGCAGTGTGAGAGGACGGGCTTTATCATGGATGAGGAACTCCAAATGATGAGCATCTCCAGAAGTGAGCGAGTATTCCTGTTATTTTGTTTTGAATGGCTCTTCGCAACCACGATAAATGTAGAAGGTTACTGTGCGACGGTTTGCGACGGTTTCGGAGCTTCCGAACTGACGAGGAGCTCCAAGACACCGTGAAAACCTATTTCATGTCACTGACGGCAACGTTTTATGAAGAAGGAATTGGAGAGCTTGTAAGCCGGGATGATAAATCCCTCAATTTGAATGATGATTATGTTGAAAAGTACCCAACGATGTGTGTAACTTTTCGTAATGAATTTATTTTATTATTCTCATTAGTTTTATTTTTATAACCAATCGGAAGTTGAAAAAAATAACACTCGTGGAAAGGAATTCCATGTCGAGTTTTCCAAATTGAATTTGTCTGTTTGTGTGAACACAATATCTCAAGGACGGAATAACGTACGAAGTTGAAACTTAAACTTAAGGTAGGTACCACAAGGGGACACCATTTTCATCAAAAGCAATCAACCGGAAGCAGTAGTTTATTCGTGCAATATTTCACTATTTTACGATTTTCTCAAAAACAGCTACTGCACGAGTTTTTTTTAAAAATCACCTCATTTACTCATTTTTTATGTTTTAGAAGATAAGGTCCAGCGACTTGTCTGGTGAAATTCTTCGGAGGCTGTACTCTCGTGGTAAAAATACTATTTTTTAAGATTCTGGCTTAATATGCATTCTGGGGAAAAGTTTATACAATCAAAGTTGTAGAACATTTAAAAACTTACGACTTTTATTTCCAACATTTTTTCTATAACGCTTTGTTTAGCGTCAATTAATGATTTTTCTGTATGTTCTACTTTAAAATCGGTAAAAATATGGGATTTTTAAGACTGCAGCCTTACTATACATTTTACGAAAAAAGTGTACATAATTAAAGTTAAATAAATAAAAATAAAAACATCAACAACTTTTATTTCAAGCATTTTTTCTACAAAGTAGAAATAAACTACTAATTCCGGTAGACCGATTTTGATGAAAATGTGTCGTGCTCCCTTGTGATACCTAACGTAAGTTTTAATTTTAGCTTTGTACGCTATTTCGTTCTTGAGATTTTTTGTTCACACACAGACCAATCACTAAAAACATGTTTTTTGGGTTCAAGTGACCTGAATAGGCCTACGTTTATTTCAGGTGAAAACTCGATTTGGAAAAATCGACATAAAAACAATACTTTACTCCCTTATATTCTATATTCATAAAGGGTAAGATAAAGTAAAAATATCGACAGGAATCAGTTCAGTAGGAGCTAAAACCTCTCGACAAAAAGCCATGTCCTTTTACAATTTATATAGATTAAAAATTTTAAATATACTTACTTTTTTGAATAAATTTTAAAATAGGTACTAACTCTTATTTTACTAACTCGGTCGAAAATTGTGTCGGTTTTTATACTTACAATAAAAAAATTGTTTTATTAAGTTCAATGAATTTCATTTAATTAATTAGCGTAAATTTAAATAAATCAATAAAAATAATTAAATTATTCTCAAATTAATAAACTCAAAATAATTAATGATACAATAAATTAAAATAATTATAGGATTGAGTGAATATTATGCATGCTTTTGTTTTAAAATAAAACATCTCCATGTTAACATTTGATATTAATACTTCCAAAATTTCGATAAACTCAAATATTCTTCTTCTTCAATGCCTATCCGATCATCAGGTCGCCAACATTCGGCTACGATTAGCAATTTCACTTTGTTCGTTCCAAAGCGAAATAGCTCTTCTAAGCTTTTTCTAAATTTCTCAGATTTCGAAGCCACGATACTCTTCCCCTGCCAGGTCCTCGTTTTCCATAATATTTTCTGCAGAAAAGCTTGAATATCGTGATTTGTTCCACATGTGTTCAAAATATTGGAGCTTCCTACACTTGATGGCGTAAATGACTTCCACATCTTTCTTCATTTTCCTGAAAATCTCTATATTTGGCGTGCGAGTAGTCCTTGGGTCCTCCAACATTCGTCTGTACAGCCACATCTCAAATTCCTCTAGTTTCCTTGCGATGGCCTTATCCAAGGTCCAGGACTCTACACCGTAGAGGAGCACCAAGAAGAAATAACATCTTAGATGCTTCATTTTTGTTGCAAAAGTATGGTTGTGGCTCTTGAAAATAGGACCCATTTTATTACATAAAAATCTGGTGTGAAACACTCACACGACTTTATCTTACCAATGCAAATAATGAAAAATATAACCTCCTAACATTAGTAATAAAACAATAGAAATAAACAAAAACACTAACCTAAAAAACATAACCTTATTTTAATCATGAGTGAATGATGCAAAATGAAAACCAACGTTTGGCTTAATAATACGGAAAATCACTCTCTGACGCTAAACTAGGCTCTGTAGAGAAAAATGTTTGACATAATAGTTGTAGATCTTTTAATTTCCTATAAATTTTATAATATACACATTTGTCGTTAAATGCATACCAAGACCAAAATCTTAATAAAATCCATTTTTTTACAGATTTTCGTAAAAAACAAAAAATTGGCTACTAATTACCGCTAAACTAAGCGTTTTATAAAACATTGTTTAAATAAAAGTTGTAGGTTTTTAAATTTAACTACAACTTTAAATTATACCTTTTTGCCCTCAAATGCATATTAAGGCCGCAATTTTTGAAAAAACCATTTTTTTCTACGAGAGCACAGCCTTCCCAAGCGTGTCAGCAAACATAGCGCTTACTCTATCATGTAGAGCATAAAAAATATAGTATAAATGAGGCGTTTTTTAAAAAATCATAGGAGCCGTTTTTGAGAATCGCAAAAAGTGAAAATTACACGAATAAACTTCTACTTCCGGTTGACTGATTTTGATGAAAATGTCTGTGTCGGGTCCTCTAATTTTAGCCTACTTAACTAAAGTTCCAAGTTAAACTTCTTACGATATTCCGTTCTTGAGATATTTTGCACACGCACACAAAAGTTTCGGCCTTAATATGCATTCGAGGGCAAAAAGGTAAATTTAAAGTTGTAGAAAATTTAAAAACCAATAACTTTTATTTTAAACATTTCTTTGTATAACGCTTAGTTTAGCAGTAATTAGTGATTTTCTGGTTTTTTCATGAAATTTATAAAATAAAATGAATTTTTAAGTTTTCGGCCTTTTTATGCATTGTACGACAAAAGTGTAATCAAATTTATAGAAAATTAAAAGATTTACAACTTTTATTTAAGCATTTTTATCTACAAAGCCTAGCTTAGCGTGAAAGAGTAGTTTTCCGTATTATTAAGCCAAACTGGGGTTAATTTTCAGTTTGCATCATTCACTCATGATTAAAATTAGTTTATGTTTTTTTGAGGTTAGTTTTTTTGTTAACTGAAAGTCGTATCAACAGCTTCATCATTAGCGACTACGGTGGTTAAGAAACTGTAATGATGGGTTTTGGCACATAATCATTTCCAGACCCTAGCCGGGAATCAAACCCGGAACCTCTACTGAGTAGGCTAGCGCAAAATCCACTACATCACGGAGGTGGCCATTTTTCCGTTTTTTTTTTACGTTGTTTACTAATGTTAGGTTCTATTGTTCATAAATAATGAATAAAATAGGTTTACATTGGCAAGATAAAGTCGTGTGAGTGTTTCACGCTAGATTTTTTTATAAACCAGTATTATATTGAGCATCAATTACAAAAAAATAAATCTGGTGTGAAACATTCACATGACTTTCTCTTGTCAGTGTAAAATAATAAACCATAACCTATATTTTTAATAATTAGCAATAAATAATGTAAAATATAAAACATAACCTAATTTTATTCATGAGTGATTGACACAAAATGAAAATCAACCTCTATTAAACGTAAAATCAGACCCTAATTTGGGCTCTGAAGAGTAAAATGCTTGAAATAAAAGTCTTAGATTGGTTTATTTGCATACGTTACAAAAAAATCATTTCATCCTTACCGTCTGCATTAGCAGTAATTGCAGAAGAGGAGAGTCAGACGTTAAACCAAAAACAAAAAAAAAAGATTTCTTTCTTTTTCTATAACTAATTATATCCACTTTTGTCGTCAAATGTATACTAAGGCCGCGATATTTAGAAAATCACAGTTTTTAACGATTTTATGGGCAAAATAGTACACCTAATTGTCGCTGAACTTAGCGTTATACAAAAAAATGTTTCAAATAAACGTTTTAGGTTTTTTAATATTCTACAACTACGTTTATTCAATTTTGCTCCAGAGTGCATATTAAGGCCGCAATCTTTAAAAAACTTTTTTACTACTAAATCACAGGCCTCCCAAGAATTTTAGCAGTCATGGCGCTTACCTTGTCTTGTAGAGCATTAAAAAATGTAGTCAATGTTTAAAAAATCGTGGGAGCCGTTTTAAGAAAATCGGAAAAAACTTAAAAAATTGCACAAATAAACTACTAACGGTTGACCTAGTTTGATGAAAACCAATAAGGGAACCACCACTAACACTTTCATGAAAATGGGTCGACTGGAAGTAGTGGAAGTAGCGCCATGTCTTCTGAAATTTGTGGGGTTCTCGTGGTAAAATTTGGTTTTGGAGATTGCGCCCCTAATATATGTAGCCTACTTCCAGCAAAAGTATATATACATAAATTAAGAAAGGTACAACTTTTATTTTAAACATTTTTTCTACAACGCTTAGTTTAGCGTTAATTATTTATTGTTGGTATTTTTCTAATCAAAATCGGTTAAAAAATGGGATTTTTTAAGATTGCGACCTTTGTATCTAATTTGCGACAGACGTGTACATGAATCAAAGTTAGGCCTATAGGAAATAAAAATATTTCAAAATTTTAATAAAGAATCTTTTGTACAGAGCCTAGTTTAGGGCCAATTTTTCGTATACTATTTCGTTTTCTGTTTTCCGTATTTTTAAGTCCTACAGAGGACTTAAATTTCATTTTGTGTCATTCACTGATCAAACATTGGTTATATTGTTCATTATTTATATTCACAAGAGAAAGTAGAGAATGTCGTATGAGTGTTCCACACCAGATTTTTTAAATTTCTAATTAATTCATTAAGTGATTAGTAATTTTCTTTACTTGTAATCTCACATTTTTAGTTGAAATTAAACTGACAGCAAATAATGAAAAGATAACGGAATTTGGACATTGAAGGGTACACATTGGTATATAGAAGATTAGGTTGATGGAACATCTAGATAATACATGTTACATAGTCCCTCGAGGGTTGTAAAAAGAAAAACGGTTGGTGAATTAAAGGATAAAGAAGAATTACTTACTACCAAGAATCTGAGAAAAACAAAGGGGACGAAAATTGGATGAGTTCAATGCAAACAACAAATAACATACACACAGACTGAAAAAATACACGAAGATTGGTAGATTAATAAATAAACGTTTATTGTAACGTAGAATAATAGACATTATAACTATGATAGGTTAAAAAATTTGGAATAGAGAATGGAAAGGAATTAATGAAAATTCCGTATTTTTAAGTTACAACATAGCGGATTTTACCAGCCTGTTCACCGTTTTGTGATCTATTTAGATAATTTCTCATAATTCCTATCATTTCCTTCTTTCTAGTACAATATTACCTTTTTATTACTGATTCCAGAATTCAGAAGAAAGCTTTTGTATTTTCATTGTGTGTTTACTACCTCGTCTTTCCATTCCTTTCAGAATAACTACGAGGGTGGGTGAAAAGTTTCCGGCCTGATAAAGAAAAAAACTTTTTTCGGTTTTTTCGTTTTTTTTCAACATAATCTCCATCAAGATTAATACATTTTTCATAACGGTGCTCTAATTTAGAGATACCATTTTTATAGTCCGACATATGTCAAGTCCCTCAAAATACTTATTTATAGCATCGATGACTTCCTCGTTGCTCCCAACCCTGGTCCAATCCATTGCTTCGACTGTTGTTTACTTTCAGGAGTGTAGTGCTGAATGCAAGTTTCATCCACAGTTATAAATCGACGCAAAAATTCGGCGGGGTTTCGCTTGTACAGCGCCAAATTTTTAATTAAAACAGTTTTCCGAGTGAATTTTTGATCAACCGTAAGCAAACGCGGAACCCACCTTGCACAGACCTTCCTTGTGCTCAAATGTTCATGTAAAATATTGCGTACACGTTCAGTTGATATCCTAGTAGCTTCAGCTATCTCACTCACTTTTAATCTGCGGTCCTGCATCACTAATTTATGAATTTTTTCAATCATTTCGGAAGTTGTGACTTTAACGGGGCGTCCTGAACGTGGATCGTCAGAAGCGTTCGTGCAATTTCTTAGCTTCAGAAACCCACTGTTAACTGTTGAATATGATGGAGAAGAGTCTTTTAGTGTGGAATCCAGCTCTTCTTTAATTTGTAATGGTGTTAGGCCTTTTAAATAGAAGTATTTGATGACCGCTCGCTTTTCTGATTTTTCCATTTTCACGAAAACAATCGAAGCGACTTGTTCAATCGGCTCTCAAATGTACACTAATAGAGCAATCGACGTGAAAATTTATATACAAGCTAGTGAGATACAGTACTATAGAATGCAAGCCAAAACTTAGATCTGCTGGCAACATCTCTAGGTCAGGCCGGAAACTTTTCACCCTAACCTCGTAAAAAAGTATAAAAGAGTTAGCTCCTTTTGATGGCGAGTTAGTTGAGTTCAATCAATTGAAGTTGTACGTTCATGAAAAATCGTTATTAGTGTTAATAAATCGTATGTTAAGAAAAGCCTGGTGTACACATTTTACGAGGTATTTTCCTAAAGTAAGGGCCGTTTGGTCATTTTAAAAAAATAAGCTCGTGAGAAAAGTTTCTTATTGATAGTATTAGGTTACTAAGTTCCTACCTTAATTTTCCACATAATTTCCATTCAGTTCTGAACACTTTTTGTAACAGTGCACCAGCTTCTTTAAACCCTCTGCATAGAAGTTTGCCACCTAGACAATAGTGTCTTGAGTTCCTCGTCGGTTTCAAACCGTTGTCCACCAATCCACTTTTTTTAAATGCAAAAAGAGGAAGTAGTGCAAGGTCGGGACTGCATGGAGGATGGTCAAAAAGTTCCCAACGAAAATCTTGAATCTTCTTCTTGATTACGGCAGCGTTGTGAGGACTCGCGTTCTCGTGAAGGAGGATAACACCGGACGACAGTTTCCCGCGTCGTTTGTGACAGTCCTGTAAATAGAGGTCGTGCAACATGTGCAAATTCATTTGGCAGAGCACTAATCGTCAATCACCGATCACATTGCAGTTTTCGGTTCACTTTATCAACGATGGCGTCGGTCTGAATCCTGGGCCTGTCACTCCGCTCTTCATCATGCACATTTCTGTAGCCTTTTTGAAAGTCTCGACACCATTGTCGAAATTTCCTTCACTCATTAATAGGTCCATATACTAGGGACAACTCCCGATGGATTTCAGCAGCTAAAGATCCTTTTGCACGCAGAAATTGAATCACAGCGCGTACTGTTAACGCTCTATAAGTTGACGATCGTCAGTGAGTGTAGAGTGGACTATGCGAGGGGTGGAAGTGCTACTATGTGTGCTTTTCTAAATACATCATAGCAATAGCTCTAACAACAACAACATGTTGTAGTCATTTAATCCTACATTAATTAGTGTATGTTTACAACTATGTCGTTTTATAAACATCCCATTTTATTATTTATGGATCCTTAATAAACTTTCAATCTAAATAAGTCATAACTTACTACTAGGCCTAAACTATATTTAGTATGTTTACTAGTTATCAGCAGAAACTGAATTACTGCACACTGACATTTGTAGTGATAGACTAGTTAGTCCGTCAGTTACACGCTTGATACGTCTTATGCTGCTAGTACTTGGTTTTCATGTTGGATGATGTTAGCAGGATGGATCGTATACTGTCCTCTGCACAATTGGTGCAACGTCAACTTACAGCGCGTTACTAGTACTTCACAACTGGCGGGAGAAACTATTGTCGCGGACATTGTGATGTGCATTCATCGATTGAATCAAAACAACTTCAGTGGCTTTATAATTAGTCAATGGATGCTGCTGCATGGTTGAAACTGTGTTCAGTCCCACCAGTATTTTTAAATATAAGCCGACGGCGCTTACTTAAGGATACGCCTCGTATTTATTTGTAAATAGGAGATAATTGCTAAATGTAAAATTATTTCTAACGTTAAATAAGTTATTTTAAGCTTTGTTGTTTTGTAATTAATTTAATTGAAGTAGTCTAATTATACTTTGGTTGGTAGTTTAAGTTTATTAACTAGGCTATTTGTGATAATGATTAATTATCTCAGTAAAAAATAATTGTTATAAGTTTAAATAAAGTTTGTTTATTATTTATTATACCCATATCCCGAACGAACCTAGTCTTAGGTGTTACTATATTTTACCCTTTTTCAATATTTAATAACTGTATAAGGAAATATAGTAGTAAATTTCAACTTTTATTTCTCTTCATGTCCCGATTGACTTTCTTATAATTTCTTTTTCAAGTATTTACTTTTCAAATCTTTTATTATAGTGTATTAAAAAGTGAAATGGCTTTTACTTTGATCTTTGTAGTTAATCGAAAAATATTTGTCGTTTTTATTTTTCATTATATAAACTTCAGATTATTTGTACATTTCATATATTTTTTGCCTTTCTCTTGCCCTATATGAATATAAATAGGAAGGAATGTATTGTTTTCATGTCGGTTTTTCAAAATCGAGTTTTCACTGAAAATAAACGTTTTAAGACCCCGCTGAACCCCAAAAACATGTTTTTAGCCATTGGTCTGCGTTTGTGTGTGCGTGTGTGTATGTGTGTGTGAATAAAATATTTCGACTGGAATATCGCTCGAAGTAAAAACTTAATACTTAAGTTAGGTAGGTCTACCACTAGACGACCCAACAAAACCATTTTCATCAAAATCGGTCAACCGGAAGTAGTAATTAGTTTATTCGTGCAATTTTTCACTTATTTAAAATTTTCTCAAAAACGGCTGCAACGGTTTGTTTTAAAAAAAAATCGCCTTATTTAGTAGGTACAATTATTATTCTCCACATGATAGGGTAAGCATTATATCTTCTAAAATTCTTGGGAGCCTGAGCCCTCACAGTAAAAAACGTTTTTTTAAGATTGCGGCGTTAATATGCATTCTTGGATAAAAGGGTATACAATTAAAGTTGGGTAACTTTAAAAACCCTACAACCTTTATTTCAAACTTTTTTTTCTACAACGATTAGTAATTTTCCTGTATTTTCATCATTAGGATTGTTAACAATGGGATTTTTTGAGACTCTGGCATTAGTGTGAATTTTATGATAAGATATGATAAGAGTTGTTATGAGTTAGCTTTAATTTTATAACAAAATACAGCAAAAAAAAAGTAAACTCATGATACTAATTTGTCGTCACGTCAAATACCAACATTAAATTAAGGAGTAGAGGTCAAAAATAAAAAAAAACAAAAGTTCGGTGCCAGAAACCAAAAAATATCTTTTAATTATACTAAAATAAAGCTCAAAATTGTAATTAATAATTATTAGACACATAATAGACTTATAAAGACAATTGATAATAATAATTACATTTAGAAAAATTTTAACAAATTCATCGGATTTCAGATATTAAAAAAGCGCTTTGCAAATTCCAGAAATATTATATGATTTACCAGCTGGTTAAACGCCAAATTTTTTAAAAAGATATCATTTATATTCGTTCAGTTACAAGAAAAATGACAAAAGTTTTTAAAAAACAACATTGTTTACTTAGACTGTTTTTGCACTTAGCTGATCTGGTAAATATCCAAGCAGGTAGATTCCATAATTTTGGGAAAATAACGGAGTCAATAGTTCATTTTCATAAATTTCTTTTGCTTATCCTTGTAATTAATCAGTTTTCAAACTCAACCAGTCATCAAGTTAATTAAATAACACCCATCATAATATCATAGTATATTTAAAAACAACATCCCGCTCCTTGGAACCTCCTTAGGGAAAAGATATAAAGACACAAAAGCATCAGAACTAAAGGAAAAAAGCCATAAAAACAACAGTTGCATATTTAATGAATAAATAATTGCAAAATTATTGAAATAAACGCAAAAAATAGCAGAGCTGCAGACAACGCGTGTCTGCTTAGTTACTAAGTACAACGAGCACACGCAAAACACTATACCGACAGTCGTCGAGTCGCGGCGACCTGAGCAAGCAGCAAACGTACGAACTCTGGCGGCAGCCCAAGAAACCAAAGCTGGCGAAGGGGCTAAACGAAGGAACAATAATATTTGCCACAGAGTATATTATTATATTCAAAGTTATGGAAAACAAATTTTTTCTTCTTCTTGTTGTTAAGGTCATCAGCCGAAAGGCTAATTTGAACCTCTTGAGGTTAACTAAGTAAAACGAGAAGTGAGATGGTTAGTTTACCAATGCCTTCCTCACTGAGTGTAAAAGTATACTTATCAGCATGCCAGACCCTCTAAAAAGCATCTACTTTCCACCCTCCAAATGACGCCTTCACTTCATTCACCACAGGGTCTGGCTGGATATATAATGAAATTCATTACTCTCAGAGTAGATAACTCTGACTAGTATCTGCATTGCACGAAAATGAGCTTCAAGGACACTGTAGCCAGCTGCAGTGTTGCCGAAACACCACTACACCCACGCGCACTGCTAAACTGGACAAACCCTCGGTATTCTCTCATCCGTCGCATAACAAGGCGTGAAATATGACAACACTGGTGGATGAAAATCTTTTAAGCGAGGGGCAAGGAGGAGTTGTAAACAGTAAGTGACCTTGAAGCTCATTTTCGTGCGACACAGATTGTAGTATCTTTAACACCTCTATCTCTTCTGCTCTTAAATGCTTCAGTCATATAATTGGCTGACCATGTGATAAGAAACACAATTATTTTTTGTAGTCCTGGAACTAACAGATCGAGTGTAAATAATTTAACACTCTACCTGCCTGTTAATGGCAACATTTTTTTCTGATGTGACAATTAGTGATTTTCCGTATTTTTACGTCGAGGTTTATTTCATTTTGCGTGGATTACTCGTGATTAGATGGATTGCTCATCATTTAAATAATTGGTAAAAGAAAGTCATGTGAGTGTTTCACACCAGATCTTTAGTTGTTCAATCAACACCCGAGAGATTGCAGCTGAATTTTGAGCTACCATATTTGTCTCCCCAAAGGTCAATATTTTTAAAAATGGCTTTTAATGATTTTAAAGTGATAACTAGAAAATTAAGATATGGAATTTAAGCGGGCAAATGCAATTAACCTGGTAGTAGATTAAAAACTGGATTTGGTCATCTTTTACAGACACCGTTAATGGACAGTAATGAATATAAAAGGGCAAATGGCTGGATGAGTAGCCTATATAGGTAGTCCATTAGCAATGATAAAATCGAATCGCTACTTTTATAGACGCAATAAAATATTTTATTATTCAGAGACCATTTTCCGCTATAGTTATTCCAACCCACCGAATTTATTTTCATGCTTTTTTTAATTCAATCATTTCATCTGATTTTATTTCGTATGAAATTAATTTAGTGATCTAATTTTAATCGTATTCACTTATTGTTTATTATGATTAATGGATAAATTTACTATGAGCAAACATATAATTTATATGAACTTAAAATCTGATGTAAAACTTACACGACTTTCTCTTGCCATTGTAAATAATGAAATATAATATAACCTATGTTAAATCATGAGTAAACAATGTAAAATGAAAAACAAAATATAATTTTAATCAGTGAATGACACAAAATAAAAATTTACTTCTGTTTGGCTAAAAAATACGGAAAATCACTAATTGACGCTAAAATCAAAAAAGTTAAAAAGTAAAAGTAAAACCAAAATCAGAAACTACAATGGATAGTAACAAACGATTTTCCGATTCGTAATCTACACAAACAGTAAATGAGAATGGACTGGGTTTGAAGTTTCAGTTTCAACCGGAAGTCAAGAAATCAAAGTCGGTATTTGTTAACAAAATTGGTGTCATTCAATTTCCCTTAAAAGAGTAGAGAGAGAAATCATTGGATTTTAAGTTCCGAATTTTACCGGAAGTCAAAAATTTAAATTCGGAATTTGGAAACAAAATAGTGTGATTCAATTTCTCTCAATTTTAAGGTTAAAAACCATAAGAAACAACAGAATTAGCCCCTTAATTTACCTTCTCCGAATTTCAGCAAGTCTTAATTCCACCGAGAGTAACTGAATTCCGGGCGAAATCTTTCGCTAGCCGCAACTCGCTGCCAAAGCGTTTTAGGACATTTTTAAATAAAGTTGTTTCTTTCTTTTGGTCCTGTAAAGTAACCTCGGAAATCGCAGGTAAAACTTTATGAATCACTCTGTACATGTATAACGGTAACGATCCTGGGAGGAGTATTGAGAGCTTTAGAAGTACAAGAAGAAATAGAGATAATATCAGTAAAAATTTAATTAGTAAAATCTTTATTTATTTTTAATTTTTTACGCCATTTCATTCAGTATATGGTAGCCCTAAGACAGGTGGTCTTTGTTGGTACGCCCGTATTTGCGTTGACTGCAGTAGCGTTCTCTCTTCTCTGAAACATGAAAAAATAAAATTATTAGTAACCCCCCATCGCTCGCTTTGCTTTGCTCCGCAAATAGGGCCTATACGAGTATATAGGTTTTTTCTCTCTTATGGGGCCAATTTTAGATCACGACAGGTGACTAGACGTTTCTGGAAGCTCTTTTTGCAACCCACATTCACAGCATTCGCTCACTGTAGGCTTTCCTCCTTTCCGCCGTCCACCCGGTGTCCTGTTTTGTGCTCTTCATGGAACCCCTTATAGTCAGTAAGTCATATTAGTAGGCAGTTTGAGTTGTCTAGATTTGGTTTGGTTCATTAAGTTTTCTCGGTTTATTCCGGTTTTCTCAATATCCTTTCTGACTTCTTTAAACTTGATCTGACACCTTAGGTCTATCGTTCAGTGTCTTAAAAAATTGTTTTCTCAACCGTTTGGCATCTATTTTATACAGGTGTCCGTAAAATTTTAGTGTTCTTTTTCTAATAGTTTTCATTAATCTTTCATTTCCCACGTATAAATTCTTCTCCACCTCATATTTGATATTGTCCGTTACTATCTTCGGACCCATTATCTTGCGGAGGATGTTTCTCTCCAAATTCTCTGTTTCTCTTAGACCAGCCTTGCAAGTTATTCTAAGACACTCACTCTTGTACAGATACACAGGTTTTATCACAGTATTATAATGTCTAATCTTGGCTTGTCTTGAAAGTGCTTTATTCTTATAAAAGTGGTGAGGTCCTCGGAGTGCAGGGCCATCTTTCTTCGTCTGTCGTTCGCTTCTTTTTTGCTGGTATTTGTTTTGTTATCTCCCTGAGATATTTTAAGCTATCAACTTTCCCAATTTTTCCCTATTGTGAATATAAGTGATGCGAGGCTGTTTTGATGTTCGTTATATATCCAGTTTTGTCGAAAGAAATTTGTACTTTTTCTGCTTATTCATTTAGCACGTTGAATTTTCTATTGCTGTTTTCAATTGCTAGGTCGTTTGCAAAAGCAAGACAGTGGGTCTTTAAGCTGTTCTTTGATGCTTCAATGTGTATTTGGTTTAAAAATCCTTTATCAGCAAGTTCCATTTCCCACTCCTAAATAAATTTCTCCAGCACATAGTTTAAAAGGACCGGTGGCAGACATCACTCTGAATAAGCCTGTTTTAATTTCAAACTCTTTGGAGACTTCTTCTAGAATTTTCCCTTTTGATCGAGCCAATGGTCAATGATCAATCGTGTTAATGGTGATGTTAAAGTTTAGAGAAAATAAATAAACAAATTGTAGGAATGTATTACTAATAAAATTTAGTGAAATGAAGTAAAAATTTGTACGGACTATATAGAAATTAATAAAAAAGAAAATTATATTTTTTATAAAAAAAATTATAAATTGTTATTATCAAAATTATCCTCTCATTCTCTATTGTTTTGTTGATCGAATAAGTCGCTGAATTACCTACTATTATTTAAATTATTCTCTTATATATCATTGACTCGTTATTCTTACTCGCCTTAAAAACGTGAGAATTTTCATTGCTCCATATTCGGTATTTTTGACTGTTAACATAGGCATCCAAGTAAAACCAAGCATCATCGCTAAATATGAATACGATCCAACACCTAAATACCGTTTTCATCGTCAAGAGAACGAAACCTACGACAATACTGTAAAGTATTGTTTTCCATGATCTGCTTCTTGCAGTTCATGTACGTCACCGATGCTATAAGCATACAAATGCAATTTTTTAGTATCCCTGAAAGCAGTAGATAGTGAAATCCCAGCCTGTGAAGATAACTTTCTGAGCGATTTTCTAGGAGAGTGAGTCAAACGTCTTTTACATCCTAAAGCACTTCCACGGTTATCACTGATGGTTGACTTGTGCTTTTGACATCTTTTACACTTCCAATCTCACGAAATTTAGGTACTGTGTGGCAAAGATTTGATTGCCCCTTGCGGAGAGGAGCAGAATCGGCCCTTTACTAGCCTTCTCAATAACATTGTATTTTTGATAACACTGTAAAATGCTCTAGTCTTATATAAAATCATGATACGCATATTTTTTGTCTTATTAACTTTTACGATAAATGAAACGGTTAAAAGTTGTTAGTAATTTTAAGAAAAAAAATAACAGCCGTGAAATAGTACGATTTTTCGTTTCCACGATGATTACGTATTAACTGGAAGTCTGAAATTGAAAAAAAATTCATATACGGGATCAGGATATACCGAGAACACTTACAGATCAAATGAAAATGTATATTTATAGTGATTTCAATACTGAAGTCACTCATTTTGTAAAAATGTTTGATTGAAGTATGCCCGGACTTGAAAAAGTCTTGCACGAGAAAGTTTTTGGCTTATAATTAGGCCTATTTCTATATACACGCAGCGTACGAAATGTAGTTTAAAGATTGAACTTATTTTTAGTAAAAGAATGACGCAACTGTGATGCTCCCTTTAAAAGTTAAGGACCTCTAAATATTGGCGATTGAAAATGTTACTGATTGTAGATTAGGGTATTCACATTTATGTATATAAATGAAATATGTAGACTAAAATATTACTAATATAGTAAGTAATATTACAATATAGCCTAATATGTAATATTAATATATAGTATATTGTTTTATGTCTAACGTTTAACAATTAATATGACTCAAAACTACTACTAAATAGTACACTGGACTTGGTAGGCTACATAACCAAATGTTATTGGGAAGGCTAGTAGCGGGCCAATTCTGCTCCTCTCTGCAAGTGGCAATCAAATCTTTGCCACACAGTAACAGACGCAGGATTGACGACTTATTCGGAAGAGTAAAATTGGGAAATGGTAATTAAAATTTTTTACTCTTTCGTAAGATTTTTAAGTGAAATAAGTCACAAGAATAAACACACACGTTCATTTTTGAAAACCAATATCGCTGACACAGAAACCAATGGATACTGGAGTAGCAATTGTGCACAATATCAACATCTCAATTTTTATAATCTCTTAACCTTGAATAGCGTATTGCCAAGTGACTTGTAAGGAGACAAGTAATTTACCTATACGTTTGTCACCGGCTGGTGACATTAAGCGGCGTGAGGAAACCTTAAATGTTTGGGGCCCTAAAAAGGGCTGTTAAGCGATGGTCGTCTAGGCGGAAAGAGTCGGTGGTAGTCGTCGTGACGGTCGAGGAGGTGGGCGACACGGCGTGTTGTCGTCCAGCGGAGACTTCACCTTCCCTCGCAGTAGTGCGTCGATAGCTGCTTTGTCGGGATCCGGTGGGCGCAAGGCTCAGTCGGGGGATCGCTGTGGGCATCGCTCGGCGATGACAGTCCCGGTCGATGGCAATTACGGTGTCGGGTCGGGAGCGGAAGCATCATCTTCTCTCTTGCGGGGTCGTCGATGGGTCTTCGTCGGAACACAGGAGTCGTGTTCTGTTAGTGGACATCTGGTCGAAGCTATAGAGTGGAATGGAATGACAATCGGGCTCCGTGGAGCGCTCTTATATACTCACCAGAGCGCTGCGATTGGGGCGGTTACTAACCCTCAGTAGTGCTGACACAGGCCTACCACCCCTGTCGGAACTATTGGCGGCTTCCCTCTGTTGGTGTGTCGGAGGCTTTGTCGCCCCGGCGCACATTACCTGATCAAAGGAGGCGACGGTGACACGTTAATTATTTCTACCTTCTTAATGTAGATTCTTAATGTTGGTACTTTTTGAAATAGCTACCCGTTATTATTTTGCAAATAATGGGTTTATTTCGTTAGTAATCTTCGATTAAACCTTATTTAACCTTTTAAAATATAAATTGTAATTTTAAAATAAATAATGTCTGATTAACGCATTGAAGGATTAGTTCCATAACACTCTATCTGTTTGTTAGGATTTAACCAATTTTATGTAAATAAGAAAAAGATGAATTTGTGTTGTTGCAATTACCCGCTTGATCTTTGTCCTAAGATTATATCTGTGAATGGTCGGATTATATCACCAACAATTGGTATTTGAACTGAAAAACAAACGAAAATCAATTAATTTCAAATTCCTTGAAGCTCTACTTATAAATAAAAAATCTGGTGTGAAACACTTACGCGACTTTCTCTTGCAAACATTATAAATATATTGAAAAATATTACCTACGGGTGTGTCTAAAATATTCGATGAATGATCTAAAACATCGGTATTCAAAACTTGAACCAAGATCACTCGCATACGTAAGCATACGTGGACATGTCTGGACCTGCCTCTGTCCGCGATTGCGCAAGGCTCCTCGTATTGTATACAGTAGTCTAATTGTTACTTTCTCTCGCCCTATATGAATATACAGGAAGAAAAGTAACTTTTCTTTTCATGTCGGTTTTTCTAAATCGAGCTTTCACCGGATGTACACGTTTTCAAGCCCCCTGAACCAAAAAAAAAAACATGTTTTTAGCGGTTGGTCTGGGTTTGTGTGTGTGTGTGTGCGTGTGTGTGTGTGTGTGTGTGTGTGTGTGTGTGCGTGCGCGTGCGCGCGCGCGTGTGTGTGTGCGTGTAATCAAAATAACTCAGGAACGGAGACAGCACGAAGGTGAAACTTGAAAATTAAGTTAAGTACCACTAGGGAACGTGACACGAACATTTTCTTCAAAATAGGTCATCTGGAAGTATATAGTAGTTTATTCGTGCGATTTTTCACTTTTTGCGATTTTCTCAAAACGGCTCCTACGATGTTTTTTTTTTAATCGCCTTATTTACTACATTTTATATGCTCTACAAAATAGTGTATGCACCGTGTGTGCTGAAATTCTAGGGGAGCCTGTGCTGTCGTAGAAAAAAAATTGTTTTTTTAAGATTGCAGCCTTCATATGCGTTTTAAAGCAAAGATGTGTAATTAAAGTTGTACAGCATTTAAACCCTACAAATTTTATTTTCAACATTTTTTTGTACAATGCTTAGTTTAGCTTCAATTAGTGATTATTTAATTTAATTAGTGATTATTTATTAGTATTTTTTCATCTAAATCTATGGAAAAATATGACTTTTTAATATTGTGGCCTTCGAATGCATTTTACAACAAAATTGTAGGGAAGGTCGGCCAGTATGGGCCACTAACACATTTCTTAAATTGTTCTTGTTGTAACTGTTGTAAAATTACATTGTAATGTATTTACCGTAAGGTAAATAAAATACTTATAATGCTTTTCACGGTTCATGAGCTCTGCTGTTTCACGCTTTTAGGTCAATCAGAACATTTGCCAGCTTAGTCAGATTGTACCTGACAAACATTACGCACGCATGTGTATAACAGCCGCAGTAGTTCACTCGTACTGAACACATAGATTATAGAGCGCGTTAGCATACAATACTTTATAATACAATCAGTTGATTGTATGTTCATAGGTTTTGTCATGGTTACTATACTAGAATACACGGTTAGAGAGTACTTTACACGGTTACTCTAGTAAAGTAACCGTGGTTTTGTTATTGAAAGATCAAAAAAATGGCTGACGAAATATTTAACAGAGCTGCAAGAGTAGTATTATAGTAGTATTGGCAACGTTGCTGGCAAGTC
Organism: Catonia carolina; assembly: GCA_035578175.1. Classification (NCBI taxonomy): domain Eukaryota; kingdom Metazoa; phylum Arthropoda; class Insecta; order Hemiptera; family Achilidae; genus Catonia; species Catonia carolina. Next base: position 18,052,634 of record JAQMRL010000012.1, read on the forward strand.
ATCGGCTAGCTACAAAGTGGGTAGGGGGCAATGCGTACGTTCAGAGCTCATCACCCTTGAAAAATATTATAAATAAGGAAAACGGTAGAAAAATAATTTCATTTAATAGGTATATTATATATTTTTTTTATTTTCATGCTTGTTTTTTTTGCCATTCCAGAAAGTGGAGGGCAGTATGAGCCACTAGCTTTCTTGGTATTTATTTTCACTTTCTTAAACCTGTATTATACAAATTAACTTTGTTGTATTTTAAATACATAAATTATTATATTTCTAAATACTTGTTTACGTTAGAGCATTGGAAACCCCGGAATAAAAGTAATATTTCACAATAAAAATAGTATTTGAAAAGATCATTTTTGGTTTAAAAATATACAGAATATTTCATACATGTTTAGTACAAAAAATACAAGCTAACTTATTAAAAAGAAAATAAAGTTAAAATAAAGCCACTCTTGTGTTTCACTAAAACCACATTAACTAAGTGACTTGCGACTCATTAGCAAAGTTTTCATTAGCCCATATCGCACAAAAATGTCCAGTCTTTCAAAAAATGTTCGTTGCATACAATGTAGAATGTTTATTGTTTGCCATTAGCACTATTTTGATTATTGGAAGTAGTTTTCTTTCGAATGTTTAAATTTTAGCACGTTTTTCTTTCTTGATTTATTTTCTTTTTTTGGTTGTTTCCTTTCTTCAGCTTTTCTCTAATTTCCGTGTTTCTTTCTCCAGTTTTTTAGATTTCTCGTCTAGCTTACTTTTGTAAGAACTCTCGACGTTATAATTTCACTTCTTTAATAAGTAAACTCTATATCATAAAAAATGTTTGGATTCAAAGGAACGGAGAAATCCACTCTTCGTCAGGTACATTCATTCCGGTTACCACGGGTGATTAAACAAATATGACTGTAACAAAGAAACAAAAAGCAATAATTAGTGTTTATGTTTTATTTAGAGTCGGAAGAGTTTTGCACTCTTCTTATTCGTTTTTTCAAAAGTCAAATTGAAAAAATCGCTAGGTAGTACCTACAGTTAATTGTAATTATTCTTGTGAATGTAAAAAATACTAAAGGTAGACTAAAACTCCAAATTGTATTCTCTTGAAGCAGGCGGCCACAGGAAGTTATTTTAAAAAGACTAAACAATATTTACTTTTTCGGACGGTACGGGCCAGTGGCCCATACTGGGTGACAGACATGTCTGAGATTAAATGTTCTCCTGGAATTCAATTTTAGTATTTATTAAAATGTAACTAGCTACAAATATGCAAAAAATTATTTTCTATTACAATATAATAATACTTACAACATAAACTTACCAAAACTTTGATGATCGATGAATGAAGTTTATATCTGCACACGAGCACGTGGTAACAAAACAAACATTTCCTCGTAACTTTACAAAATTAGTGATGTTCAGTGTCCCAATGGTAACAGAAAGTTACCAAACAAAGATGTATTATTCTAGATCAAAAAGTACTGCTATCTGTTGTAGTAACAGAATAGTTGACTCTGGCCCATATTGTACGACTCTTCCTATTTAATTAGAGTAATAGGGAATTTAATAATCTACAACTTTTTCCAAGCACTTTCTTTTACAGAGCCTAGTTTAGCGTCACTTAGTGATTTCCCGTATTTTTAAGTGAACTAAGGTTGATATTCATTTTGCGGCATTCACTCATGATTAAAATTATGCTATGTTTTTCATTTTACATTGTATATTACGATTAAACATGGGTTATTATGTTTTATTTTTTACATTGGTTAGAGAAAGTCGTGCGAATGTTTTACACCAGATTTTTACTGTTACAAGACACTTACAAGATTAGCTAAAAAATTAGGGCGGTTTTTTCAAAAAAAATTTCAGATCAATTTTTTATTGTTTTGCTTTTATTATTGTTATCGGGACTGTACATTATTGACAACCAACCAATTTGATTTCTGCTTTTTGCTGTATTTTTGACGTGGATTAGGCATGAGTTTGAACAGGGACCCTCAGTAGAGTTTGTTCACGGATGGTTGTCAGCTGATCACCATGCAAAGTCGCTTTCCCAACCGGTGTTAGGGTAAGCGCACAGTGAACGCTGGTCGCAGGTCGCTGGTCGCAGGTGCTGATTCACACTGGCGAGTGCGCACAGTGGGAACATGTAATTACGCGCTTTACCTTAATTCAGTTGTCGGCATTCAACATGAGTTCCAGTAGCAGCAGTGATGATGAATTATTCCTAACGGAAAACGTTTACAAAAAATTATTATCATTTAAAGACGAGACCGTTAGTGACATTAATAAGTACAGAAAATTTTACGGCGAGTATCATCATCTTTTTTCCGCAATTAAAAAAAGATAGACAGGTTTTCTAAATTCATGAGAAAGAATCTGGAAACGTTTAATTTTATATTGTCAAAAGTAGAACTTCGTTTACAAAAACAATGGTGCAACTTGCACAAGCAACCAATATTACCGGGAGAAAGACTTCTGATTACTTTGAGGTACAAATTTTGAACATTTTTTACTACCGATATTCAATATTTTAAAGCATTGTTTGACCAGCAATAATCTTTTAAAGTTATTTTTATAAACCTATGTTATAAATTAATTAACAAGTTGTTATTATTCATTAATACGTATTACACGACGCCAAGTGCACTTAGCAACCTGCCAGCAAGCAGCAGGCAGGTTTATACAAAACAAACCCGTGAGCTGATATGCGCTGATGACCAGCGCACAGGTTTCTCCACCAGCGTTAACTGTGAGACGTCCGATTAAAATATATTGGCCAATTCGTACTAGCAGGCTCCCGCTTGTAAGCGACCAGCGACCAGCGTTCATTGTGCGTTTACCCTTACTTAACAAATTATAGCGACTTTCTACCAGCTGACAGCCATGCTGATCGGGTTGGCCCGAAGGCCACTCACATAAATTTTGATGTTAAAGCGAATAAAGCTCTGACTCAGATTTCTTCAGATTATATTTTCAGATTTCACAGAGAGGTGAACCTGCTGAGAATGTGATTGTTTCAAATATATCTGAAATTCCTTCCTGGTATGTTTTAATACGATTAAGGATTATATGGAAGAACAAATCCTATCTTAACAATGTCTTTTTAAACTTTATTGATTTCTTACATCTTGCGGAGGTTAGCAGAATTCACTGAAATATCTTCTCATGGTTATTACTTAAGTTATTTTTCTTCCAGCTCTCTCTGTTTAGTTAGAAGAGAGAAAGAAATTACGATGGGCCAAAATTGTATATGTCTAAAACTGGTCGTCACTTTTTGTGACCCCTTGAAGCAAAGTGATTTTTTATTTTCTCTTGCCCTATTTGAATATAAAATATAGGAAAGGAAAGTATATTGGTTTCATGTCGATTTCCCAAATCGAGTTTTCACCGGAAATACACATTATTAGGCCTTCTTAACAAAAAAAAAACATTTTTTTAGTGATTGGTTTGTGTACTTGTAAAAAAAATATCTCAAGAACGAAATATTACAAAAATTTAACTTAAAACTTAAGTTAGATAGCACTAGGGGACGTAACACAAACATTTTCATTAAAATTAGTCAACCGGAAGTAGTTGTTTATTCGTGCGATTTTTCACATTTTGCCATTTCCTTAAACAAAACTCCAACGATATTTTTAAAAATGGCTTCATTTAGCTACTACAGTTTTTGTGCTCTACAAGACAGGGTAAACGGCCTGTCAGCTGAAATTCGTGGAGGCTGTAATCTCGTGGTAAAATAAGATTTTTTTAAGGTTGCGACCTTAATATGTTTTAAAGGCAAAAACCAACGGTTTTTATGAATGCAAACAAACACTTTTTCGTAACTTTACAATGTTAAAAATGTTCAGCGTTCCAATGTTAAAGTAAGGTACCAAACAAAGATGTATTATTCTATTTTCTGAACAAAAAAAAATGATGGACAGATCTATTTGTTTGGGTACATATACCCAAACTTATAGTAAATTAAAAATCTGGTGTGAAACACACACGATTTTCTCTTGCCAATGCAAATAATGAACAATATAATCTAACATTAGTAATGAAACATTAGAAATAAAAAAAAACTAATCTCAAAAAAACATAACCTTATTTGAATCATGAGTGAATGATTCAAACTGAAAACCAACTTTAGTTGAACTTAATTATACGAAAATCACTCTTTGACACTAAACTAGGCTCTGTAGAGAAAAATGCTTAAAATAAAATTTGTAGATCTTTTAATTTCCTATAAACTTAATTTTACGCATTTTTGTCGTAAAATGGATACTAAGATCGACATCTTAAAAAAAAAGTTTTTTACCGATTTTCATAAAAAAACCGAAAATCACTAATTACCGCTAAACTAAGTGTTATATAAACAAATGTTTGAAATAAAAGCTGTAGGTTTTTATATTTTCTACAACTTTAATTATGTAAACTTTTGCCCTATAATCCATATTAAGGCCGCAATATTTAAAAAACCATTTTTCTCTACGAGAGCACAGCCTCCCCAAGAATTTCAACAGATATAGCGCTTACTTTATCTTGTAGAGCATACAAAATGTAGTATATGAGGCGCGATTTTGAAAAAAATCGTAGGAGCCGTTTTTGAGAATATCAGAAACTACTTCCGGTTGACCGATTTTGATGAAAATGTTCGTGTCGGGTCCTCTAGTGGTACCTAATTTAAGTTTCAAGTTTCAACTTCGTACGATGTTCCGTTCTTGAGATATTTTGTTCACACACACACAGACCAATCGCTAAAAACATGTTTTTTTGGGTTCAGGGGGTCTGAACGCGTGTAAATCCGGTGAAAACTCAATTTCTAAAAATCGACATGAAAACAATACTTTCCTTCCTATATATTCATGTAAGCAAGGGAAAGTAAAAATACTACAACTTTTTTTTCAAGCATTTTTACTTTCTTTTCCACTGCATGTAGGGTGAAAATGTTTTTTTTCATGTCGATTTTTGAAATCGAGTTTTCACCGGAAATACACGTTTTCAAGCCCTCTGAACAAAGAAAACATATAAAGCAATAAATTGGTAGTGGCGCGCGTCCATCTGGTGAGTGGGTGTGTGTGTGTGTGAGTGCGAGCGCGCGCGTATGTAAACAAAATATCTCAACAATGGAATACCGTACGAAGTTGAAACTTGTAAACCAAGTTGAAATCACTAATTTAGTAGTATGGTTAAAAAAGAGCGGAGATTACCCATTTAAAGTTTCATAAAACTTTTGAAACTCCCATTATGGGCCATTTAAAAGACTGCATAATACTGGCAGATGAGATAAAATTTTAGTATTACTCACGCTGTGAACTGATTTCAACAGTAGTCACTACCAATACAATAAAAAATACTGAAAGGATTTCAGTCGGCTTCATCTGAAACAAAAAACAAATAATAAAAAATCTGGTGTGAAACACTATCCCGACTTTCTCATTCCGTTGAAAATAATAGAAAACATAACCTATGTACTGATACTTTGGTGAGCAATATTATACACGTAATACATAATATAATTACTGGCTATCTGTAACTTGATGGCCTCCCGCAGAGAGGAACAGAATCAGCCCGCTACTAGCCTTCTCAAAAACATTTCATTATGTACCAATTCCAGTGTAGGCTACTAGTTAGTAGTAGTACATAATGAAATGTTATTGAGAAGGTTAGTAGCGGGCCGATTGTGATCCTCTCTGCGGGAGGCCAACAAGTTATAGACAGACAGTATATAAATTTTTGTCGTAAAATGCATCCTAAGGCCGCAATCTTAAAAAATTCCATTTTTTACAGATTTTGATGAAAGAAAAATCTGGTGTGAAACACACACAACTTTCTCTTGCCAATGCAAATAATTAATAATAAACCTAAAATTATTAATAAAATATTATAAATAAACAAAGAAACTAACCTCAAAAACATAACCTTATTTTAAGCATGAGTGAAAGACGCAAAATGAAAATCGAACTCAGTTTGGCTTAGAAATACGGAAAATCACTCTTTCACGCAAAACTAGGCTCTGTAGAGAAAAATGTTTTAAATAAAAGTTGTAGATCTTTTAATTTTCTATAAATTTTATTATATACACTTTTGTCGTAAAATGCGTACTAAAGTCGAAATCTTAAAAAAATCGATTTTTCACACGTTTTCGTGAGAAAAAATCAGAAAATCGCTAATTACTGCTAAACTAAGCGTTATACAAAAAAATGTTCGAAATAAAAGTTGTAGAATTTTAAATTCTCTACAACTTTTGTTATATACATTTTTGCTCTAAATTGCATATTAAAGCCGTAATCTTAAATAAACAACGTTTTTACGTGAAAACAGCCTCACCAAGAATTTCAGCAAAAATGGCGCCTACCCTATCTTGTAGAAAATAAAAAACTGAATAAACCAGGCGATTTTTAAAAAAATCGTAGGACCAGTTTTTGAGAAAATCACAAAAAAGTGAAAAATTACACGAGTAAACTACTACTTCCGGTTGAACGATTTTGATTAAAATGTTCGTGTCGGGTCCGGTAGTGGTATGTAACTTAAGTTTTAAGTTTCAAGTTCGTACGATGTTCCGTTCTTGAGATATTTTGTATACACACACACACACACACACACAGACACACACACAGACCAATCGCTAAAAACATGTTTTTTGGGTTCAGGGGGTCTGAAAACGTATAGATCCGGTGAAAATTCGATTTCTTAAAATCGACATGAAAACAATACTTTCCTTCCTATATATTCATATAGGCAAGAGAAAGTAAAAAACAGAAATAAATTATTTACCGCTGGACTAAGCGTTGTACAATACAATAATTGAAATAAAAGTTTTAGGTTATTAAATGTTCTAGAACTTTGATTATAGCCTATTCATCTTTATCCTAGAATGCATGTTAAGGCCGCAATCTTAAAAAAATACTTTTTTCTATTAGAGCACAGTTTGCATCATTCACTCATGATTCAAATAAGGTTATGTTTTTGAGATTAGTTTCTTTTGTTCATTTTTAATCTTTTATTACTAATGTTAGATTATATTGTTCATTATTTGCATTGGCAAGAGAAAATCGTGTGTGTTTCACACCAGATTTTTAATTTTCTATAAGTTTGGATATATGTACCTAAACAAAAAGATCTGTCCATCATTTTTTTTGTTCAGAAAATAGAATAATACATCTTTGTTTGGTACCTTACTTTAACATTGGAACGCTGAACATTTTTAACATTGTAAAGTTACGAAAAAGTGTTTGTTTGCATTCATAAAAACCGTTGGTTTTTGCCTTTAAAACATATTAAGGCCGCAATCTTAAAAAAATATTTTTTTACCACGAGATTACACTCCCCACGAATTTCAGCAGACAAGGCGCTTACCTTATCTTGTAGAGCATAAAAAAATGTACTAAGTGAGGCGATTTAAAAAAATAATCGTTGGAGCTGTTATTCAGAGCTACGCAAAAAGTGAAAAATTGCACGAATAAACTACTACGTTTGTGTCGGATTTTCTTGTGTTACCTGACTTAATTTCCAAGTTCAATTTTGTTCGATATTCCGTTCTTAAGATCTTTTGTTCACGCACGCGCGCACCCACACACACACACACACACACACACACACACACACACACACACGCAGAACAAATGCTTATGACATGATTCTTTTTGGATTCGGGGGACCTGAAAACTTGTATGTCCGGTGAAAACTCGATTTCTAAACATCGAAATGAAAACAATACTCTCCTTCCCTATTTATAGGTCAAAAGAAAGAAAAATATCTGGTGTGAAACACTCACACGACTTTCTCTTGCTAATGCAAATGATGAACAATATAACCTAACATTAGTAATAAAACACTAGAAATATACAAAAAACTAACCTCAGAAAACATAACCTAATTTTAATCATGAGTGAATGATGCAAAATGAAAACCAACCTTAGTTTGGAATAATACGAAAAATCTTTCTTTGACACTAAACTAGGATCTGTAGTGAAAAATGCTTTTAATAAAAGTTGTAAATCTTTTAATTTCCTATAAATTTAATTATATGCTTTTGTTGTAAAATGCATGCTAAGACCGAAATTTTAAAAATACATTTTTTACAGATTTTCATGAAAAAAGCAGAAAGTTACTAATTACCGCTAAACTAAGCGATATACAAAGAAATTTTTGAAATAGAAGTTGTAGATTTTTAAATTGTCTACAACTTTTACTGTATACACATAAGCGCTAAAATGCATATTAAGGCCGCAATCTTAAACAAATAATTTTTTTCTACGAGAGTACAGCCTCTCCAAGAATTTCAGCAGACATGACGTCTACCCAATCTTGTAGAACATAACAAAATTGTAGTAACTGAGGCGATTTTTAAAACAAACCGTTATTGTGAAAATTGTAAAAAAATGAAAAATGACACGCGTAAACTTCTTCCGGTTGACCGATTTTGATGAAAATGTTTGTGTCGGGTCCTATAATAGTACCTAACTTAAGAATCAAATTTTAACTTTACAATGTTTGTACAGTCTTTCTTAAAATATTTTGTTCGCGCACGCGCGCGCGCGCAGACACACACACACACACACACACACACACACACAAGCCAATCGCTAAAACCATGTTTTTTGGGTTCTGGCTGAAAACGTGTATATCCGGTGAAAACTCTATTTCGAAAAATCGACTTAAAAACAATACTTTCCTTCCTAAATATCCATATAGGCACGAGAAAGTAAAAATATCATTTGACAGACGATTTTACTTTAATTTTTTTATCGCTAATGTGTACAATTCTGTTCAATTTAAGAACAATAAGCAACACCATGGCCCAATCAGATGAGGATGATACAGACGTGTAATGCGATACAGTCTTGTACAGATTAAGAGAGTATTGTTAATTGAACCTCAACCATCAAAGTGCAGGCGAGCCGTTTTATCTTGACATTTCAGATGCAGTGCTGCCTAACCAACGCCTGTACGTTACAGTACACGTTGTGAACATATATTGCCCCGCTTACACCTAAAAATTTATATCGAACGACAGAAGTTCTATTAATTATCTCTGAAGACCTTTCATAGACCCTTTTAAGAACTTTTGTACACCGATAATCACTGTCTAGTATTCAAATCCTTATAAAAGTACCTTTACTATAATCTAAGCCACAGAAACATCGTCTCCGAAAATCAGGTGTCAAACAACTCAAAACTTCACCTACCACTACCATGGCCCAATAAACTTTACCACAAAAATTTACCACTAAACCAACCCGGTGGGTTTTAACATAATTTAATACACATTTTTTAACTTAAATTCGAATAGGTTTAAACTTTTGATACTAAATTAAATTAACAACTTAATATTTCAAAGAACCGGAAAAGCGTACGATGTAGAAAGGGAACCAACACAAACATTTTCATCAAAATCGGCTTATCGGAAGCAATAGTTTATTCGTGCAATTTTTTCTAAAACAGCTCCTACAATTTTTATTAAAATCGCCTCATTTACTAACTGTGTTTTTGTGCTTTACAATATAGGGTAAGTTTCATATCTAATGAAATTTGTTTGAGGATTTATGCGGTAAAAAATATTTCTGAATTGAAAACTTCTTGAGGCGCACCTTGTTTTTCTTCTGAACAATGAACGAAACTCAACTGTCACGCGTCACACACAGGAATGAAAGGTTATTTTAATTCAACTCCTTAATGAGGAAACACGAATTTCTTTATTTGAGATTAGTTTAATATAATGCGCGTATGTTATTGTATAGTATAGGATTAATTAGTGTAATATTAAATACGTAATATTAGTACATAATATTAGTACGTAATTAATATATAATATTAGTACGTAATATTTAAATACGGAACAACACTTGACAGAGATTGCTTTAGACATTTAAATATTTAATTAAATTAGAATCTGAAGTATTTATAACATATTTCAGTTTTCATAAACCTATTGTTTCATTCTTAGATTAACAGCAATGAAGAAGTCCAATCGGAGAAAAATTCCACTAAATTATTAATTCACAAATATTTATATATTTTGTATCTTTATGAGAACAGAAATATAAATAAATTATTTTATTTTATGTTCAGAGTGATTCTAAATTATGGTGAAATAATTTAGTACATGATTGTAGAGCTAAAATTAAGAAAAAAAGCACATAAACATATGTCCGCTAACGCTTCATTAGCAAGTTACAGCTAGCGAAACAGTTCGCCCCGATTCCAGTTCCCGTGGTGATATACAGTGATCTGAATTTTTTGGGGGCTACTTTTTGTGACAAATATGGTGATTTATTGAAATTCACCTAAAAAATTGAATAAAACCAATCTGGAAGCTGTAGTGTTAGGAATTTTTTAAATATGCAAAAAATCTTAGTAGAAAAACACAGTCTTCAACATTTTATGCCCAATAACTTTGTTAAATGACCAATGAACAAATGATTTTTTCCCAACAAAAATTGTAGAGAATTTACTTCTGAAAGCAATATTATGTAAGCAATGTAAAACTAAATGCAAATAAAAGTTTAACAAAGTGGACTCTTATGTAGTACACTGCACAGCAATTCTTTGCTGTTTTATGAGAAGGGAACGAATAACTCATTAAGAAAAGCATAATAATCATTTTTGTATGAAAAGCTTTTTTTGATATGAAATAACCATATCTAAATGACATTAAAACCATACCAAAAGACTAAAGATGATGTTTTAAATGACCTCCGTTGTTCACAATGCACGCGTTCAGGCGTCTTATCATCGATTGTCGGACCCGTTCAAAAATTCTAGAAGTCTGCTTGATCATTTATATTCGGTTCAGAAACCTTAATCGGAGTTCATCAATGGTAACGATTGAAGAAGGGTAAACTATATAAGGTTTTCAAATGTTCCTTAGGTAAAAATCAAAGGATTTACTTAAGTCTGATGACCTTGTTGTCCATCTAACTAGCCCAACTCGGCCTATCCACTGATTTGGAAAGCTGTCATTCAGGTGTTCACGAACAGAAAAACTAAAATGAGCAGGTGCCCCATCATGCACAAACCCCAAGTTTTGTCGCAACTGAACTGGTACAGCATCAAGCAAATAAAACGTTTAAGTAGATTGTGCCATTAAGCCTGGCAGGAAGCACAAACATAACTAGATGATCTACTAAGATTCCAACAGATAGACGCTTGAACGCGTGCATTGTGAACGGTGGAGGTCATTTTGAATTATCTTTAGTCTTTTGGTATGACTTTAATGTCATCTAGACTGGTTATTTCTTATAAAAATAAAACTTTTCATACAAAAATAATTATTATGTTTTTCTTAATGAGTTATTCGTTCTCTTCTCATGAAACAGCCAAGTATTGCTGTGTAGTGTACAACGTAAGAGTCCATTTTATTAAACTTTTATTTACATTTAGTTTACATTGCTTACATAATTGCTTTCAGAAGTTAATTCTCTACAGTTTTTTTTTGGGAAAAAATCATTTGTTCATTGGTCATTTAACCACGGGAACTGAAATCGAGGTGAAATGTTTCGCTAGCTATAACTCGCTAATGAAGCGTTTGCGGACATTTGTTTATATGAGCTTTTTTTCTTAGTTTTAGCTCTACAATCATGTAATAAATTGTCTTACGATAATATAGAATTACCCTATATAAGTTTTCTCTTTTATCGTGTGGTCATAAGCACACCACAATGATTCTTTTAAAATTGTGATTTTAATACATAGCTACGCATTTTACGGCAACATTGTATAATTAAAGTTATACGTACAAAATTTTAAAAAATCTGGTGTGAAACACTCACACAACTTTCTCTTGCCAATATAAATAATTAACAATAAACCTAACATTAGTAATAAAACATTAGAAATAAACAAACAACTAATCTCAAAAATATAACCATATTTCAATCATGAGTGAAACACGCAAAATGAAATTCGAACTCAGTTTGGTTTAAAAATACGGAAAATCACTCTTTCTCTCTAAACTAGGCTCTTTAGAGAAAAATGCTCTTAATAAAAGTTGTAGATCTTTTAATTTTTTATAAATTTGGTTATATACACTTTTGTCGTAAAATGCATACTAAGGCCAAAATCTTTAAAAAATCGATTTTTCACACGTTTTCGTGAGAAAAAATCAAAAAATCGCTAATTACTGCTAAACTAAGCGTCATACAAAAAAATGTTTGAAACAGAAGTTGTAGGTTTTTAAATTCTCTACAACTTTTATTATATAAGTTTTTGCGCTAAAATTTATATTAAAGCCGTAATCTTAAAAAAACAACGTTTTTACGTGAAAACAGCCTCACCGAGAATTTCAGCAAACATGGCGCCTACCCTATCTTGTAGAGAATCAAAAATTGAGTAAAATAGGCGATTTTAAAAAAAATCGTAGGACCAGTTTTTGAGAAAATCGCAAAAAACTGAAAAATTATACGAATAAACTAAGTTACTACTACTTCCGGTTGACCGATTTTGATGAAAATGTTCGTGTCGCGTCCGGTAGTGGTATGTAACTTAAGTTTCAAGTTTCAAGTTCGTACGATGTTCCGTTCTTGAGATATTCTGTTCACACACAGACACACACACACACAGACACACACACACACAGACACACACACACACAGACACACACACACACACAGACACACACACAGACCAATCGCTAAAAAACATGTTTTTTGGGTTCAGGGGGTCTGAAAACGTATAGATCCGGTGAAAACTCGATTTCGAAAAATCGACATGAAAACAATACTTTCCTTCCTATATATTCATATAGGCAAGAGAAAGTAAAAAATTGCGACTTTTTTCTAGCATTTCTTTTAAAGTGCTTAGTTTAGCGACAATTAGTGATTTTCTGTATTTTACTTATCAAAATTGGTAAAAGAATGGTTTTTTTAAGATTGCGGCCTTAGTGCGCATTTTACGGTAAAAGTATTTATAATACAAGTTATAGGAAATTAAAATATACAACTTTTATTTCAAGCATTTTTTCTACGTTGCCTACTTTATAGGAAATTAGTGATTTCCCGTACTTCTACAGAGGTTGATTTTCATTTTGCGTCATTCACTCATGATTAAAATTAGATCATGTTTTTCATTTCACATTGTTTACTTATGATTAATCATTGGTTACATTTTTCATTATATACATTGATAAGAGCAAGTCATGTGAGTATTTTGCACTAGATTTTTTTATATTTAACCTTGGTGAAGTTACGTACGTTTTAGACGACGTTCGAAACATTAGCTAAAAGTTAATTGTTTTTATGCGTTAATTCCTGAATATAATACTAGTTTTAAAAATAATAAATTTCAACCTAACCAATCAAGACAAAAAGGACAAGCTTTTATTTTGGTGTACCATGCAAATTTTTCCTTTGAGTAGTTTCAGAAATAGAGATCTTCAAACACATTAGACTTCTTTCGTGGCGAGGACTATAGTATTTAACCATAATTTTGTCTCTTAAATCTTGTAAAAGTATAGTCACTGCTGTCTAGTAGGTTTATCGCGAAATGATTCGGATGTCCGTTCAGTCTTTGTTCGTATTTTCTCCTAAATCGTGTAATATCTTGTTTTACTGAGTTAAGTCTTGTGACGTTATATATATCTAGTGTGATTATATGTTTCGTATGTATTAAAACAAACCATCTATGTTAATTTCAAATCATTACATTACAGAGAAAACTGTGATCTTCCAAGAGTTGTTTCGTAAAAATGTTGTCTAAAAACGTTCTATAATGCCAGTATTAAATTTTTTTGTTATACCCCAGAGTTGACCTCTATGTCCACACAAGCTTTAAAATAATTGTCATAACTTATAATGAATTTATTTAGTATATTATTCTACGTGACAATTAAATTTATCTAGTTTTTCTTTTATTTAAGTGCTGCAAACGATTTAATACTTCATAAATATTTGGTTTAGTAATACGCACCTTGTATCTTATCCCTGTATGGTGGAAGTAAAAATCTCTGTCTGACCAACTTTAAAATAATACGTTTGTCTTCTATCTAAATCTATTTATGAGCGTTATCTAATTTTAAATTTAATTTCACATTAAAAAAATTTCAATAAACTAATTCCGAATAACAAACGATTATAAAACTACAGGGTGTTCTGTATCAAAATCCATTTTTTACTTTCTCTTGCCCTATACGAATATATTACTGTATAGGGAAAGAAAGTATTGTTTTCATGTATATTTTTCGAAATCGAGTTTTCACCGGAAATACACGTTTTCAGGACCCCTAAATCCAAAAAATCATGTTTTCAGCGATTGGTGTGTGTTTATGTACAAAATATCTCAAGAGCGGATTATCGCAAAAAGTTGAAACTTAAGTTAGGTTGGGGGACAACACAAACTATATCATTAAATCGGTCAACCGGAAGCAGTAGTTTATTCGCAGATTTTCTCAAAAATGGCTTCTACGATTTTTTTTTTAAATCCCCTGATTTACTACATTTTTATGCTCTTCATGATAAGGTAAGCGCCGAGTCTGCTGAAATTCTTTGGGGGATGTGCTCTCGCAGTAAAAAATAGTTTTTTTCTTAAGATTGCGAACTTATGCATTTAAGGGCAATAGTGAAGGTAAAAAAATTCTAGAACATTAAAAAACCTACGACGTTTATTTCAAACATTTTTTCTCCAACCCTTAGTCAATTAATGATGTTCTGTATTTTTCTCATCAAAATCGGTAAAAAATCGGATATTTTAAGATTGTGGCCTTCGTATGAATTTTATGGCAAAAGTGTAGATAATTAAAGGTATAGGAAATAAAAAAATCGACAACTTTTATTTTAAGCATTTTTTTCTACAGAGCTTAGTTTAACGTCAATTAGTTATTTTCCGTATTTTTAACCAGAACAGAATGATTTTCATTTAGCATTTTTCACTCGATTAAAATAACCCTCTGCCCATAACAGACAGGTGGAGTGTCGAATTATTTGAACTCAATCTGTTATTTGCAGGGCTAAAATAAATAGTTCTGTTTCTTATCACATAGTTAGGCAATTAAATTACTGAATCATTCAAGAACAGAAGAGGCAGAGGTGTACTGTGACACTAATCAGAGTTATCTCCTCTGAAAGTAATGGATTTCATTATACAGCCAGACCCTGTGGTGAATGAAGTGAAGGTGTCATTTGCAGAGTGGAAAATATGTGATTTTTAGAGGGCCCGCCATGCTGATAAGCGTACTTTTTCACTCAGTGAGGAAGGCAAAGGTAAACCACCTCACTTCTCGTTTTGCTTAGTAAAACCTCTACAGGTTCAAACCAGCCTTTCGGCTGATGACCTAAACAACAACGATTCAAATAAGGTTTTTTTTTTATTTTACATTGTTTACTAATGATTAAACATAAGTTACATGCTTCATTATATTTACTTTGGCAAAAGAACACCGTTGAAATGTTTTTGAAATTTTATTCATGAAGTTATCTACCTCCGTTTCATGTTCGTCTCCAACTTGTTCTGTTTTTCATGTTTTGGTAACTCATAAGGCCTTTCAAATCGTCTGTATAGGTAAATATTCTAAGTTACTTCCTTATTTTTAGAAACTTTACATTATTAAACGCGGAAATATGACTGTGAACCTCATGTTTTTAAACAAACAGTTCAAATCTTTTGCTAGATTTTGATGATTTTGAAAGAGTCACCGAAAAGAACTGAGAGTGACGTTCGTATGAGCGATTGACGCTACTGGACAAGTTTGGACCTGCTTAGATGCAAAGTTTACTAGTTATAAAAGTGTGTGATTTTCGTTCATTAGTAACCGTTTACCTGTCATATTTGTCACATGTGTGTTGCTGTACCTTCCGGTTTTTTTTTTAATGAGTGCAGAACTAAAAAAATCTGGTGTGAAACACTCACACGACTTTCTCTTGTCAATGTAAATAACGATGCCTATGTTTTATCATGAGTAAACAGTATAAAATGAAATATATAACCTAATTTTAATTATGAGTGAATAACGTTAGATGAAAACCAATCTGTAGAACTTAAAAGTAAGTAAAATCACTAATTAATTGATGTCGAACTATACAGCTGTCGGCTATATCTTATTGCCAATCGGCGATTTTCCATGTCACTAATTGAAATCGGTAAAAAAATATTTTTTAAGATTGCGACATTAATGTACATTTAACGACAAAGTATACGTACATAACAAAAATTATAGAAGATTTAAAAACCCACAACTTCTTTTCGTTGTTTATTTAACGTGGCATCAACTACAATGGTGCCGGCCGCATTGGCGTAGTTGGTACCGTGCTCGCCTCTCATCATGCGGTCTTGGGTTCGAATCCCATACAGGCACGGCATATTTTCATACGTTACAAAATAAGTCATTTCGTCCTTCACCGTCTGTATTAGCAATAATTGCAGAACAGTCGGACGTTAAACCAAAAAAAAAAAAAAACAACAACTACAGTGGTCATTAGCGATGACGTTGGGTTGTAACTGTGAAGGATGAGATTTTTTTTGTTACGTATGAAAATATGCCGTGCCTGAGTGGGATTCGAACCCAAGACCCATCTTTTATTTATTTATTTATTCGAATTTTCAAGTAGTTTTTTTCTACAGTGTTTAGTTTTCCGTGATTTAGTGTTTATCCGTATTTCGCTAATCAAAATCAAATGAAATTAAATATTAATGAATTATTCCTCTCACTTTATAGACATAATACACAACATATACATAGCTCGGATTTTAATAGCCACAATTTCCAGTACATATAGCTAGTTTACAAAACAAAAAAGAAATTGCCTTGAAAAATCCAGTCCTTAAATAAATTGATTTGATACGCTGATATCTCTCCGCAGCACCCACGCTTAAATTAAAATATAATACCTAACTAGTATAAATGAAACTCAAATATGCTCTGCAGTTTGAGATTTATTATAAAAAAAATTATTATTATATTGATTTATTATTAAATTAATTTGAGATTTGATTTTATTAATATACTTATGTCACCGGCGACATTAAGTGGCAAACCTTATTTGTTTGGTGGCCCTGAAAAGGGCCGTTTAAGCGGTGGTCGTCTTGATGTGCGGAGTCGTCAGTCGTAGTCGTCGTGGCGGTCGAGGAGCTGGGCGACACGGCGTGTCGTCGTCCAGCGGAGGACGTCATCTTCTTCCCTCGCAGTAGTGCGTCGATGGCTGCTTCGTCGGGCCCGGTGGGCGTAAGGCTCGGTCGAGGGACCGCCGTGGGCATCGCTCGCATCAGCGGGCGATGACGGTCCGGTCGACGGCTTACAGTGACGGGTCGGCAAGCGGAAGCATCATCTTCTCTCTTGCGGGGTCGTCGATTAGTCGTCGCTGGAGTTCGGCAGCCGTATGCCGTGGTGGACGCCTTGTCTGCTGTCTGGTGGAAGTGGATCCCTCGGTGTCTTGATCGGAATTGAATCGCCCGGCTCAGTGCAGCGCTCTTTACATAGTCGCCGAGAGCGCTGTGGTAGAGAGCGGCTACTGGCTTGACCTTTATGACAAAGCCCTCTGTCGGTGGGGAGCCGAAAGGTTTGTCGCTATGCCGTCAAAGGGCCTACCGCGCCGACAAAGGCCGGAAGCAGTATTGAAGCCGGCAACACAGTAAATGATTTATTAGAAGGGGTGGCGGTGACACTTAAACTAATAGAACAGTTGAAAGTATATTGAGAAACCGCAATAAATCGAGAAAACGTAATGAACAGAACCAAATTCAGACAACTAATTACGGACTTTAAGGGCTTCCATGAAGAGCAAAAACAGAACACCGGGTGGACAGAAAAAAGGAGGACATCCTACAGTGAGTGAATGCCGAGAATGTGAGCAGGAAAATGAGCTTCCAGAAACGTCTAGTCACCTCTAATATGCTATATATCATATCTACATGCTACCGTCAATACAAATTTTGCTTTAAATAATTTATGTCCCTGATTTTGAATAGTCTAGATTTAATTATTATTGAAAATAATCTAACACTATTTATTTGCGTTATCCTTGTAGGTAATTGATATAAGCTTGGTCCTAGGTGAATAAAAGATTAATTAGAAATTTCTTAACTTTAGGCTTATTAAATATACGTAAGTTATTATACATCTTGTATCATGATTAATTCTAACAGTGTCTTTATTACCACGTCGTAAAAAGAATAATCGTAGTGTCTAGAATATGAATAAATTTTGCACAGGTAAGATTTTAAATTGAACTTATAATGGGAAACGAAGAATCACGAACTCGCTTTTTTAATAATAATCGGATAAATTTATTTTGCGTCCTTCTTAACCTATCGTTTTCTGTTTTATTAAATTCTAACAGAGGTTGAGTTTTATTTAGCTTCATCCACTCATGATTAAAATTATGTTATTTTTTTCATTATTTATACTGGCAAGAGAAACTTGTGTGAGTGTTTCATACCAGATGTTTATAGTAAGGAAAAATTTCTTGATACTTTTTAAGTTCTTTTGGAATTCCAATGTCGGTTACTTAGAAAGGCAGATTTTCGTTTTTGAAAAGTTGAATATTTTTATAGGAACATCCTGTGTACATACTAGCTTTATTTAACCGATTAATTGGATCTCTTTCCATTTAATAACTGTAGATTAATCAATTAAATTTCAATTTAAAAATGATTGTGTTTAATTTACAATCCATAGCAGTAGGATTAAATACTCTTAAACGAATTAGATAGTATCACAGAATTGAATCTTTACAATTCATAATTAATTAACGGAACATTTCAATAGACAGTATGTAACTGGAGTGAAAGGACTTTCTCTAGCCAATGTAAATAATGAATAATATAACCTATGTTTAATCATTAATAAATAATTATAAATGAAAAACATAACTTAATTTTAATCATGCGTGAATGACGCTAAACGAAAATCAACCTCTGTTCAAATTAAAAATACTGAAAATCACTATTCGACGCTAAATTAACCTTTTAAGAAAAAATGCAAGCCATGGTATACGGCAATGAAGCATGGGTGATGAGGAAAAGGGAGAAAAGAAACAGCTATACTGCAGAAATGAATTTCTTATGGTCTGTCAAGGGTTGTACAAGACCAGACAGAACCAGAAATGAAGATATAAGGCAAGAATTGGGAATTTTTCCACTCAACAAAAAAATTAAATTTTATCCTCCCCAATAGTCGATAATTTAAATAGAATGCCAGAAAGCCGCTTGCCTAGTGTAGCTAGAAGATACAAACCAGAAGGAAGTAGAGATACTGGCAGGACGAAGAAAAGATGGGTGCCGGAACAGGTAGAAATTCCTAACCCGTAAAGAGAAGAAGAAAAACTGATTAAAGTAAAAATTGTAGATTTTCTAATTTTCTATAACTTTGATTGTATAAATTTTTGTCATTAAATGCATACCAATGTCGCAATCTTTAAAAAAAAATCTAAATTTTTACCGATTTTGATGAACAAAGTAACAGAAAATTGAAAAATGAACAGAAAATTACTAATTGACGCTAAGCATTGTAGAAAAAATTTTTGAAATAAAAATTAGAGGTTTTATAATGTTCTACAAATATTGTTATAGGCTACAACACACTTTTGCCCTAAAATAAATATTACGGCCGTAATCTTTAAAAAAAAAACATTTTTACCACGAGAGCGCAGCCCCACGAATTCCAGCAGACATTCCACTTACCCAATCTTGTAGAACCACGGTACTATACTAGACGGTAGCGGTCACGCGCAGCTGCTGCTGTGAGATATAACTTAATATGAGTGATGCTTAGTCTAGTCCCCAAGAATTCGGCCGGTGCGCATTGACGGTAGGATTATTGCATTGTTTTTATAAACATAGCTATTCAGGTATGTTTACACGGGAAATCGATTTTCATAAATAATTATTCTTCGTTTGCGGCCTGAAGTTTTTCTCTAAGTAACTTGTTTCTTCTTTCAATTCGGCGTTTTCACGTTTTAAGAGATCTGTTTCCTCTGACTGCGCAACATTTAAATTTGGCGGTTCTTCAATAAAACGAGGCCTACCTTCCTTTACGGCTATCCCTTCATTTTGTGCCTGTGTTGTAATTGGATGATGAGTTTAAAATATCATAAACTTCCTTACGAGCGTATCGTTTCTCTGCTCGATTTTTACATTCACTACTAGTCGGGTTCACTGGACGTAGAACGGCACTACAAATCGGCAAATTTAAATGGGGTACTGAATTCGTCTTTAGGACATGTTTTAATGGAATATGTAGCAACTCGGACTTTAAATCGCGTACGTAATCCGATTCATCGAAATGTAGCAAACACACGCGACCACTATCAGAAGAAAATGAATCGGCCCGCTTGCAAGCATTTATCCACTTCAATCTAATTTCAATGGCCTTTGCAAAACGGTGGAACTTAATGCCTAACTCCTTTTGGTGTCTATCGTGATTAGAACACCTGGCAATCGAACAACACACCATTATTAACGACTAGCAAAAATCACAGACCGACACCGTACGCATTGTGCGTCGGCTGTTGCTGGTGACCAGATGACGTCAGGGGGCGGGGTTGTCACTGCGCATATTATAGATGATCCCTACCGTCTAGTAAAGTAACCGTGTGTAGATCCTAAAAAATGTAATAAATTAGGCGATTTTGAACAAAATTGTAGGAGCCGTTTTTGAGAAAATTGCAAATGTTTAAAAATGCACGAATAAATAGCCACTTCCAAATGACCGAATTTGAAGAAAATGTTCTTGTCGGGTCCATCCATAACACCCAACTTAATTCTAAGTTTTAACTTCTTAAATTAAGCAGATTGCAACGTACACACATCAGGGGTAAAAATACATGTAGCCTAAAACAACACGTAGCTTAATTAAAATGGTGATGGGCTGGACACACCCTGGAGCGATGGAGGTTTTGAATACGAAGGAGAACCATTAACACAATGGAGAGAAAACTTAAAACTGGGCAGTAAAGGTACGGATTAAGGATTGTAGAAGTAAACATTGGATCACCCAGTATATTAAAAAGGAATTCCAGGTATGGCTAAAATACCCAATGAAAAATTCTTGTTTAGATATTATTACGCTATAACTTTTTGAGTTAATATAATTTTATTAATACTGTACCTGCAATTTCGAGTATTATTCCACTTATTTACAAAATAAAAGCCATAAGAATTTCATTAAAATCCAATTAAATATTTTAAATTCTTTGGTTGAATTAGTTTCCATGTGAAATTTTTCATAGTTAATAATAAAAGTGTGGTGTAAAGCACTCTTATGACTTTCTCTTACCAATGTAGATAATTAAAAATATTAAATAATTTAATCATGAGTGAAATACGCTAAATCAAAATCAACCTTTTTTCGGATTAAAAATACGGATCATCATTAATTGTCGCTAATTGTCATCTATCATTTTGTTTCGTCCGTCCGTCTATCACACCCAGGTGTCAGAAACCACATAACACATGGTTTTCGGATTTCAATCGGAAGTGACCCAAAACCGGAAGTCAAAAAATCAAAGTCGAAATTTGGAAGCGAGTCCCGTGTTTCTCAAAAACCGCATGTGGGTTTTCAGGCCCCCCCCCCCACATTCGTGAATTGTGTCTGTTAACACACCCATTCATAAGGAATGTAGCTTCGTCTGTAAAAATTATATCATCTAAAAATAATTCGTTTTCATTAACTTTTTTAACATTTCAATAGCGAGATAGAAACGTTTTACTCCATCATCAGGTTCCATTTCCTGCAGTAGCTGAATTTTATATGCGTGTGATTTCAATCCTTTGTGTAAAACTTTGTGAATTGCTGTTTTCGGATTACCTAACTCTAAGCTTCGACGGGAGATGGACTTGTAAGGACTTCTAGTTGCAGATTGCCTGATTAGTTCAACTGTTTTGTCTGTTACTCATGGTCTGCCAGTTGATTTCTGTTTGATAATCGATCCAGTTTCTTCAAATTATTTGAACCAACGTCGTATATTATTTTCATGTAGTAGATATTTTCCATAATCACGTCGAAATGCACGTTGAACTGAAATTACAGACGTCAATTCAGCCAACAACAAAATACACTTTGCCTATTCTTTATCAATGAACATTGTCTAAACAGACCAAAGAAACAACAACATAAAACCTTACGTTGAAGTTAGAACTGCTGTTACACAAACTTTGGGTTGTAGGTTATCTGAGCTACGATCTCAAAATTTTCCTACTGTGTTGTTCTAAATGTCCACCATTCTTTTATGATGACCACAGGGTATAGGCCTATACAGATATAAACCCCCCCCCCCCCGGCACTTCAGTTAGTTTTCATTTAAGATTTGGGCATCAGTAAAGCCAATGTGATTGAGTGTGTTAGTTTACAGTGTACTTAGCGTGGAAAGAGGGCAGCAGTTCTCCTTACACCACTTTTAAGGTACAATTGTTGGTTTAATAAGTAAAATTAATTATTATTCTGATTGTAAATCCTTCTTTTTAGTTAAAATTAGTTTAATAACATTTTATCACAGATTTAGTTCACTTTTCACTTAAGTGCTAGTTAAATTGTAAGTTTCGAGTAATTAGTTATAAGCGTATTAAGCTAGCAGCTTTAACATATTAATTATTTGTTAATAAATAATTGTTATAAATTCAAAGGATTTTTTTTATTATTTAATACAACCAGATCGCGAAAGAACCTGGATTAGACCTAAACCTTATATTATCGTAACAGATAAACTAAAATTCCGCTGAAATTACTTTCAGTGTTTACTTGGTAAATCCGATGTAGAACAAAATTTGGGGCTTTTTGGAAAATAGTACTGGCAAAATCGCAATTTCAGTATGTACAAATTTACTGTTTGATACTCTTTTTGTAGAATGGAAAGAAAAAGTTTTGCGATTTTACGAAAAGTTTAAGTTACTGTATTGATTTTTAACTAATAACCAAAAATAAATCATTTTAACATCCAGCGTAAATTCATAGGCTACATTAAATATTAAGAAAAAAGTATTTGTAATTAGATTACAGTGTAATTTATTACCAAAAACAACAAACAAGCAAAATCTGGTTTGAAACACTTACACGACTTTCTCGTATCAGTGTAAATAATGACAAATATAACCTTAGTTTATTCATGAGTACTAAACAATATGAAGTGAAAAACATAACATAATTTTATTTATGAGTGAATGACGCAAAATGAAAATTAACCTTTGTATAGAACTTAAAAATACGCAAATCACTAATAATTGATGTAAAACTAGGCTCTGCAGAAAACTTCTTGCAATAAGAGTAGCAGATTTATTTTATTTCCTATAACTTTGATTACATACTACACATTGCCGTAAAATTCTACTTAGGCGGGAATTATAAAAAATCCCATTTTTAACCGATTTCGATGAAACGAATATAGAGAAAAATCTCTAACTTACGCGCGCTGTACAAAAAAAATGTTTAAAATAAACATTGTAGGTGTTTTAATTTCCTACAACTTAAATTATATACATTTTGGCCCTAACATAGGCCTATATGTTAAGGCCACAATAAAAATAAAAATTACAACAAGAGCACAGGCCCCCAAGAATTTCAGCAGACATGGCGCTTACCCTATCTTGAAGAGCATAAAAAATTTAGTAAATAAGGCGATTTTTAAATAAATCGTAGGAACCGGTTTTGAGAAAATCGCAAATAGGCCTACGTGAAAAATCGTGTGAATAAACTACTACTTCCAGTTGACCGATTTTGATGAATTTTCGTGTCACGTCCTCTTATGGTACCTAACTTAAGTTACAAGTTTCAACTTCGAACGATAAAATTAGAGCGGCCCAAAAACATGTTTTTAGTGATTGGTCTATGTGTGTGAACAAAATATCTTAAGAACAGAATATTGTACGAAGTTGAAACTTGGAACTTAAGTTAGATACCACTAGGGGTCGTGACACGAAAATTTTCATCAAAATCGGTCAACTGGAAGTAGTACCTAGTTTATTCATGCGATTTTTCACGTATTTGCGATTTTCTCAAAACCGATTCCTACGATTTATTTAAAAATTGCCTGAAAATGAGTACATCCGGTGAAAACTCTATTTCGAAAAATCGTCATGAAACCAATACTTTCCATCCCTATATGTATATATTCATATAGGGCAAGAGAAAGTAAAATACAAGGTATTAATATTATATTATACAAAATATACCTGAAAACACAAACTTGTTACGTTTAGTAAGAGATGTTAGTAATCTAATCTGCCGCTAGATCGCACTACTAAAAGAACTACTAAAAAATATTAGTTACAAAATATACCGCTAGATCGCACGAACCTACAGAAAAGAGTACAGTATAAAAAAATGTTATAAGTTCTGTCTATTTTAAAATTATTCTTTCCAAAAGAATACATGTATTATCAATATTCGATCTTAGAGGGATTAGTAAACACTAATTACATATCATATCTGTTATGCTGTATTAGTGAGGGGCAATTTTTCACAGGGTATTACAGAAAACATTTTTATAATTCAGAAAAAATAATTACAGAAAATATTATAGTATTATGGTGGGAGCAAACAGAAACCTCATACAGACCAATATTTAAAGAACTACAATTATCGTTTACAATTCCTTATACAAAAATTTGTGAATTATAATGTACGTTAAAGAAAAACATCTATTTACAGAGTTTAAATGTCCATAATCACAATGCAGAATTAATTGCAATGTTGCTAGTCACTAGGCCTACAAACACTTTTTTACCGATCATATCTGTGGTAAAATATCATCTGGAAATATTTACATTAAAACAAATTGCCAGATTAAAAGATAAAAAAATTGCTAAGAGCAGCTTACCATGGTTTAATTTTATCTCATCTCCGGTATGCCATATTAGTTTGGGGTAATTCATCACAGAGTAATGGAAAGAGTTTTTTAAATTCAGAAAACACTATTAGGTGAATGGTGGGAGTCAACCACTTAACCTCATGCAGATCATTATACGAGGGGCGTTCAAAAAGTTCCTGGAATGGTGGTTCAGCATGCTAATTTTAATGAACTATGGTAATACTTAACTAATCATCTTCGATAAAGGACCCTTGCTCCATCAACCCTGCCATTGTTGGAAGCAGCGATAGAAGGCTTTTTTCGGAATCTGTTGGAGCTGAGTCATCGCATTTGATTCGATGTCCTTCTTTGGTCTGGGAGACGATGTTGTCACTGCAATGACTGCTGTTTTGTCTCCAGGTCAAAGGTGAACACCCGAGACTCATCACCAGTGACGATCTGTTGGAGGAATGTAGGGTCCTTCGAACTTGTCTCAACAGCTTGCCGGCAACTGTCATGTGACATTCCGTCTGATCCAAATTCAGCAGTCTAGAAACAAACTTCGCACTGGCGTATCTCATCTTCAAATCATCGTGTAAAATGGCATGAATTCATCCCTATGAGATACCAACTTCATTCGCCAACTCAGCAGTTGTCATTCTTTGATCATCTAGAATCAGTTGTTTCATTTTTGCAATCATAGCGACTTGTCGACAGCCTTCCACTGTGCTTGTCGTTCTTCAAATTCTCCTGCCCTTTCTTAAACCATCCAAACCAATTGTAAAAACCAGATTTTTTTTAGTGCATTATCACCATAAACTTGTTACAGAGCCAACAGCCTTTCTGAAGCAGACTTTCCCAATTTGCAGATGAACTTGATGTTCCCACACTGTTCGAATTTCCACATTGTGTTGACTGACAACCGATCACATCCACATTGCATGTAGCTCTGACACCACTATGCACTGTCCAAACATGTTTAAACAAGAATGTGCACACAATCATATTGCTAGTTCAGCTATTTTAACGCTTTTTGACGACGGCAAGGCAATTCCGGGAACTTTTTGAATGCACCTCATTTAACGATCTTCAATTTCTTTAAAGTGATACTGTACGTAAAGCAAAATACGTTTTTAACAACTAGAACCTCTACACAAGAAACATAATTAATTACTTTGTTGCTAATCACAGCACTAAATTGTTTGAACAAAAACCTACTTACGCAGGAAGAAAATACATCAATAAATTGCTACTTTAAAAAGTTGAGGTAATTTAAGTTTGTTTAAAAAAAATAAAAAATATTTGATTGATGAAACATTTTATAGTGCACACGAATTCCTTTCTCAATAGGTTTTAGTTGAAAAATAGTATGTAAACTTCTAATTAAACATCAAGGCAAATTCTGTATAATTTGATACAAATGTTTGGATGACATGATCATTGAAGTAGTAAGCAAGTTAGTCAGCAGTGGTAATAAATATTATTGGTAAGTAAAGAATTTAACATGTTAAAATTTAGACTTATCAGTTTTATCTTGACAAGTCCTATACGCCCTTTTGGAGTCTCCTATATGCAGTTATAATAAAAGAAGATTGTTTCAAGAAAAACCTACTTATGCAGGCAGAAAATACATCAAAAAATTACCACAAGCTTTTAAATTTGATTTATTCTGTATTTTTTTATAAAAAAACCTAATAAATTACCACAAGCTTTTAAATTTGATTTATTCTGTACTTGTTTATAAAAAACACCTTTAAAAAAGTACTTGAGGGATAAAACATTCTGCAGCGTAAAAGAGTTCCTTTCTAAACATTTTTGTGTTTTAAAAATAAATATCCTTCTTCAATCCTGAGTTTCTCAAACGAGGACCTTTAGTTTTTGTCGATTTATTCTACTTTTAGCACACAAAACTCAATTCCAAAACATGGTTTTCTTAAACTTGAACTAGGGATTATCCACGTTTGAGAAAGTCATGTTTTAAAATAAGTTGTGTATGATAAAAAATACAAAAAATGAATACAAAAATCAAAAAAACGAATGTCCTCATTTTTTAACCTCTAGGTTGAAGAGGTAAATGTTACCATAAAATGTTTATTACAATCAAGGCTCGATTTAACAGACTAATTGGGGGATACCGTTGTCCGTTATTGTGAAAGTCCATTAAGTTGAAAGTCATTCAGTTATAACACAATCGGTCATGTATATTTCTACTTGGCGTTAAAGTAAACATTCGTTTTTCTTATAGCGTTATTCTTACCATAATTTTCAAAAAATTGTACCTATCAGGAAGAGCTTATCTTACAGAAAGAGCTGCAAAGCGTCATAGACAATAAAACAATATAAATCACCGGCTGAAACACTGGTTTTAATTTGTATGTTTTCCAAACCCAGTACGACTGAATAGTAAGCTAATGCAAAATTTATTAAAATTACTTTTACAAAATTGCATCACATTGATTTAAAAAAACCACAATTAAATAAAAACATAAAACAGTACAAAATAAATAGAAAAAAATTAAGAAATTAGGAATACCTACAATGCGTATAGTAGTTACGAATATCAATAACTGTTATTGATAATTTTTCTTCACAAAAATTAAGATTCCTTAGATTGTTGTAACTTTCAAACCATTTTATTTATTTAGGAGGCTAGTCCGTTAAATCGAGCATTGACTGTATTAGGTAAAACTAATTTGATAACTTGCTCATTTAAATATGTAAGTAAATGAAAATTATTTAGTAATAAATATATTGTAAGTACGTTTTTCTTCACAAAAATTAAGATTCCTTAGATTGTTGTAACTTTCAAACCATTTTATTTATTTAGGAGGCTAGTCCGTTAAATCGAGCATTGACTGTATTAGGTAAAACTAATTTGATAACTTGCTCATTTAAATATGTAAGTAAATGAAAATTATTTAGTAATAAATATATTGTAAGTACGTAACTACTATACGCATTGTAGGTATTCCTAATTTCTTAATTTTTTTCTATTTATTTTGTACTGTTTTATGTTTTTATTTAATTGTGGTTTTTTTAAATCAATTGTATTGTAGTATTGTATGCTTGGTGTTAATATTTAGATTTTTATAAGTTTTTATCTTGATCATATACATGTTTTCTAGAGTCTCCCCAGAAGCAGTTTACAAAAATTATCAGTTGTGAACCACTCACACGACTTTTTCTTGTCAATGTACATAACGCCAAATTTAACCTGTGTTTAATCATGAGTGAACAATCTAAAATGAAAAACAATCTAATTTGAATCATGAGTGAATGACAGAAAACGAAAACCAACCTTTTCTGGATTAAAAATACAGAAAATCACTAATTATTGATGCTAAATTAAGCTCTGTTGAAAGAAATTTTTGAAATAAAAGTTGTAGGTTTTTACTTTTCTATAACTTTGAGTTGTATTCTATTGTCGTAGAATGCATACTAAAGCCACAATTTTTAAATTTAAAAAAATGTTATAGATTTTTATGAGAAAATACCAAAAATCACTAATTGGCACTAACCTAAGCGCTCTAGAGAACAATTCTTGAAACAATAGTGAAGGTTTCTTATTTTCCTACAACTTTGATTACATGCACTTTTGCTGAAGTTTGTACATTAAGCCCGCAGTTTTATAAAAACCATTTTTTATCACGCGAGTACAAGCCCTCATTAATTTCAGCAGACACTCTGTACAGCTGTTTTTAGAAAGTCTCTTTTGTTTCCTTTGCTTCAGTTAAGAGTTGATACTCCTAGAGTATTAATCGTGATTCTGTTGTGGCTGTGTTTTTATATACCAATCAGTTTGAATGTCTGTGAAGAAATGGCATCTAAATAGAAGAAAGTGATTATGACAATGGAGCAAAAACTCCAAGCTTTGTTTTGTATTGATGCACGGGAATCACTAACTACAATCGCAAATACGAGGTGTGTCCGGAAAGTAAGTACCATTTTGTTTTAACGAGCTGACACCATTAAGGTTGATTAGTCATGCGTTTTATGTTTACTCTGGTCGTTTCCAATGATTAAAACAATCGATGAACCAACCAACTGTGAGTTCATTCTGTTATCCAGTTTTTGAATGCAAGGAATGTTATGGGAGATAACACTCATTGGCAGATTACAGAGATTTACAGTGAACGTGAAATGAATATTGGATGGTGTGAATGTGGTTTTAGGCAGTTCAATGAAGGATGGACAAATGTCCATGACAAACCATGAAGTGGGCGGCCTTCTGTTGTCAATGAAGACTTGGTCAGGAGAGTGGCTGAGAAAATTAAAGGGGACAGATGATTCAAAATGACAATTTTATATCAAATTGTTTTATTTTCTTACTGGGTTCCAAAACTGCTCACAGATATGTTCTGTACAAAGTGACTTGGCAGTACTCTGACATTTTCTTACTCAGTATACTTGACTGCCACAGTCCTTGACCCGGTACAGATAGACTATCACCTTGTTCCTGCACATGAAACGCGAGCTTGGTGGTAAGCGCTTTGAATGTGATGACGACACAAATAACACAGTAAAGTTTTGGTTCTCTTCACTGACGGGATGTTTCTTTGAGGAAGGTTCAGTTAAGTTGGTCATCCGCTACAAGTGCCGGAACAATGGTGGAAACTAAAAAGAAAAGTAGTTTGAAGGTATGATTCTTCATGTAAAAATAAAATTGTCTGGAGAAAAATATTTGTTATATTTTTCAAAATGCTAGGTAGGCTACTTACTTTCCAGTCACGACCCGTAATTTAGGAGTGGGAAAATACTGTTTCTGACAGAAAAAAACCAAAATAAATTGAGGATATTTGTGCCAAAATAGTTAGCAAAGACAATTTAGGCAACAGAAGCAAGTTAAAACAAAATAAGACTTTAAACGAGGGTTTGTACATTTTTGGTTTAGTGAACAATATGAAGAAAGTATTCGCTACCAGTTGTAAAGTCAGAAGTAATCGCGCTAAAATTCAATGAAAATTAAAAGGGGACCCCCGCCAGTGTGAGGTGGTTTTTATAGTTTAACCATCTAAAACTTGTATTACGAGCATCTTTAGGCAAATTCCGGACCGTTGATCCAATCCAAGCAAGACCGGATTAGAGAGATTCTACTGTAGAATTACAAAAATGTAACAAACTACCGCTGCGCTGCGCTGTGCATACTGTACCTACACTCGTTACAGAAGTATATTGACCAGTTGTACGCTTTGAGTATATTACTCAAAAGTGGTACACCATGTACTGTATTATGTATTGTTATAACATAAATAAACCAAAATCAAAAACTAAAAAATTTAAATCAAAATTTTTTAATTATTATTTATAAAACATTCATTTTTACACTGCTCCAGTGTATTACAAACGTTCATTTAAAATAAATAAATAAATACCCTACGATATTTTTGAACCAGCTGTTAAAACTGGCTAACCTGGTTTGTTTTCTAAAGTTTTCTTAAGCTACGAGAAAAATGTTTTTAAGTAAACAATAATGTTTTTAAAGCAATTTTGTGATTTTTATTGAAATATTAGTAATTAAAATGTCTTCAGTCATCGTAAAGGACGGTGAAGGTAATTAGTTTTAGGTTATACTTTTAACGCTATAAATTTGTAACATGTTTTTTGACCACGTACTTTCAGTTTCACTTGTAAGTTATCGATTTCTTTTGCTAATTATAAAAATAATTTTTTGTTTTATTTGTGTATTTAAGTTACTACCGTGTATTATTATAATTTAAAATTTGTATTTATGTAAATTTAAACAGCATCAGGTGTACATAACCTAAACGTTTTGAAAACAATATGGTTGTTAAATAGTTTAAAGTTGCTGAGGTTAATAACCTTTTGTTCTATAATTGGATTTTGTATTATAAAGTAGTTATAGTTGTATTAATAATGCAGAGTATACTATTTTGGAATACTTTCCAACTCGATTTGTTTGTAGTTTAGGTTATGTTGGTCTTTGTTTTTAAATTTGATAGTATGCACAGTAGAACTCCAATTTTCTGGATTAATTGGGACCGGACCCGATCCGGATAATCAAATATTCGGATAGTTGGATAATAATGAAAAAGGTAATTTCTTAGAAAAGCTAAAAAGTATGTGTACATGATTATATTAATTCAATTACTAAAAACCAATGTTGTTTACATTTTGTTATGCACTACTGTAACCTAATTACATAAAGTGTCAGTTCCTAAACATATCTGTCAGAGTCAGTTGTTTTGTTGCCTTAAATTGTTTTTGTGCAGCCAAGTCTCACATCTGCTTGACGGTGAGCAGCTGGATATGTCACATTCAGGCTGTTGGTCCATCCATGTTAGCGCAGTGTCAAGACAAGCAAACACCTCTGCCAATAGTCCCGTGTCTGGTTCACCAGCAGTGTCATATTCCTGGTTATCCGTTTCTTCTCTCACATGTTGAATGAGTTAGTTGTCACTGAGAATTTGGAACACAGGATCCAAAGAATCAAGAGCAAGCCATTCACCCACATCCTTTTTACTACACTCAGAACATCCAGGAACTTTTAAAAGGCTCTTTCTTATGCCCTCAAGTGACATTTCATCCTCTTCCGCTTTTGTCTCTTCCTTGTCACGCTTTTTCTCGTCTTTCGCTTTCTGTACCTCCTCCTTGGTTGATATGCCTTTCAATCTGTTCCTTGCTTTTTTTGAATTTGGTCATCTTACCAAATTCCATGCTTCCGCTACCATATAAGCCTTGTCTTCTGTATTGTCACTCCATATATTTTGATTACCAATTAGTCCATTGACCGCAGCAACTCATTAGTATAGACGGCAGGAAGAGGTTTTGACCCCCGCATTCTCTATAAGAAAAACTTTTTTTGGGGTGAGTGGGTGCATTGACCAGAATTAACATCACTTTACTGCCTTCTTTCGCTGTTGTTGTTTAGGTCATCAGCCGAAAAGCTGGTTTGAACCTGTAGAGGTTTTACTAAGTAAAATGAGGAGTGAGGTGGTTTACCATTGCCTTCCTCACTGAATAGAAAAGTATGCTTATCAGCATTCTGGGCCCTCTGAAAAGCACATATTTTCCACTCTGCAAATGACACCTTCACTTCATTCACCACAGGGTCTGGCTGTATAATGAAATCCATTACTTTCAGAGGAGATAACTCTGATTAGTGTCACAGTACACTTCTACCTCTTCTGTTCTTAAATGATTCAGTCATTTAATTGGCTGACCATGTGATAAGAAACAGAACTATTTATTTTAGCCCAGCTTCTTTCACTATGGCCCTTTAATATTTTTTTGACTTAAGGAATGAAAATTGAATCATACCATTCTGTGAATATAGCAGCAGCCATCCAGGCCTTTGATTGATTCTTGTAAAAGAGGGAAAGTTTTTTTAATTCTTAAAGGCACACGGGTTTTTTTGATTTGTTGCCTATCATCTAAAGGGGTATTCTGAGGTTTACCGTAGAGTTAGAACGGTAACACAGTCTTTACTAATCTTGTTACTGGAGCACTAGTTTCTTTGTAAGGAGCTAAAGTCGTTTGAAACAAAACTTTCCAAATGAGGTCAGTCTCATCTATGTTGTATAAAAATTCTGGATCGTAAGATTCTGCTTGATTTTTTAATTTTTCAATACAATCTTTTGTTGAGAGCTTCTCACTACTTAAATCTAACTCACGAATACTATGCCTTGCCTTGAAATTCCATAGCCAGCCATTGCTCACTTTAATTGAAGTTGAACTGTCGATTTTCTCCGGTAAAAGTTTTGCTTTTTCATTAATAATAGGCCCTGAAAGAGGGTTTCCCAATGTGCTCACTGCAGCAAAAACCACTTGAATACAGCCTCTTTAAGTTCTTTCTCCACTGCTGTCTTTATCACTTTCCTAAACGAACTCCCATCTTCATTTTCTAACAGACACAAAATTTAAAATTTAGGACTTATATTTTTTAATGTCTGAAATAGTTGAAGTTTCTATTTTAAACATGTCAGTTAACAGTTTACCACCCAATCACTGTTTTATCTGACTGTTAAAGGATTTTTATTCTATCAGCTGATGATAAAAAACATGTTTCCTTTACAAGACGTACCGCTGGGCAGTTAACTAACACACACAGGATGGAATGTGTATCTTAGTAACACACAGTCAAGGTTAAGGTCGGAACTCAGGCTGATTTAGGTCGCACTGACAAACAAAGCAATGCATTCATGACTCATGAATAATCTTCTACGTATGCTGGAAGTGTCCCTATACTGTATTTACTGTTTCCTGGAAGATTTTGTGTGTTAATGCATTCCCTACAGATATATTTTAGAACGTTAAAGAAATGTTCAGTACTGCAATGAATCAATTTTAAACAAAATCAACTTATTTGCTTAAAAACTTATTTTTTCTGAAAGAAATCTGGATAGTTGGAGTTTTGTAGCATTAGTTCAAATTTTGACGTTTCTAACGGGGAGAATCTTAATTTCAAAAACAATTTTTTTTTAGTCAGATTTTTAGAGCTTATTGTTTAATATAAGAAAAGTAACTTTTTTTTCTGAATAGCCCTTTAGAGAAAGCACATTTCTTTTTCTCCCACAATCTTTTCATTGTTTTGGATCTTACCATCTTATGTAGTTCAGTATTATGTGGTTCATGTCTCTTCCTTTCAGTTTCTACCCCGAAGATTACTCTTGTCTTGTTTTACTAAAAATGTCCCTATTCCGTATGTCTTCTATGTCAATTTTTGCATCTTTAAGGTCATTCAATGTTATTGTGAACCATGCTGGCTTGGTTCTGAGATTTATTATTCTATCAAAAATTTGTTTTGTCAAACTGCTATCATTCATTCTTTCCACTTGGCCAAAAATAAATTAACTTTGTCACGTAAAATAATACAATATACATTATATATGACAAGTCAAAATGTTAAGGATAGGGAGTTGAAAGGTCGTACTATTGCAAAAGAAGGCATAAAAGAGACTGAGCAGGCATTTGCTTGGAGTGGCCAAGCCACTTCAAGCAAATTAGCTTGTATACAGGTTTATTACAGGGGTTTTGAACATGGATTAAATAGAAACAGAAATACTTACAGTTGATTTTTATTTATCGACTTTGTTATCTCAAACAGGTTTTTTACATAACTAATAAATTTCGATATGTGCACCATTGGTCGCTCGGCAAATGTCCAATTGATACTCAGTTTCAGACCAAACGTTAGTTAACATATTATTTTCTGTTACGGTTGTCAATGCTTTATTAATTCTTTCCTTTAAGTGATTTAGGTCACAAATATTTTTTGAATAAACAATGTTTTTGGTACCCCCACAAAAAAACATTACAAGGTGTCAGGTCTATACTCCTTGCAAGCCAAGGTATAGGTCCTTGCTGACCTATCCATCAATGTGTAAATTTTTCATGGACAGCCTGGGTGACAAATGCATGAATGTATGGGGGTGCGCCATCTTGTTAGAAATTAATTCTTTGTATGTTTTTAGTTCATCTAACTGAGAAAAGCAATAATATTTTAACACATCGCAATACACAATTTCGTTATTAGTCTTTTCAGCAAAAAAGAAAGGCCGAATTACACAATTTTTATCATAACACACCAAACATTAACTTAGGCGAGTCCAGTCGTTTATCAAAAATCACATGTGGGTTTTCAGTTCCCCATATTTTTGAGTTGGGTCTGTTAACTCACCCATTTATATGGAATGTAGCTTCGGCTGTGAAAATTATGTGGTCTAAATGATTCGTTTTCATTACTTTTTTTAACTTTTCAAAAGCGAAATAGAAACTTTTTTTCCATCATCAGGTTCCAATTCCTGCAGTAGCTGAATTCTATTTGCATGTGTTTTCAATCTTTTGTGTTAAACTTTTTGAATTATTATTTTCGGAATACCTAACTCTAAGCTTCAACGAGCAATGTGCTTGTTAAGACTTCTAGTTGCAGATTGCCTGTTAAGTTCAATTGTTTTATGTGATACTTGTGGTCTGCCAGTTGATTTCACCTTGATAACTGATCTGGTTTCTTTAAATTGTTTAAACCAACGTTATATATTATTTTCATGTGGTGGATTTTTTCCATAATTACGTCTAAATGCACATTGAACTGAAATTACAGGCTTCAATTCAGCCAACAACAAAATACACTCTGCCTTTTTTTAATCAGTGAACATAGTCTAAACAGACCAAAGCAACAATACAAAACGTAAAGTTGAGCTTAGAACTGATGTTAACCATACTTTTGGGTTAGAGGCTATCACAACTACCAATAAAACATCTCAAAATTTCCGTACTGTCATGGTCTGAATTACAGCCCCTACATTTTTTTATGATGACTCTGTAATTATGTCACCGTCATATAAAACTAAAACTTCCAATCTAAATTTTTCTAAATAAAATACTTTTTGTATGACCGACAGCCCTTACGTTATGAATTGGCTCAATTTTTAAGTTGTGATTTCTCAATTTAAGAGGTCCCTGCAATATCTGGTATCTTTGTTAATTGTCAACCACATAGTATTTTTTTATGGGTAATGCATTAAAATTTATGCAGTAATATTAACAGACATTTCTTTTATCATAGGATCATTTATTCCAGCAACACAGCGTCCTGATGGTAGTTGGCGAAAAGCACGCAGAGTGAAAGACGGTTATGTACCCCAAGAAGAAGTTCCGTTATATGAAAGTAAAGGGAAACAATGGGCCAATCGACAACCAGCATTTCCCGTGGGACTCGACCCAGAAATAATCAAGAGGAAGGAAATAGAACTTGCAAAGAAAAACAACACCATGTATTCTCCAATTCCAGGATTAATCATTGATCCTAATGCTGACTGTAAGTATAATAAAAACTTTATGTATAACTTTTAAAATCTGGTGTAAAACACTCACAAACTTTCTCGTGTCAATATAAATTATAAACAATATAACCAAATTTTAATCATAAGTAAAGAATACTAAATGAAAATCAACATCTGTAGAACTTATAAGCTGGGCATAGCTCTTGATGGTTGAGTAGGCAGCGTTAGTCGCCTGACCGGAGAGGCAGGGCATCCGGCAGTGTAGCTGCTTTTTGAAGGGGAGGGGAGGAACTGGAGATAACATTCGCTGCTGCCTCGGAGAGGAGCGGTCACTGGCTAGGCAAGTACCATCTCTACCCGCCGCCTGAAGCTAGGAGCGATCACTGATGTGGCAAGTACATCTACACCGCTACCTAATGGATAGGCGCGGTCGTCGACAAGGCAAATACTGTTAACCATTCCCTCAGGGAGGAGCAGTCGCTGGTGAAACGAAGGGGAGGGTAAGAGAGGAGTCAGTTGGAGAGGAAAAAAGAGTATACTCAATGTTGAGTGTTACATTCTTTTTCTGTGTTGACCTTCTTGTGGAGAAGATTGATACTGAGTGTCTCACTAGCCAAGTCTGTCATATGCCTTAGCCACTCATAGTTGTACAAGCGCTGTGAGAAGTTTCTGTCTGCGCTATCTCGTGGCAGCAAAAGCAACCACCCACAGCGCTAGCACTGTATAGCGGCCAAAACACTAACGACGGACCGCGTAGAAATAGTATGGTATCAAACTTAAAAATATGGAAAGCCACTAATTCACACTAAACTAGGCTCTGTAGAAAAATTTGCTTGATATTTATATCAAGCAACTTGTAAATTTTGTTTATTTTGTATAACTTTGATTTTATACATTGTTGTCATGAACTGCATACTAAGACAGCAACCTTAAAAAAATCCAATTATTTTTTACTGATTTTGATGAGCAAAATACAGAAAATCACTAATTAACTCTAAACTAAGCATTGTAGAAAAAAGCGCTTGAAGTAAAAGTTGTAGGTTTTTTAATTTCCTACAATTTATATTATATTCGCTTTTGCCCTAAAATGCATATTAAGGTCGCCATCTCAAATCTTGTAGAGTATTAAAAATGTAGTAAATGAGGTGATATTTTTAAAAAAATTGTCAAAGCCATTTTTTATAAAATCGCAAAAAGTGAAAAATTGCACGAATAAACTACCATTTCCAGTTAAACATTTAAAAAGGAATTTTACTGGATGGGGAGTGTTTCCCGTCGGTCAGTGTCTACACTTCCAATTAACTTTTATCTTATTTAAGACTGTACGGACATGTTTCTCACTAATCCATAATTCCCATAAAAAGCTGTCCGGCAAACATTGTAGATAACTGTGCCTATAATAATCATATACCTTATTCTTTGCAAAGTTCGACTAAGCCTACCTTTACATAACTTCTCTTACAATCAGTGCTATGAAGAAGTTTGAAGAGGTAGGCATTTTGCAAATCATAATTTTCAATGGCCCAAAAATCATTAAAAACAGAAGTAATATTAGTAACACCAATCTTTTTGAAGCAGCCGCAAGAACAATGCTCACCAATCTTACTGGAAACCACAACAATATTTTTACAACGAGATACACACTGTTGACCAGTATTCCGTTGCTTTTTTCTTAAATTCTTATTCAAATTCTGTGGGTTGGATCGTCTTTTTCGGGAATACCCAGCTTCTTCGCCTTCCCTATCGTCACCTGTATCACGTTCCATTACTAAATGTTCAGTAGCAGACTAACAGAGTATACATGCATAAATCACGCAGCAAAAGACAGACTAATACTAGAGAAACAAGGATACATAGAACACGTGTGGAGTGCGTGATGCATGACAACAGTAATGGAAAGGAGTAGAAGTGGGGTGGAATCAGTGGCGCAGAGGTGACAAAACTGAGGCCTTGCTGTTGAGTTCACCCTTCTGGTTCATGCAACTAATTTTCAGAATGAACACCCTGATTTTATCTTCTTCTCTTTTTATATAATTTAAAAGGCAAACTCTACAAAATATACCTATAACATTAAAACTTGTAACCCAAAGATACCAAATAAAATAAAAACAAAAAAATGACTCAATGTTGAGTTCGCCCTTTGATCCGGAATGCCTCATATAATTAAAGTTATGGAAATTAAAGTAATCTACAATTCTTATTTTTAGTACTATGTTTTTCAAAGCTTAGTTAGTGTCTATTAGTAATTTTCCATATTTTTAAGTTGAACAGAGGATTATAATTTTGCATCATTCATTCATGATTAAAAGTAGGTTATGTTTTTTATTTTACATTGTTGACGAAATGTTTAAACATAATTTGTTATATTGTTCATTATTTTCATTGGCAAGGTGAAAGTCGTGTTAGTGTTTTACTCCAGATTTTTTAATCAATATTAGAGATAAGAATTCATTTTATAAAATAAAAATCTGGGGTGAAACACTCACACGACTTCCTCTTGCTAATGTAAATAATGAACAATATAACGTGTAATTTTAATCATGAGATTAAAATTAGGAACTCTTAAAATCAGTAATTGCTTCTGAGCAATTGTTAAAACTCTTGAGTAATGGCTCTGTAGACCAAATACTTAAAATAAAAGTTTTAGGTTTTTTTAATTTCCTATAACTTTGATGTAGACACTTTAGTCTCAAAATGCATAATAAAGCTTTGTAATCTTAAAAAATCCAGTTCTTTTACTTATTTTGATGAGAAAATACAAAAAATCACTAATTGACACTAAACTAAGCTCTGTAGAGAAAAATGCAAGAAATAAACGTAGATTTTTTTATAAATTATAACTTAATTTTATATTATTGTTGTAAAATGCATACCTAAGACCGTAATCTTAAACAATTCTATTTTTTCCAGATTTTGATAAATACAAAGATACAATAAAATGCATACCTAAGACCGTAATCTTAAACAATTCTATTTTTTCCAGATTTTGATAAAAAAAAACAAAAAAAAATTACTAATTGCCGCTAACAATGTACAAACAAATGTTTGAATTAAAAGTAGAAGGTTTTTACATGTTCTACGACTTTGGTGTCATGCACTTTTGCTCTCAAATGCATAATTAAGTCCACAATCTTAAACCTCCCCCATTAATTTCAGCAGACATGACGCATATCCTATCTATTAGGCAATTTTTAAAAAAAGCTGTCTGGCCCATTTTTAAGAAAATTGAAAAATCACACAAAT
Source organism: Catonia carolina (assembly GCA_035578175.1). Taxonomy (NCBI): domain Eukaryota; kingdom Metazoa; phylum Arthropoda; class Insecta; order Hemiptera; family Achilidae; genus Catonia; species Catonia carolina. Next base: position 18,091,311 of record JAQMRL010000012.1, read on the forward strand.
AATTTACTAATTTTGGTCGATCAATTTTTATGAAAATGTTAGTTGCAGGTCCTTTTATGCTCCCTAACTTAAGTTTTAACTTTGTACAATATTCTGTTTTTGAGATAGTTTGTACACACACACATACATACATACACAGACCAATTGTTAAAAACATTATTTTTGGGTTTAACGGACCTGAAAACGTGTGTATCCGGTGAAAACTCGATTTGGAAAAATTGACATGAAACCAATATTTTCCTTCCTTGTTGTTTAGGTCATCAGCCAAAAGGCTGTTTTGAACTTCTAAAGCAGTGGTTTCCAAACTGGGGAGCATGCCCCCCAAGGGAGGCGTGAAGATAAGTCAAGGGGGCACAGGACCTCAAGATAGCTTTGCCGTCTGCACGTTCAGAGCTGTTGCGATTCACGAGTCAAGTTTAAGCATCTATTACAAAGTATACCCCAGTAAATCACAGGAAGTGCTGCAATTGTATATTGCTTTTTCAAGCACCTATTTTTGCCAAAAAGCATTTCCAGCTCTTGTTGCAATTAAGATTGGAAGTATCGGGGCAAACTTGATATTGCTAATGGCTTACGTTGTGCACTTTCTTTCTAATAATCAACGGAAAATAGGGAATCTTGAAAAAAGTGCAAGGTCATCCATCTCAATGATTTGTTTTGTTTCTTACTTGTTTATATTAAATTGTAACTTGTGTCATAAAAACAATAAAAAATAAATGTATGGTGTTTCAATGTAGGACTACTGCTTGATTTTTTTTGTCATTACCACATAAAATTCTGTAAGGGGTGTGGAAAGTTTTCTTCTAGACAGAAGGGACATGGTAAAAAAAGTTTGGGAATCACTGTTTTAAAGACTTAACTAAGTAAAATGAGGAGTGAGGTGGTTTACAATTGCCTTTCTCACTGAGTGGAAAGTATGCTTATCAGCATGCCAGGCCCTCCAGAAAGCATTTACTTTCCACACTGCAAATGTCACCTTCACTTCATTCACCACAGGGTCTGGCTGTATAATGAAATTCATTACTCTCAGAGGAGGTAACTCTGATTATTGTCTTTTATACCTCTACCTCTTCTAATCTTAAATGCTTCAGTTATAAAATTGGCTGACCATGTGATAGGAAACTGAACTATTTTTGTAGCCCTGGAACTAGCAGCTCCAGTGCTAAATAATTTTACACTCCACCTGCCTGTTATGGGAATATTCCTTCCTTATATATTCATACAGGGCTAGAGAAAGTAGAGTAAGTAATTTTTTTAAATGTTTTTTGACAAAATATTCAGCTCTGGTTATAATTGAGTTGCGTGCAGTCTAGCTTGCAAAGGGTTAATTTCCAGACATGCCTTTGTATATCTGAACTCTAGAAGCCTGTTCGAAGAATGGGTGAGCAACCAGTTGTTTTTTTTTTTTTTTTTTATAGTACTGAAAGAGTATATATCATTTATACTCCTCTGTATTTTAATGAAAGAAAGTATGTATCAATAACAAACTGTTATCCACACGCCTAAATAACATTAAATGCAGTATGCATTTGAAAGATTTATTCATAAAATAATATTTTGTTTCTAGCAAAATCAAAAAAGAAGAAGAAGAAAAAGAAGAGCAACGGCAATTCGAATAATCAAGATGGTGTTGAAAATCACGATGTAAACAACCATGTAACAACAACGACACATAACAATAAGACAAATGCCTCCGTATCAGCATCCTCACAACCTCCACAAAAACAACAACTGAAAAAAGACAAAGACAACAAATCATCCTTAACAACAGTCATCGCAAAAAGTAACTCAGACACTGTTGTTATCGATCCAGCTAAACGTATTAAAAATTTACGGAAAAAGTTGCGCGAAATAGAAGTTTTAGAACAGAAAATCGCGGGTGGGGATAGTAAATCGCTTGATAAAGATCAGTTGGAAAAAGTCACGAGAAAGCCAGATGTCTTAAGCGAAATTTTAGCCTTAGAATTAAGTTTAGAGAATAAATAGAAGAGACTTTTTTGGTTTTTTTTTTTAATGTCAGGTGGGAAATCACAACCATTATTTTTTTAATTACATTTTATCAATATTTTAATTAGCGTTACATTTTATTTAGTTTTTAACGATAAACAATTTATACAAAATATGTACTTTTCATACACAGTGTAGGGTATGTACTGTAAATGTGTGTTAATAATTATTTACTTTTGTTTTTGAAAACTTTTTTGTTTTTATTTTTAATAACCAATCAATTTTATTGTTGATTTTTAACATTGTAAGTGGAACTTGTCAAACTGCTCTTAAGTTGGCCGTGTTGTGTTATGAGGTAACCCTCTCACTTCATTCCTTGATTCCATATCGTTTTATTGTGAAACTACTAATTTGCTTTACCTTAGCCAAAAGTATTCAGTTTTAAGATGCTGGATACTTGCTCTTATCTTTCCGATTCCCGGACGGATTTGCCAAAGGCAAAACTGATAAAATTTCATGTAAACTATCACCATCCCCCCCTTGATAAGGTTCTGTGCTCCAGGCTGACAATACTTCCGACAGGGCCGGCAGACCTTTGTTAGCACTGCAGAGGGCTAGTAACCACTCCTCTGGTTACTATAAAAGAGTGCTCTACTGAGCCTGATTGACGTTCCATTTCATTGCACTCTACAACTCCAACCAAGAACAACTGACTGGATCCACAAGAGAAAAAAGAAATATATTTTTAAACTTGACGCAGCAGCAAGCATCTCAGCAGCCATTGCCGCAGCCTTCATCGGTCTCTTCTGTGACCAACCCAACATTCCTTCTCAGGACCAATTCAATAATGTAACCTTCCCTTTTCAGGCCTCCCCCCAACCTGAGCCATGGTGCTCGCCGCAATCACACACTTCTTACACCGGTCTCGTTCAAGACCTACATAGCGGTCCGTCTCAAGACCCACTCCTTAAGGTTTTCACGGGCCTCCGAAGATTTAAGGTTTTTCCTTGCCTGTTTAATATCATCATCCGGTGACGAAACATTACTTGAATTTTCTTTTAGTTGACATCCACTCGGTATCAGTGCCTCATGGTTACCTCACAGCCAATAACACGTATGCCCACTATTTCCTGAGATATCCCAGATAATATTCAAAAATATTAATGTATTGTTTTTTTCTGTGTATATAAAAAGTTTTTATATTTTAAGATACCATTGCTTATTATTATTTTTATTTTATTAAACATTTTATGTAGGATTATAAACAGCCGTAGTATTGAAAATTGAAATATATATTTTTAACCATCAGAATACGGTAACAGAAAACACTTAGCAATATTCATAGCGCTTTCGTGTATCTTGTACACATCTTCAGTAAATTAAAATTCTTTAAAAAAAAACTTTTTCACATTAAAATTTAAAACTTCCTACTTCTACCATGGTAGATAAGGAATAGTCGATTCTTATATCTAAAACAGTCGTGCCACTTAATCTGTTGATTGTCATATTCAATCTGTGTGTTTATTAATTTTTCCTTGTTACTGTATTTATAAATATAATATTTTTCCAAAATTTCAATTTATTTTGTCTGTTATTCATTTCTCATATTTCTAGATTATTTTTTATACTTGACATTGTATATTTATGTTTGATCATGCGTTCAGTTACATTGGGGAACTTTCGGTTTCCTTTTTTATAGTTTGAATAGTGTTCTGCAAACCGTTTTTTAAAAGATCTGGTGGTTTTATCTCTATATATTTCATTACATTTAATTTTATAAATTTCACATGAATTGAATTGATTACTTTTATTTTCTTCATTTACTTTCATATTATTATGTTTTTGTAAAATAAATTTTATAGGAAACTGGGGTTTATATGCTATTTTATATTTATTTTTATCGTATATATTAGTAATTTTATGTATTATATTATTTATGTAATTATATGTAATATATTTATTACCATTTTTGTTTATTTCTTCTTTATTATTTATTAGTAATAGATGTGTTTTTTTCTGTTTAGTTTTATTTATTTTATTTATTAATCTGTTTATGAAAATATTATTGTATCCATTGCTTGTATCGCTGGAGCGCTGTTACATGCTGTATTAAAAACATTGACTCACGCTATGAAAATAACAGTTTATCTTATTGTAGGCGTATTATACTTTGATATTGAAACAAAGTACGTTTATGATTAAAAATGTTTACGTTACTATCTGAAATATATATTACTATTTGAAGTACAGTCGAACTTCGATATAACAAAAACCTTGATTATACAAATTTTTTTACAGCGCCGTGACATTATAATTAAACTATATGTAAATTTAACGATTAAGTACCTTGATATAACGAAACAATGTTATGCAATAAGTACGAAATGACACACTGTATTATGAATTATCTGTGAGTTTTAAGGTAGATTCTTTTGATTTCCATCAACTGGAAACATTAGTAACGAAGTTACTCTAGCGAATCTCATCACAGTTTGTGAACAGATTAGGCTACTGTTAGTGATTTTCCGAACGATGACGACATACTTCATGGTGTTAGTAAGTCCGCTTACTGAATGAAGAAGAATATGATGAAAACTGCAAAGACCAGCAGCAGGAGAGAAAACCTACCGATGACAAGATTTTAGTCATTTAAAATAACTAGGCTTGGGCTACAGCTTAAGGATGAAGTGCCTGAAAGCATTTTTGAAAATTTTAATAAATGTGAAACTTTTTTTGAACGTAGTGCTTTATTCAAACACAAGAAACAACGGAAAATTACTCACTTTTTCAAGGCATAAATTAACATTTAAAGTACTGTAATTAAATATTCTAACCAATATCTGTCAATATCAAAAACTAAAGAATGCGTTTAGGATTAGTGTTTCTATAAACGATTTAGATAAAGTTAGTTTATTTATCTTTTATGTTAGTGTTTTGAAGAAATATATACTAAAAATATAAATACAGTATTAAGCTACAAATGAGTTTCAGGTGCTTTTAATTATAGCCAAGATCTATGTACGAGGTAAGTTCCTACTTGAAATCAATACATACTTTTTGTACTATTATTAACCGTAATTATGTAAAACATGATCTATAAAAAAATTAATTGCATTTAATTCATCATACAATGTGAAAAAAGTTTGTTAATAAAAATTAGCTTGGAAATTCTTGTTACTTCGATATAACGAATAACTTGATTTAACGAATTTTTTCCCAGGATTCTCGGTTTCATTATATATCAAAGTTTGACTGTATTTCTAACCACAAGAATATGGTAACAGAAAACACTTACCAATGTTTATAGCGCTTTCGTGTTTCTTGTACACATCTTCAGTAAATTCAAATTCTGTAAAACAAAATTTTTCACATCAAAATTTAAAACTTCTTTCTCCTACCATGGTAGATAAGGAATCTTTGGTGGTTAGAAATATATATTTCAATTTTAAATAATACGGGTGTTTATAATCCTACATAGGATGTTTGATAAAATAATATAACTATTTATAGTGTAATGTACAGCATTTTGTTTGTAAAACCACAAAATGTTGATAAAATTAAATTAAACAATTTTTTTTTATTTTTATCCATTTCATCGCCATAGGCCTTATAGGCTGCCATCCATTTATAAACATTATAAATACTACAGTATTATGTTCTGTAAATGTATGTACTTGTACACTCTTTTTCACATCCACGTTGGCTTCCAATTACTTAGTGTTGCAATACCATTTATCATGTGAAGTAGTGTTGTTGCGCATATAATAATTTAATGAGTATTGTTTGTTAGTATTTATTGATTCAGTGCTGCATTTCTTTGATAATACATGTTTATTGTTATTATTTATAAAATGGAACAAGACAAAGGAAAGTGTTTAGTTTAAATTACAACTAAAACTAAAACTTATACGTTATTAATTAAATACTAGGTATGTTTGTAGGACAGACAGTAGCGGAGAGCGTATTGCTCGGGTTTACCATGCCTTCCTCACTGAGTTGAAAAGTATGCTTATCAGCATGCCTGCTAATGTAAAGAGCACATATTTTTCACCCTGCAAATGACACCTTCAATTCATTCATCACAGGGTCTGGCTGTATAATTAAATTCATTACTTTCAGAGGAAATAACTCTGACTAGTGTCTTTTGCACCTCTTCCTCTTCTATTCTTAAATACTTCAGTTATTTAATTGGCTGATTTTGTGATAGGAAACTGAACTATTTTTTGTAGCCTTGGAAATAACAGATTGAGTGCAAATAAAATTTAACACACCACTTGTCTGTTATGAACACTTTTTAACAGTAGTACAAACATTTCCTTGTTATTAATGAATTCATTTCTAGTATGTGAACTAGTTCTAACTAACACAATTTACACTACATAATAACTTTGATTCACTACACAAACTGTTTGTACACTAGGATCTTTTTTTCAACCTCTGATAGGCTCTAAAAGACAAGTGAGTGTAGAAAGGTGTTTTAGTACTAAAAGTTACATTAACGTATGGCTACTTTTCAATATAATCACCTTGATGATTGAGGTATTTTTCATACCTGTGGACAAGTTTCCCAATACCTTCTTGATAATATGTTGCCACCTATGAATTTAAATGAGTCAAACTTCCTAATTAGTTTAGCTGCTGTCATAGCCAACTCTTCAGTTCAGGGAAAAGATGGATGTAACTTGATGCTATGGCAGAACTGTATGGTAAATGATCAAAGATGTCCCATTGAAATTGCTCAAGGAGTTGTTGGGTTGTACAGCTGTGTGAGGATGGGTGGTGTCATGACCAGAACAATTCCAAAAGTCAACATGTCTCTTCTTTTATTTTGAATGGCTCTCCTCACACTTCATAAGGTTTTACAATAAACACTGCATTAATTGCAGTCCCCGGCTGCATGAACTTCACAAGTAACACAATGCGGAAGCTTCATGACAACATCAAAACTCATTTAAATTCATTGGTACAAACATTTTATCAAGAGAGTATTGGAAAACTTGTCCACATGTGAGAAATGCCTTTTGTCAACAAGTTGATTATGCCAAAGAGTTGTCATACGTGACATAACTTTTTTTTTCTTTTTTTTTTTGTAATCCCTAATGTGTATACGTTGCAATCTGTTCAATTCACGACATTGAGCAACCCCCCCATGACCCCATGACCCAATGAGATGAGGATGATATGTATGACGTGTAAATGAGACTGTGTAGTCTTGTACAGACTCAGGTCGACCATTCCTGAGAGAGTCTGGTTAATTGAACCCCAACCATCAAAGTACACCGGTAACCACTGTCTAGTATTCAAATCCGTATAAAAGTAACTACCTTTACTGGGATTTGAACCAGGAACCTTCGTCTCCGAAAATCAGCTGTTAAACAGCTGATTTTGGCGACGACTTAACCTCTAGACCAATCCGGTGGGTTGACATAACTTTTAGTTACAAAGCATTTTACTATATTTCCTTTCTTTTATTTATGGTGTATTGGAGGTTGAAACAACCACCTTACTAAAAGAATAAAAAATGTACTAAATAAATAAATACACAAAATAATTACTAAAACTGTTGAGAATTAGTAAGAATAAAAATAACCTAATAGACTGTATAGAAACCTTTATTTTGTATTAGAAATATCAAAAATATTTAACAAATGCTATTGTGCCTGGACAGAAAAAACTTCGTACAAAAGCTATTGTTATGAAAACGCAATTGTCCATCAATTTGTCGCAATATCTTAGATCTTAACTATTTTTACATTGGGTTTAAAAGTCTGTTTCAATTTAAAATTAATATTTTTATCTTAATTAAGTTTATAGGCTAATGTACATAGATAATTATTTAAGTTTTATTACAATTTGTTCTTGGTATCAGTGTTAAGTAACTTCTGAAAATGTTTAATAAAAGAAGTTGTTTACAAAGTTATTGTAACCAATCTATTATTTTATTATTAATTACTTTATTATCTATTACTTTATTATTAATAATTGATGAAATTGTATTCTAGATGTAAATAAAGTATGGCATCATAGGAAGATCATGATAAAGATTGAACTTGATACAAAATTTTAAATTCCTACAACATGTTGATAATTTTTAAACTATTTTCATACTTTATTTATAATCTACGAATTGTGTTTTTTTTATTTTTACAACCATGTTACAATTTTGGTATCAGATTTTCAATTGACCTTTTTGACTTACAATAATAATAAAAATTTTAATTCTTCATACAAAGAATACAATATGAAAATCTGGTGTGAAACACTCACACGACTTTCTCTTGCCAATGTAAAATATGCTTGCCTTTGTGACGTAGTGGACAGCCCGCTAGCATCTTAAGCGGAGGTCCCAGGTTCAATTCCTGGCTAGGGTCTGACAGTTGTTATGTGCTAAAACCCATTATTACAGTTTCTTAACCCACCAAAGTTGCTAATGTTCAAGCTGTTGATATGACTTGAACAAAAAAACATATGATATGAACAAAAAAACTGAAAAACATAACCTAATTTTAATCATGAGCGAATGATGCAAAATTAAAACCAACCTCAGTTTGGCTTAATAATACAGTTGGTTTCAGGAAAGATGTATACACCTGCAGTTTTAAGTGAAGTGGGAGTTTTGATTGTTGCAATATCAAGGAAAATAGTTGTTTTCCAAATTCTGTTGTTTTACTTGAACATATCTATTCCAGGTCAAGCATCTGTTGATGTACAGCCTGAGGTATCGAATTGAATTGGTGTGTGGAAGTTGTTGGCCACACATGAAAATAGCAGGACTGGTTTTTTTTTATGAAAGTAAAGGTACTCTATTGTTTTGGTAGCATTCTCCTTTATACGCCAATTATTAAACCTTGTGTCAAGAATTTTCACATGGTATTGTTAATAAAGTAATAAACTTTACGTCATAGATATCATCTTCATCTCATTGAGACATTGGGTGGCTTGTTGTTTAGGTCATCAGCCGAAAGTCTGATTTGAACGTCTAGAGGCTTCACTAAGTAAAACGAGGAATGAGGTGGTTTACCATGCCTTCCTCACTGAATGAAAAAGTGCATATCAGTACACCAGGCCCTCTGAAAAGCATCTACTTTCCACCCTGCAAATGACACCTTCACTTTATTCACCACAGGGTCTGCCTGTATAATGAAATGCATTAATCTCAGTGGAGATAATGCTGACTATAGTCTATTCACCGAATCTGGAGACATGCAGTAAACACATAGATCACGTGATAGCTGTTGATTGATACCAAGGTCATTATGCATTCTTTTAACACCAGTGTTCGTTGCATTATCCCTAGCTTAATATACAGCGCAAGTTATTTTTAATGAAAATAGATCATAAACGTTTGTTAAATTTTTAGAAGGAAAGAAAGGAACTATTATTTACATAAGTGCGGTTCATTATCCAATAGCAGGATACAGGCATCAGTTAGGCAAACGGCAGTACTAATATCATGTGAACAATGCATGTATTTGTTGATGCTTGTCTCTAGACTCAGTATAGTGTATTTTACAACTCCACCTCTTCTAGTCTTAAATGTTTCAGTCATATAACTGGCTGGCCATACATAAGAAACTTTGTTTTATATTCCTGGAACTAGCAGATCAAGTACAAATAATTCAACACCCACCTGCCTGTTATGGACAATAATAATATATGTTAGGCAAAAATATCTATTATAACACAAGAAATAAACAATTATTATACGACTAACCAAAACACTAAATTGTTTGAACAAAAATTTACTTATGCAGGGAGAAAATACATCACTAAATTGTACAATTATTTTAAAATTTGCTAATTTTCATTTAGCTAAAAGAAATCTGAAAAATTACTTGATTGGTGAATTTTTTTATAGTGTAGATTTTATTTCTAAAAAATATTTGATTAAAAATAATAAAAAGTAGATAAATGCCCTTAACATCGAAGCAAATGCAAAGTAAATTTTAGACGATATGCTTACTAAATTAAGTTAGGTTCCAGTTGGAGTTAAAAAATTTCTCTTTTTAATATATATCTGACCCCCAAAATTAATCTATATAGGTTTTAAAGACAATATTATGCTAGTAATTGTTTACTATTTTTGTAATTTATGAAAAAAATAACTTTTAATGCTGTACTTAATTTGTGTATTTTATTTTTTACTTTCTCTTGCCTGTATGTGTATGTATATAGGAAGGAAAGTATTGTTTTCATATCGGTTTTTCAAAATCAAGTTTTCACCAGATATAGATGATTTCAGATCCCCTGAACCCAAAAACCATTTTTTTTAGTGATAGGTTTTAAAGACAATATTATGCTAGTAATTGTTTACTATTTTTGTAATTTATGAAAAAAATAACTCTTAATGCTGTACTTAATTTGTGTATTTTATTTTTTACTTTCTCTTGCCTGTATGTGTATTTATATAGGAAGGAAAGTATTGTTTTCATATCGGTTTTTCAAAATCAAGTTTTCACCAGATATAGATGATTTCAGAACCCCTGAACCCAAAAACCATTTTTTTAGTGATTAGTATGTGCATGTGTATGAACAAAATATCTGAAGAATAGAACATCATATGAAGTTGAAGCTTGAAACTTAAGTTAGGTACCACTAGAGGACCCGACGAAAATTTTCATCAAAATCGGTCAACCAGAGTAATAGTTTATTCGTGTAATTTTTCACTTTTTTGCAATTTTCACAAAAACGGCTCCTACGATTTTTTGAAAACTGCCTGTTTACTACATTCTGTATGCTGTACATGATAGAGTAAGCACCATGTCTGCTGAAATTCTTGGGGAGGCTGTAATCTCGTAGAAAATAATGGGTTTTTTTTAACATTGCAGCCTTAATATGCATTTTACGTCAAAGTGTATATAATCAAAGTTGTAAAAAATTAAAAACCCACAACTTTTAATTGAAACATTTGTTTGTGTAACACTTAGTTTTTCGGTAATTAGTGATTTTCTGTATTTTTTTCATGAAAATTTGTAAAACAAATGTATTTTTTAAGATTTCGGCCTTAATATACATTTGACGACAAAAGTGTATATCATCAAATTTATAGAAAATTAAAAGATGTTATTTCAAGCATTTTTCTCTACAGGGTTTAGTTTAGCATCAAAGAGTGATTTTCCGTATTATTAAGCTAAACTAAGGTTAGTTTTCATTTGCATCATTCACTCATGATTAGAATTAGGTTATGTTTTTATAGGTTATTTTTTTGTTTATTTCTATTTCCTAACATTTATTACTAATGTTAGGTTATATGGTACAGTATTTGCATTGGCAAGAGAAAGTCGTTTGAATGTTTCACACCAGGTGTGTTTTATTTACAATTTTGATTGTATTGTAATGATACAACATTTTATTACAAATTTGTAAATCTTATTAACTTCTTTACCAATTTTATTTGTTTGTACAAAAACTGCAAACATAACCCTCTAGATGTGAGCCTGTGGCATCCATGTTCCACTTGCCCTCCCCGCCCGCCAGTTTAGACGTAAACCACTCTCTCACTAACTCTACTATTCTGCGTTGTGAATAATGTGATGGATGCATCATTACTGTTTGTCACACTGCTGCTTCTTATTTGACAAAGATGGAATCAACTTGTATTAAAAGAATAATATACTTTTATATATAAGTGTGTTCAAAGAAGGAATCTATTTTTATTTTTACTTTCTCTTGCATTTATGAATATAAAGGAAAAGTATAGTTTTCAGTTGATTTTTCGAAATTGAGTTTACCCCGGATATACACATTTTCAGAACCCCTGAACCCAAAAAAACATGTTTTTAGCTATTGGTCTGTGTGTGTAAACAAAATAGCTCAAGAACAGAATATCATACAGAGTTGAAACTTGAAACTTAAGTTAGGTACTGCTGGAGGACCCGACATGAACATTTTCATCAAAATTGGTCAAACGGAAGTAGTAGATTATTCGTGTCCATTTTCACTTTTTTGCGATTTTGCTCAAAAACGGCTCCAACGATTTTTTTTTTAAATTGCTTCATTTAGTACATGTTTTTATGCTCTACATGATAGGGTAGCTGCTATGTCTGCTAATATTCTTGGGAAAGCTGTTCTCTCGTAGAAAAAATGTTTGTTTTTAAGATTGCCACCTTAATATGCATTTTACGTCAAAAGTGTATATAATCAAATTTATAGGAAAATAAAAGATCTACAATTTCATTTTAAGCATTTTACTCTACAGAGCTTAGTTTAGCGTCAAAGAGTAATTTTCCGTATTATTAATCCAAACTAAGGTTGGTTTTAATTTTGCATCATTCACTCATGATTGTTGTTGTTTAGGTCATCAGCCGAAAGGCTGGTTTGAACCTGTAGAGGTTTTACTAAGTAAAACGAGGAGTCAGGTGGTTTACTATTGCCTTCCTCACTAAATGGAAAAGTACACTTATCAGCATGCCGGGCCCTCTGAAAAGCACATATTTTCCACTCTGCAAATGACACCTTCACTTCATTCACCACAGGGTCTGGCTGTATAATGAAATTCATTACTTTCAGAGGAGATAACTCTGATTAGTGTCACAGTACACCTCTACCTCTTCTGTTCTTAAATGATTCAGTCATTTAATTGGCTGACCATGTGATAAGAAACAGAACTATTTATTTTAGCCCTGCAACAAACAGATTGAGTGTAAATAATTTGACACTCCACCTGTCTGTTATGGGCAGCACTCATGATTATAATTAGGTTATGTTTTTTGAGGTTAGTTTTTTTATTTATAATATTTTATTTAGGTTATTTTGTTCATTATTTGCATTGGCAAGAGAAAGTCGTGTGAGTGTTTCACAACAGTATTTTTTTTTATAAATGAAAGGCTTTTGGGGGGTCTGGGCTCATTCATTCCCCTCCAGTCGGTGCGCCTAATATACTCCTCTTGACACTCAATTCTGTGCTTCCATTCTACTCTGCCTTCCTTCCTTCCTTCCTTCCTTCCTCCTCTACATTATCAATGCACAAGTCAATAATGTATAGGAACTTCTTGATTCCAAACATGCTTTGGTAGAAACCGCTTGTATGCTGCACTCTTTTTAAAACAGTGCAGAAATTGTGTTATTATAGGGCGTAAATTTTTATGTGCCATACATATTGAAGTAAGTAGTATTAGTAACAATTAGAAAGTAATAATACGCGAAATGAATTGAGGAGGTCTTTGTAAAAAGGGTGAATCCCAGTATACGCCCTTCTTCCAATGATGACATTTTTAGATTCTTCATATTTCTGTTGGCAACCCTGAAATTTTTTTTTTTTTTTGTAATCCCTAATTTGTGTACATTGCAATCTGTTCAATTCAGAACAATAAGCAACCCCATGACCCAATGAGATGAGGATGATGTGTATAACGTGTTAATGAGGTGTAGTCTTGTACAGACTCAGGTCGACCATTCCTGAGAGGTATGGTTAATTGAACCCCAACCATCAAAGTACACCGGTAACCACTGTCTAGCATTCAAATTCGTATAAAAGTAACTACCTTTGCTAGGATTTGAACCAGGAAACTTTGTCTCCGAAAATCAGCTGTTAAACAGCTGATTTTGGCGACGACTTAACCTCGAGACCAACCCGGTGGGTTTATTTTTCTAACTCTGCATTTTGATTTTGTGAATTTTCAAACATTTAATGCTATGGATACTTTCATTGGTAAAAATATGAGAAACAATACAGAATATCAATTAATTTTGTTATTGTTGAAGTAAAGGTTATGTCTATGTGGTTTGTGTTATGATTTTTTCTGTGTAACTCTTATTTAAACAAGAGCAAAGTTTTTAGTAGTATCTATCTTCAGGAGGCATATGTGTAGCAAGTTCTTTGGTAGTTTTCAGCCTTGTTCATATTTGAAAAAGAATGAGGTTCCAGTGAACTTGTATGAAATACTGTTACCAGCAGATAAAGTAACAATAAATCCAGCAAATGATAAAGATATCAGAAATCTATTCAAGTTCTTAAGCAAAGATGATGTTAAACGGTTTGAGAGAGGTTTTCAAGAGTCCCATCAGAACACAGTTACATTAAATGAAAAGGAAAAACTATTGCTATTTCAGTTGTCCTCAAGAAGACCCAACAGCGAGTAAAAATGTTTATTGGACTACGGAGCTTTTTATTTTACATAGTACAGTACCGGATGAACTTTATTTTAACAGGTTGTTCCATAGGCAATTTTTGCAATTTTGCTTAAAATACCCCTGCTTATTTTACGGTTTCTTTGCTTTTTTTAAATAATTTTCATTCAAGTCTAGAATATTGTAAGGCTTAATTTTTTTAGGTGAGAGACTGATCAGGTACTCAAAAGTAAAAAAATTAAATTTACAGTGAAAGACTGATGTATCTCGCTGAAATTTTACTTGTATTTCTATAAAATATTAAATGTATTTTATAAATAATTTACTTTGGGTTTTTTTCAATAAAACTACATAAATATTGATGAAGCGTCTCTCTATCGAGCAGTTGTTCGTCGAGTGGTATATTTGCGTACCAGTTGTCTCCATAGAGGCACTGACCAGAGTCAACTTTTACAATGCAAAAAATATTGTATTATGAAAACCATAAAAAATTAATAGATACAATGATTTGTTATTATATAATAGTAATAATAAGCGGTCAAGTTTCACCGACTCATTTTTGACTCGATCGGATCAAGTAAATCATGATCCATGACTGGAGAAATGTTTTTTGAACTAATTTCTATCAGCCAGTATATGATTCAATGCAAATAAGTATCCAATCCGTCTCACGATTCTGTTAGAAACACTATTACATGAGAAACGGATCAGTCTCTCGTAAGTAAATTTTACAGATCTGGTGAGAGACGTATAAGTGTCTCATAGGAGTCAACCTGTTAAAAACCATTTAGATTTTTATACACTTCAACAAATAAATGTCCAGAGTTTGGGTAAAATAAATATTATTTGATTTATATAGTGAGTTTTAAAAATCTTTTAATATTCACCTTTTTCACTGCTTTTCTTTTCTTTTTTCTTTAACTTACAATCACTTTCGCGGTGCACACTGGTTCATCAGGTAATTTCGTGTAAACCTTATAGACATTTCTATTTCTATAAGCTTTATATGAAATTACCTGATGAAGCAAAGTGAATTCAGACTGGATACAAACTTTGTCAAAAGAAAGATGCATTCTTCACAATATTTCTAGAAGCTTTATATCAGTGGTTCTCAACCTTTTAGGTGCTGTGCCACCTTTGAACACTGATGTGAGGTCACACCTCCCCCCATCATTACTATAAGTATGGTCGAAACAAATAGTAGCCTACAATCGGAATAAGAAACAGAAGCCTGATCACAGTGTTACCAGAGGACAATTACTATGTAACTGCATAATCGAGTGCTAGACTCTGCTACAGTACAATATACAACAAAGTACGATGAATTTGAAAATATACATGCGATTATAAAACTGAGTAAATTATAGTTTTACTTTTTTATTCTTTAAATACACTCATGCCTCCCCTGAAATTCTTCTACCCTCCCCCCCTGCCAGGTTAAGAACCACTGCTTTATATGATATTGCCTGATGAAGTGGTGCGCACTGCAAAAGTGCTCGTTAGTTGAAGAAAAAAAAGGAAAGCAGTGAAAAAAAGTGAATATTAAAAGTTTTTTAAAACTCGTTTTATTAATATGGATTCTGTTGCTACGATGCTAACTAATCCCTTAAATAAATATAATTATTTGATAAAGTAATTATAGTGTTTTTATTACTTTTTTACAGTTATACCTTACCAGATTTTAAGAATGTAGTACAGGCATATATCATCTACTTAAGTATTTCTTACAGTTAATTACACTAATTTAACAAGATGCGTATCAATATTAAAACCTGTCTACATGTAAAATTGAAAATATCTATGGAAAAAAGGCTTATGACTTGAAAAGTGGTGGATTTAAGTTGTAATAAAATAAATACTTCATTACGATAGGAGTAAAGTTTAAAAGTTGATCTAAATATCTGTCAAAGATGTCTAAGCTGAAAATTGTGTAGATTTAGTTAAATTTAAACAATTTACTGATTTCTTGTAGGTACCTTATACCTCAAATCTCTGTTTCCTGTTATCAGCCCTTTTTACATGGACCTCTTTAATAGGTAAGTAATGACTTTAAGGAAAGTAGTTTTAATATTTAGACCCAAAGTATTATCTTGCCAACCAATTACCTTCACCAATTCTACATTTTCGGAGTCTCCTGTCAAATTTCTTTTGATTAATCACAGTAAATGAATTGTTCACCCAGGTTAGTTCATATTTAAAAAATTCCTTAGAATGCCATCATTGTGGGTACAGTGTTGGACAAGTGAAGGTCCCGAGTTCGATTCTCGGATCGGGACTTAGTCAAAATGCTGGGATACCAAAATATTTACTAATGACCACATCAGTTTATTCGATTATAAACTAGCAGAAAAAAACTTATTATAAAATATGTTTGAACAGTATTTTTTAATTTGTTTTTTCCGGTTTCGAATGTAGAAAAATTCACAGAGTAAATAACATGTCAGTCATGGACTGAAGAAAGTAGGTGTGGGAGTTTAGGCAGCCAATAAAAGATTGCTGGAAAAGATAGGTAACGTCTTGGAATAAAATTAACTTATTACAAAGTAATTTTTTAGTTAAATTAATTGCACTGAATTGAGGTCGATGCTCTTTATTAGAAAGGTAGACAAACAGAGAATTTATAATCGCGCAATGTTTACTGTAAAATCTCAATGACAAATGGCACTAAAGTTGTTTACTGAACATTTTGTAATGTCATTAAGACGTAGTTATAAGAAATAGTTTAAAACTATAATATAACGCAACAAATTGAAGCAACCTAATTTTAGTCGGTTTCAGGAAAGAAAAACTAGTAAATTTTCTTATGCGTAAAAACAATAGAGGGGGTATATCTAGTAAAAAAATATATTTACTTCTTTTGACATCTCGTGATTTGTAAGCGGTTGGCTTAAACTCAATTATGACGTCTAAAAACATGCCAGGGCGTTTACATATACTATTTTAAAATACAGTCAGGCGATCCCATTTTCACCCCTTCTTTTTTGTACTTATTTACGCAGTTTAACTCAATTTTGCATTTTCATGACAGTACTTTTCGTTTTGTTATTGTTTTCTTTGTGACCTTTATTAAAAATATGGTGGGGGTAATATGTATTATGTGAGTCATATGTTTTTTGCTACTACCAAACTAAACATGCTGAAAATTAGTCGTGTGTCGATAGTTGAAGCATAACGTTGCGTGTCTGCATCTACTCTTTGTTCTGAGTACTGTTTGTAGAAATTTCTACGTACTGTTATATTTTTATATCAGCTCTATTTTAAACTTAATAAGTATTGATTTCATATCTAAACGAAGGTCAGAGTGGTATCCCTGAGAATTTCAGGACGGGTGTTTACAAGTTGCAGCTGTTGTATGGACACACAAATGACACAAATGTTGCGCAAAACTTCAAAGAGTGTTGTAGTTTTTAATTCAGAATAAGTGATATTTTATTTATTATTTATAAATATATTATTTTTTTAAATCAATCGGTGTTAATATTTTATGTGAAGTGATTCGTTTAATAATTCTTTTGTTTGAAAATGGCAGTACTCACGAATTTATTTCGGCGTTTAAGATTCTGGAAAAGGACTACCAATGAAACAGTTAATAGCTCGGATAATGATTTTGTTAAAACACTTAAACAATATGAATACTTTATTTACAGACTGCATCATATTTTAATGTGGGAAAATCCGTCTGAAACTTTATCAGTCGTCGCAGCTGTTCATATTTTGTTCTGGTAAGTCCTGTGTTTTATCTTAACCTAAAAACAATGTCATTTGATCTTTTTAATATTTTTGTATTTATTATTTGTTAATTTTTAATATTTAACCCAAAAAATTAACTGTCATGTTTATTTTATCTTAATCGAAGGTTATTTTTAATTGTTTTACATAGTCAAAATTTTGTTCTGTGGGGGTATACTTGCAACTATTTTTAAATACTATTATTGTCAATTCGTGTAAAAATCTACTCGAACTTGTAGTAGAATTTTTATCAATTTTATTCCACATAACTTATTATTTAGTTAGGTTGGATAGATTTTAATGCTGTATTAACAATTTCAAGATCCGAGTTGATATGAAGGTGTAGTGTTATACATTTTTCAAAAACCTAATTTTTGTTGTTAATGAAGTTGTTTAGTGGATATTAAGTATGTAGACATTCAATTATTTTAAAAAATTTTGGATATTGACTGATGCGGTCATTAGCCGTCAAAATACTTTTGAAAAACCAAACTAAAGAAACTCAAAAATACTAGTATTGTTTACTTTTTTCAAATGATGTCTGCTCATGCTTAACACATTGAAGCTTACTGTTTTTCATGAAGAATGACTCAAGGGTATTTTCAGCTATTTTCAAAAGATCATTGTAAATTAACTACAAGATTTACTGGTAATTACTCTACTATATCAGCTCTATTACTATATAATTACCGATGTACCTCTTAAATAAAAAACGTTTTTGTAAAATTGTAACGACAAAAATAACTTTTAAGTAATCACAGTAAACACTAATAATTACACCTTAAAAACAATACACATTTTGAAACCAAACCAGAAAAATAGAACTTAATTCCCAAAGCAATACAACAAACATGAACATAAAAATTATGTGCTAACTTGGTAAACAGAAGACCATTACACAATTGTTGATTTTTATAGTCGTAGAAACTATTACATTAAATTGTTAGTGCTTCTAGAAACAAATTTTAGAACCTAAATTTATTAAAAAAGGCTTATAATAACCTATAGACAAAACAAAGTCATTCTATTCCATTTAAAACACTCCAATTTGTGGGGTTAAGCTCCACTCAACATTTTAGAGCCATTTACAGTGGATAACCGACCGTGTTGGTCTAGAGGTAAAGTCATCGCCAAAATCAGCTGTTTAACAGCTGATTTTCGGAGATGAAGGTTCCTGGTTCAAATCCTAGTAAAGGTTGTTACTTTTATACGGATTTGAATACTAGATAGTGGCTACCAGTGTACTTTGATGGTTGGTGTTCAATTAATCATACTCTCTCAGGAATGGTCGACCTGAGTCTGCACAAGACTACACCTCATTTACACATCATTTACATCATCCTCATCTCATTGGGTCATGGGGTTGCTTATTGTTCGGAATTGAAAAGATTGCAACGTACACACATTAGGGATTACAAAAAAAAAAAATTGCAGTGGATGAGCTGGATTCGTCTATATGCTCCAATGTGTTGATCATTTAAAACCTAACAACTTCACCAAAACCTTCCCATTTGTTGTTAGTGCATTCCATGCGTTACTGCAAAGTGCAAAACCGCAGTAAACGAAACTTAAATACAGTAAAAGTCAGTTGTAACGAAAATTCAGTAATAACTTATGAAAATAGAAAATTTGGTTGGTTTTATTTATTATACTAATTTGGTTGGTTTTATTATTTATTAATACATTGTAAAGTTTGATGTAACGAAAATGGAATCCGGTTGTAACAAACAAATTCACCTTTCTTAAAAACTGTTTTGATGATTTTAGGATGAGAAAAACAAACTACTATAGACAATTTTTAAATTTAATGTATTTTGTTTTTTCCTTTTTTTAAATTTTTTCATTAATGATAAGTGTTGGCTATGTACATTGTTATATTTGCAGTCTATATGTAACTAAAGTAACAGTGTATCACACGTGAAGTTTGTGTTTAATTTCGGGAACTACCTTATCACGGATTTGTGGTAAGCACTGTGTATACTTAAAAGATTTTTTTTGTAAGTCGCATCAACATCTGCAGTCATTAGCGACTACTTTGTGTGTTTTTTCTACATTGGTACGTTGGGGAGTTATCGGTAAATTGCAATATTATCTTGATTTCCTCAGCCAAGACCTACCAGGAATCAAACCCACAACCTTTTTTATGCCTAGAACAGCTGACCGTTTGGCCCCGGAGATGTGTAAAAAAATTTTTATCCATAATTTTTTACCTAAATTGAGTATTTAGTCTAATATTTGTTATTCCGGTAATTAGCTGGACATGTAAGATAATAGAGTACTACAAAGATATTAAGGCATATTGGCTCATTCGGATATAACGAACACCCATATAATAACAAACAAATGCCGGTCCCTTGAATTTCATTATGACTGAACTTTACTGTAGATTCAAGAACTTACCATAGTCACCTTCAGACCCCACGCACTTGTCCCACAGGGCTGCCACTGTCAGGAAAGCTTTTTTAGGTATGCTGTTTAGGCAGTTCATTGCATTTTCCATTACTAACTTCTGTAGACTCTAATCGTTGGTGTTTAGGGCTTTGAAACAACCCAGAAGTTGCACGGTGCCGTATCTGCTAAATAAGGTGGCTACCAAACCACTAGAACATTGTATTGTGCCTTACAATCTTTTGATAGCGTATGTGATAAATGAGCTGGAGCAGTGTTGTGATGAAGCTGCTAAGTTCGTGTTCACAAATCTGGTCACTAATGTCATAGAGCATCATCATGAAGATGTCAGAAGACGTCTTGATAGCATTCTTTATTAACAGTTTGACCCTGAAGAGCACATTCATGTTGTAGGAAAAAACAGTCAAGATGAACTTCATATTGCTACAAACTTTACGTGCTTTTTTCGGTTGAAGGGTTGAAAAATGTCACCACCGTGAAGAATATATTTTAATTTTCGGGTCATGACAATAAACCCACATTTCATCACAAGTTATTATAGTGTTTAAGAATTCACTATCATTTCTTACACAGTCCAAGATGTTTTGTGCAACTTCCAAACCTTCTTTTAGGAATTTATTTAATTTTGTTTGTGTTTGATATTTTCTAATAAACTGTTTATAATATTTTCTAATCATTGATACAACACTTGAAAATATATACAAGTAACTATTAACTAACGACTTAATAACTTTGTATTGTTTAATTTAACAGTTCAAATGGTTTCTTATGAGAAAGCCTCTTATTCAGATCTGCGTTGTCAAGTAGCTATATAGTTTCGACATTCACATGGCGAAGAAGTCTGTCTTCATGACTGCTGGCTAATTTCCGAATTACCTCGTTTATGGAATCCACTCCCAAGTCCCGGTGCAAGTCATCGTTCCTAACATACCAGGGAGCATTGACAATGCTTCTGAGAACTTCTAGATTATTTAAGAGACTGTGAGAGCAAAAGAAACACAGCAAAACATCTTTTTCTTCTTTAGACCTTCTGACGTGTTCCGACTTCTCTGCCCATCTTTTTCACAGTCTACCTACATCTCTATGTCCATTAGCTATATAACTTAATGCCCTTTTCGCTGACCTATCTTCACTCATTCATATTAAATGTTCCTCCCATTTCTCTCTGTATTTGCTGGCTGCTTCTATGAGAGAGGAGACAGTTAAATGGGCTTTGATTCCTCATTCATAATGTGCTCCATCAAAATACACCCCTGAACTCTTCTCAAGAACCGCATTTTTGCTGCCTGGATGTAACATTCATCTTTCCACCCTAGTACCCAGGACTAACTACCCTACATCAATACTGGAATGGCCAGAGTTTTGTAAAACTTCAAAGTGGTTTCTTTCTAAACTCTTTTACCGAGTGACCATGCTCTCACTCCCCCCACTATACCAAAAACGATTTAGTTTATCGATCATGTCTGTATTTCTAGCGTACGTTAAATCGCATCCCAGGTATTTAAAATGCTGTACCTGCTCTTTCAGGCACCCATTGATAACTAATATTGTTCGTGCGGGATTTTTCCCCCAGAAAGGCATCAATTTGGTCTTTGCAGTGGATATATCATAGATATACTCTTGAAATATTGTACTCAGATTATAAACCCCGTACTGCAAATCATCGTCAGACTCTGCTATCAGAACCTGATCGTCTGCAAATAGCGTATTCAAGTAGCTCCCTTTTCCTATACCCTTAAAACTATCTCTGTGACATACTCGAAGAGCATCGTCAATGTAATGTATTAAAAAGAAGCGAAAATGAATTACACCCTTGTCTTAACACTTAATTTTTTTAAAATCTACTCCTTTCAAATGCTGATTTTTCAAAGAAATACGTGATGCATTGTAAAGTGACTTTATCCTATCTATAAGATGTGGTGGGTATCCTTAAGCATACATTAAACATGAAGTAATTAAAATATTGATTTGGTGTGCTCTCTCTATAGGGTGATTTGGAAAAAAAGTTGTAGAAAATTAAAAAACCTAGGTACAACTTTCATTCCAATCATTTTTGTACAGATCTTAGTTTAATGTCAATTAAACTAGTCCATTACGGGTTTATTTTCATATAGCGTCATTCACTCATGATGAAACATAGGTTATAATACATATGTTTCATTATTTTTATTGGAAAGAGAAAGTCTTGCCTGTGTTTTATACCAGATTTATCCATTTTTTTCTTAGAATTTATTCCCAAGTATTACTTAAAAATAAATTATTTCTTATTCTTTAGTTTTTCAAAACAAGTCAATGTTTAATTGGTTTCTCTTCTTTATTTCTAAACTTTCTTTATTGCTTCAGATGTTCTGAGACTTATTTCTCTATTATTGTTTTCCACTTTTATTTCTTCGGGAATATGTGCGTCACATATTTGCTCTCAAAATTTATCTTTATCGAAATACCTGTTCTTTGAACTCTTAATTTTTTCTTTTATTTTTCATGTCATATTTGTAATATTTATTATTTACATTACAATAAAAATTTCTTTATGTATTGCCCTGAAAACAAAACATAAAACTATTGAAAATTTATTTTACCTTTTTTCTTGCCCTATATGAATACATAGGGAAGCTAAGTGTTGTTTGTCGAATTTTCTCCGGAAATCCACGTTTTCAGATCCCCTGAACAAAAAACCTTTTATTTTTTGGTGATTAGTGTGTGTGATCAAATATCGCAAGAAGGGATTATCATACAAAGTTGAAACTTGGTACTTTAGTTAGGTACCACTAGGGGACCTGACGTACAAATATTTTTATTAACATAGATCAACCAGAAAGTAGTATGTTCGTGCGATTTTTCCTTTTTTGCGATTTCCTCAAAAACGGCTCCTACGATTTTTTTTAAAAAATTGTCTTATTTACTAGATTTTTATGGTCTACAATATAGGCTAAATGTTGCCTGTGTTGTCATGCTAAAAAAGATTTTTGTTTTTTAAGATTGCGACCTTAATATGCTTTCTAGGGCAATATATAATCAAAGTTGTAGAACAATATAAAACCTACAATTTTTATTTCAAATAATTTTTGTACAAAGCTTTTGTAAGCTTCAATTAGTAATTTTGCTGTATTTTGTTCATCAAAATCGGTAAAAAAAACCGTATTTTTAAGATTGCGGCCTTAGTGTGCATTTTACGACAGAGGTGTTTATAATAAAAGTTATCGAAAATTAAAAACCTACAACTTTTATTTCAAGCCTATTTTTCTAAAGAGCTTAATTTAGCGTCAGTTAGTGAATTTACGTATTTTTAAGACTACAGAGGTTGATTTTCAGTTTGCGTCATTCACTCATGCGTAAAATTAGGTTGTTTTTCATTTAAATTGTTTACTCATGATTCAGCATAGGTTATTTGTTTTATTATTGACGTTGGCTAGAGAAAGTCGCATGAGTGTTTCATTCTAGATTTTGTACCTATATGTAATTTTTTTTGTAAGTTGCATACACAACTTGGTCATTTTTGACTACTTTGGGTTAAGGAAGGTTTGAACTTGGAATAATTTTTTTCAGAATCTAGCGGGAAATCGGAACTTGGGATGCTCCAAAATGAGGTGTTTCCTTGAAGATTGCCGTTGTTTTGATGTCTACTCAAAATTACTCTAAAATATTCAGTAGCGTTTCTCAGTCGACTGAATCAAAACCTTTCTAATCAGTATTACTAAACAACCGGGTTAATCTAGTGGTAAAGTTGTGGCTGCGAGTCAGGTGTTTAACAGTTGATTTTCGGAGACAATGGTTCCATGGTAAAATCCTAGTAAAGATAGATACCGTATTTGCCCGAACATAAAACGAGGCTTTTTCAAAAAAGAATGTCTCAAAATTGGGGGTCGTCTTATACCGTGTACTGAGAATGGTAATCGATAATTTTCACATGTTATTGCGCGAATAATAGACAGTGACAGAGATTTCAAAGGTTATCTCACTCGAGAGGTGAAAGAAGATATCGAGATAGTCAATACCGGTCTTGTAATTATTCCCGGAGGTACGACATCCCAGCTGCAAGTCTTAGATGTTATCGTAAATAACCCATTCAAAGACGCTTTAAGATATTTTTATAATGAGTGGTTGGTAAAAGGAGATCATGCTGTTACTCAGACAGGAAAATTGAAGAAAGCTTCGGTTATCGTACTAGGGAATTGAATTTTGACAGCATTTCTTCCGAGTCCATTGTTAAAGGATTTAAGAAATCCTCCATGACCAATGAATATAAGTGAAGACGATTACTTGTGGGGAAACCTGCCTTCAGCCAAAGATGCTAGTGAACCTTCGGGTGAAGAAGACGTTCACTCCGATGAACCAGCAGATGAAAAGTTATTAGATTAAGTTATCACAAAATTTAAAAGAAACTTTAAAAAAATTTAAAATATTAAAAAGGTTTTAGTGAATTAAGTGTGATACCAGAATAAAAACTGAATTTTAAATGTAAGTTCGTATTGTTCCATCAGCATGCAATTAAATATTTTTTTCTGACACACGTAATTTAAAAATGGGGTCGTCTTATTTTTGGGTAAATACGGTACTTTTATAAGGGTTTGAGTACTAAACTGTGGTTATCAGTGTAATATGATGGTTGGGGTACTCCCTGTGTCAGTTCAAGACTATACCGCATTTACGCATTATCCGCATCTGATTGGGTCATGGGGTTGCTTATTGTTCTTAAATTGAACAGATTACAACGTACACGCATTAGGGGTTCTAAAAATAAATTGACTTACGGAAAAATTTGTTCTTGAATTTCTTCACTTTTCCCCTGGTTTCAACCTTGATTTTTACTTTCTCTTGCCTATATGAATATATATAGGAAGGAAATTTTTTCATGTCGATTTTTCGAAATCGAGTTTTCACCGGTTCTACACGTTTCAGCCCCCTGAACCCAAAACACATGTTTTTAGCGATTGGTTTGTGTGTGTGTGTGTGAACAAAATATCTCAAGAACGGAACATCGTACGAAATTGAAACTTAAAACGTAAGTTAGATACCACTACCGGACCCGACACGAACATTTTCATCAAAATCGGTCAACCGGAAGTAGTAGTTTATTCGTGTCATTTTTCACTTAGGGTAGGCGCCATGTCGGCTGAAATTCTTGGGGAGACTGTTCTCTTGTAGAAAAAAATGGTTTTTTAAGATTGCGGCTTTAATATGCATTTTACGACAAAAGTGCATCAAAGTTGTAAACAATTTACAAGTTTACAACTTTTCAAACTTTTTTTGTATAACGCTTAGTTTAGCAGTAATTAGCGATTTTCTGTTTTTTTCTCACGAAAACGTGTGAAAAATCGAGTTTTTTAAGATTTTGGCCTTAGTTTGCATTTTACGAAAAAAGTGTATATAATAAAATTTATAGAAAATTAAAAGATCTACAACTTTGTTTAAAGGATTGTTCTCTACAGAGCCTAGTTTAGCGTGAAAGAGTGATTTTTCTTATTATTAAGCCGAACTGAGGTTGAATTTCATTTTGCATCATTCACTCATGATTAAAATAAGGTTATGTTTTTTTTTGTTTATTTATAATATTTTATTACCTACTAATGTTAGGTTGTATTGTTCATTATTTGCATTGACAAGAGAAAGTCGTGTGAGTGTTTCATACCAGATATATATTTTTTTTTAGTAAACGTAAAAGAATGTAACTAAGAATTCTGATACCTTATGTTCAAGTTAGTAGTAATAATAGTGCTTACAGAACATGTTGAACAGGAAAGTGTTCAATTACAAGTGGAAAATACAATTCTTGTGTTTCAATAACTCGTGAAATGACCGCAAAAGAAATTAAAGATACTGATAAACAACGTATTTATTATAGAATTACGTACATACGAGCAATACCTATTGTATTAACCGCTGAAATAGGACCTACAATACAGTTTTTTACTGATATTTTATTATTTTCTCTTGCCTATATGAATATATAGAAGTAAAGTATTGTTTTCATGTCGATTTTTCGAAATTGAGTTTTACCGGAGATACACGTTTTAGATCCCCCAACCCAAAAAAACAATTTTTTAGCGATTGGTCTGTGTGTGGACAAATAATCTGAAAAGCAGAAGATTGTACGAAGTTGAAACTTGAAACTTAAGTTAGGTACTGCTAGAGGACCTGACACGAACATTTACATCAAAATCGGTCACGCGAAAGCGGTAGGTTGTTCGTGTAATTTTCACTTTTTTGTGATTTTCTCAAAAACGGCTCCTACGATTTTTTTGTAAATTGCCTCATTTACTACATTTTTTATTTTCTGCATGATAAGGTAGGCGCCATGTGTGCTAAAATTCTTGGGGAGGCTGTGCTCTCGTATTAAAAATGTTTTTTTTTTTTAAATTTGCGGCCTTAATATCCATTTTAGGGCAGTGTATACAATCTAAGTTGTAGAAAATTTAAAAACCTACTTTTTTTATTTGAACTTTTCTTAGTATAACGCTTAGTTTAGCGGTGATTAGTGGTTTTCTGCTTTTTTCATGAAAATCTGTAAAAAATGAATTTTTTTAAGATTTCGGCCTTAGTAGGTATACATTCAACGACAAAAGTGTATGTAATCAGATTTATAGGAAATGAAAAGATCTAAAAATTTTATTTTAAGCTTTTTTCTCTACAAACCCTAGTTTAGCGTAAAAGAGTGATTTTTTCGTATTATTAAGCCAACTAAAGTTGGTTTTCATTTTGCGTCATTCACTCATGATTAAAATAAGGTTATGTTTTTTGAGGTTCGTTTTTTCTTTATTTATAATGTTTTATTACTAATGTTAGGTTTTATTGTTCATTATTTGCATTAGCAAGAGAAAGTTGTGTGAGTGTTTCCCACTAGATTTTTTTTTTAATTTGTATAGTTCTTCTTCCTAAATGTTAGTCTATGATGTAACAAATAGGCAGGTGGAGTGTTAAAGTATTTGAACTCGATCTGCTAGTTCCAGGGTTACAAAAATAGTTCTGTTTCTTATAACATTGTCAGCCAACTGAAGCATTTAAGAACAGAAGAGGTAGAGGTGTAAAAGATACTGTACTATTTTCAAGGGAGGGGATGAGCTCTGAACGAATGCATTGCCCCCTACCCACCTTATAGCTAGCCAATGACTTGCCAGCAACGTTGCCAATACTTTCTTTTGTAGCTCTGTTAAATATTTCGTTAGCCTTTATTTTTTGGTCTTTCAATAACAATTATAACCTAGAAACATACAACCAGCTGATTATTATTATAAAGTATGCGTGTTAACGCGATTTGTAATCGGTGTGTTCAGTACGAGATGCAAGACACGAGTGAACTACTGCAGCTCTTATACGCATGCGCGTGTAATGTTTGTCAGGTACAATCTGACAATGCTGGCAAACGTTCTGATTGGTCTAAACGTGTGGAATAGCAGAGCTCATCAACCGTGAAAAGCATGTTAGTCGGGTTAACTTCTGTAAAACAGGAACTTCAAACTCAATCCAGGCCCGCTAAGCTTTTGTGTAGATTACGCATCCGGAAACCGCTTGCTGCTATCTCTTGTAGTTTCTGACATCTGGGTGTGAAGGAGGACATATGAAAATGATAGATAAAATTTTTTTAAATTGTCACCAATAAGAAGAGTCGACACCCTTACTGCACTCCTTTTCTCGGCAACAATACATTTTTTCATACAATATCAGATCTCACCTAGTTATCTTACCTTAACCCTTTCTAGACTAATGTTACAATATGACAATGTTAACGTGCTTGAACCAAGTACTTCACTCAATTATTGAAAA
Source organism: Catonia carolina (assembly GCA_035578175.1). Classification (NCBI taxonomy): domain Eukaryota; kingdom Metazoa; phylum Arthropoda; class Insecta; order Hemiptera; family Achilidae; genus Catonia; species Catonia carolina. The sequence goes on from JAQMRL010000012.1 coordinate 18,119,226, forward strand.
TGAAAATTAGTTTCCGGGTCCAAAATGTAAGAGTTAAAACATGAGTAAGAGTATCTACATGAACAATGTATTTTTTGATGAAAAATCTCATGATTTTGAATGATGCTTATCAAAAATTTGGTTACTACAAAATTATGTATGAGTAATTACATATTTTTTGTATGTGTAACAATGTACATAAATTACTGGTGATTGTAAAAGTTCATTGACCTCGAATCATGTCTTGAATAATAATTAAATTGGTTATGTAATTGTAAAATGTAGGTCGTCTCTGTTCGTCACCAATTGTTTTTAAGATTTGATCATTTATTTTCAGACTAGGTGACAAATCTAATATTTACTTTATCAGTGTATAAGAACAATTAAACAGGCGTCACGTTCTTTAACTATTTTTAATTTGATACTTGATTTTTAGTTTCTCTTGCCCTAAATGAATATATACGAAAGGAAAGTATTATTTTCCTGTCAAGTTTTCACCGGAAATACATGTTTTCAGGCCCTCTGAACCCAAAAGAACTTGCTCTAACGATTGATCTTGGCGTGAACAAAATATCTCAAGAACGGAATATCGTACAATGTTTAAACTTGCAAATTAAGTTAAATACCACAAAGGGATCTGATATGAATATTTTCATCAAAATCTGTGAACCGAAAGTATAAGTATTCGTGCGATTTTCTCAAAAATAGCTCCTACGATTTTATTTTTAAATTGCCTGATTTACTACATTTTATATTCTCTATAAGGTAGGGCAAGCGTCTTGTCTGTTGAGATTTTGGGTTGGGGGGGGGGGTCTGTGCTCTCGTGGTAAGAAATGTTTTTTTTTAAGATTCCTATCGTAATATGGATTTTAGAGCAAAATTGAATTATAATGAAAGTTGTACGAAATTAAAAGACCTGTAACTTTAATTTTGAACGTTTTCTACTTTCTCTTGCCTATATGGATATATAGGAAGGAAAGTAGGCCTATTGTTTTCTTGTTATTTTTCGAAATCGAGTTTTCACCCGATCTACACGTTTTCAGACCCCCCTGAACCCAAAAAAACATGTTTTTAGCGATTGGTCTGTGTCTGTGTGACCAGAATATCACAAGAACGGAACATCGTACGAACTCAAAACTTGAAACTTTAGATACGTTAGATACCACTAGAGGACCCGACACGAACATTTTCATCAAAATCGGTCAAACGGAAGTAGTAGTTTATTCGTGTCATTTTTCACTTTTTTGCGAGTTTCTCAAAAACGGCTCCTGCGATTTTTTTAAAATCGCGTCATTTACTACATTTTTTTATGCTCTAAAAGGTAGGGTAGGCGCCATGTTTGCTGAAATTCTTGGTGAGGCTGTTTTCTCGTAGAAAAATTGTTTTTTTAAGATTGCGACTTTAATATGCATTTTAGTGTAAAAATGCATGTAGTAAAAGTTGTCGAAAATATAAAATTCTGCAACTTTTATTTCAAACATTTTTTTTGTATTACGCTTAGTTTAGCGGTAATTAGCGATTTTCGGTTTTTTCTCACGAAAACGTGTAAAAAATTGATTTTTTTAAAAGATATCAGCCTTATTATGCATTTTACGACATTATAATAAAATTTATAGGAAATTAAAAAATCTACAACTTTTATTTAGAGAATTTTTCTCTACAGAACCTAGTTTAGCGTGAAAGAGTGATTTTCCGTATTTTTAAGCCAAACTGAGGTTGATTTTCATTTTGCGTCTTTCACTCATGATTAAAATAAGGTTATGTTTATTGAGGTTATTTTTTTGTTTATTTCTAGTGTTTTATTACTAATATTAGGTTATATTGTTCATTATTTGCATTGGCAAGAGATAGTTGTGTGAGTGTTTCACACCAGATTTTTTTCTACTAGTCTTAGTTTAGCGTCAGTAGACTTTAACATTTTTCATATTGAAATCGGTAAAAATGGGATTTTTTTTTAAGATTGCAGCCTTAGTAGGCCTAGGAATTTTATAACAAAATATGTATTTATAAAATGTTATAAAAGATTGAAGCCCCTGCAAATTTTGTTTTAAGAAACTTATTCTGTAGAGCCTAGTTTAGCGTTAATTAGTGATTTTCCACATCGTTAATTTCTACAGAGGTTGATTTTAATTTTTCGTCATTCACTCATGTTTAAAATTTAGTTATGTTTTCTTATGTTATATTGTGTACTCATAATTAAACATAGATTATATATTGTTTTCTATTTACATTGGAAAGAAATAATCGTGTGAGTGTATAATACCTTATAGACAATAACAATATCGTAAAAGCCATTTTTGAGAAACTCGTCAAACCGTAAAATATTGCACGACTTTTCCGCGTGACCGACTTTGTTAAAAATATTCGTGTCCCCTTGTAGTATTTAGCTCAAGTTCCAAGTTTCAACTTCGTACGATACACACACACACACACTCGACTGGTTTTTACCAATCTGTAAAAATATACTTTTTTGACTTCAGGGGGCTTGAAAACGTGTATTTCGAGTGAAAATTCAATTTGGAAAAGTCGAAATTAAATAATAATTTACTTCCCAATATATTTATGCAAGGTAAAAGAAAGAGTAATAAAGATAAAAACGTACGCGAGAAAATTAATCTGACGTGGTATTTATTTAAATTAAGGTTTTTTTATCATGTTCAATGAACTTGGCTAAAAAGAGTTCAATGTTCAAGGTCGTTCGTATACCTGGTTTGTCTCCTCATATTTTCTTAGCCAATAAAAGAAAAAATTTCAATATTAGATTACAGTTGTTTGAAATAACTATTTTTTTGCTAGTGGCTTATTAACATGGAAGTTGGTCAGGCGACTTGCTACGTAATTACGTCCGAGTGAGACCTAACCATAATAACCCGATCGGTTAGATTTACAGTAATATTATCCGTACTCTACCCCCACTTGCCAATGTAATAATAGAGACAATCTACATAAATGCATCACTACTGTAATAATTTTTTAAATTAGTTATCTTTCGTTATTTTACCGCTATATTCGTTAACGAAAATGCGAAACCACATTAATATTCTTTTATGAATATTTATTATACAGTATTTCTAAAATTCACGGACTTTCGTCGGAGATCTGATTATATTTTCCTTGTTTAATTTTCCTATTTTAGATCGTGTAAAATAACTTTAAAAAATTTCTGGTACCTCCTTTCATATCAGTTCATACTCTCAACATTCTTTCATTGTGTACATTTACATTATTATCCTTTCTTCCGTACATCAGGTATTTGTTTTTGTTCTTCGTGGACGCCCCTTTTAGTCAGTAATCAGTAGTTCAAACTTGGTTCTGTTATTATGTATTCTTATTTTCTTCCAAATTCCCTACAAGCCTATGTGGTTGAGGTCATCAGCCGAAAGGCTGGTTTGAACCTCTTAAGTAAAACGAGGGGTGAGGTGGTTTACCTATGCCTTCCTCATTGATTGTAAAAGTTTGCTTATCAGCATGCCAAACCCTCTAAAAAGCTTCTACTTTTCTCCTTGAAAATGACATTTTCACTTCATTCACTACAGGGTCTGGCTGTAAAATGAAATTCATTACTCTCAGATGGGATAACTGTGACTAGTTTCTTTTACACCTTTACCTCTTCTGTTCTTAAATGCTTCAGTCATATAATTGGCTAATATCTTGTAATAAGAACAGATTTTTTTTCTAGCCCTGGCAGATCGATTGCAAATAATTTAACACCTCACCTGCCTGTTATTGGCAAAACGTACAAACCTATACTAATATAAAAAAACACTTTTTTCTTTTATCCTAATATGTATACTTTGCAATCTGTACAATTTAGAACAATAAGCCACACCATGACCCAGTCAGATGAGCATGTCATTTATGACGAAAAAAAGGTGTAGTCTTGTACAGGTTCAGGCCGAATATTCCTAAGAACTATGTTAATTTAACCACAACCATCAAAGTAAACCGGTAACCACTGTCTAATATTTCAAACCGTATTAAATCTTTACTAGGATTTGAACTGCGGGACCTTCATCTCCGTACATCAGCTGACTAGAGGCGACGACTTTACCACTAGATCAGCCCGGTGGGCTTAAAAAAAGTACACCTAATGTTTATTTGTTTGTACGAGGTACTTTTAGAAACTACCCCCAACTATTTAGAAAATTCTTTCACTTTTAGAAAGCTTACAGCTTCCTGAGTAATATAGGTAATTTTTGCTTTCTCTTGTCCGATATGAATATATAATGGAAGGAAGGTATTGTTTTTATGTCGAGTTTTCGCCGGAAATAAACGTTTTCAGGTCCCCTGAACAAAACAAAAAGTTTTACCGATTGGCCTGTGTGTGAACAAAATATCAATGTCGGAAACTTGGAACTTAAGTTAGGTACCATTAGGGGACCCGATACAATAATATTTTCATCAAAATCGGTCAACCGGATGTAGTAGTTTATTCGTGGAATTTTCTCCAAAACGGCTTCTAGGATTTTTTAAAAATCGGGTCAATTACTAATTTTTTTAAAATTCTCTTCAGTGTAAGCGTGTCTAATGAAATCTTGGGGAGCCTGTGCTCTTGTGGTAAAGTATTTTCAGATTGCGGCCTTTATACGGATTTAACGAAAAAATGTATAGGCCTATTAATAAAGTTGTAGAATATTAAAACACCTACAACTTTTATTTCAAGCATTTTTCTATGGATTAGTTTAGCGTCAATTAGTAATTCCGTATTTTAAGTCGAAGGGAGGTTGATTTTCATTTTGCGTAGTCTAATTCAACTCGAAAGTTGTGTGGGAGTTTCACTGCAGATTTTTTTATTTAAAACTTCTTATACGACCCTTAGTTTAGCGGCAATTTATAATTTTCTATTTGAACACCCCAATCAAAATCGGACATAATGTAAAATTATAATATTATTAGATGATAGCGAGAAATCTATAACGGTTTGTCGTACTTTGTCAAAATGCAATACGCAATGTTGTGCAAAGACCTATCATTCTATTGGATGAAAGAAACCTCTCTATGAACTAACTGGCCTAAAGCAAACTACGAACATTCGTACATTACGTCGCGTCGTCAGATTGAAGCATCATTCTTTGTGTATGTATAAACAAAGTCAAGGCCGTTACGCCGTAAAACACACGCGAATGATCGCCACGTTTGTTATTATAAACGGGTAAACAATCAACAAATGTTGCGGCACGTGTTATACATATCGTTAAATAATCGTGTGTGTTACACACTCACGACTTTCTCTTTACAATGTAAATAATGAAAAATATAACCTATGTAAAGAATGGTAACGCCTTTTTCCCGGATGTAAACGGTTATGCGTAGTCTCTCGGGATACTCCTGGAAGAAAAGTTTGAAATAAATATAAAAATAAAATAAAATTTTAATTAACTCAAAGGTTATAGATGTTTTAAATAAGTCTTAAAATATTTTAGTTCATTTCAGCCTTTTTTCCTCACTTTAAACAAACTTATAAACAACTTATGAAATAATTACCTGTTAAAAAGAAATAAACATTTTAAAAAAATCTGGTGTGAAGCACAAGACTTTCTCTTGCCAATGCCAATAATGAACAAGATAACCTAAAAAATTTTCTGACCAACTTTATTTTTATTTACAACTATACAGTTTTTTAAAGCACAACTAGTAAATGAGATGGAATGTATGAGGGATGGCGGGAATGTGACGTGAATGTGAATTGATCCAGTGACCGATTTGGCGTGAAATTTTACAATGAAAGTGGTGCCGATTTTGAATGTTAATGATTTCTAAACTATGATGGTAATGTTTTTTATGAAATGATGTTCTTTTTTCTTTTTTTAACGAAATGAAACAGGCATGACAAGTTGAATTGAAAGGCTTTTTTATGGTGGTCGGAGACAATCCCTATTCCACCTTCGTTTCAGTCGTCTGCTAACAGGGAGATCGTTAGTTGAAAGAGATTGGACATTTAAATTTATGTGGTCAATTGTCTTTGTATGTAATGAGTTGTATGTTGCGTTTACAATGTCTCGAACCGTTGGTACTTTCAGATCTTCGTAAAGGGTATGATTGGTTACGTAAAAAGGTGTTATTGCTTTAAGTGCATTTGACTGGTGTCTTTGAAGAATATTCAGAGTTGTATTGTGACAGGCTCCAAAAATTGGACCACCTTATAGCCAAATTGGCCGTACTAGTGATTTATAGAGGATGACTTTTAAGGGTAGAGGTAGCGATGACTTCCGCCCTAAGACCCCATACAACATACGAAACCGTGAGTCTGAGATTCCTCTGACGTATGCAACGTGTGGTTTTCACGTGAGACGTCTGTCAGGTATTAAACCGAGGTACCTAACTTTGTCTTCAACTGTAAGCCTAGTATCATCGATGCGTAAATTTGGGCCATCAACAGGCCGAAGTGTGAAAGTTAATTGTTGTAATTCGGAAATGTTCAGTTTTATCTTCCACATATTATCTAGAACCATTCTTTGGTAGCATCTAAATATAACCTAACATTAGAAATAAACAAAAAACATAACGTTATTTTAATCATTAATGATGCAAAATGAAAACTAACCTTAGTTTGGCTTAATTATACGGAAAATCACTCTTTGACGCTAAACTAGGCTCTGCAGTGTAATATGCTGTAAACAAAAGATTTTTTAAGTTCCATAAATTTGATTATATACAATTTTGTCGTAATTATGCTTACTAAACCCGAAATCTTAAAAAATTCATTTTTTACAGATTTTCATGGAAAGAACAGAAAATCACTAATTATCGCTAAATTAAGAAATACAAAAAATACACAAAATAAAGTACTAATTATAAAATACTAAAATATACAAAGAACTGTTTGAAATAAAAGTTGTAGATTTTCAAACTTTCTACTTCTTTGATTGCCCTAAATTGCATGTAGGCCTAAAGACCATAATCTTAATAAAACATTATTTTGTACGAGAGCACAGCCTCCCCAAGAATTTCAGCAGACATGGCGCCTACCCTATCATGTAGAGCATAAAAAGTATAGTAAGCGAGGCAATTTTTAAAAAATCGTAGAAGCTATTTTTGAGAAATTCGTAAAAAAGTGAAAAATGACACGAATAAACTACTACTTCCGGTTGACCGATTTTGATGAAAATATTTGTGTCGAGTCCTATAGTGGTACTACCTAACTTAAGTTTCAAGTTTCAATTTCGTACGATGTTCGGTTCTTGAGATATTTTGTTCAAGCGCGCGCGCGCACACTAACACACACCAATCGCTAAAAACATGTTTTTTGGGTCCAAGGGGTCTGAAAATGTGTATATCTGTTGAAAAATTAGGATGATAACAATACTTTCCTTCATATATGTACGTACAGACAAGAGAAAGTAAAAAACTCACTACAACTAATAAATAATACGTGCAATAATAAAATAAACTCACTTTTTATACGCAATGAAAAATTAACGACAATTGTAGACTAAGCGTAATCCGTCAGGCGACAAGGAAGGCTCATTGGAATAAATCGGGGACAGAAACCAACCCAAGGTGTCAATAAATATTGACCTTGACCACAAAGGTAATGGTACTGTGTGGCAAATATTTGACTGCCCCTTGCGGAGAGAAGCAGAATCGGTCCGCTACTAGCTTTTTCAATAACACTTCATTATGTACCAATTCCAGTGTACTATAGTCCATGTAATTTCAATAGAAGCTTCCGTAAAGTATTTTCACTCCCACACATGTAAAGTGGTTGCAGCAGTTTGTATAGTGTGCTGCAAAACGTACTACTACTTCCATACTCTTGATTATAAACAAATGAGTAATAGGCACAAATCACCATCTATTTTTAATTTTTACTTTTATTGATATATTACTTTAATGTCAAAATAAATACTTTATAAATCAGAATGTAAAATTCTCTTTGTTAATTAATTACAGATTGTATTATACTCTGCAGTGTTTGCTTTTATTACTTACAACACAAAATGTAAGGCTGTTTCTATTTTAAAGACATATATAAAAATATACATAGTCTTTTATAAATCTTTATGATTATATTATAGTACAAATAAGTTCACCAGTTCAGTTTGAGTTTCCGTTCAGTGCACAAGAGATTTAAGTGTACGCAGTACCGGTCAACGATGAGCGAAAAACGTGATTTACGAAGCCAATCCAAAAACATTATTAACAGTGTGTATAATTACTTTAAAGAACTTCTGTATAGTAATCCTGAAGCAACAATAGAAACATTTCAGAGGCATACTTTTCTAACAACCAGTACATATGCTGACTACTCGGAATAAACGGAGGAGGAGGCAAGTAGAGGGAACGTGTACAGTGGAAGCTTCTATTGAAATTACATGGACTATAGTTAGTAGTAGTACATAATGAAATGTTATTGAGGAGGCTAGTAGCGGACCGATTCTGCTCCTCTCCGCCAAGGGGCAGTCAAATCTTACCGTACCTATGATGGAACTGTGATCATTTCACTCTTTCCTCTCCCAGACTTATTTTTTACTTTCTCTTGCTTATATGAATCAGACCAACCGCTAAGAACATATTTTTGGGTTCAGGGGGTCTGAAAACGTGTAGATCCGGTGAAAACTCGATTTCTAAAAATCGACGTGAAAACAATACTTTCCTTCCCTATATACTATTTATATTGGGCAAGAGAACGTGAAAACCTTTTTAGCGATTGGTCTGTGTGTAAACAGACCAATTTTTTTTTTGGCCGGCTCTTTGGCGTAGTGGTTAGCGCAACTGGCTTCTACGCCGGGGTCCCGGGTTTGATTCCCGGTCAGGTCTGACATTTTTTCATCACTCAGTTTCATTGTCATCTTTATCCACCGGCTGCATTAGCAGAAATTGTAAAACAACAAAAATGTGTGTGAACAAAATATTTCAAGAACGATAGGCCTATATCGTACGAAGTTGAAACTTGAAACGTAAGTTAGATACTTAAGTACTAAGTAGTTCGGTACTTACGTAAGGTAGGTACTACAAGGGACCTGACAACAACATTTTTATCGAAATCAGTCGACCGGATGTCGCAGTTTATTCGTGCGGTTTTTCATTTTTGCAATTTTCTTAAAAACTACTCCTATGATGATTTTAAAATCGCCTAATTTACTACATTTTTATGCTCTACAATATAGGGTAAGCGACATGTCTGCTGGAATTCTTCGGAGGGCTGTGCTCTCGTGTTAAAAATATTTTTTTAAAAAGATTGCGGCCTTAACCTCTTGACGGACTTAAGATACTGTGACACTTATCGCTAAGGTCCGTTTCGGGATCTAGGTAATTAAATAATTAATACACTAAAGTTTACAATATTATAAGTATTTAATACAACTAAAAGATTTAAAAAATAAATAATAAACTAATTATAATGAAGTAATACATTAAATAACACTTAATAATTTACTTAATAACTTACTACTTACAACAATTATATAAATTTAATACTCATACCAAATGAAACTGAATACACAATGCACATACACAATACCTTTACACAATGCACACACACAAAGACAGTATAACAATAGTTGACCAACACAATGGCCGGAACGTACCTGCACTACGCACCGTTAGCCACTCGTCAAAGATCAACCGAATACTGACTCACTCTAGACTCACTCCGAATATTGACCGCACTCGAGGCTCTATTTATATGGGCAAATCAAAGAATCCTCTCGAAAGACACCGAAATTCGATACAAATAATAAAGTACAAAAACCCTTTATAAATGAGTACTAGAAAAATCTATTGTAAGCAAGTAAATAGATCTATTGTAAATAGAATAAAAGGTAATCAACCGACCCTTTCATAAATAGTTATACAACAATAACCCTACCTTATCATACACAATAGCGCGGTCATTTAAATAACCTCTATGAATAGGTATACTTTTATAGCTAACCCTATTGTTACTTTTTCATTCTATTATTTACTCTTTACCATTTTATGAATGAAGAACTAGAAATTTCTTGAACCATATACGTCTTAGATATTGTCACAATACATATGTGACCGTAAACACCACAGTACACAATAAATGACACCACAGCTTGATATCTTTCAACTACTTTGACGCCCAATTGCCACATAGTGTTGCCAGAAACCTTTGTTGGTTGCACTGCTCTCTCGTTCCATTATCAGTTGTTATTCATGTAATATTGCGTGTCTTCCACAGCGAAATTATGGTTTATTTTAAAAAAATAGCTTGTCCCCCAAGAGCTGTGCATTTTGGGCAAAAGCGTAATAATCAAAGATTTAGAAACTCTAAAAAATCTTTTAAGTTTATTTGTAATATTTATTTCTACAACGCTTAATTTACCGTAAATTTTAATGATTTTCTGTATTTTGATCATGAAAACCAGAAGGCCGTAGTAGTCTATGCATTTTACGACAAAAGTTTTTGTAAGAAAAGTTGTTGGTAAATACAATTTTTATTTCAAGCATCGTCAATTAAGTATATTCCTCATATTTTTGTGTAGAATAAAGTTTGATTTTCATTTAGCGTCATTCACTCATGATTAAAATTTGGTTATATTTTTCATTTTTCCCATAACGAGCAGATGGAGTGTTACATTAATTGCACTCGATCTGCTGGTGCCAGAGCTACAAAAAATAGTTCCGTTTGTTATCATACTATCAGCCAATTAGATGACTGAACTATTTAAGAACGGAAGAGGTAGAGGTGTAAAAGACACGAGTCATTTATCTCCTCTCAGAGTAATGAATGCCGGCCGCATTGGTATAGTTGGTAACGTGCTCGCCTCTCATCATTCGGTCTTGGGTTTGAATCCCATTCAGGCACGGCGTATTTTCGTACGTTACAAAAAATAATTTCATCCTTCACCGTCTGCAATAGCAGTGTTTGCAGAACAGTCGGACATTAAACAAAAAAAAGGGTAATGAATTTAACTATACACTCAGACCCTGTGGTGAATGAAGTGAAGGTGTCATTTGTAGGCTGGGAAGTAAGTATGTGCTTATCGGAGGGCCAGGCATGCTGATAAGCATACTCTTTTTAACTCTGTGAGGAAGGCAACCACCTCACTTATCGTTTTTTCTTAGTAAAACTTCCAGAGGTTCAAACCAGCCTTTCGGCTGTCGACCTTTATTTACTTTGGCAAAAGAAAGTCGTGTAGTGAGTCACACGAGATTTTTTTGTTAGTAGTAGTATTACTGAATTATATGTATATACAAGGTGATTCACGAAGATATGCAGAAATTTTGGGAGCCCATTTTACATGTAAAAATAATGAAAAAAGTTTATATAAACATGGGTCCGGAAATGCTTGGTTACCGAGTTACGGCTAGCGAAAGATTTCGCCCGGGTTTCAGCTCACCAGGTCTTCCTGAAATTCTGGTAAGGTAGATTAAGGAGTGAATTCAATCGTTTCTTATGGTTTTTGACCTGATAAATTGAATAAAACAGGTCCCAGAACTGTAAGTTAAATAGTTTTTGAGAAAAACCGTGTCAAATTCAAAAAATGGAGTGAAAAAAAACACATTTTTCATCTTTGTTTTTCCGGTTAATTTTATTTTGTACCGTTATGAATAAAAATTCATTTAATCAAACATCTATTCGCTTTCTGTGTACTTTATTTACACCGGTTTGTTTAGAATAAAATTTTCTACATGTTTTATTCAAAAATTTTAACTGTTTCGTGGTGAAGTAACCAAGTTATTCTTGCCCAAAGATGAAAAAATGTGTTTTCACTCCATTTTTTACATTTGTCACTGGTTTTCTTAAAAACTATTTAACTTACAGTTCTGGGACCTGTTTTATTCAATTTATCAGATCAAAAACCATAAGAAATGATTGAATTTGCGCCTTAATCATCTTCCCAGAATTTCAGGAAGACCTCTTTTCACCTGGTGAGCTGAAATCCGGGCGAAACTTTCGCTAACCGTAACTCGGAAATGAAGCATTTCCGGAACCATGTTTATGTAAACTTTTTTCATTATTTTTACATGTACAATGAGCTCCTAAAGTTTCTGCATATCTTCGTGAATCACCCTGTATATATTAAGGTTGCTGAATTTGTTTATTTTGAAGCGTTTTAAAGTGCAGTTATGTAATGCACTATGTACAATAGATTGACCTTAAATTTGTTTATTGCAAGGCCTTGAAATTTGTTTTGCTTATGTTTATTACGTACATGTGTACCTTATTAATTATGTTATGAAAGATCAAAACAACTTTTTTAATAAAAACAATCACGTAACGCTTAATAAAATGATATTGAAATTTAACTTTTTCATTATACAAGCTCTATAGGGTGGGCCATAAAATGTTTGACATCTGTAGTTATATTCTTTTGCACTCCTACCATGTACAGGGTGTCGCAAATTAACTTAAAATTTTATTTGCCATCAATTTAAGTGAAGCGGTTCTTTAAACGAAGTGAAAAACGGACGGTGTCAAACCGTCATAATGAAGAATGAAGTTTTTAATTGTTATTACGTTGAAATTTATCTTGGGATTTTTATACCGATCATATCTGTAGTTAGATAGTCTATTATTTGGGTATTTGCATTTAATAAAGAATCTGGTGCGAAACACTTGCACGACTTTCTCTTGCTATTGTAATTAATGAAACATAAAACCTATGTTTTATCACTTATAAAAAAAGTTAATTGAAAAATATAACCTAATTTTAATCATTAGTGAATGACAAGAAATTGAAATCAAACTCTGTTTTACATAAAAATACGGGAAAACTACTAAATTGACGTACTAGTTTATTTAGAAAATAATCCTTGAAATAAAAGTTGTAGATTTTATTATTTTCTGTAACTTCGTTTGATACTGTACACTTTTGTCCTATAAGCAAGGCCGCAATCTAAAAAAAAAGAATTTTTTACGGATTTTTTTGAGCGCTGTAGAAATACGTTTGAAATAAAAGTTATTGTTTTTTTAAATTCCTTCAACTTTAATATATAGTACACTTTTGCTCTAAAATGCATTATTACAACCGAAATCTTAAAAAAACCTTTGTTTTTCCTACGAATGCAGAGCCCCAGAAATTTTAGCAGATATAGCACTTACCATGACATGGAGCTATCTTGCACATCTTAAAAATATGTAGTAAATGTGGCGATTTGGAAAAAACATAGGGGCCATTTTTGAGAAAATCGTAAAAAAGTGGAAAATCGTACGAATAAACTACTACTTCCGGTAGACCGATTTTGATGAAAATTGTCGTTTCGGGTTCCCTAGTGGTACCTAACTTAAGTTTTAAGTTTCAAAATCGTAATAATATTCCGTCTTGAGATGCTGTGTTCACACACACACTTCAATCGCTAAAAACATGTATTTGGGATCAGGGGGCCTGAAAACGTGTATATCCGGCGAAAATTCGATTTTGAAAAATCGACAATAAAAATAATATATTTCTTGCTTTTATATTTATATATTGCAAGAGAAACAAAATAAAAAATATTATTTTTGTGAGATGTGTTAAATTAAGAAACACATGCTGTTGTTTAGGTTATCAGCCGAAAGGTTGGTTTGAACCTCTAGAGGCTTTACTAAATAAAACAAGGAGTGAGGTCTTTACCATTGCCTTCCACACTGAGTTGAAAAGTATCGCCTTTCCGCCCTTCAAATGATATCTTCACTTCATTTACCACGGGGTATGGCTGTATAATGAAATTCATTAATCTCATAGGAGATAACTCTGGCTAGTTCTCTACTCTTCTACTTTTACCTACACTTTTTCTCTTCTTAAATGTTTCAGTCATATAATTGGCTGACCATTTGATAAGAAACAGAACTTTTTTTAGCCCTGGAAATAGAACATCGAGTGCAAATAATGTAACACTCATGTAGTATTGCAAGAGAAAGTAGTAGAGATGTGTTAAATTAAGGGAAGACTGTACTTTGTATCCCGCCAATGTTAAATTTGCTATTTTTAGGTACATTTTCACAGGATTGGTAAAAAATAGCGAAATGAAACTTTACACACTTATAGTTGTCAGGTTTCTCTAGCTACTGACATTTTTGAAATTTAATCTGTTTGATCAAAATGTTAAAAAAAATAACGACCAACATACAAAAATGTTCTACGTTTTTGCATATAACTAATTTTTGGAGCATCTAAAGAAGTCATAATAACGCCAGTGTATGTGCACGTAAAAGATGAATAACTGGTAAAAGTTTCAGCCACGTAGGTTTAATGATTTCCGAGAAAAATGTACCTAATATTAAAAATTTTAATTTACGGGAACAGGGAAAACAAAAAGGGATAAATCAAAAACAAAATGTACACAAACAAGTAAATTTTCCATCAACAGTTGGTTAGAAAGCTGAAACAACAGCTGAGAATATTAAAAACAGTTATGCTGATAATTTAAAAAAGTAAAATTCCCTTCGCTCTAAAACGATCAGTATAAAATTATAAAAAATATTCATTCTGGTGACATGATCATTTTTCTGGGTAAACCTGCTAAAAAGTTAATTTTTCATTAAAATAATAATTTTTTTGACGTAATTTAATGTTCTTATGATAGATTTAGGTCTGAACTATTGAAAAACATATAAAGCTGAAAATCGAAATTTTCAGTTAAAACCATCATACAGTCTTATCTAAAGGAGCACATGTATTGCTGCTTTACAGTTGTAAAGTAACTTCCTTATTGTCTGTGTCTGGTCATTGGCAGTCTGTTGAGAAACATTTGGATGTCAACGAACAAAGGCACACTTCTATTCGTAACAAAACAACTTGTAAGGTTTCTTTTACCACCTTACCTTGTCAGGTGAATACAGTCGGACCTTTCTAATTCGAAATGTACTCCCTAAATCATTTATATTTTATTTACGTTATCCTCTTCAAAAATTCTCCTTGATTCGAAAAATATCCAGAGTTTTCTGTTCATGTATATTGTATGAAAACATTTTTGAGGCATTATTAATAAAATATTACGTAATTTACACGATTTTTGACGCTGTTGATTTTCTAGCAGACGGAAACAAACAAAAACCATTACTTTCAATAAATTATTAAATTTTATGTAATAGCCTATACAGTATATATTTATATTTATATACACTTGTATTATATTATTACAGTAATATATTACTTAATTTTATACATATTAAAATTAAATAATTTATATTTATTAAATCGTAGTATTATCCAAAACAAAGAAAGAACTCGAGGATATCTTAAATGTAATGAATGAGATGATGAGAAAGCATTACTTCTTGAAAATTAATAAGAACAACATTCAAATGACATCTTCACTTCATTCACCACGGGGTCTGGCTGTATAATAAAATGTATTAATCTCACAGGAGATAACTCCTGTGAGATATGTGACTAGTGTCTTTTACACCTCTACTTCTTCTGTTCTTAAATGCTTCAATCATATAATTGGCTGACCATGCAACTGTTGTGCAGCAGCAAGAGTGACAGAAGTAGGTAGAAGAGATGGGAAATTTAAAAGTAGGCAACGAAAACATACAGGAAGTTGGAAAATTCTGCTATCGAGGGAGTTAAATAACAAAGGATAGTAGAAGTACAAGTGATATCAAAAGTAGAATTGCTCAAGGTAAAAAGCCTTTGAAATGAAAAACAGCTTACTGACTACAAACATTGCTTTACAGATTAGGAAAGATTTCTTAAAACAATATGTTTGGAGTGTAGTATATATGGGATACTGTAGTATATGGGAGTGAAACTTTGGTGATAATGGCTGTAGAAAGGAAGAGGATGGAAGCTTTTGAAATGTGGCGTTATAGGAAATTCTTAAAGGTTATGGAGGGGGTGGACAAAATAAGTAATTTAGAGGTTCTTCTTTTATTCGAGTGGATGAAAGATGAAGTATATGGAAACATCTTGCCAGAAGAAGGGGTAGGCTAGTGGAGCGTATCTTAAGACATCCAGGTATTGGTCTACCAATAATGGAGGGTAATATTGAGGGAGTGAAATGTAGAGGAAGGCAAAGGTTAAAATATTTAAAGCAAATTATAAAAGATGTAGGGTGGTGCAGGTATGTAGATATGGAACGACGTGCTCAAGATAAAACTGCATTAAACAAGTCGAGAAACTGATGGCAATAAAAATATATTTATAAAATTAAAGGTATGCGGTCTTTTTACCTGTCTTGTATTACCGTATTTACGCGTGTATAGGCCGCACGTTTTTAGACAAAACTGAACGTGAAATAATGGGGTGCGGCTTATATTCGAGATTTTTTTTTTTTTTAGGTTTAACGTCCGGCTGTTCTGCAATTACTGCTAATTCAGACGGTGAATGATGGAATGATATTTTGTAACGTATGAAAAAATGCCGTGCCTGAATGGGATTCGAACCCAAGACCACATGATGAGAGGCGAGCACGTTGCCAACTTCGCCAATGCGGCCGAAGATAGGCTTATATTCGAGATAGGCTGTACCTACATGCATATGATAAATATAAGTATGAATAAATCTTCAAATATGAGATTGAAAACAATTTATTAAAATGAAAAATACAGTATTACATACCTGATGAAAATTAAAATATGGTAAACGGACTATTTTTCATCGTTTGATTCATCGCTGCAGTCGTCATTCGTGCTTGTATTTTCACTATCAGATGATTGTTGCCACGCCGCATCATCTTCGGTCCCGTCCATCGCAATTGAAATTGACGTTACTTTAAAGCTCTTGGACAACATTTCTGAGGGATGAGTTTCCAGGCAGCCAGAATCCATTCGCATATTTGAGATAATGAAGGTTTCTTCAATCGTTCCGTCGGTGTCATTTCTATAGATCTGCTTCTCCAGGCCTGATATAAACTCCGCCAATGTACTTTGAATGGGATTGATCGATACATCAAGGGGTTGTAACATGCCCGTCATTCCTCCTGGTATAACAACCATGTCACACTTTTCTTGCTACAATTTATCATCAACGTTTTTTGTCATGTGTGCTCAAAAACTGTCAATAATGAGTATAGACCGCCGACGTAGGAGTGCACCAGGACGTTGAAACCATACAGAGTTTAACCAGTCCATATAAAGTTCTTCCGTCATCTATCCCTTTTCCTGTGCTCTCACTAAAATTCTTGACGGCAGCTTTTCTTTAAAAACTGTTTTGCGCTTAAACACCACGTAAGGCGGTAGTTTACGTCCATCTGCAGTTATGCTCAACATCACAGTACATCGCTGCTTTTCTGCCCCACCAGTTCGAACTAACACTGTTTTTTTACCTGAAGCATTCACTGTTGTTTCATTCGGCATGTCAAAAAATACTGGAGTTTCATCACAATTTCCAATCGCCCCCATACAATAATCGTTCACCTTTCATAGCTCCAGAACATGCCTTTGAAACTCGAAAAGTTTGTCGTGGTACGTATCAGGAAACCGTTGCGTCAATTTGGTCCGTCGTCGAATGACCAAGTCATGTTGTGCCAAAAATCTTCTTGCCCGGCCGTAGCTTCCCTTGAAGTCATCACGAGAAATGTTTATGCTTTCTGTTATCTTTTGGCCTTCAAACTGCAACATTTCTACAGACACAGCAAATCCGTTAGCTCGTATGTTACGCACGTAATCCAAGCGAACGGTCTGTATTTCAGGATATTTTGCCTTCTTTCCGCGAAAAGATTGTCGATTTTTGATGTTTTTTGAAGCGCGGCCTTTGCTTGGATCCACCTCCGTACGTTTTTTTCGTGAACATCGAATTTTCTCCCGGCCGCACGATTCCCGTTTTCTTCTGCATAACACACCACTTGCAGTTTGAATTTTGCATTGTAGCCTACTCGTTCTCGGTCCATGTTGCACCGACAAATATAACTCACGTTATGACGAAGATCAAATGGAGACAGGCTACTTTTGTAATTTTTGTAAAGTGGGATAGGGACACAGGAAAGTAACGGAAGCATAGAAACAGGAAATGGGTTGCATTGTATAGATAGATGTATGAATGACATTCATTGTATTGGGTGATTTATGGGTTGAAAATGTTTCCAATTTCCATAATTGGAAAAACATTTTTTACCCAATTTACTTGCTTCAAAACAGGGTGCGGCTTATACACGCACGCGGCTGATACACGCGTAAATACGGTATTTTGTATGGAATTGCTTTAAAAAGTACTGAATTAATTTCTAAAATTTCCGGTAATTTATTTTTAATTTTCTGTATCGTATTACGTACTTCAGTATATACGTAGTATTTACTGTTTACGTTTCTCTTAACTTTATTTATACTTTGTCGTATCTCTATTTTTATGTGTTTGTCTACTTTTGTGTAATACAGAATGCTATACGAACGTATTTATGTACTTCTTAATTAGTGTTTGGTAAAAAAATAATTGTAATAATATTTTCAATCCAGTTGGTTGTCTATAATATAATTATTTTATCTTTAAATGTGCTTTTTAAGGAATAGTGTGGGAATAATGTAAGAATGCTTATTAAACTGTGGAATTTTGAAGTACATTTTTGAGTTTCAATATTTTACCTCTGTTGTCGTCGTCGTCGTCCTTGTCGTTGTTTAGATCACTAACCGAAAGGCTGGTTCGAACCACAAGAGGTTTTACTGAGTAAAACGAGGAGTGAGTTGTGTAATACGTAACTGGTTTACAAGTTCCTTCCTCACCGAGTAGAAAAATATGAGCTTTCAGCATGCCTGGTCCTGTAAAGAGCATCGACTTTCAACCCTGCAAATGACACCTTCACTTCATTCTCCACAGAGTCTGGCTGTATAATGAAATTCATTACTCTCAGAGTAGATAACTTTGAATAGTGTCTTTTACACCTCTACCTCTTCTGTTCTTGAATGCTTGTCATATAATTGACTGACCATGTGATAAGAAATAGAACTATTTTTTACTAACTAGCAGATTGAGTGCTAATAATTTAACACTCCCGTTATGGAAATATTTTACCCCTGTAAATCGAAAAATCTGGTGTGAAACACTCACACGACTTTCTCTTGCAAATATAAATAATGAACAATACAACCTATGTTTAATAAAATTATGAGTAATTGACGCTAAGTTTCAACTCCGTTCGCTGTTCTGTTTTTGAGATACTTTATTGACACTTACACAAATACCAATCGGTAATAACATGGTGTTCAGGTGACCTGAAAACCTGTATTTCCTGTGAAGATATGAAAACAATACATTTGTCCCCTTTATTTTATATAGGGCAAGAAAAAGATTTAAAAACATTTTTGAAATATTATTCCATAATTTTTTTCTACTTTTTGCCTACATGAATAACTTATATAGGAAGGAAAGTATTTTTTTTCATGTCGATTTTTCAAAATCGAGTTTTCACCAGATATACACGTTTTCAGACCCCCTGAACCCAAATATGTTTTTAGCGATTGGTGTGTGTGCGCGCGCGCGTATGTGTGTGTGAACAAAATATCTCATGAACAACATCGTACGAAGTTGATACGTGAAAGTTAAGTTAGGTACTACTAGAGGACCCGACTCGAACATTTTCATCAAAATCGGTCAACCGGAAGTATTAGTTTATTCGTGTCATTTTTTACTTTTTTGCGATTTTCTCAAAAAACGGATTATACGATATTTTCTTTAAATATCGCCTCATTTACTACATTTTTCATGCTTTACAAGATAGGGTAAGCGCCATGTCTGCTGAAATTCTTGGGAAGGCTGTTCTGTCGTAGAAAAAAGTATTTTCTTAAGATCGCGGCCTTAATATGCATTCGAGGGCAAAAGTGTATATAATCAAAGTTGTAATGCAAAGTGAAACTGAAAATATAGTACACTAGTGTGGTGAACATTTAAAAACCTATAACTTTTATTCCAAACATTTCTTTCTATAACGCTTAATTTAGCGGCAATTAGTGATTTTCTGATTTTTTTTTCATAAAAATTGGTTAAAATTGGATTCTTTAATATTGCGGCCTTAGTTTGCATTTTACGACAAAAATGTAATATAATCAAAGTTAAAGGAAATTAGAAAGCCGTGTACTTTATTTTAAAAATTTTCTGTATAGGACCTAGTTCCGCTGCAATTACTGATTTTCCGTATTTTTAAGTTCTACATTGGTTGATTTTCATTTTGCGTCATTTTTACTCATGATTAAACATCGGTTATTTTTACATATAACGGATTTAGTTACAGCTGTCGCGGTTTCCCCTTCCCCAGTTTCTACTGTTTCCTAACTCGCCATCTTTCCAATTCCGACACGTACGTCCTGTTTTGCTTCGTTCTGGAGGTATCTATTCTAATATATTTTGGGACCATAACATAGTTTATATTGTTGATTATCTACATAGATGAGAGAAAGTCGTGTGTGTTTGACACCAGAATTTTTTTTAGTACAGCACGCTAACTGCTGCATTACTGTGCAACAGAAAACAATTTTAATGTTTTAAAATTATCAAAATTATTTATGGAATTGCAACGCAAAAAGACAATGACATCGTTTTGGTGCATCTATATACAAATTGCAAACAAAGAATTGTACCAGTTTTATTTAATGGATGATATTATCTGTCACCTAACTTCCTGGTTGGTCCGAATACATTTCTCTTTTACTAACACAAATGCATTACTTTCTAAATAATTGTGACTTTTTGGCAAGCACCTTCAGTTTGTTTCTGACGAACATAACCTCAAAGCACATTAAAGAAAAAATATTCTACTAAATATTTTGGAGGTTTGCCAAAATCGTTTTTTTCTTTCCTATTTACTTTCGTCTTAAATTTGCTATTGTTATTATTGTTTTATTTATTAATTTTTTTTGTAAACAGAAGTTTCATTGTCCTCTGTTTTACGCAATTCGTGTAAATTCTACGTAAAAATTCTATATATTTACTTTCTCTTGTTCTGTATGAAGGGAGGAAAGTATTGTTTACATGGTGATTTTTACGAATAGAGTTTCCATCGGATTCATTAGTATTTTCAAGCCTCCTGAACCCAAAAAACATGTTTTTACCGATTGGTATTCGTGTGAACTCAAAAAGGTGAACTGCTGTTAGGCCTATTACAAGAGGAACTGACACGAATATTTTCTTTGAAAACGGTCAACCGGACGTAGTAGTTGTTGCGATTTTTCATTTGAGATTTTCTTTAAAACGGCTCCTACGATTTTCTTCAAAATCACCTGATTTACTACATTGTTTGTGCTTTTCAATATGGGGTAAGAGCCAAGTCTGTTGAAATTCGTGGGAGGCTGTGCTCTCGTGGTAATTTTTTTTTTAAATTGCGGACTTAATATGCATTTTAGGGCAAAAGCGTATGTATATAATTAAAGTTATAGGTTGTGGGTAATGGACGAGTCGGTCTACCTGATTCTACCTGCCCCTCCTGTCAAAACTGTGAACAATAGAAATAAATGGTGGTTACATTTTATGACCTTTGAACGGTTATCACGATGACCTTTGAACGGTTCCAAGTTGTCACTCTTTTCGGTCTAAGACGGCCCTATCCAGTGGTCTATGACTACAAATTGCATTAGTGTGTTGTTGGCAGCGGTCGAAGCTATCGTATAGATGGGAGCTTACTTGATTGCTAGCGTTAGGAATTCGGGTGGAGAGGATTGTTTGTACGATTCCCCTCCTCCTACAAACTAGTAGTAGTAATAATACCATTAGTATAGGTATCAGACGAACTAATGTCCCATAGCCGATCGAGTGAGAGGGAGATATGTGGCATAACTACGCATGCGCTCAAAGGTCTTTACTGGTATAATCCAAATCTGAAAACATACAACAGTCGTTATGTTGCTTGTTAGTTTACGGCATGCATAACGCTTGCTCACAACAATGAGTAAAATTAAAGATAATGTTATTGGAATGGCGCGTATGGCTTGTGCGAGTGAGAGCGTTATGCATTCTCTCACTCCCACGGCTAGGGAACATTAGTTCATCTGAATACTGTACGCGCGGTTCTAAAAATATTAGTCACAGACCATTTCGAATAACTAATGTAGTACCAAAATATTTTATTAGATTTTAAACTAATAATATTCTAAAATATTTTAGTAATATAGGCCTACTAGAAGTTTATTATAAACCCCTAATAAAGTAAAAAATGTATTAGTTTTTATATTTTACTACCGAGTGTTTTATTTTATATCAGTTTGTTTACAAATACGCCGCGTATAACAATACAATAACGTAGATTACATACAATAACTAGACTAATAATAACTTCATGAGCCGCGAGCATAATTAACACCACTACAATGAACAGTCTCACAGTAACAACTGACAAATATGAAGTGTAAATATTTTCAGAATGTACAGTACACACGTCGCCATGTGATTTAAAGCAACCGTTGTTATGACAACATCATGTCTGTCTGCAGTCCCCTTTGCCCTTCATCCCGCACTAGCAAACAAGTCAGCCCCCAACTGTATTGTGTTTACTGTATTCTATTGTGCTTTTTTTTTAATTTTATCAGTGTGAATTTTAGTAGCTTTAAACGCCTTTTCGTACTTTTTGAGAAGAATACTTTTTTAAGAAAACCCGGTTTAAAGAAATGGATTACTGATTGGAACTTCCTTTCGAGTGCAATCCAGTGTGTAAAGTGTGATGACAATATGTATTTAATCACAGTGTTAAATGATAATTTAGGATACAGATGTGCAGCAAACATAAGCATGGCAAGGAACTTGATGTCCCTTAGTCCGCTAGACGAGTCCGTCAAAATTGACCATAATATAAAATAGATTGACAGACAATATAGATCCTTTCTCTATGAAATGTTACGCATCAATTGTTCTAGGTTTAAACCGTCTTCAGGCAGGTAGACGTACCCTTCTAGTATCCACTACCCAAAGTTGTACAAAATTAAAAAACCTACTATACAACTTTTCATTGAAACATTTTCTTTTCTACAATCCTTATTTTAGCATCAACTAGTGATTTTCTGTATTTTTCTTGACAAAAGCGATAAAAACTTGAATATTTTTAAAGGTTGACCTTAGTATGAATTTTACGACAATTTGTTTTTTAGTCATAGGAAATGAAAAAATGTAAAGTTTTCATTTCAAACATATTTTTCTACTGAGCTTAGTTTAGCGTCAATGAGTAATTTTCCGTATTTTTAAGTTCTAAAGAGGTTGATTTTCATTTTGCGTCATTCACTCATGATTATAATTAGGTTATGATTTTCATATTACATTGTTTATTTACGATAAAACATAGGTAATGTTTTTAATTACTTAAATCGGTATAAAAAAATCTGGTGTGAAACACTCACACAACTTTCTCTTGCCAATGAAAATAATTAACAATAAAGCTAACATTATTAATAAAACATTAGAAATAAACCAAAAACTAACTTTAATAACATAACCTAATTTTAATCGTGAGTGAAAGACGCAAAATGAAAATCAAGCTCAGTTTGACTTAAAAATACGGAAAATCACTCTTTCATGCTAAACTACGCTCTGTAGAGAAAAATGCTCTAAATAAAAGTTGTAGATCTTTTAATTTCCTATAAATTTAATTATGTACACTTTTGTCGTAAAATGCATACTAAGGCCTAAATCTTAGAAAAATCGATTTTTCACACGTTTTCGTGAGAAAAAAACAAAATCGTTAATTACCGCTAAACTAAGCGTTATACAAAAAAATGTTTGAAACAAAAGTTGTAGAATTTTAAATTCTCTACATTTTTTATCATATACATTTTTGCGCTATAATACATATTAAAGACGTAATCTTAAAAAAACACTTTTTTTCGTAAAAACACCCTCACCAAGAATTTTAGTAAACATGGCGCCTACCCTATCTTGTAGAGAATAAAAAATTGAGTAAATGGGGCGATTTTTAAAAAACTCGTAGGACCAGTTTTTGAGAAAATCGCAAAAAAGTGAAAAATTACACGAATAAACTACTACTTCCGGTTGACCGATTTTGATGAAAATGTTCGTGTCGGGTCCGGTAGTGGTATGTAACTTAAGTTTCAAGTTTCAAGATCGTACGATGTTCCGTTCTTGAGATATTTTGTATACACACACACACACACACACACAGACCAATCGCTAAAAACATGTTTTTTGGGTTCAGGGGGTCTGAAAACGTATAGATCCGGTGAAAACTCGATTTCGAAAAATCGACATGAAAACAATACTTTTCTTCCTATATATTCATATTGGCAAGAGAAAGTAAAAAAGTCGTTTGAGTGTTTTACATCAAATTTTGTATAATCTAAATGCATGGAAACATGAGTAAAATATACCTTGTGTATTATTCGTTGTCAATAAATAATGCAATGAACGGGATCTTATAACTGTTGCTACTCGTCCGTTGCATAGCTATTAAGATAAAAATGTAAAATTAATCAGTGATTAATGAAAGATACAAAGCCATAAAAAAACCAAACATATTTGTGATAAGAACTTAATTAGAGGCGTACACGGTAGAATAATAATAATAATAATTATTATTATTATTATTATTATTTTATTATTATTATTATTATTATTATTATTATTATTATTATTATTATTATATTTCTTAGACAAATGGATGAAAGAAGTATATGGAAACATCTTACCAGAAGAAGACGAAGAAGAGATAGGCTAGTGGGGCGTGGGGCATATCTTAAGACATCCAGGTATTGCTTTATCGATAATGGAAAGTAATATTGAGGGAGTGAAGTTAGATGGGAAAGGTTAGAATATTTAAACCAAATTACAAAAGATGTAGGTTGTTGTAGGTAAGTAGATATGAAACGACTTGCGCGAGGTAGGACAGCTTGAAGAATTGCATCAAATCAGTCGAGAGACGATTAAGAAAAAAGAATAGAAACCATAAAAATCTTCAAATAATGATAAACGTAATTTAATATTTTAACTATGAGTAAAGTCGCTAAATGAAAATTAAACCCTGTAGAACTTAAAACTACGGAATATCATTAAGTGCTTAATTAAAGCTTCGCGTAAACTAAGCAGCTTAGTTAGATTGTTTAATTTAGTTTGTTGCTAAACTTGGTTCTTTAGTGAAAAATCTGGTGTGAAACACTCGCAAGACTTTTTCTTGCCAATGCAAATCATGACCAATATAACCTAACATTAGAAAAAAACAAAAAAGATAACCGTATTTCAATCATCAGTGAATGATGCAAAATGAAATTCAACCTTAGTTTGGCTTAATAATACGGAAAATCACTCTTTGACGCTAAACTAGGCTCTGTAGAGAAAAGTGCTTGAAATAAAAGTTGTAGATCTTTTAATTTTCTATAAATTTGAATATATGTTTTTTGTCGTAAAATGCATACTACGGCCGAAATCTTAAAAAATCCATATTTTTTAAGCTTTTCATGAAAAAACAACAGAAAATCTTTAATTGCCGCTTAACTAATCATTATACAAAGAAATGTTTGCTATAAAAGCTCTTGGTTTTTAAATTTTCTACATGTTTGATTTTGAGCAACACTTTTTCGCTAAAATGCGTATTAAGGCCGCAATCTTAAAAACATTTTTTTCTACGAGAGAACAGCTTTCCCAAGAATTTCACTAGACATGGTACTCTATCTTGTAGAGCATAAAAGTGTAGTAAATGAGGCGTTTTTAAAAAATAATCGTAGGAGCCGTTTTTGGAAAAATTGCAAAAATGTGAAAAATTACAGGAATAAACTACTACTTCCGGTTGACCGATTTTGATGAAAATGTTAGTGTCGGGTTCTCTAGTGGTACCTAATTTAAATTTCAAGTTTAAAATCGTACGATGTTTCGTTCTTGAGATATTTTTTTACACACACACAGACCAATCGCTAAAAACGTGTTTTTTTGGGCTCAGGGGGTCTGAAAACGTGTATATTCGGTGAAAACTCGATTTCGAAAAATTGACATAAAACCAATACTTTCCTTACTATATCATATAGTATGCTTACTATGTCATACAGGCAGGAGAAAGTAAAAATGATTGAAACAATAGTTATAGATTTTTTTTAACTCTCTGTATCATTTTTTACCACGAAGAGTACAGCTTTTTCAATAGTTGTAGACATGGTGCTTACGTGAACTTGTAGAGCACAAAAAGATGAAATTGTTCGTGTCGTGTCCTCTCGCGTACCTACCTTATGTTCCAAGTTTCAACTTTATACGATATTCCATTTTTTACACACACAGACTAATCGGTAAAAAAAACATGGTTTTAGGGTTTCAGGGGCCTGAAAACGAGTATTTCTGATAAAAACTCGATTTTAAAGAAAGTTATATGAATACAATACTTCCTCCTTTATGTATTATTCATATACGGCACAAGAGAAAGTAAAAATTGCGTATATAACATGATAATTGTTCACAAGAAAGTTATTTCGGGATGCCGTGGCATGATTCTATATGTTTCTTTGCGTTTTCTTGAAGTTGTGCAATTCCTTAAAGTAAATGAACACGTGGTATATCTTAGAAATGCAAATGCCTTTGCAATGTGACGTCATACGTTAAGACGTGTCTCATGTACCTGTCAGGCTTCCATAGGCTATTAACATCGCCTTTTTCTTTATTTCCTTGAACATTTTTTGTATTCTCTATAATCAATAAATAGCCGAGCGTCAAAAATCCGAATAATGGGACCATAGGCAGTTCGGATAATCGATTTGTTCGGTTTTTTGAACGACCTATTAATAACGATCTATTGCCGTTACGCATAATAATGTAACACCAAACTCTACTTTCTCTCAAGATCTGGGTATAATAAATAATGAACAGACTTTTTTCAGACTTATAACAATGGAATCAGTCGTTTCAGAATGTTTATTAGTCAAAATTTTTTTCTCTTTCGCTTTTATTTTTGGACTAATTGAATGAAAAAATTCATTCATAGAAAAGTCACATAAATCTGGCTTTCTTTAATTAATATAATACTAAGGAAAAGTTTATTTTTAAGGGTTTTTTCAATTTAAGAAAAAGGAAGTGGATGTTATTTTGACGCTTAAGTACTACATTTCAGAGGAAGAGGAGACTGAAAGTTTCTATGTAATTTTTTTTTGGGGGAGATAACCACTGTTGGTAACGATGACGAAGAACGTAGAAGTTTTCAAAAACCAACATTTTTCTTGAAAGTCAAGAATTTCAATTTTTATTTTTGTGAAAAGCTTCCTTAGTCATTCATGTTAACTAGTGTGATAAATTTAATTATTGTTATTGTAGTACAATATAATTTTTTTTGTGTTTTTAACAACGCATTTCGTACAGAAATAACAAAGGCCTAAATCATCAATTGGATCCTTTTTACTTAAAAAACACCACAAGTAAAAATTTTCGATTTTTTTCACTTTATTGTTTATTTTTACTAGAAAAGCTAGAAGTACACACACTATATTAAAGGGAAGAGTCCTCTTCACAAATTATATTTTTTTATAATTTTTTAGCAAAACAAAGTAACGGGTCGTTTTTTAAGGTCCCAAAAGTTAAGTCTTTTTGACTTATGGGCTTTCTGAAATGATCGATTCAATTATTTATTGACACGATTTATAACACAATTAGTTGTTTAACGTAGACTACTGAACAAATAGACTGCAATTAGATTACTTCAATTAAATTAATAACAAAAATTTAATATTAAACTACTTCACTATAAGTAAGATGTCATTAAATCAAAACAATGATTTACCCGTCCACAACTACTAGCTACCACTCGTACGCAACGCACTCAGAACCGGTTTTTAACGCAACTCAGAACCGGTCCCGTAACGACACTTTTCCGAAACAGCCCGAAATCACGTTCAATTCATTATTCAAGTACTACCTTACTAAAATGGCCCTAATTGTCTTTATACCTGAGGTCTAATAATAATAATTATTTATTTATTCCCATGGTATTACATAAAAAAGAAATTACCATAATACAAAATTTCTTACAGTAAACTACTATCCTATTACGCTAGAGGTGGTGGAAATTATCCCATCCAACTATAAACAAAACCACATGGTTTTGTTTCCAACCCATCCTAGTACATATTGGAAACTTTTAAATAAATATAAAACAACTGAAATATTAACTATTAGTAATAGTATTCAATACCTACTATATTTACTTACTAAACTAACTTAAACAATACTTTGTTATTTACTAAGATTACGATTGTATAAATTATGATACATTACATTTTAATAATTATTATACTTACACTATTTTTTATAAAATAAAGGTAATTAAATACAACCTAAAATTTATTATTACATTTAAAAATAATAACAAAAACAATAAAAAAGTAAATAAATTACTATTTTATTTTCCTCTTGTCTCTTTAGTTACATCTACATTTGAATATTTCTGACCATTTTTGCAATTTTCCCTCTACCTGTTTTGGCTATCCATTTTTTTTAGTTCCTTATAAAATTTTAATTCCGTTAGATTTTTTAAATCTAACGGGAGCAGGTTATATATTTTGGGTGCCAAGTACTCAAAATGACGCTGGTAAAGATCGATTCTCGCTCTCTTCGATAAGAGCAGATCTCTGTTGGTCTGAAATACTTTCTCCGTTTTACTAGAACATGGTAGAAAGAATGAAAATAACAAAGTTTCTACTACTTTCAATTTCCGAGAATTCGGATTCAAAACATTTCATTCGTTGCAATCCATTATCCTTGTTCCATACACTCCCCTTCATACAATACACAATTTCGTTCAATAAAGAAACAGTCTGTTCGCTGAACCATTTCTAGAATATTATTACTGTACAATGTTGCAATACTATATTGTGCTTCAAAAAGGACGGAACTCGCTTTCGGTCGATATTAATGTAGTACAAAAATATTAAATGAACGAAGTATGTGACGGACCTATAAAGTTCTAACATGGAACTTAAGTTAGGTACCAGTAGAGGACCCGACACGAACATTTTCATCAATTTTGGTCAACCGGCAGTAGTAGTTTATTCGTGCGATCTTTCACTTTTTAGCAATTTACCCAGAAACGGCTCGTGGTAACTTTTTTTAAGTTTGCGGCCTTAATATGCATTTTAGGACAAAAGTGTAAATGAATAACGTTGTAGGAAATTAAAAAACCTACCACTTTTATTTTTAACTTTTTTTGTACGTTTTGTTTAGCGTCAATCAGTGATTTTTTTCATTTTTTCTTAAACAAAATCGGTAAAAAAAGTGATTTTTTTAGATGCAGCCTTAGTACGCCATTGTACGATAAAAGTGTATATAATAATATACACTTTATTTGGAGGTATAGAAAATAAAAAAACTCTACTGCTTTTATTTTAAACATTTTTTACAGAGCCAAGTAATTTCCGTAAGTAAGTAAGTAAGTAAGTATTTTCCGTAATTTGTAAGTCCTACAGAGAGTAATTTTCATTTTATGTCATTTGCTCATGATTAAAATTAGGTTATATTTTTCATTATTTACACAGGCAAGAGAAAGTCGTGTGAGTGTTTCGCAGCTGATTTTTCTAAATAAACTGAAGCTTCTTGCTTCAATCGACTTCGAAAATGAAATTTTGAGATACAGCTGAAATTTTAACAGCATTCTTTCTGTAGAAACCACATTTTAAGTGAAGTAAAAAAGTGCTGCAATAATTCTTGAGTAAATAGTTTAGACATTATATTAATATTATCGTATCAGTTATTATGAAAGAATTCAAATGTCGATTGATAGATGAAATACTTTGACCCAATTTTTAGAAACACTATAGTTTATTTTAAAAAAACGTTGTGAAATACACGAATTTCTCTTGCCAATGTAAATAATTAAAAATCTAATCTATGTTTAATCATTATTAAACAATGTAAAATTAAAAACAAATCGTAATTTTAATCAAGAGGGATTGACGCTAAATGAAAATCAACCTCCGTTGGACTTAAAAATAGGGAAAATCACTAATTGACACTGAATTAAGCACTTTAGAAAAATATGCTCGAAATAAAAGTTGTAGGTTTTTTAATTTTCGATAACTTTTATTTTATATATTTTATTTATGTATTTCCTTTATTACTCCTCCAAAAGATCAAAGCCCGTGCTTGGAGGAGGATTACTCTAAATATAAAAAATACATTACACAAAATATAACTACCATAAGACAATAATAGCACTGATAAAAAAAGAAAAAGAAAAAACAGTTAATACCAATACTACATCACTTATTACATAAAAAAATAAAGTCACACAAAAGAGAAAATAATCAAAATAACATTAAAAACACGTTAGTATAAAATTTAAAATAAAAATAATAAAAAAACAGACAGAATACAAATGTAAATAAAAATTAAAACTTATGGTAACAAAACTAAAATGTTAATAAATGACAATACAAACATCATCAAAGCTATGAATAGCATTAATAAAATACCCTATGACAAAAAGTGTATTATATACACTTTTGTCGTAAAATGCGTACTAAGGCCGCAATCGTAAAAATACAATTTTTTTAGCATCATAAACCATAAAAGCAGCTCCGCATCCCCTAAAAACACTATACGGAAAAATTGGGGAAGTTGAAAGCTTCAAGTACCTCGGAGAGATAATACAACCTAAGACCAGCGAAAAGGATGCGAACAACAACAGACGAGGAAAGATACCATGTGCATTCCGAGGAACTCACCACTTGTATAAGAAGAAAGCACTCTCAAGACAAGCCAAGATTAGACCTTAAAATATTGTAATAAAACCGTTGTGTCCGTAAGCGCCTTCGAATGACCGGGAAGGCTGGTGTCAAGGAAGCAAAGAAATTTGAGAGGAAGGTTCTTTGCAAGATAATGGGTCCGAAGGTAGTCGAAGGACAACATAGGGTAAGAGGTCGAGAAGAAATGTACAAGGAAAATAAAAGATTAATGGAAACGACTAGAAAAAGACTAAAATTTACGGACACCTGTTTAGAATGGCTGAAAACCGTTTGACAAAAAAAAATGTTCAAGACACTAAACAGTAGACCTATCGTGTCGGATAAATGATTTAAAGAAGGCAGAACTCCTTTTTATTTTCTCCTCTCTTTTGTCCACCCGGACTCTGTTCGCTCTCTGTTCTGAGCGAATACTGAGAATATGGACTGCAAAAAGAGCTTCCAGAAACGTCCTAATGCACTTTTAATTGGCCCTACACGAGGGGGAAAAATATAAGTTTTGTAAATTGTGTTGAGTCGGTAACGGCTTAAGATAATTCTATAAAATTTAGCATTTATTTTTAAAATAAAACTTTTTAATGGGAATAAGAATATGGAAACTTCGTTCAGATTTCAAAAGGCCGGGCAATTTCAATATTTAATTTGATATATTTTAGAAATGTTTGTTAAATTTCATCAATTAGTAAAAATTGTTCGGCAATTTAGTGTGATCAAAATGCCATTTTATTTCAAAAACACCAATCGCAAACATTTCTCAAATCGGCAATAATTTTGAAATTTACTTCATATTCTTGTTATTGTTGTGTTTCAGGATATTTTCATCTTTGGAATGGAGATTTTATGGAATTTTATTCACCGGTTTATTATTGTCAACTCTTCATGAAATTTGGACTCAACAAATATGGCCAGAAATTAGAGCCCATGAGCCATCAATAACTATAGATGATCTATCTGAAGATAATCCTCAACATGAAAGGTAAGTACAGAAATGTCTTTTTAAGCACAATTACTAATGGATGTTGATTTTTTTATGAAGTTTATTTTGTAAGGATAGTTTTCTTTGAAATCATGGGACTCGGTAAAACCCATTTTTTTAAATCGTCTTTTTGTGGATAACTACTACAAGCGTTGATATTTTTGATACAGGTGATATGGAAAGATAGTTTTCCTTACAGTTATAATGGGAATCGCCAAATCCCAAATTTTTCATTACGACTTTTTGAGGATAATTCTGCAAAACTTCGGTATTTTTTGATGAAGTTGACGTATTATGGGTAATTTTTTTTTAATTATCATAGGTGTTGCTAAAACGTATTTTTAGGGATTATTACTGCAAAATGTTTGATATTTTTTATAACGTTGATATGTAGGATTGTTTTCGGCGAAATTAACATTGGAATTGGTTAGCAGGCCGAGACGTTTGCTTTCAATTAAACAATTTATTGAAAGAAAATGTCCCGTCCTGTTGAAATGTGTGAATAGAATTCTTTATTATTAATTACGTTAGCCTTCTTAAAATACACAGTGTTGTAAACGAAAAAATATCAAACATTTCAGAGAAATTGAATTTTCTGAAAAACTTGAAATAATTTTTTAAAGGTTCCATGTATCTGAAAATTTTACTGGTCAAAAAATATACGCCTCCATTTTTTCTATTATATAAGTGCATTTACAATAAGTTTTGTGAGTTAAAAAAAAAGGTAATTTTTTTTTTTGACATTGTAGTAAACACCCAGTTTTGTGCTTCTCCGTCAACTCTTCTTTCTACAGACAAATAATACTATTTTTGTTTCAAGTATTTTCTTCTACGGAACTTAGTTTAGCGTCACTTAGTGATTTCTCGTATTTGTAAGTAGAGCAGGATGTTGATTTTCATTTTGCGTCATTCAACTCGTGATTAAAATTTGGTTATGTTTTTCATTTTCACTGGCAAGAAAACGTCGCGAGAGTTTCACGCTGTAGTTTTGTTTATGCCCTTATGAGTGTACGTTACAATCTCTTCAGTTTAATAGCAGTAAACAACCCCCATGACCCAATCAGATTGTGATGATATGTTAGATGTAAAAATGAGTTTTAGTCTTGTTCAGACTCAGGCCGACCATTCCCGAGATGTATGGTTAATTAAACCCCGCCATTAAAAGTACACCGGTAGTTTTGAATACTACATAGCGCACCGGTCCGGTACACTGCATAGTATTCAAATCCGTATAAAAGTAACCAACTTTACTGCGATTTGAACCATGAAACCTTCGTCGCCGTACATCAGTTGTGTTTTTTGGCAATCTATGATTGATTCGTCGTTGATAAGTTAAATGAAATAGTGAACAATCGGTGTTAAATGTAGCGAATAGTCAACAACAGTATAAATTGTGTAAATAAGTTAAAACGAATTCCAATCTAAATATTTTTCTACATAATTATTATAATTTTTCAAAGTTAAAGATAATTATAAATACCAATGTTTTATAAAATGTGTGAAATGTGACAAGTTATAAAAGACCATGTAACAGTGACAGAGGTTACCACGTTACGCCGTGTCATGATGAATGTAACTGTGATCGACTACAAATTATTAAATAAACATGTTACTTAGCTACAAGTTTCTTTTGATTACTTCTAAAACTGAGGTTTTGCTGTAGTTATACAAATTATCTAGTGTGAAACACTCGCACGACTTTCTCTTGCCAATGCAAATAATGAACAATATAACCTAATATTAGTAATAAAACATTAGAAATAAACAAAAACCTAACCTCAAAAAACATAACTTAATTTTAATCATGAGTGAAAGACGCAAAATGAAAATTAACCTCAGTTTGGCTTAAAAATACGGAAAATCACTCTTTCACGCTAAACTAGGCTCTGTAGAGAAAAATGCTCTAAACAGAAGTTGTAGATCTTTTAATTTACTATAATTTTGATTATATAGTACACTTTTGTCGTAAAATGCATACTAAGGCCGAAATCTTTAAAAAAAAATCGATTTTTTTTACACGGTTTCGTGAGAAAAAATAGAAAATTTCTAATTACCGCTAAACTAAGCGTTATACAAAAAAAGTTTGAATAAAAGTTGTAGGATTTTCAATTCTTTACAACTTCTTTTATACATATTTTTGCAATAGAATGCATATTAAAACCGCAATCTTAAAAAAACAATTTTGTACAAGAAAACAGCCTTCCCAAGAATTTCAGCAGACATGGCGCCTACCCTATCTTGTAGAACATAAAATATTTAGTTAACCAGGCGATTTAAAAAAAAATCGTAGGACCTGTTTTTAAGAAAGTCGCAAAAAAGTAAAAAATTACACGAATAAACTACTACTTCCGGTTAACCGATTTTGATGAAAATTTTCGTGTCGAGTCCTCTAGTGCTATCTAACTTAAGTTTCAAGTTCGTTCGATGTTCCGTTCTTGAGATATTTTGGTCACACACACACACAGACCAATCGCTAAAAACATGTTTTTTTGGGTTCTGGGGGTCTGAAAACGTGTAGATCCAGTGAAAACTCGATTTCGAAAAATCGACATGAAAACAATATTTTCCTTTCTCATATATAGGCCTACGTATAGGAAGAGAAAGTAATATAATGGTATCAGAACAATGATTAACTTTTTAGCAAAACCTTGCCTTTTTTTTTGTTTTTGGTTTAACGTCTGACTGTTCTGCAGTTACTGCTAATGCAGACGGTGAAGGATGAAATGATTTTTTGTAACGTATGAAAATATGCCGTGCCTGAATGAGATTCGAACCCAAGACCGCATGATGAGAGGCGAGCACGTTACCAACTACGCCAATGCGGGCGGCAAGACCTTTTGCCTTGGTTTTAATCATTGGACAGTTGATACTAACACCTTGCGAAGTTACAACGCCGAACCAGAAATTCAACGTTTCTCAACAAATGGATCCTTTCTTCGCGTTTTCTTTTCTGAGATGTTCCACGATCTTTTAATGCCCACACATGGCGTATTTTATTTTTTTGGGAGCACGATACAAGATATCGTAATTTTCAGTACACAGGTTAGTTCCGATAGTTTACGTTTTCACATTGTACTGTAATTAACGTCTGTTTGTTATGACTGATGTGTGATTACTGTTGTTTATCTGTCGAAATGTTTACTACCTATATCCTGCCCATTATCTTATCTTGCCGCTTAGAACCACGTGTTGTTCGTCGCTGGCCTGTAATGGTTTTCATAAAACATATTGTACATACATCGGATTGGCCCCAGTAAGCGGAATTATGGACCGAATAAACGGAGTACTTATTAATATAAAATCCCGTTCTGTTTTTCCCGGCTGCCCCAATTAACAAGTGGACCAATTATCCGGAATCGACTGTATTTCACTTATTCACATCCGATTGACTTGAACTCGTGTTGTTGGATTCATCGTTTAAATGCGTATTTTTTGTCTTTCTTGTATGTTTTAACAAAACCGTAAGTTTTCAAAAAAAAATTAATTAAAAATTTTTAGAAAGCCGCCATTTTGAAATGTATTAACATTGTTCTTTTTTAGCTTGCACAATTTCAACATCTTGTCATTGGAGCATCTAATACCAAATTTCAAGTTAATATCGTTAACGATAATTGAGATATGAAAGAATTAATAAAAAGACCCACCTACAGACAGTAAATTAGACACCTGAGACCAATGTTTATGAGGTAATTTCTGTTTGTCTCGGCCTAAAGAATAATGTTACAAAGCGGTTCCAGAGCGTTCCGAAACTGCCAGCACGCCTACGAAGAAAATTGAGTAGAGATTTGCTGATCTAATTGCAAAAGTATATAATAATGCATGAAGAATTTTCATATATTTTTTTATTATTGTACAGGTTTTATAATAGTTTAAAATTTCACTTTTGTAATACTTAATAATGCGTTGTTCAGATTTTTATTACTCATGTAAATATTTTACATTTCTTACTTTCTCTTGCCTGTATAAATATATATTAAGGAAAGTATTGTTTTCATGTCGATTTTTCGAAATCGAGTTTTCACCGGATGTACACGTTCTCAGACCCCCTAAACCCAAAAAACATGTTTTTAGCGATTGGTGTGTGTGTGTGTGCGCGCGCGCGCGCGCGCGTGTGTGTGTGTGTGTGTGTGTGTGTGAATAAAATATCTCAAGAGCGGAACATCGTACGAAGTTGAAACTTAAAACTTAAATTTAGTACCACTAGAGGACCCGGCCCGAACATTTTCATCAAAATCGGTCAACCGGCAGTAGTTTGTATAATTTTTCACTTTTTTGCGATTTTCTCAAAGACGGCTCCTACGGTTTTTTTAAAAATCGCCTCATGTGCTCCATTTTTTATGCTCTACATGATAAGGTAGGCGTCATGTGTGCTGAAATTCTTGGGGAGGCTATGCTCATGTAAAAGGTTTTTTGAAAATTTCGGCCTTAATATGCATTTTAGGGCAAAAGTGTATAGTAAAAAAGTTGTAGACAATTTAAAAATCTACAACTTTTATTTCAAAATTTCTTTGTAGCCTACATTGCTGAGTTTAGCGGTAATTAGAGATTTTCTGTTATTTTTTTAAATGAAAATTTGTAAAAGTTTTTAAGATTTCGGCCGCATTTTACGACAAAAGTATATAATCAAATGTAGGCCTACAGGAAATTAAAAGATCTACTACTTATATTACAAGCATTTTTCTCTACATAGCCTAGTTTAGCGTCAGAGTGATTTTCCGTATTATTAAGCCGAACTAAGGTCTCATGTTACATAATTCCCTCACGATTAAAATAAGATTATGTTTTTTGAGGTTAATTTTATTGTTTATTTCCAATGTTTCATTAATAATGTTAGGTCATATTGTTTATTATTTGCATTGGAAAGAGAAAGTCATGTGAGTGTTTCACATCTGATTTTTATTTTATTTTGTTTATCGTACAGTATTATTTGTAACAATATTATCATTTATTACGTTACTCTAGAGGATATCTTAAATGAAATGGATGAGATCTTGAGAAAGGATTACTTCATGAAAATTAATAAGAACAAAACGAAAGTATTGTGCAGCAGCAAGAGTGGTTTAGAAGAGATGGGAAATTTAAAAGTAGGCAACCAAAACTTACAGGAAGTTAGGGAATTCTGCTATCTAGGGAGCAAAATAACAAAGGATGGTAGAAGCACAAGTGATATCAAAAGTAGGATTGCTCAAGCTAGAAAAGCCTGTGAAATGAAAAACAGCTTACTGACTACAAAAATTGATTTACAGATTAGGAAAAATTTCTTAAAACACTATGTTTGGAGTGTACGGGAGTGAAACATAGGTGATAGGGGCTGTAGAAAGGAAGAGGATAGAAGCTTTTGAAATATGGTGTTATAGGAAAATGTTAAAGATTATGTGGGTGGACAAGATAAGTAATTTATAGAAGTAATTTAGAGGTTCTTAGGCGGGTGGATGAAAAAAGAATTATATGGAAGCATCTTACCAGAAGAAGGGATTGGCTAGTGGGGCGTATCTTAAAGGATTGGTCTATCAGTAATGGAGGGTAATATTGAGGGAGTGAATTGTAGGGGGAGGCAAAGGTTAGAGTTTATAAAGCAAATCACAAATGATGTAGGGTGTTACAGGTATGTAGATACGAAACGACTTGCGCAAGATAGAACAGCTTGGAAAACTGTATCAAACCAGTCGAGACACTGCTGACAAAAAAACGTTACTTATACTATATATTCGTGTTACATGTATTTATTTGTTTTTCCTACGTTTGTTCTGTATTTTTAATAATTTCTTTTTATTTTTAACTTTTGAATTATCCACTGGGATTTGTATTCTTTACAATAAATTCTGTTAATTTTTCACACCATTTGTTTATTCAAAATTTAGTTAACCTTTTTACTTTCTCTTGCCTATATGAATATATAGGATGGAAAGTAGCCTATTGTTTTCTTGTCGATTTTTCGAAATCGATTTTTCACCGGATTTACACGTTTTCAGACCCCCTGAACCCAACAAAACATGTTTTTAGCGATTGGTCTGTGTGTGTTTGTTTGTGTGTGTGCGTGCGCGCGCGTGTGTGTGTGTGTGTGTGTGAACAAAATATCTCAAGGACGGAACATCGTACGAACTTGAAACTTAAGTTACATACCAACACCGGACCCGACACGAACATTTTCATCAAAATCGGCCAATCGGAAGTAGTAGTTTATTCGTGTAATTTTTCACTTTTTTGCGATTTTCTCAAAAACTGGTCCTACGATTTTTGTAAAATCGCCTAGTTTACTAAATCTTTTATGCTCTACAAGATCGGGTAGGCGCCATGTTTGCTGAAATTCTTGGTGAGGCTGTTTTCACGTAAAAAAATCGTTTTTTTAATATTACGCCTGTAATATGCATTTTAGCGCAAAAATTTCTATAATAAAAAATGTAGAGAATTTAAAATCCTAGAACTTTTACTTAACCAAATTTTTGTATAACGCGTAGTTTAGTGGTAATTAGCGATTCTCTGTTTTTTTTTCTCACGAAAACGTGTGAAAAATCGATATTTTTTAGATTTCGGCCTTAGTATGCATTTTACGACAAAAGATATAATTAAATTTATAGGAAATTAAAAGATCTACAACTTTTATTTAAAGCATTTTTCTCTACAGAGCCTAGTTTAGCGTGAAAGAGTGATTTTCCGTACTTTTAAGCCAAACTAAAGTCGATTTTCATTTGGCGTCTTTCACTCATGATTAAAATAAGGTCATGTTTTTGAGGTTAGTTTTTGGTTTATTACTAATGTTAGGTTATATTGGTCATTATTTGCATTGGCAAGAGAAAGTTGTGTGAGTGTTTCACACCAAATCTTTTTTAGATGGTTATACTATATTGTATGCCCATAACAGCCAGGTGAACCGTTAAATTATTTGCACTCGAGATGCCAGTTCCAGGGCTACAAAATTTATGTTTCTTATCACACATGGTCAGCCAATTATATGACTGATATATTTAAGAACAAAAGAGGTACAGGTGTAAAAGACACTAGTCAAAGTTATTTCCTCTGAGAGGAGTGAATTTCATTACACATCCAGACCCTGTGGTGAATGAAGTGAAGGTGTTGTCATTTGCAGGATAAAAAGTCGATGCTCTTTAGAGGGCCAGGCATAATGATAAGCATACTTTACCACTCGGTGAGGAAGGCATTTGTAAACCACCTCTCTCCTCGTTTTACTTAGTAAACCTTCTGGATGTTCAAACCAGCCTTTCGGTTGATGACCTAAACAACAAAGTACTATATCGTATAGTTTCTGAATTAAGAATAAAGGTTAAAAAAATGGATTTATTTGTTTTATATCGCATTTCGTGTAGTTTATTTCTAAACTAGATTTAGTGTCTAGTGTAATTTTTGATATTAATTTATTAAACCTATTAATTTTTCCATTAGAAATGGACTTTCTGAGAAGAAGTTGTGGGAAATTTGACTTGAGAGAGTTAGAGATACGAGATAAGACATACGAGCCGAAATGAATATGGGAAGAACCATCGACGATGAGATCGAGAAACGGCAATTCTCGTGGTTTGAACATGTAAAGAGGATGGCAGAGGATACATGGCCCCGAAAAAATATTAGAATGGATAACTCCAGAACGGAGGAAAAGAGGACGTCCTCGTCGGAATTGGAGAGATGGCGAGAATAAGGCCATGACGGCTAGAAATTTAGAAGAGGATGTAATCTTAGATAGGAAACAGTGGAAACCAGGGACGGAGAAGCGGCGACCGTTGTAATAAAATCCGTTATATTTATATATTTATAAAACTGTACGTACGTATGTATAATTTTACACCAGATTTCAATTATGTAATTTTACCGATTTTCAATCGGTTTTTTTAAGATAATTCTTCAGGTCATCTCTGTTATTCGCTCTTGAATTCCTTCTAGGTCTACCAAACAAGCATTCAGACTAATATTAGTAGATAATAGAAATCGGTTATTGAAATATTTTTAGCCAATAATAGGAAAGTCGATGTTACTTTACTGCATGGCATATGCAGAGAAAGAAACTGCTATCTTTTTCCCGAAAGAGATTGAAAAATCGATTTGTGATCATTAGTGGTTCGCAATTTTCGTATTTACGAAATATAAGGCAACATTTCCCAACATATCGTATGCTATAAATACAATTTTTTATACTTTTCCGTGAAATTGCAATAATTATGTTTTTTGTATGATAATTTGGAAGAAACAGGCTATCCACTTGCGCACATTTTGTGGAGTAAATTAGAAAATTTAATGTATTCTCTTGACCGTCAATGCGAAGGTTCTTTTGGTGAAAAAACAAAAAGCGTTTTGTCAAATGAAAACGGCGAAATTCGTCCAGAGCATAGTATTAAGCTGAAGACTTCAGCTTTTTGCGAATTTTTAATATTTTATTTGCGAAAATTACGTACCACTCGTTATCAACAAAGTCTATTATTTACACAAAAATTTATTACCGAGATACAAGTAATGCTTGATATTGTGACTTATTGACACAGTTTGTGTGTGCGCATGTGTTTGTGTGTTGGAATAAAATTTAATTCAATAGATTATTTTAATTGTTTACATTGTCGTGATTAACGACCTTCATATTCTAATTAAATCATCATTAAATTATTTGTTTACTAAATAATTATCTATCATATATAATGTCTATCATATCAATATCTAGTAGAAATTATTGTAAACAACATTCGTGTATTGTTTACTTGTTTAATAAAATTATAATTAATATTTACTATTTTACCCTTCCCGGCTTCTCTTGGGTATAGTTTTGTTTATTTAATAATTTTTAAATTAGGGTTATAAATAAATCAAAAGTAAGATTTTGTGATACTTATTAGTTTGACATTTACAATCAACAAAAGAATCATACTATAGTCACAG
Source organism: Catonia carolina (assembly GCA_035578175.1). Classification (NCBI taxonomy): domain Eukaryota; kingdom Metazoa; phylum Arthropoda; class Insecta; order Hemiptera; family Achilidae; genus Catonia; species Catonia carolina. Next base: position 18,159,530 of record JAQMRL010000012.1, read on the forward strand.
TTATCTCCTCTGAGAGTATTAAATTTCATTATGCACTTGGACCCTGTGGTGAAGGAAGTGAAGGTGTCATTTGTGGGGTGGAAAGTAGATGCTTTTCGGAGGGCCCGGCTTGCTGATAAACATATTTTTCACTCAGTGAGGAAGGCATTGGAAACCACCTCACTTCTCGTTTTACTTACCTCTAGAGGTTCAAAACAACCTTTCGGCTGAACACCTTAACAACAACACGTTTAGTTGTAATTTTTTTTAGCATCACTATACGTAACATCGCCATATTAGTTTCAGCCATCTAACACCTTCGAAACTTAGTAAATAAAAAATATTGGTTTAAGGATTGGACACACTTTTCAACCCTTTAGGGATACATTTTGGAAATTATTAAAGGTTAATTTTTTTAGTTGTACTATAAATAACATCACCGAAATTCAGCCATCTTGTCTGGTACTTAGTAAACAATATTTATTGGCTTAAAGGCCATTTCACATTGACGTAACGTCGCTCAAGCGGACGTATCTCGTAATGTAATCTAGTGGTGCATTTCAGACCGGCGTAGAGTCGCGTCGCCGAAGCTACGTGACAATTTCGCACTGGCTTAAAGTCGCTCGAGCGACCTCCCGAACGTATCTTGTATTGTAATTTAATGGTGCATTTCAGACTGGCGTAGCGTCGCGTCGCTCGAGCTACGTAATACGCGTATCCCTGGCTACGCCTGCATTCATAGCGTCGCAAACGTAGCTCGCGCACTGCGTCTGTCAACCATGTGCTCCGTTGACAACTGTTCTGGTTTTTGTCTGCTGCAACAAAAGTCTCTCGCTGCGAACGCTCCAGTTGCATTGGAAAAGCGATGTCAGAATTAATAAAACAAGTGAACAGCATCCCGAGTAGTGGGACTGTTCAAGATTAGAATATAGGAACCTTAACATGCAGAAAGAGGTGCAAAAGACACTACTCAGAGTTATCTCCTCTGAAAGTAATGGATTTCATTATACAGCCAGACCCTGTGGTGAATGAAGTGAAGGTGTCATTTGCAGAGTGGAAAATATGTGCTTTTCAGAGGGCCCGGCATGCTGATAAGCGTACTTTTCTATTCAGTGAGGAAGGCAATGGTAAACCACCTCATTCCTCGTTTTACTTAGTAAAACCTCTAGAGGTTCAAACCAGCTTTTCGGCTGATGACCTAACCAACAACAACATGCAGAAGGTAGCTTGGGAAGTGTGCCAACATTTTAGAGAAACCAAGCATAGTAAATGTGTTTCATTTAGTGTGTAAGCCGTTTAAATGCCCAGTGTGCATGATATTTTATAAATGGGCATTTGCCCAGGAATTTAGCGAAAGCAATTTTAAGTATCAAAAGTATGGGCAAAGATAGGCTTAAAAAATATTGCTTTTAATTTTAATTTACTGTAAATTTCTAGAGCTTGTAAAGATAGATTGTTAAAGCCACACGTTGTAACGATAGTAAAAAAAAACAATAGCAGCCAATCAGTGAAACTAGATTTTTAGTCGCTAGTGTAAAAAGCGATCGTCTTTTTTACACTAGCAACTAAAAATCTAGTGCAAATGAAAAACACTGAAATAAGAAACAAAAGACAAACGTTTAGTAAAACAAAAGACGATCTAATGAATTTAAATTTTACAAAAAAATAAGAAAATTTGAATATAATTAATTAGAAAATACTTTATTTGTGACACAAATTATGAATGAAATTAACTGAAATTTAATCTTTCCATCGGTTAGTCATGTGATTCATGTCATTTTGTTTCTTTATGTATCATCACATTTGGTGGCTATAGGCGTATGCTTCTGTAGTAGCTATAGTTCGCAATTAAGATATTTTAAGTTAAAAAAAAACACAAAAGCATCATGCGGTATTCACTCGACCACATGTTATTAACAACTACTGAGTTAATAAAATGAAAAATTGAAAACGTAAGTTTAGGACGTCGCTTTCGATCTGGTCGGTCCGTATATCGAGTATTAATAATCGATACAATCAACGTTTTCTGAAAACGTCGCTCGAGCGACGCTAAGCCAATGTGAAATAGCCTTTAGGGTTGAACACCAATTTCATTCCCTTAGAGATGCATTGTGCAATTGGTTATGGATTAGTTTTTGTAGTTGAAGTGTAAGTAACATCTCCACTGAGTTTCAGCCATCTAGCTTATCTGGAACTTAGCTAAAAGAAAATATCGGTGTAAGGGTTGAACAGACAGCCTTTTCAACCCCTTAACGGTTGAATGTCTAAATCGTTTTTGTTTAAATTGTTTATTTATCCTAAAGGGAATATTCCCTCCAAATTTCAGCTTTTGTGCAAGTAGGAGAATTAGTGGAGAGTGAGTGAGTGAGTGAGTCAGGCAGTGAGGGCTTCCTCATTTTTATTTATACAGACTTCCAGAAAGTAAGTTCCGTTTGGTAATAATTACCAAACGAGTACAGATAAAGACAAACTACTTATCCTACATTATCTTTCCGCTTAGTTACCATTTTAGAGGGACTGGTCATATCATGGCACATGTTTTTGTATGCCTTCTTCATAGAACCGTGTTGTCAACCATGTGGTAACATTATGCTTTAAGTTCGTCATCGTTATTTAATTTTTGACCACCACAGAACGTTTTCAGGTGCAAAATGAGATGAAAGTCGCTTGGGACGAGGTCAGTGCTGTATAATGTGTGTATTAAAAATCTGGTGTGTAACATTTCACAAGAATTTCTCTTGCTAATATAAGTAATAAAACAAATAACCTATGTTTAATTATTGGCAAACTATGTAAAAGAAAAACATAACCTAATTTTAATCATAAGAAAATTACGCAAAATGAAAATCAAACCTCTGCACGACTTAAAAATACGAGAATTCACTAATATTGACGCTAAACTAGGCTCTCCAAAAGAAATTACTTGAAATAAAAGTTGTAGATTGTTTTATTACTTAAAATTTTATTGTATACCCTTCTGTCGTAAAATACATTCTAAGGCCGCAATCTTAAAAAAATTTACCACGAGAGCACAGCTCCCCCAAAAATTTCAGCAGACATGACACTTACCCTATCTTGTAGAACATTAGTAATTTAGTAAATGTAGCGATTTTAAAGAAAATCGTAAGAGTCTTTTTGAGAAAATCGTAAAAAATGAAAATTCGGTCGAATAAACTTCTGGTCGACCGATTTTGATGAAAATGTTCGTGTCGAGTCCTCTTATGGTATCTAACTTAAGATTTAAGTTTCAATTTGGAAAAATATTAGTGTGGAAAGAAATTTGAAATTTGGTTGAAGTACACAGAAAATAAATTACATGTAGGCTACTTTTTTATTTTTTAGTGTACCTTGAGCCTCTAAACAGAGTCGGTGAATGACAGAAATCCTGTCTTATTCATCTTCCTAGGTCGAGCCACTTCTTGGTTTTGCAAATTTTTATTTTCGTAGCATCAAAATTGGACTCTGTTTGAAGGTTAGCCAGAGTGTTAGTGCGGTTTGCCATCCGTGGGTTTTAGTTAAAACTATTGCGTTCTAGTTTGTAGTGTTATCGAAACTTTGATAAAAGTTTATCAAAGTTTTCGGGAAACTGTTTTATCATAATGCTAAATGAGGAGGCGTATGCTATGATATTTCTTTTTGTATGTGTGTGTGTGTGTGTGTGTGTGTGTGGGTTTGTCCAATTGCATAAGTTATCTCGTATATCCTGTCTTATTTTTCGCGTTCATTGTTCGCTATTTTTTTTTTAACCCTAATGTGTGTATGTTACAATCTGTTCAATTTATAAAAATAAGTAACCCCATGACCCAATCAGATGAGGATGATGACATGTAAATGAGGTGAAGACTTGTACAGACTCAAGCCGACCATTCCTGAGGTTATGGTTATTGATCCCCTGCCAACAATGTACACCGGTAACCTTCGTATTCCTTTACTAGGATTTGAACCAAGGAACGTTCGTCTCCGAAAATCAACTAACTCGCAGCAATGACTTTACCTGTAGACCAACCCGGCAGGTTAAATAATTTAATAGAACCCTAAATTTATAGCATTTAGCCCAGGGTAAATAGCGTTCTGAGTGAAAATTCTTCCTTGTTGTTAGTTGTAGGTCATCAGCCGAAAGACTGGTGTGAACTTTAGAGGTTTTACTAAGTAAAACGAGTGGAGTGAGGTGTTTAACCAGTTTCTTCCTCCCTGAGCGGAAACGTATGCTTATCAGCATGCCCGGCCCTCTGAAAAGCATAGACTTTCTACCCTGCAAATGACACTCTCACTTCATTCACCACAGGGTCTGGCAGTATAATGAAATTCATTACTCTGACTAGTGTCTTTTACATCTTTACCTCTTCTGTTCTGAAATGCTTCAGTCATTTAATTTGTTGACCATTTGATAAGAAACAACTATTTTTTTTGTAGCCCTGGAACTATAGCAGATCGAGTACAAATAATTTACCCCCCCCCCCAGAATAATTTCAGCAGGCATGGCGCTTACCCTATCTTGTAGAGCATAAAAAATGTAGCAAACGAGGCAATGTTTTAATATATCGTAGGAGCCGTTTTTGAAATAATCTCAAAAAAAGTTAAAAATCGCACGAATAAATTACTGTTGGGTACCGGTTGACCGATTTTGAAAAAAATCGTGTTAGACCCCGCGTGGTACCTAACACAAATTATTTTTCAGTTCTGGAAATTAAGTGAATTGATGTATTGATGTTACTGGTGTGAAATATTTTATTATGGAGGAAAATTAAGGAAGTCTATTGCTTCCACAAAATGACTCATCGTTTTTCACTCAATAAATTGCACTTTTTGAACATTTTTTATTTAATTTTATACAATATTTTAAAATAATGAATATTGTGTTTATCTACTTTTGTAGTATTTAGTTACAGACTTGTAATTCATAAAATATCATATTCTCGTATTTAATCGGTATTGTTCAAAAGGCAGAGTTTAGATAGTCAAACATTTGTTTTCTCCTCTCTTTTCTAAATTGACTCTCATCGTCCGTCCTCTAGGACCCTACAATATAACTGTAAGTTTCTGTTTATATATTGTAACCATTGAGTAAATATGTATTGTCTTCAATAGGTTGTAATGTGAAATGCTTATTGTTTTCGTTCATACTGTTCATACTGTTTTTTTAAAATTCATTTACAAAAAGAACAACTAAAAATTGTCAAAGTCGTCTTAGCAGAATTCAAGTAAAAAATGTTTATTTTTACAATACATCTTTACAGCTTTCGAGTAGGTTTTCCTAGAAAACGAGCACTTGAAAACTTCAAGTTAACTAAATTGTTTCAAGAGAAGTAAAAGATAAGTGTTTATCTATCTGTACATAAAAAGCCCGATAGATCCACATCATCGGGATCTATTTAACGGTGCCGCTGCCAGGTGCAAACTGCTACTCGATGGTCTCCGGTGTAGTCAGTGGGAGGACTACCTTCATCGAGTAGCCGACGACGGAAGACCATGGGAGGCTACACGTCGTTTGTTGTCGACCCAGAGGAAGTCGCATCCTCTGATGACACCTAATGGTTTGACTTATTCTGCGCAGGCGATTGCTGACACTTTTGCTTCGCATTTTGAACGACATTTTGTTGCCCCTCCGCCCGTTCATCATGACCAGGATGAACTCATTAATGACGAAGTCAACTTAACGCTTTCTGACTCTACACCCTGTCACATACAGCCCTTCATAGAGGATGATGTTACCTCTGTAATTTCCTCGATCAACCCGCGTAAGGCCCCTGGTCCTGATAATGTCTCTGGATACGCCATTCTGAATTCCCCGCCAGATCTAAAGCTTCATCTTTTCGCAATTTTCAATGCAGTGTTGGCGCTGCAGCATTTCCCCTCTTCATGGAAGGTTTCCAAAATCATTACTATTCTGAAGCCCCACAAACCTCCGACTGATCCCGAAAGTTATAGGCCAATTTCCCTTTTACCGATCCTGTCCAAATTATTCGAAAGGCTTCTTCTCCCGCGCCTGCGTCCTGTTGTTGATTCTGTTCTTCCTCCTGAGCAATTTGGTTTTCGTCAAGGACACTCCACAACTACCCAACTCCTCCGCATCGTCACGGCACTTGTGGATGCCAGAAATTCCCACTGCGACACGACGGCTGTGCTGCTCGATGTTAGGGCTGCATTTGACCGCGTCTGGCATGTGGGCCTCCTTTACAAGCTGGCACAATTTTTCCCCCCCTCAACTGTCCGGTTACTTCATTCCTACCTTACTGGGAGACAATTCCAAGTCTCTGTCACTATTCCTCAGTTCCACATGGTCATGTCCCCACTCACCCCTTCGTCCGCGGGTGTATCTCAGGGCTCGGTCCTTGGGCCCATCCTCTATCTTATGTCATACACCTTCGGTTTCCCTGCCCGTGATTCAATCCAATTCGGACTGTTTGCCGATGACGCTATTCTGTACCGTCACGGCAGATGCCTCCGCCTCAATTGCCGCGCGCTTCAAACTCAACTTTTAGACGTCACGAGCTGGTGTCGTGTCTGGAGACTGTCGCTTAACCCCACAAAATGCGAAGCAATCCATTTTACGTTAAAACGCAACGTTCCTCCGCCTCTACGATTGGAGGGGGAACTCCTCCCATGGCGGAACAGCGTCAGATATCTAGGGGTTGACCTAGATAAACGACTAACACTTCGGCAGCACTGACAACAAGCTTAGCAAGGGTAGAGCCCTGTTCGCTTTACTCGTCCCTTTGTTCATTTCTACTGCATACTCCTCAAAACTGAAACTTCTGATGTACTCCTCCATTCTACGTCCTTTCCTTTTGTACGGGTCGCCGGTATGGTGGCCCTTTCTCTCCAAGACCAACAAAAAACGTACTTCAGCATACCAGAACAAAGTCTTCGGGTGCATCACAGAGTTTCACTATCTTATCTCCAATCGCATCGTACACGAACACCTTCTCTTCCCCTCTATGGAGGACTTTATTTACAATACCTCGAAACGGCTACACGACGCCGGGAAAACTAACGGACCCCAGATCATTCAGGACTTTTACCGACGCCCTCATCCACCCGAAGTCTTTATGCCATTACCATTCCACGACTTTATCCAACTTCCAGTATGACCCACTTATCAAAATTTAGAGTTGCCACATTTTTATTCCGCCCTCTATTCCTCTTATGTACCCATACCCCTTCATCTACTTGTATGACTCACTCCTCCCAGTTGGTAGTTGTCCCCATGTTCCTATGCATAATCACTGCACTACGGTGAAAAGAGCCGCCATTTTAAATTATTAAACACTTAGAAAATAAAAGGCCGGTGATTATGCCAAACTCTACCCTTTCCGTCTCCCCTAAAATCATAAACTAATTCCTACCTAAAATTATACCATTTGTCCATGTTAAGTACGGTGCGTGCCTTCCCCTCCCCAAGACAATAAAACTCCCACATAACTGAAAAAGGCCACTGAAAAACAAAATAAAGAAAAGAGCCGCTCCTAAACCCACTTGTCCCTTAATATAAATTTTCATCCACGAGTAACTTCTTAAAATACATTACCTCCTTTGAAGTCCCAGTCCCAATCCCGCAAGAGCCAGAATCCTATTTCCTAATTATAAACTATAAAATTCCCTCTAAATTTCATGAGGTTGCAACTATTCAGTAAAATTGTTCCCCGAGCGACCAGGTGTTCCTTAACACGATGTCGCCATCATAGGGCTTCTCAGCCGTCTCAACCAGGATTCAGGATTCAGGATTCCCAATAAGCTTTAGAAATATTTTTGTAATTAGGAAGGGTTTTTGTTGCGCTTGCTAACAAAATACCTCAACTTTTTGTTGAGAATAAAACAACAAACAAAGAAATAAAAATAAGCGAGGCCTGGATTATAAATGATATTTATTTTTAATTAAACGTTTCAAATTTTTTAAGTTTGTAAGTAGCACATTGAATTTAAAAAATACAATAATTATTAAAAATTAATTTTTGTACAATAAAGTAAAATTAAGTTTGTATCTACCAATAGTAATTTATAAATGGAAGTGTTTTGATTTTGTTTCATTTAGTAGAATAATTTAGTATTTTTGTTTTTTTTTTTTGAGTTGTTAAGAAGCTGTAACCATATATTTAACATTGCACGTTATAATACTATTATTTTGTTAATAATATTTAGTTGTAGAATAGTGCTAGAATACGGAAATCTATTATTTTACGATTTAAAAAACTTACAAAACGTAGCTGCTTTACTTGTACTTTTTCACATCTCCCACTACTGCGTATCGACATTATTCTCCTACTGTTGTTCGAGCTGTTTATCATCGCTGACCGTATAAACTTTCTGTATCTTATTGCGGTTGAACACGTAACCTTTATCCGCGAAATGTTTGTAGAAGATACATTAGCGCCATGTCCATTACCCATTATATTGTTGATGGTGTCGGTTTTTAAATTGTAATCCAAATCGGTCTTAATGAATTGAATACCGGCGGAATTTTTCTTTGTTTTTTGCTTGCTTATTGTCATTTGAATCGGTTAACGGAGAAAATGTATTTAGCAGTATGCGAATTGTATTGTTTTCAGCATTAATACGTTTGATCAGCTGTTTTCGGTAATTTCCGCAGACCAGTTGGATGATAGTCACTAGACCGTTTTATTCTCTTTGTTTCAAATTAGATGCCTTCTTGATTATATCACTACTAATAAATCCGTCCAACTTACTAACCTAATCGGAGGTTATAAATTAAAAAATAACTAATTATTCAGATTAATTAAAAAAACTTTTTCCAGTTTCCACCGGAAAAACAAATACTTTTCACTTTTACGTAACTGAAATCGTTAACACTGTCCGAAACACGTAATTAAAGATGAATATTTAGAGCACAGAGCAAAACGTCTTCTTTGTACAGACTACAACAATCGATCACATCGTCGTGTAAATGTAAACGCGTTGTTTTGATTCCGGTGCTATTTTTTTTTTAATTTACAAACATAGTATACACACATGTGAAATTTTCTTTTAATTTTTTTAACACAATTACTATTGATTTACATATCAGAATGTGAAACATTTTTACATCGTTTTTAAAATTTCGTTTATGGTGTTAAATTTTTGTATTCTTGAACTTTTATAATGTGTTACTATACAATTGCACCTGAGCTATGACAGTTGTGTTAAGAGTAGCACATTATTTACGCGTTTTCGTTCGGTATTTTATTATTTTCTTCTATGTAATTTGGATGCTTAATGTTGGGTAAGTTATACATATAGGTATCAGACGAACTAATGTCCCATAGCTGAGCGAGTGAGAGGGAGATATGTGGCATAACTACGTATGCGCTCAAAGGTCTTTACCGTTATAATCCAAATCTGGAAACATAGTACAGTCGTTATCTTGCTTGTTAGTTTACTGCTTGCATAAACGCTTGCTCACAACAATGAGTAAAATTAAAGACAATGTTATTTGAACGGCGCGTATGGCTTGTGCGAGTGAGAGCGTTATGCATTCTCTCACTCTTACGGCTAAGGGACATTGGTTCATCTGAATACGTACAATTTTTAAATACAGTCCGCTCCGAGTTTAGTGAACCTCTGGTGGAGCAGCATATATTCTTCGTTACATCTGAATACATTAGAAATCGGTAATCCGAACCTCAGGAATCCGAAATTTCGGATACTTGGGAGTATTTTTGGTAGCCTAAAATGTCTAATAGTTGCCAGCACCCCATTTTTTGACAATTTTAATGTTTTCTTATTCTCTTTTGTGCGCTGAATCCGAATCTGTAATTATTTTTGCGGGAGAAACCACTGCGAATTTAGTTATAAGCCCTTTTATATCATCTACCCGATATAACCCCCTTTTTCCCATAAAGTAGCATAAATTAACAACGTTGCCGGAAAGTGAGGTTATATGGTTAGATGATATAAAAGGGCTTATAAATAATTTCACAGTAGTTTGTGCGCAAAAATAATTACCAATTCGGATTAAGCACACAAAAAAATAAGAAAACATTAAAATTGTCAAAAATGGGGATGCGTCCAACTATTAGACATTGCTGTATTTTTATTTGAATTGGTATTTGTGTGTTATGAAACACTCACACGACTTTCTCTTGCTATTGTGGGCCTAAATAATGAAAGATATAACCTATATCTATAATAATGTCTAATAATCATGTGAGAATGATTCTAAACTGAGCTCTAAAGAAAAAAAAATCTTGAAATAAAAGCTGTAGGCCTAGTTTTTTTTAATTTTCTGTGAATTTAGTTATGTAGCCCTACCTACCTTTTGTCGTAAAATGCATACCAAGGCCGAAATCTTAAAATACCAAATTTTTTACCGATATCAATGAGCAAAGTACGAAAATCACTAATTTTGACGCTAAATGAAGTGTGTAGAAAGAAATGCTTCAAATAATAGTTCTAACATCTTTACTTTCTCTTGCCTTGTATAAGTGTATAGGGAAGTAAAATGGAAAGAATTGTTTTCATGTCAATTTTTTGAAATTGAGTTTTCACCGGAAGTTCACATTTTTTGGCCCCTTGAACCCAATAATGATTTATTTTAGATTGTGCATTTTAGGGCAAAAGGGTATATATTTAAATTGCAAAAAACTAAAATTCTATAATAGTTAACATTTATTTCAAACCTTTTCTACAACTCTTAGTTTAATGGCAGTTAATGATTTCCTGTAGTTTTTCATCATAATTGTTAAAAGCAAAATTTTTTAAGATAACGGCCTTACTATGGAATTCACGACAAGTGTATATAATCAAAGTTGTAGAAAATTAAAAACCTCAAAATGTTTATATCCGGCATTTTTTTCTACGGAGCTTCTCATTGATGTCTAGCGTCAAGAGATTTTACGTATTTTTTAGTCGAACAGAGGTTTGTTTTAATTTTGCGTAATTCATTCATGATTAAAATTAGTTTGTTTTTAATTTTAAATTGTATAGTAATGATTAAACGTTATATTTTTATTCTTTTTAAGGTTATATCTTTCTTTACTTTTCTTTTGCAAGAGAAAGTTATGTTTCACACCAGATTTTTAATTTTTTACAATTTTTATTGTATGCACTTTTACTCTAAAATGCATATTAAGGCCGCAATCTTAAAAATCAATTTTTTACTACGAGAGCACAGCCCCCCCCCCATAGATTTTTAGTTGGGGCCTACTCGCAACCAAGCTTTCAATCTTAAGTTTTCAGTATCGTTTCTAAAATTTCATTTTATTTGAGTTAACTACGACAACCTGTATCAAAGTGGTCGATAACAACGCTCTTCTGGGTGTGTGGTGTTAAAAGCCCACTGAAAATTGGGGGCACTCAGATGGTCTAGGAGGGTTTCTTTGTTCTGTGTAGCAGTCACCATATGGGGTGTGGCTATTAAATAACGAGACTGACAAAAAAAATTTTATTTTTATTTTATACATAATCACTTATTGTCACCTTTAATATACACTCCTTCTCTATCCCTACAATGCTCTTTGCGAATTTTCCGTTGTTGGAAATAGTGCTGGAAGTCATCTTCTGTCAGCTCCTTCAGGACACGTGCTGCTCAAAAATGTTTGAAGTGAAGCTCGCAAAAACGTTTGTACTGACACTTCGTACGCGATTGAAAATTACCCAAATTTTTTGGAAACAATAATAACATGTGATGAAACGTGGTTTTTTACTTATGATCCGGAAACGAAGCGCCAATCCTTGCACTGGAAGATACGAACTTCACCGACAGCCAAAAAAGCTCAAATGAGCTAGTCAAAGCAATGATTATTGTTTTTTTTTATCATGGGATTGTGTACCTTCACTGGGTTCTTGAAGGTCAAACAATTAATCAATATAACTACCTTGAGGAACTTTCTACTACGTCAAAGAGTAAGGAAAAACGCCCCGAAATGTGGAAGGACAAATCACGGGTTCTTCACCAAGACAATGCGCCAGTTCATTCCGCGTTATCTGTCAAGAGGTTCCTAGCCAAGTACAGAATCTTAAGTGTTAAAACATCCACCTTATTCACCAGATCTTGATCCATGTGACTTCTACCTGTTCCCTAAGGTGAAATCTGCATTAAAAGGGACAAGATATGAGTCTGTGGAAGCTGTAAAAGAGAAAGCGGCACGTGTCCTGAAGGAGCTGACAGAAGATGACTTCCAGCACTGTTTACAACAATGGAAAGTTCGTATGGAGCGTTGTAGGGATAGAGAAGGAGTGTACATTGAAGGTGACAATAAGTGACTATGTATAAATTAAAATAAAATTTTTTACAATGTCAGTATCGTTATTTATAGCCACACCTCGTATGTGTCATTTAGACCACTACTTTTAATAAATTATGTTAAAATAATGAATTTTATTACATAATTTTATCAATGAAGAAATGAAAGACAGAAATAACCAAACGTATTGTAACGTTGCACAGCGGCATTCTAGAACTACCAAAGAGAATAAATAGTGTATTGTATGAGTGTTGGGTATTGAACAAGGATTATGATTTGCGATGAATGGAATGTTTTGAATAGTTCTCGGAAATCAAAACTTGTAGAAACATTTGTTTTATTTTAATTTCTTCTACAATGTTCCTGTAAAGTGGCAGAATTGTTAGAAGGATGTCAATTGTTTGGGTATAAAAACAGTTAGCGCCTTTGTAGTGAGTTAGTTATTACACTTGAATTGTGAATGGAAAGTGTTGTCGGGGGTTCAAAATTCGTGTCATTGTGAGACCGGTTCTAAATTACGCTAAAAGTGCATGTGTATATGGTGGCAGCAAGTGGTTTTGGACAGGTAAATCAATCGTTTTGGCTTTTATGGGACATGTCTTTATTAGAGTCAAGTTTGTTTAAGCTTTTGTAATTAATTAAATTTAAGTAGGTAATCTAATTATATTTCTTAGTAGTTTATGTTTAATATAATTAATTATGAATTGTTGTAAGTGTAACGGAACTTTATTTATTGTGCCCAGATTTCAAACAAACCTAAGGTTTAGACGTTAAAATGTTTTCACTTTCTCTTGCCCTGTATGAATATGTTGGGAAAGAGACATTTTTGTTTTCATGTTGAGTTATCACTGAATATACACATTCAGGCCCCCTGAATGCAAAAAATATGTGTTTTGCAATTGGTGTGGGTGTGTTGTGAACAAAATATCTCAAGAATGGAATACCGTACAAAGTTGAAAGTTAAGTTAAATACCACTACAGGACATGACAAACATTTTCATCCAATTCGGTCAACCGGAAGTAGTAGTTTATTCGTGCAATTTTTCACTTTTTTGCAGTTTTCTCATAAACGGCTCTTACAACTTTTTTTAAAAAATTACCTCATTTACTACATTTTTTATCCTCTACAAAATAGAGGACTTCTGTCACAAATATAGGTTGACTATAGATGAAATGATTGGGTGAAATGTATCAGTAATCTTTACAATTGTGATAATCTTTTTGTTGCAGTTTATTGCGGTTGAGTAATTTTCTTGAACGAGCTCAGAAAGCTATAAAGGATAATTATATTTGGTTAAAGAACATGCGTGAGCAAAGACCTGGAACGGTAAGAAATAGTTTCTTTACTTTTTAAAAATATTCATAATTTTAATTTAATTTTGTTGATGCCGGGTGTAACAAGGGTTGTCTGAATAGTTTCCGACCTAACAAAGAAAGAAAATTTTTTTTTAACTTAGTTTTATTTGTTAACATAGTCACCTTGTAACTCTACACTTCTTTCAGTGATGCTCCCATCTCTTTAACCCATCCGAGTAGTTGGCCTCTTTCTCTGTAAAATATCTGTTTACAAAGGTAATGGCCTTTTTTTTGTCAAAAATTTCTGTCCTCTGAGCTCAACTTGTAGCCTAAGGAACAAAAAACAATCACTTTGGGCTAGATCTGGTGAACACGAAGGGTGGTCAAGCAGTTGAAACTGCAATCCGTGGATTTTCATCTAGGCTACCCCTGAGGTGTTCGACAGTACATTTAGTTAGAGAAGTCTTGGTGAAACAAAAATTTTTTTTTTTGTAAATGTAGCCATTTTTCCTAGACAAACATGTTCTTTAGATATTTTCGTAGACTGCTATCTCTTTAACCATAATTCGACAGTTGTATACCACCATTTGGTTAACTTGAGCGCTGTTATCGTCAATGGTTGCAGTTTTTGGCCGTCTTAAGTTAGTGTAGGCTTATTGCCTTTTAAAAACAAATATCTAATGACAGCTCAACACTCGATTTTATCCATTTTCACAGCAACACTCTTCTTGACTCACTAAAACAATTGTCAAAAAATGAGCGTCCAAAATGGCTGAAATTGCTGTGAGTAGGTGCATTTCAACACATGCATGAACACATTCCCCAACTGTACTTAGCAAATGCTGTCATCTCCATGTTGAGGTCAGGAACTTTTCAGACAACCCTCATATTTGCTTCAGAAGTGGTATGAGGAACATTGAAAAAGTGGGGGCTTGAAGTCAATTTCAACAAAACAAAATATGCTTGTAGGAAAACGTGCAAAAGTGGCAAAACTGATTCGTTGAAACAGGCAATTGACTCTCCGTTAGCTTACCAAAGAACTGAATATCTTGTGTGGATCCATACGAAGCATTTTAACCTTTAATTTTCAAATGAGATGAGGGAGTGCAAAATTTGTTCCTGACTTCTCACCTCTTCTTGTCAACCTTGCCACACATCGCTTCTGATCCGCAAGTTTTTGGCGGATGAAAAGATTCCTGTCTGTCAAAATCTGCCTTACTCTCTAGATTTAGCATCATGCGACTTCTGGCTCTTCCCAAAAATAAAAACTGTGATAAAAATAAAATGTTTTGGTACCCTATTTCTGACATTGAGAGAGCCATGATAGAACAGCTGAAAGTTTTTTTCGAAATGCGTCCAATCATAGAATCAATGTTGGGATGAATGCATTGCTAGCCTAGGAGAGTACTTTGAATGAAATTAATTTAAATTTAATGTAAGCTTATTACTTTGTCCGTAAAAAAATTATTCACCATATTTTTTTATCACACTCAGAGAGGTAGGTGGAGATATGGTATGAGAGAAGGAAGACAGCGATTTCAATGTTCACAATCATAACACGAGAAACAGAAATTATTATGTGGCTAATCACTCCACAAAATTGTTTGAACCAAAACCTACTTATGCAGGAAAAAAATTCAAGAATAAATTACCCCAATTTTGAAAATGTGATAATTTTCATTCCTTTAAAAAACATCTGAAAAATTACTTAATCAGTGAAATTTATTTAGCATACAAGAATTTCTTTCTTGATAGTAGTGATACATTGTGTGATTCTTATATGTATTTCAGATGTTATAACTGACATGTCCTATACTCCTCCTGGAGTCTCCTGGACGCAAAAATAACAAAAATAGACCTACTTCATTAGTTGTGTGAATTTGGTTCGGTTCATTAAATTTTCTCACTTTATTCTGATTTTTCAATGTCCTTTCTGACTTCTTTAAACCATTTATCCGACACCTTAGGTCTATTGTTTAGTGTCTTAAAAATTTGTTTTATAATACATTCTATACAGGTATCTGTAAAATTTTAGTCGTTTTCTAATCATTCGTTTTTCTTGTACAGTTCTTCTCAACCTCGTAACTTATAGTATCTGTCTTACTATCTTCAGACCCATTACCTTGCAAAGGATCTTTCTCTTAAATTTCTCTGCTTCTCTTAGACAAGGTCATTCTAACCCCACTCACTCACATACAGACTCACAGGTTTTGTCACAGTATTATAATTTCTAATCTTGGCTTGTCTTGAGAGTGCTTTTTTAAATATGAGAGGTGAGTTCCTTGGAGTGCACTGGCCATCTTTCCTCATCTGCTGTTGTTCGCTTCCTTTTCACTAATCTTCAGTTGTATCATCTCCCATTAGTTGTATGTGAAGTTATCAACTAATAGATGCTTGTTTATATAATGAATTAATAATTTTTGTTTGTGTTCACAGTTCTGCTGCGTCATGTCTGGTATTTTCCTGTCATTAAGTTTTGTTGGCAAAATTCTTCCTGGGCTTGTATTAGTGTACATGATAGTTATGGCTATAGTATTTGCTCCTGGCATCTGGGTCCATATCTTATCTGAGGATTCCAAAAACAGGATCTCCAAGAACTGGGATTACATTAAGAACTCAATTTATATGAATGGTATGTTGATTTTTACTCTGTCATCTTTTTAGTGGAGGCATATGCAGTATAGTAAAGTAGGAGAGTAATCAGAATCGTTAATTCTGTTAACCAGATACGAGAGTGAGTCAAATATAAACCGGTTTTGTGTTGTATAAAGTAATTTATTATAAGAAATTACAAACAATATTTTTCCGTGTTTCTGAAAAAATATTGTTTGTGTTTTGTGCAGAAACACGGAGATACGACAACATCTTAATATCTTCTCCATAAATGATAAAGTAATGGAGGGCAGGAAGAAGTGGATAGATCACTTAGGTAGAATGAAGGATGAAAGAAAAGAGTACCCAAGCAGGCACTATGGTACAAGCCAAGGGGTAAAAGGGATCGAGGACGTCCAAGGAAGAGTTGGGCAGATGGTGGAGGTTCGGAACAGGCAGCAACGCCTAACCCGTGAAAGGGAGAAGAAGAAGACAAACAATATTTTTAATAATTTTCAACAAAGTCTTCTTTATGCTCTACTCAATTTACCCAGCGTTTTGGAAGCTTGAAGATCCCTTCTTTAAAGAAGTTTCGAGGTTGTCTCATCAGCCATCCATGTAATCTTTAACAGCTTGATTGTTTTCACACCATTCTCCTTCCAGTGCTCCTTTCATGGGCTCAAAAAAACAGTCAGTAGTCACAGGGAGATAAATCTGTACTGTAGGAAGGATGTTTAAGGGTTTCAAATGCATTTCGGCTTATTTTTCCGTAGTAAAAGTCACCGTGTGAGGCCTGGTATTGTCATGGAGAAGAATGACATCTCTGATTGCGATACCTTGTCTTTTGGTTTTATAGGCATCAATCGTGTTGGAAGTCAATTAGTAAAACTCCCCTCCAGTCCCAAAAACCGATCAAGAATATTTTTCCAGTAGAGAGATGCGCTTTGGCATCTTTGAAACCTTGATCTTGGCCTTGATCTTTGAAACATTGATCATGATCTCAATTTTCTAAATTTTCACACCCACCTTTAAACTTGTTAGGGCGATTGAATATTTGTGTTACGAGAAAGGGTATTATCATGAAATCGCGCTTTTAATGGAGTCAAAATTTCTGTTAAAAACAATGAAGTCATTAGTTAAAAACTTAATAATACGTTGCATAATGCACAGAGGGACTTCTTGCTCAATCATCGCTATACTGGTGACAAAACAGACTTATATAATGTGCTTATTAAGTTCCTAAACTCTTAATTCACCGACCTTGAATGTGACATGCCATATTGCTCGGGACGGCCTGACAAGGAACACAGAAAAAGTCTGGTTTATATTTAACCCATTCTTGACGTATCATACCACTGAAAGGAGAATTATCAGGGACCAAAACCAAAGTGACTACCAACAAACTCAAAGCATTTAAACTCTGCCTTAATAGAAGAATCTTAAAAATACATGGACGTGGAGTGTCACCGACATAAAAGTCTTCCTCTTGAATACCCACCACTGCTCTTTAGTTTTGAGCATTTCTTGCGAAATTCAACAATGTAATAGAATGCATTAACTCATGTGAAACTCATTACTTTACTGGATTAAAGCTTTTGCCACAAGTTTATTTCTTTAAATTTTTTCAGTCAGTTTGGAGGAAGGAATATATTGTTCTGCTGGCTTTTTGGTTGCTGAACGAGGATTTGATAAAATTTGGCATGTCAGCTTATTGTACAAAGTTAAAAGAAAATTAAGCCAACCTTTCTTTTTAATTTGACAATTTTATCCTGAAAATTGAAGTACATCAAATTTTCAAGTGAAATACCAAGATGATCTGCCTTGTTCCAGGTACATTACCTCTGGTGTACCTCAGGGTTCAGGTCTAAGTATTTGTGCTCATTGTTTGAAGCAGACCTACCAACTGAAGAAGTCGTTCAAGCTTTATTCACCCACGATAAAACATTTCTCGCTACAAGTGCAGATCGTATAGCTGCTTCAAACACACTTCGGAATGTTTAAACCAAATCCAACCATGGCTTCAAAAATGGAGAGTGAAAATCAATACTGCAAAATCACAGCATGTTACATTTATAATGCGGAGAAATACTTGTCCACTAGTAAAACTTGGAGGTGTTGGTTTACCACCAATTGAAACTGTGAAGTACCTACGTATGCATCTTGACAGGGGGTTAACTTAGAAAATCCATTTGAAAAAGTGAAGAGGGATAAATTTAACCAAAAATATAAAAAGATGTACTGGCTGATTGGCAGGAACTCTTCAGTCTCTCTTGAAAATAAGTTGCTAATTTACAAGATGTTGTTTAAACCAGTTTGGTTGTACTGAGTCCAACTTTGGGGAACTACCAGCAGAAGTAACATACAGGTAATTCAAATGTTCCAGAATAAGGTTATTCAGGCTGTAACAAGGGCAGCATGGTTTGCAAAGAATGCAAAAATTCACCATTATTGCAACCTTCCTGAAGTCATTGGTGAGGTAAGGCGTTTCAACACAAAACATCAAGCGAGATGGAAATCACAAAAATGAAGTGGCCATAAATCTTTTAAGTAATGCAGAAGAAGTTAGATGCCTGAAATGTTATGTTTTGGACGTTTGTGATAGGTTAAATACATATTAAAATAACAGTGAAAGAAAAATATTCCATCACATAAAATGTAAATTTTTTGTATACCTTGGACAATTTGAATTGACATAAGCAGCCTCGGTGTTTATCTACTCTACTCTTCAACCCTCGCTGTGCAACGACGGTACAGTCACAAAAGTATATAATTGCTACTGTATTGTGCGACTCGTGCACGGTCACTTCCATTTATTTTCACTGTTGTTATTAATAATCTGTCAGACATAATGATGTGACTAATTTTGTTTTCATTTATGATTTTCTGTTCATTATTATATATTCAGACCTATTTGTTTAGTTAGTTGCGTGCGTCTGTAGAGTATAGTTAATAAGTTTTTGCAGTATAGTTCTTGTAGTTTATAATTTAAATTTTTACTGGAATAAATTTTATACATATTTTAAAATGAAATAATTATTTGTGTGTTTGTACATTGAAATAAGGTTGTAGGCATTTGCGTACATTAAAATTTGTAGACATTGTTGAAAGAATAGGTTATGGATATACTTTATGCAGAACTGTGTGTACGCGTAGAGCAAGAGTTGTGCCAGTTCGAATTGTTCACAGTATACAGTCATTTTCTCCTTTAAAACAATTAATAATTGATATATAATGAGAGGTACAGTCCATTCAAAATAGCATGATAGTAAGTCTCTGAATGATAGTAACTTTTCAAAATAAAAAGTCTCTTTTCGAAAGTAAAATTTCCGTTTTAATTATTCTTACAAAATATAATATAAATCTTTTTTTTCAATTTTGAAAATCATATAGAAATTATTTTACTGGCATTTGTTAATGTTTCATTCAGTAACCCGTGTATTCAGTACACAAGATGTAATTAATTAATTAAAACATTTAATTTCCTTTTTCTGTGTGTTATTGGAACAATCATTATTTTATTATTTTCCATTATTAATGTATCTTTTAAAACGCTTTCATTCACTAACAGGGAAAGTTAACACAAAGAAAAATCTCCTAAGTGGTAGCACTGACGCATGAGCACTTCAAAAAATTTCCTCTGTTCATTATTCCTTTTAAGTAGTACTATCATGCTATTTCGAATGGACTGTATGCAGGGTAATGAGATCTCCATTTGTCATTTGCTGATTCATAAGGTTTGTCTATAGTTCATTTGTAAAACTCATTGCAAATAAAGTTATTGCACAAAACAAAATAATTTTGTTGGTTTGTTTTTCCAGCTGATGACTTACCGAGCGAAGAAGATTATCTTCCAGAACCATCATATGAAGAGTTAGTGCGACTATCTCGTTACGTTGAATCACAAAACTCTAATGAAGACTTACACTCTCAAGGTATTGAATTTTGAAATCCATTATCACTTTTTTTTCTTTAATTTTTGTCTTTAAATTTGCGTAACGCACGCACTCTTTGAGCTCTTTTATCATACATATTCCAATATTATCGTCAAAATTTAAATTATCAAATTTATAGCATGAACACGTGTAAATATTTTTTAATTGTTAAAATTTTGTCTAATATTTTTTCGCAACATTTGAAAAAATTTTGAGTTTGTAAATTTGTTATTAAATTTTATTATATTTACATTTTGTTTCAAGTTATTTTTCCTTCATGCTTCTTTCTGTTTGTCTTTATTTATTCTGCACTGTTTAATTTTCTTTGCATTGTTTTTTTTTTATTTGTGGTGTGTTTTGCAATAAGTTTGAAAATTTAATTAGAAGAAAACTCTGCACCTGCTTAAGTTAAATAATTTATACGTTGGACCATATGAATCAGTCCAGCTTGTCTGCCGCAAACGGCTCTAAAATCGTAAGAACAAGTGGTGTTCTTCCTCACATTTACCTTCTTTTTTTTGCTAATTGCGTCCAGGTGACTTCCAAGGAAGTATAGAACACATGTCATGAACTTGGACGTTAATACAGTAGTTATCGGATACAGTGACCTCCAAGGGACCGGCTAGTTCCGGCCTCTGTAACCAATCCATGATGGTCGTCAGTATTGAAGATTTTTTCATCCAAATGCCCTTCTCTTAACTTGAGCCACAGATTTTGTAACTATCCATCAGGAACACTTGCAGATTCCCTAGTGATCTTTCCATTTTTAATACAGTGCTTTTGGCGAAAATGTTGTACCCAAGCTGGAATAAAAGGTGGTTGTCCAAATTTTTCTGCAAAAATTTTGGCCTTTTCTGGTAGCAAAAGTCCAGTTACGGTCATGTTGTGTGCCCGTTGCAAAGTAAACCACTTTAAAAGAGCTTCTTCTACGCCTTTTTTTCGACTAACTCAAAGTCTTTCCATCTTCTTTACTGTCATCAAAACTATTCTGAATTCTTTCCCTGTTTTTCCAAATTCCGGTTATTGTGGAGTGTCCAACATTGAACTCCCTTACAATATCCCCATTTGTTTTACTGTTTTCCAAATGCCAAAATAATGTGCGCTTTTTCCATCACTGTAAAATGTCTATGCGATGACACTATATTTATATACAACACAAATTAACAAACGTATACTTAACTGTATAAAACACAAAAGTAACGGACACTACTACAAATAACAGACGGATTTAAACAAAAGATATGAACCAAACTTGGATAATCAGGATAATAAAACTACAGAACAGTGTCCTGTATTTAATGCACAAAAAGAAAGGATATTAATAATAAATGCACATTTAGACTAACGGTATTAAGGAAAAAACACATTAAAACTAGACAAAATAATGAGTAGCATAGTTGAAAATTCGTAAAGTTGTCACTAAAACTGATGTGATTAACCAATGTCACTGTAAATTATATTATTTTATGTCGCACGTAATAGGGGACCAACCTTTCCATCAAATATTGGTCACACTAACCGATAAGTCATTGTATCTGATGTCACTGT
Organism: Catonia carolina; assembly: GCA_035578175.1. Classification (NCBI taxonomy): domain Eukaryota; kingdom Metazoa; phylum Arthropoda; class Insecta; order Hemiptera; family Achilidae; genus Catonia; species Catonia carolina. The sequence goes on from JAQMRL010000012.1 coordinate 18,181,056, forward strand.
GTGCGATAACTGCTGTACATTTTAATTACACATAACCTATTACTACAAGCATACTTACTACAATAATTGTGTCATCTTCTAATATTTAAGCAATTACGTAGTTCTCTTAGCATTTGTTTGGATGTTTTGGGTATTTATTTATTTTGAATTATATCTTTTTTACTTTATCTTGTCCTATATGAATATTAAGGGAAAGAAAGATTGTTTTCATATAAATTTTTTGAAATCGAGTTTTCACCAGATATTTATGTTTTCAGGCCCCTTGAACCCACAAAACATGTTTTTAGGGATTGGTGTGTTTGTGCGTGCGTGCGTGTGTGTGTGTGTGTGTGTGTGTGTGTGTGTGTGCATAAACCAAACATCATACAAAGTTGAAACTTGGAACTTCAGTTAGGTACCAAAAGAGAACCCGACACAAACATTTTCATGAAAATCGGTCAATTGGAAGTAGTAGTTTATTTGCATCATTTTTCACTTTTTTGCATTATTCTCAAAAATGGCTTCTACGGATTTTTTAAAAATCACTTCATTTCTAAATGTTTTATGCTGTACAATAGGGTAAGCGCCATGTCTGCTGACATTCTTAGGGAGGTTCTGCTGTCATAAAAGAAGGGTTTTTTAAAGATTGCAGCCTTTATATGCATTTTATGGCAAAAATGTATATAATAAAAGTTGTAGAACATTTAGAAACTTACAATTTTTATTTCAAACACTGTTTTTTTACAATCCTTAGTTTAGCGGCAATTAGGGATTCTCTGGTTTTTCATTTCATCAAAATAGGTAAAACGATGGGATTTTTTAAGATTGTGACCTTAATATGCATTTTAGTGCAAAAATGTATGAAATAAAAGTTGTAGAAAATTTAAAAACCTACAACGTTTATATTTAACATTTTTTTGTATAACGCTTAGTTTAGCGGTAATTAGTAATTTTCTGTTTTATTTCATGAAAACCTGTAAAAAAATGTCTTATTTAGATTTCAGCCTAAGTATATGACTGATTTTACAACAAAAGTGTATAATGAAATTTATAGGGAATCAAAAGATCTACAACTTTTATATTGAGCATTTTTCTGTACAGAGCCTAGTTTAGCATGAAAGAGCAATTTTCCATATTATTAAGCCAAACAGGTTGATTATCATTTTGCATCATTCACTCATGATTAAAATAAGGTTATGGTTTTTGAGGTTAGTTTTTTTTTGTTTATTTCTAATGTTTTATTACTAATGTTACGTTTAATGAATTTTTGCATTGACAAGAGAAAGTCGTGTGAGTGTTTCACACCAGATTTTTTTAAATGAATCTAATTATCACAACATTTTAAAAATTGTGGTAATTTGTTGATGTATTTTCAACCCACACAAGTAGGTGTTTAACCAAATAATAATTGTTTCTGTGTCTTGTGTTATAAAAAGTTTCACATAAAAGTATTTTACCTAACGTACATGATCACCTCAAAAGTAAATTGAGAGAACTGGAAGCAATTTAAGCTCTTTCAATAGACCTGTATGAGATGAGCTGGGTAGCTTTAAACCTAATAACTTTCTTTTGAATTTTAAAAACCCTATTCATGTTCTTCTTCTTCTTATGGTGCCTATCCGGTTCGGATGTTGGCTATCATGATGGCTATTCTGACTTTGGAAACAGCTGCTTTGAAAAGTTGGGTCGTCGACTGGTTGAACCACGTTCTTAGATTTTTCAACCATGAAATCCTTCTTCTACCGGGACCTCTCGCACCATACACCTTTCCTTGCAGAATCTTTTGGAGCAACACGTAACGGTTCTCATTGCGCATAATGTGTCCCAGGTATTGGAGCTTTCGCACTTTCACGATGTCAAGAACCTCTTTATCTTTATTCATCCTTCGAAGAATTTCTACATTGGTGACTCTGTCCCTCCATGATACGCGTAACATTCTTCGATAAAGCCACATTTCAAAGGCTTCAAGCCTCCTGGCTGAAGCCTTCATCATAGGCTTCTGTAAGATTATTCAGGCAACAAAGACAGTTCAGCAAAACTCCTCCACTGTTAATACGTCCAAAAAATGTTTAACTTTTCGATTTTTTTAGGCCAAAAAAATGAAACCACCTGATTTTCATAAAATTTCAATTGAAGCGTATAATAGTTTAAATGTAATTGATATCAGAAATGTGAGTCATTGGTGTAAAATGTTTACTGATTGCTATTTTTAATAAACCAAATGTAGGAAGGCCATTGCCATCTACAACAAGCAATATTGTTACACAAGTCAATGACTTTTTTTGTGAGAGTTGTATCAGAATTCAAATTATAGCAAAAATGTTTATCAGATTGTACCCAATGTATTGAATTTTCATAAAATTTCAGCTCATTGGGTTCATAATGGTCATCCCAGTCCATATCTTACTAGAGTTAACATTTCACCCGAAACTTGACAGCAGTGGAAATTTACCATTAGACTTGTGAAGTTTAAGGTGATATCGCTATATGAGTGACACTTGATGACAATGGAATACTACATGTTTCAGCAGAAACACAAGGTGTAATCGGGTGTTTTAAACAGGTCATCCCCCTAACAGTCTTTTTTCAAAGCTGATGAGCTCTCTTTACGTATGCATTGCCCCCTAACCACTTTATAGCTAACTAATGACTTGCCAGCAACGTTGCCAATACTTGCTCTCATAGCTCTGCTATATATTTGCTCAGCCGTATTTTTGGTCTTTCGATGACAATTATAACCTATAAACATACAACCAACTAACTTTATTATAAAGTATTGCATGTTAACGCGCTCTATAATTGATGTGTTCAGCACGAGATGCAAGACATAAGTGAACTACTGCAGCTCTTATACACGTGTGCCCGTAATGTTTGTCAAGCTGATATATTCATTACAATCTGACAACGCTGGCAAACGTTCTGATTGGTCTAAACTTGGTAGAACAGCAGAGCTCATCAACCGTGAAAAGCATTATAGTGATTTTCACTTTTTTCGGTATGTAAAGGAGTTCATCGGTCATTCAGCGACAATGAGGAAGTGAAAACTGTAGTCATGGATAGATTTCTTCACAAGCATCTAATTTCTCTGACATCAGAATTTTAAAAAATTGTTAACGGTATGACAATGTTGAAACAAAAATGGAAATTATTGAATATGGAAAATATATTTTAATGATACTTATGGTATCTTTATTCTTATTAATAAATGGAACTTATTTGAAAAATACTCCTCCCTCTTAATAAACAAAATATTTTAGTATTTTTTCTAAATTTGAAATACTGTTGAAGGCAGTTTGTTAAATGAAATGTGGGACTACTTTGAAGGAAATCTATTTATGACAGTTGTCTGTAAGTATTGCCATTTTGTAATTTCAAGTGCAGTTTTAAAATGATCTAATCATTTAACACCTTGTTTCTAAACAAACTGGTAAGTAAAAACTTAAGCTATCTTAGTACTACTATAATTATTTTATCGCGTATAAAATAATATTGGTTGCTGCTGCCATATACACAAACTATGAAAAATGATAAATTTAGATGATTAAACTATCTGATACAGGGTGTTTCAAAAAGAATACTGATTTTTAGAAACATGAATGTTGTATAAAAATATTCAATTATTTAAAAATGTATTATTATTTTATGCAACAATATTCAAATTACAATGAAACTCAATAATAATAACTTTATAATAGATGTTTAAAATTATTCCCTTTGACCTAATACAGGTTCGTATATGTTTTGTAACATCTGTACCCAATTTTTTGCTTATCATCGATGTTAAAAATCTCATGTTCAATGTTCGCCTTCACTTTATCAAACGAATGAGGATTGTTTTTAAAAACAAAATTTTTTTAAATAATTTAACTCGAAAAAGTCTGCTGCTGTAAGATCTGGAGATCATGGAGCTCGCTACCCTTTTGATATCTAATGATGACCAATAATTCCGTAAATTGTCTAGCGTGTCATCTACAGTATGGCTAGTTGCGTTATCCTGGTGGATTAAATCGCGATAAACTACGCCATCCAAAGATTTGTCTAAAAATAAAGCCCCTGTTACACAATGCTGAGAGATTGCACACGGAACACCAATTTTACGTGCATGTAATAGTCATTCATGAAACGTGAGGTTTTTCAATGCTCCATATTCAGCAATTTTGACTGTTAAACATAGCCATCCAAGTAAAACCATGCCTCATCGTGAAAATAAACATAATCAGACACGTCAATGCTGTTTTTATCATCAGAAAAACGAAAAGAGTGACAGTGTTTGGAAAAGTACATAGTTGACACAATAGAGACAAATGGATACTGTAATAGACTGTTGCATAAGAACGACATTTCAAATTTTACAAGATGTTAACCTTGGAACAGTGTTGCCAACTGACATTTAAAGAGACATGAAATTTACCTTCCCGTTACATCTACCTTATTAATTTTACAGTTGTCCTTTTTGAAACATCTATGACAAGTTACTGAAGAGAATATCTTCTGGAAGTATATTAACTAAGTTTCAATTCAAATAATTTCCATACTCTGATGATGGTGGATCCACCAAAACTTGTAAGTTTGATTAAACATAAGTGAATAAGAAGTCATACTGCGTTTGGAAGTTATAAGGTTGTTGCATTGAAATGTTGTTTCAAAGTTGGTACCACTTACTATTTAGTAGTGAATAGAAGTACAGTGCAGGACATTAGTAGCTTCCCAGCTCTCAGTATGGTAAACATGAGCATCCTCATACCGTTTCCCACCAAGTGTGAAGTGCACGCTGTGTGAAAGCAAGACTTTTTTTTCTCTCAGGTGATGCTATATCATTTTTTCCAGGCAATTGTATATTTTTTGATAAGTTTGCAGCACCATGTATGTCCAGAAAGTTAGTCCCAGTTTTATCCATTGTCCTGGTGTCACTGCCATCACCATTCGACGCGTGTGCTACAGTTGCTCTAAATCAAGGAGAACGAAATGGCGCCATATTGAGTTTACTATCTGTTGTTTACAATTAATACTGCTTGGTTAGAATGGTGAAGTTAATTGAAAATCCTGCTGCGTATGAGATTAGATCAGTGATTTGTTTTCTGAATGCGATAATTGATTCACTTCATTGCATTTTGTCACCAGTAAAGACTAAAGCCAAGCAAATTTTGAGTCAAAAAATCACGTGGACAGTCTTTTGGGATCGACTTGGCATTCTACTGGAGGATTTTTACCAAGGGGTAAAACAATCAATGCAAATGTTTACTGTGAGACATTTAGAAAGTGTGTCGTTCAATGTGGAGTAAACGTCAAGGAATGCTCACAAATAATAATACTTTCATTCATGGCAACACCAGAGGTCATACTGTAAACACAACAACTATCACAGGACTTCGGCTTGAGCCAATTTGATCACCCACTGTACAGCCCTGACCTCAACTACAACGACTTTCATCTCCTTTTTGCACCTGAAAACGTTCTGTGGTGGACTGAAATTCAACAATTATGAGGAACTTAAAGCATAATGTTACCACATGGTTGACAACACGGTTCTATGAAGAAGGCATACAAAAACATGTGCCATGATATGACCAGTGCCTCTAAAATGGTAACTAAGCGGAAAGATAATGTAGGATAAGTAGTTTGTCTTTATCTGTACTCGTTTGGTAATTATTACCAAACAGAACTTACATTCTGGAAGTCTGTATAAATAAAAATGAGGAAGCCCTCACTGCCTGACTCACTCACTCACTCTTCACTAATTCTCCTACTTGCACAAAAGCTGAAATTTGGAGGGAATATTCCCTTTAGGATAAATAAACAATTTAAACAAAAACGATTTAGACATTCAACCGTTGAGGGGTTGAAAAGGCTGTCTGTTCAACCCTTACACTGATATTTTCTTTTAACTAAGTTCCAGACAAGCTAGATGGCTGAAACTCGATGGAGATGTTACTTATAGTTCAACTATAAAAATGACCCCTAAACCATTTCCAAAATGTACCCCTAAGGGGATGAAAATGGTGTTCAACCCTTAAACTAAAATGTATTAATGACTTAAGTTCCAGACGAGTTAAATGGCTGAATTTTGGTGTTATTTTCAGTGCATCTAAAAATTACCCCTTAACATTTTCCAAAATGTATCCTTAAAAGGTAGAAAAGGGTGTCCAACACTTAAACCTATATTTTTTATTTACTCAGTTCTGAACGAGTTAGATAGCCGAAGATGTTACGTACTTTGTAACAAATACTTTTTCGATTCCAAAAAAAAATTACACCTCAATGATTTCAAAAATTTACTTATAAGGGGTTGAAAATGGTTTTCAACCGCTAAAACAATATTTTTTTGTTATTATACGATTTTTCACTTATAGGGTATTTTCTCAAAAACTGCTCCTATGATTTTTTTTAAATAATCGGTTTATTTACTACATTTTTTTATGCTCTACAAGATAGGGTTAGCACCATTTCTCCTGAAATTTTTACGGGGGGGGGGGCTGTGCTCTTCTGAAGAAAAAATGCTTTTTTTAAGATTGCGCCCTTAATATGCATTGGAGAGCTAAAATGTAAAACATTAAAAACACCAAAAATTTTTATTTCAATTAATTTTTCTATAACATGTAGTTTGTGTCAATAACTAATTCTCTGTATTTTGCTAATAAAAATCGATAAAACATGAGTTTATAATATCACGATGTTACTATGCTTTTACGACAAAAGTGTATATAATCAAAGATATAAGAAATAAGAATATACAACTTTAATTTCAAATATTTTTTGTACAAAGCCTAGTTTAGCGTCAATTAGTGATTTTCCATAAGTCGAACAGAGGTAGATTTTATGTTGTGTACTAATGATTAAATATAGGTTATATTTTTCATTATTTACGTTGACAAGAAAAAGTCATATGTTTTTACACAAGATCTTTTACTTTCTTTTGCGCTATGAAAATTTAGGAATGGACAGTATTGTTTTTAGTACAATTTTTTAAAATTGATTTTTCACCAAAAATACATGTTTGCATATCCCTGAGCCCAAATCTAGTGATAGGATATTTTTTATGCACTATCTCTCAATCTTAAGTAACTGGTCCATGAATTCATTATTGTTTTTGACTTCCACTCCATACAATATTGTTTGTTCAATGACCATTTGATTGTGTTGATTTTTTGGAAAATTTTGAGATGTTTCTTTTGTCTATCCTACTAGTCATTGATAATGGAGCACCCTGTAGTATAGCTTAAATCATAGTAAAATTAAAATTTTTGATAATTTTTTAATCCGTTGTACTGTTTTGCATGTTGCAGGTTCGTCTTCAACAACTCATCTTTCATTTGCTACCGGTATAAGTGTGATGCCATCGCATGAAGATAATAGTGTGGCTTCATCAGCAACGTTCAGCGATCTCGAATTAAATTTAGAAAATATCCCAAAATCAACTAAACGCGATATAGATGAATCATCAGACGATAGTAGTATGGAGAATGATATTGGTATAGATTTCCGATCGACACATTTTAATGGCGATGATACTTCAGCCGAAGAAGATGAAAGAGAATTCACGAAAGATTTAAAGTATACGGAGGCAGATTTGACGATCAGTAGTGAGGATTTACCTCAGTCTAGTACATCGCTAAATGAAACTTATCTGATTCAATCAACAATTAGTAATTTCATAGCAGATAATTTAAGTGGTTTAAGTGCGATCGGACAAAGTTATATCGGTAAGGTTTTAAATCGTAATATCAATAAAACTGATAAATTAACGAAGAATAATTCTTCTGATTCGCTATGTAGTGATGAAGATTTTGAAATGATCAGACACGAAGATGTTTCATAGAATCGATTGTGTTATTTTTTAAGTATTGTGCTAATTTTAAAATATCTGTGGATTTAATTTTTTTAATTTAATTTTTAAGATTTTTTAAGATTTAATTTTCGTTTTCGAGGATGTATTTTTACTGTTTTTGGTTTTAATAGTTAGTTGTTTTTCCCCGAGTTGGCAGCATTGTTTTTTTTTTATTTATTTATTATGATATTTTTAACTTGATGTTTCTTAATTTTTATAATTATTATTTTTATTTTATCTGTTATTAAAAATGAATTCATAACGGTTTTAATAAATTTATTTAATTGGTTTGTAAAAAATAATCAGTTGTATGATTCAGAGTGCTTGGTTGCCACTGTAGTTATGTTAACACTACTTTAAACTTCCTTTCAGTCTTATAAAAAGTGGTACAAAACGGGAAATTTTGAAGCTACTCTCAAAAAAATAAATTCATAAGTTTCATTGTTAAAAATAAAAAGTAAATTATAATTTTTTTTAATTGTATCCAGGAGACTTCAAGAGGAAGTATAGGACATTTCAAGATAAAACTTATTTTTACAATAAGTTAAATTCATTAGGTACCAATAATTTATTACAACTATTAACTTGCTTACTTCAATTAGCGTTATTATTAACTTAATGCTTCTTTATTTCTTTGTAATTATTATTTTTATTATCCAACCATTTATATCAACTAATACACAATTTACTTCAGCATTTAATTTGAAGTTTATATATTTTCAACCAAAAACTATTCAGAATTCATGTACACTGTTAAACAGTCGAGTGTTTTTTAGCTTTTTTTTTGAAAAAACTCAAATTACCAAATCTTTATATTGGATGCAATTTATTAATATATTTTGCATAAGTACTAGGTTTTTAGCCAAACAATTTTGTTGTTATGATTAGCAACATAATTATCAATTCTGTATCTTGTATAGTGGTGGTGGATATTTAAATTCTGGGTCCAAATTCTGTTAAAAAGTATTATGCTTTACATACATTATCACATCAAAGATGTACAAAGAAGGAACTGTAATCAATTGAAGCTCCTTAAATAATGATCCAGATATCTATATGCCATTAAAAGTGTTCTTACAAAAATAAATACAATTTCTTTAAAAAATGTCCATAAGATGATGGTTATTCGAACGTATGCATTCCTGGAAGCGAATGCTGAGATTTACATGGCACTTTGAAACACGCTCATGGGAATTGCAGCGATTTCTTTTTGAATTCTCATTTTCAACTCAAGGATTGTTGTTGCGTGTGTGCTGTATACTTAGCTTTTGAGATGGCGCCCCACAAGAAAAAAAAAAGCACACAGACAAATCTGGTGGTCTTGGAGGACCAATGATTGATCCCAAACCAGGAAGTTATGTGGTTACGTAAGAGCTGTTGAACAGCCGCCATTGACGCTCTGGCCATATGGGTAGTGTTTCCATCTTGCTGAAATCAAGGATTATGATGATCGGGAAAGTTATGAAGTTGTTTTGCTACAAAAATGTTGAACATAACATATTGTTCAGACATTACTGTTTTATTCCCTCTTTCAACCCCAAAGAAGTAAGGGCTAATCACACATTGTGTTAAAACGCCACATCAAACTGTAACCTTTTTCCTGTATAATGTTTGCTGGTGCAATTGACAAGGGTTTAAAGGTGCCCAATACACCTCCAATTCTGTTTATTTACATAACCACTGAGATGGAAATGAGCCTCATCCGACATGAAAACATTTCAATAAAATTAGGGCAATCATTAATCTTTTCAATCCTTGTTTCACAGATTTGTTGTCGTGCCATATTGTCTAATGGTTTCAGTTCCTGTAGAACTTGAATTTTGTACGGGTGAAACTTCAAATCACTATGGAGTATTAGGTGGACAGTTTAGTTTATGTTCAATGCTGCTGCATGTTTCTTTCCAATCGTTGTGGGCTGCTTACAATTAAATCCCAAACTGCTTTTGTGTTTTCTGGGGTTCGTTGAGTACATTGACTTCCTAGTGGTTTCTTTCTTAGAGCTGAACCAGTCTCCTCAAAATCATAAGCCATTTATTGATGCTGTGGCAAGTTGGAATGCGAGCATGATTTCCAGCAGTAGTCGCACTGTCACCATTCTTGTAAAATGACTTCACAGCAAATGCACATTGTGAAACAACCCACTGATTATGGTTACTAAATGCCATGTATTTCTGTACTACAGGATGCTTTTCCCTCCTTTCTTCTGATGTGTTTAGACTGCCACTACTACAATCAAAATTCAGTTCCTTGTGCCACCATGTATATACAGTGCTGGAACTTGTAGAGGAAAATTCAACCAGCAATACTAGCACTCGGTAAGAGATAACCAGCTGTTGTATAAATCCCAGTTAGAAATTTAATGGTCTTTATACAATACAGGGTGGTGCAAAATTTACTTGACACTTGTTTAAAAAACGAGGTTCTGCTGAAAAATGGCTGGTTACCTTTGAGCTAATAAAAAATAGTACCTATTAGGTATTTTTGGCCAAACTTTACTACTACTCATCTGTTTTCAACAGCAATTTTATTGCTACATCTGGTTTCTACTTCTTTGCTTGCCAAATCTTCTGCAAAATTTAATGAATTGAGCCCATACTGATTCCGGCCTCTGTAGCCCAGTTCTCAATCCTCCATTATTAAAATTCAAGCTACAACATGTTGTCAGCAAGTCGTAATGGTTGGATGGAAAAGCCTCATGACTATCTCACAAGAAGGCACCATTCTGATTTTGCCAAATTTCATAGGTTGTCTCTCTATGAAAAAAATCATTTATGTCAGATCTAAACTAATGTCGCATCTTTCCCAAAGGTTGTTAGTGATTGATTGTGAGAAAAGATTTAAAAAAGAATTCAAGTCGTACTTGGTTGAAAAGTCATATTATACAGTCCAGGAATTTATAAATAATGGAGTGTAACTTGTGTTTTATATTGTGTGTGATTAATATTGACAATTTGTTTTTTGTTATGATGTTTCTTTTTAATAATTTTTAAGAGATGTAACGTTTGGTACTGACTTATCCTATACTCTTTTTGAGTTTTGTATGAATTATAATTTTAAATTTAAAAAAAAGTTGACTTGTTCTTGGTATGCTAGAACAATGTTCATTGTACGCTGAAGTGCGACCATTTCTGAACCTGTTGTACCACTCCTTTATCTGTCGTTTTGAATTTTTCAAATAATTTCAACTTGAGAATGACTTAAATTTTTGGCAAAATTTGATGCAGTAATGCTTTTCAACACGTTGCATTGTACTGCCCAAGATAATGTTTAATATTCAGCTGTCAACTGCATCGTTTAATCCAGTCATATTTTGCATACTATAAAAAAATGGCCAGATACCTTTTTAACAAATTCATAATATTTCAAAATTCAAACAAAAGAAGTTGAATTAGGAAAATTCTACTAATATTGTAAACAAAAACCATTTATAAAATATTTAAAGATATGCTTTCTGTATCTAAACATGATTAATTTATGTTCTCCTTTACTAAAAAAATAGTGGGTGTGAATTATAATATAATTATGACACTATCACAATGTGTGTACATTAAACAAGGGTCATTTTTTTCAACCTCCTATAAGTCATAAATAAAAGTAAATATAGAAATAAGTTTTTATTACAAAAAATTACTTACACTTATTGGCTACTTTTCAAAATAATCACCTTGATGATGACTGCATTTGTTGCACCTGTAGACAAGCTGTCCAATACCCTCTTCAAAAAATGGTGTCGACCATGAATTTAAGTGAGTATTGACATTATCTTGAAGCTCCTCGTGTTTCTGGTGGAGTTTCTGCAGCCAGGGACCACAATTATTGCCTATTGTGAAACCTTATGAAGTTTGTGGAAAGCTATTCAAAATAAAAGAATGGGCATGCTGACTTCTGTAATTGTTTTGATCCATGATAATGCCCGTCCTTACAGTGCTGGTACAACCTTCCTAAGCAATTTCAATCACTCCAAACAGTCCTGATGTAACACAGAGTGACTTCCATCTTTTCCCTCAACTGAAAAAGTGGTTAGGAGGGAAGTTAAACTAATGAGGAGCTTCAAGATTTGTTAAAATTCATTGGAAGCAACATTTTACAAAGAGGGTGTCGAAAAGTAGCCGGAAGTGTGTGTAACTTTCGTTAATTTTTTTTCAACTTTTATTCATTATTTAGAAACTATACAATATATTATTACCATATAAAGGCTTAACTATATTTTGAATAAACAAATTACATGAAAAATATTTATTTTTTTTTTAAAGAATAACATCCCAGTAGATAATTCAAGTCTTGAACAATAAAAAGAGAATAATCAAAATAGAGAACAATCATAGAAAAAATTGAATAACAAATGTATATAACAAGAATAACGTAGAATACATAGAACAAGAAGTAGCGTAGAGATAAAAAATGAATAATATTCACAAGTAATAAAAATCTGAACAACGCAAAATAAAATAAAATTACAAAAGTGAAATTTTAAAATTTTGTAAAACCTATACAATAATAAAATAATATATAGCAATTTTTTAAGCATTATAATTTTTTGATTTTTGCAATTAAATCAGTAGACATCTACTTAATTTTCTTTGTAGGCAGCAGCACGTTAAGTTTCGTCTTAACATTTGCTGTATTAGAGGATTGATATGGTCTGTTAATTTTCTGTCAAGTTTTGAATATTATTTGAGTTTAGTAGCTTCTGTTACAAAAGGGATTTTCAAGGTGAAATGTAATGTTAAATTTGTTAAGAAATGTGGAGTGTTTACCATGCACAGTATTTTTGACTGATGGGCTTGAATTTTCTGAATGTGATTTTTCTTTGCAGTCCCACAAATTTTGATACCGTAATTCCTAATCGATCGTAAATAGGCTTTATATTAAACTTAAATGTTGGAGTTGATTTTCTGTTGAATTTTGAAAGTAGTTTTGTATGGTTATTTAGTTGCAAACGTTTTGTTTTGATATGATATCCGTAAATCAGTCTATGGTCTAAATGGAAGCTCAAATATCAAACTTTATTTTTGTGTGGTATTTCATTGTTATCCGGGTATACAGGAGGACAAGTTCTTTTACTTAAAGTAAAAATGTGACCCTCACAGATTTCAGCGGGTTATAACTTTCATTCTCCAGTTTTCAGCCATTTAGATACCTTGTACGAGTGATTTTGGATATTTTACGATGTTCCTTCTGAAGATTCACTGCTGCATAGTAAAACAGTATTGTCTGCATACGCTGCTACAAATATGAATTCACTTTCTCGGAGCTCATATACATTTACCGAGTACTAAGTGGTAGATAATGTAGACTTGGTAATAAAACATTTTCCCTATATTCCCTGTGTCTTTTATTTTATGGCCTATCAGAGGTTGATAAAAAAACGGCCCCCATGTATTATTAATATTGTCCAGATTAATCTGTAAAAAATATATTTTTCTGTAATAAGTAAATATTTTTATCGGAAGTGATAAAATAAAAATTCAACTTAACCTAATGATATTTTTTATTCATAAATCAATTGTATAATATCAAAATATAATTTACCTATATTTGTATGTATTTGTGTGTTTTCTTGTAGTAAAAAGATACCACACAGTGACAATATTGTATATTTTTAAGACATTGAAGTATTTTTATAATAAATCAGTATGTAATATTTACTTAATTGTTAGGTTAGGTTTTTTGTGGTCGCATGTAATATTAAATTTTAATTGGCGTTTTCCATATTTTTTTTTAATAATAAAATAATTTTGTATATAAGTTTTTCAGTTTTTCTTTTATTTAATAAATTAATATTTATTACAAAATTCTAAAGTTACAATGTAATTTTTTTACATTGTTAAGACCTAGGTACGTAAAGAAACCTGAAACCGGTACCTAAATTTATGTTAAAATTGAACCTATCAATGATCCATTTTCTCAGAAACTGTTGTAACCAACTGGAACTTTACTTGCTTATTAGCTTGTATAATTTGTAAATATTAGTAAAATTACTCATTTTTATTAAGAATCATATGTGATAAAATAAAAAAAGTTTGCAAAAAGTCTCCTTGTATGAAGCGGAAGCCTCAAAATTAATAAGAAAGCCTCATCGAGAAATTTTAGATCAAGAAAAGAAGGATTTTGAAAAAATCTTGGGTCCTGTTAGAGAAAGTTTTATAGAAGATGGCATAACCATGATCTATGTATAAATTTGGAAAAATCAGCAATGTGATGGGAAAAAGAATTACCATTTACAGACAAGTTACACAAATGGACCCAATGAGATTATACTATCAAATCCTCAAGTACTTTCAAGATAAGAAAACGAAATAGGCATGGTTCAGTGAGGTGGGCAGAGATCTCCTCAATGAGTGTGGGTTTAAATATCAGAACATCCTGAAATGTGATTCACTTAAGAGGAAACTGCCAAAGCACCAAAGTTTTATAGAAAACGTAATATAAATACAGACCTGGGCCAAGGAGAGAAAAGAACAACATAGAAAACATATTAGAGAATACTGGACAAAGATCAATGCCTGAGAAAAGAGACAGTTAAAATAATATGGTCCTTAGTTGGCCAAATTGAAAAAAAAATTAAAATATACAATTTTATGCGGAAGGAAATTTTAGGTTAAAAAACAAAAACTTGTTTTTTTACAAAATTCCTGGTTTGAGGTTCCTTTAACTAAGGTCTAGAATCCTGGATATATTAGAGAAGTTTTCAAATTTAAAAAATTGTATTATGAACATTGATCAAAAACAAAATAACATAAGGGGAGTTGAAAAATTAATTTTTTTCAGTATTTTTTTTATTATTTTATTACACACAATTTTCTTAACAAATTGTATCAATAAATTAAACAAAAATTGTTTTATCATATTTTTTTATCGTTAAAAATTATCTTACAATGAGAATTTAGATTGAATTTCTAATTTACATGTACAGTAAAACCCTGCTTAACTGAAATATAGGCTGCAAGCGAACTTGATTTCAAATTACGTGCAAAGACATATTATTTGAGTTTAAAAACAGTATAAATGAATATAAATTACTTTTATGCTTGTTTATTAATGTAAAAAACCGAAAATACAGCAATTTTAAGAGAAAAAAAATGTATTTTAATTACAGTACAGTATTAATACTTTTTTTAAAAAGTGAGATTTTTGATGAAAACTTTTTTTATGGCATATCATGCCATCGTTTTAGTAGAAGTATGTCTGATAGTGAATACTCCTCATATGGTTCAACAAAATGTAAGGTAACCTAAAATAAATTCCAAGAATACTGAAACGTTATATTCATAATTTATTTCATTGGATACTGTTCTGTACCTTAACAAACGATGAGTATTTAAAATTAAATTCAGTACTATGAATTATATATTATGTAGTATTGAAATATATTACAGTAATAACCAAATTTTTTTAAAAAGTCTTATCCGTTTCGGTTAAGTTGGTTTATGGTTGACTGGAGTTCAGGGGGTTTTACTATATGTATTAAGTTTCTGTTTTTCACAAATATATATTTTTTTATTACTCGTAAAGATCCAAAATCTCGGTTACCACTGGAATTACTGAGATAAATGTTAGGCTGCAATTTTAAGTAATTAAAATAAAGATGTGATAATAAAATTTTAAACAAAAATTAAGAATAAATTTCAAAATCTTTTTAAGATGTGATATTTAAATGTACGTAATTTGTACCACCAGGAAAATTTCAGTATTGTAGCTGTAGTACTTCTTAAGATTATGAGTCTTTAATTTTACTAAATTTAGGCATATTAGTTCAACTCCTCTTGAATTCTCCTAGCGATTTGATAATTGTAAAACAAAAATTTTAAATATACAGTGCCCAGCAGAAAGTCACATTTAAAAGTATCATAAAAAAATAAAACTGAATTGATCAAAAATATGTATTTTCATCAAAATGTTCATCAGTTTATTGGGTTTTTTTTAATATTATTCCTTCTAAACATTTTCCATCCATTTTTAATGCACTCCTCTAATCAAGCGCCTAAACTCACAATCACTTTCCGACAGATTTGTAGAGAAATGTTGTTGATTTTGCATTGAATATTTCCTTTCAGGGCTCCTATTGTTCGTGGTTTGGTGGAATACAGTTTTAATTTTAGAAAGCCCCTCAGGAAAAAACACATGAGGTGAGGTCGGTTGATATGTCTCCAAACTTTGATATCATTTTCAGGAAAAATTGCTTGTATTGTATCTATTGACTTCCTAGCTGTATAAGCTGTCCTTGTTGGAACCAAGTGTTTCTGTTAAGGGCATAATTTTCCACTATTGGAGCAAACAGTCATGCTAATCTCATCCTTGTAACATTCACAATTGATATTTACAGCTTGACCATTTTGATTTTCAAAGAAAACCGAGCTAATTAAGCCATTAACTTAACAGTTATGACGCACCAAAATATGTCAGTTGAAACGATTGGTGTAGGCCCCAGAATGGATTGGTTAAGTGCAGAACCCATTTTGCAGAACTTCTTTATCCACTTTTTTAACTGGTCAACACTCGGGGCATCTTTGTTTGGTAAATATTGTACTGAGAACAAAACTTCTAAAGTGCTACAGTGCAGAAACCGCCATTCTTAAAATAAGCTTTGATTGGAAAAGCGCACTGTGCAATGTGCAACGTTCCATCATTACTGCTAAACCCGAATGTTGTGTGGGTCAATTGAAATCATTCCATTCTCCCCGCGCATAAACCGTTGGCACCTAATTCAACTTTGAAATTTGACTTTCTGCTGGACATCCTGTATTTTCAACACAAAGTAATCTCAGTCCAATAGATAAAATTAATATTTAAAAAAAAATTAAATATCATCTAAAATAATGTATTTATTATATATTTATTAAAATTTGTTAAAAAAATTTCTTGTGCATTGTTTAGAGTATTATATAACATAGAAAAAAACACCAAATTGACATTAGATGACTTACCTGATTAAAAAAATTAATAGGTCTTTTTGGATCTCATGGCTTCATAGTCAGTTGTAATATAAATATATTTACACATTCAATATGCCCCGTAGATGCAAGGTCATTCGCGGTGATGGAGCTGTACTTCAATGTTAAACTGGCTTGACACCATTGTACTCTTATACAAAAATTAATTATTTACATAATTATTTTTGCCATACTTAATGTATTTACTACAATTAGTTTTGCATAATTGTAACGCACGTAATGCCATAAAATAAATTTTTATAATATTGTTACTATGACTAGAAAACATAGAAAAATCGTGTAATGCTTAAGTTTTCTTACGTGCTTATAAGAATGTAGATGGAATAATATATAAAAATATTTCATTTAAAACTAATAATTTTTTAAGTAACAAATAAAATTGCATGGAAAACTTCAGAGTTTTAAATATTTCGGTTTTTAAAATTCCGTCAAAAAATCCTGTGACATCTGTTCAAGAACTGATCGCATACTGGCATAGAATGAACCTTTTTGTAGGACTGCCCAATAATAGAAATGCTATCCACCCTGCCTGAACGTAGAAAGATGAGATAACAAAAATGTACACCAGCCGCATTTATGCATCCACCAGTCACCTGGTAGTGTTCGTTAAACCGCATAAATGCCGCCACCACACTGAACGTGTTATTATTTTAAATTTATACTATGACCATCACCCAGTACCTCAGATAAAAAGAGTTGTTGTATTTAGGCGTTACACTAGATAGGAGATAGATATGGAACCACCATACACAATAAAAACGTATTTTGTTGAATCACAGATTAAAGGCTTTGTACTCTCTACTCCATTTTGATCACAGTTACCTATTAAACAGAAACTTAATTGTTACGACTTATTAATTCAATGTGAATGTATGGAGTTTTGATTTATGGTTCAGCAAAAAAAAAAATCAAACGTTAACAGGATACAAATTTTCATGTTAAATCACATGCAGTTCCTACTATGTATGAAACTGTATCATATATCAACAACTTCAGTAAAGACACAGTGTTTTCAACCATTAACAAATTATACACTAGTTTCCTTTCAAATTAATAAACACATGCATCCATTGATGCAAACATTGTAACACCCACTCCTGCAACAAAACTCCACAAAAGAAGATTAAAAAAATTCTGGAATAGAGATCTTATATGAAACAGCGATTAAGGTTTGTCACTGGGTGATTTCCTCAATGAAGACGAAAACAGGACATTACACATGTACATCAGAAATATTGCTTGTTGTATAAATATTCAATTGTAGTTGTTATTAAAAAAGACAATTCTTTTTTTCTCATATAGGGTCAACATAAGGTGACTAGACGTTTCTGAAAGTTTTTTTAGCAACCTACATTCTCAGCATTCGCTCACTGTAAGCTTTTCTCCTTTCTTCTTCCTACCCTCTTTAAACCTTTTATCTGACACCTTAGGTCTATTGTTTAGTGTCTTTAAAATTTTTCAACTGGTTGTCATCCATTCTATACAAATGTTCATAAAATTTTAGTCTTCTTTTTCTAATCGTTTATTTTCCTTGTACAGTCGTCTTGACCTTGTAACGTACATCATCCATCCATTATCTTCAGACATATTATCTTGCCAAGGGTCTTTCTCTCAAATGTCTCTGCTTTTCTTATACCAGACTTCCTGGTCATTCTAAGGTACTCACTCGCATACAGCGACACAGGTTTCATAACAGTATTATAATGTCTAATCTTGTATAATAACATATAATTATATACTTCCAAAAATTCCATATTATCATCTATAGTTATAGTACATTTATTTGTAATTAAATTTTCAGCTACATTTGAATTTTTTTTTATATTTGCTCTAATATTTTCGTTGAATTAATATTTTCTGTTAAATTACCTGAAGAAAAATTGAATCACAGAAATTGCATTTCATTTTTTGTGATTAATCAGGTAAGAGTCATCTGATGTGTATTTGGTCTTTCTTGTCTATATTATAATAATTTATTACAATACGTATTCAGCACGCGGACTGTTTTTAAAGAAAGAATATTGTATTGTAGTTTGTTTTATATTGTATTTTTTATTGTCTTCTTTGAATAAATGATGTATTAAATTGTAATGAGTTATTTTCTTTTGTGGCTTATAAACTATTAATAATTAGTTTAGTTAGAATGTGATCAGGAATTGTATCAATTTAACAGGTTGGATGCTGTGAGATGTGATTGTCAGGTGTTTTGTCAATACAGGCCGTGAGGATCACTGGCGATTCTCACGGGTTTGTTCACACAGCCGTGAGAATTCATGTTGGTTCCTCAGACACCATTGTGATTCTTTAATCATAAATTTTGTAGGTCTGCTAAGAATACATTGAATTTGTTGCAGGCCTATTAGGACTAGTTTAAAATACATCAGTACGCAGGTGCCATCTGCACGTGGCAAAATTTGTTAGTACTTCACAAAAACTAAATCTACGGATACTTTTATGTTTATTTGTATTTGTAATGTAGTTTTCATATTCATTAGATTATATGTGCTAATTAATGTTTGTAATACTATTGTAAATTATTTATAATACTGTCTATTTTTTCATATTCGTGTTTATTTTTTAACTAGTACTGTAAGTGAGGATCACATGCGATACACGCGACCTCTTTCGAGAGTATTTTTTCTGGAAGGCCGTGAGGACACAGGTTTCCTCACCATATTTTTTATTTATCTGACATTGTATTAACACAGTCAGTGTTGCCGCCACATTTATGTGGCGTATTGAACAGTCCCAGGGTGCGGGCTGCCACAAAAAATGTGGTCCGCCTATATGGTTTTATAATCTCTTCCTTCTGCGTTCAGCTAGGGTAAATTGTATTTCTTTTATTGTTCAGCCATAGAAAAAGGTTCATTCTATGCCAGTACCGTCACCGGTTTTTTTGGTGGAGTTTTAAAAACTGATATATTTTCTTCTAAGTTTCGAGTTTTACGGGCTGTTATATTTGTTATTAGTGACATATTAGTTTTAAGTTAAGTATTTTTATTTATTATTGTTCTATATTTTTTTATTATATTATTTTTATTATTCAGTTTTGGTGATTATTTCATCTATACTCTTATAATCAGGCAAGAAAACTTAATTTTTTGCATGAATTTTCTTTTTCTAGTCGTAGTAATAATGCTATAAAATGTTATTTCATTACATTACTTTTGTTACAATTACGCAACATTTACTATACCTAGTAAATATTAAGTGTGGCAATAATACAA
Source organism: Catonia carolina (assembly GCA_035578175.1). Taxonomy (NCBI): domain Eukaryota; kingdom Metazoa; phylum Arthropoda; class Insecta; order Hemiptera; family Achilidae; genus Catonia; species Catonia carolina. Next base: position 18,201,041 of record JAQMRL010000012.1, read on the forward strand.
CTAAATAAATAAATATGTGTATATGAATGTAATACCTAAATGCTTTAAATTTAAGTAGGCCTACTTTTTCGTGCATACAGACCTAAAGTTAACTTTTTTTAAAGAAACTAGTAGGATTTAATTTTTTTTAAATGTTTGCCTCATTTGAAAATTGGTTATAGAAATATTTTATTAGTACTTATAATTTTAGAAGCCTACGAGGCGTGCACATTCACACAAAGCGGCAGGGTCATTTACTTATAATAGTATAGTAGTAGGCTTATTCAATTCTTTTCTTAGGTGACCCCATTTTTGGAATTGCATTTTTACCTGTCCATGGAAAGACTTACTGCCGTGGGAACAGAAAGGATAATAAAATATTGTTGAAAACAAGAGAAAATCATAAACTCATCACAGGTACCGATATCTGTCTGCCATCTCTACCGTAATAACACTTACTTTCAACTTTTCAAAAACCTTTGGCCACACCGAAATTATTCAGCTAAGAGTGCCATAATGAACTACTATTATCCTATTATTCCTAAAGTTTTTAATTTTTTCTCATAGGTTTACGTGATAAAAACAAAGTACATTCAGACTTTTACATTTGTTTTGTATTTTTATACTTTTATGTGTGTATTTTTAAAACAACAAACAAATACATTTATCTATATTAAAATACATAAACATACACATATAAATATAAAAGTATTGAATGAAAATACCCACGAGAAATTGTAATTGTACAGAGAATATGAGGATATAAAGCGACGCGGACTTGTGGGCTTTCTGTGTGCGGGGAACATATAAATGTGGCAGGCGACGGTTCAGCCACAGCAAATAACCTCGCTTCACCCGGGCCGCAGTAAACGTGTTAACTTATAACTATTATTTTATGACTATTTTTCTGCGCGGTCCATGTGGAAGTTTATTATGATGTGGCTTACCCTTATACATTGCGGCAGCCAACCTGTTAAATAACTGTTCTAATTACCAACAAAGAATTTAAATTTATCAAATATATACATTTGACAAATTTAGATTCTTATACTGTCAGATCTCTAATTTGAATCTGAAGGAAATGATATATTTCTTCAATTTACTGAGGTAAAATATTGAAACACAAAAATTTACTTCCAAATTGTACGTTTTCGAAAACATTTATATTATTCAATAAAACAGTAAATTACAAAAGATTATTAATAAACTACCAATTTGATTGAAAAACGATTAGGTACAAATGACAAACTACAAATGTTTTTTATTTACTCAATATTGTGATTTAACACGTTGAGGCCAGCTGACACCTTAAGGTCTCATATACCCTATTACGTTTCTATAGCTTTTGTTCAATCGCTGACTCATTGGCAGTGTTAGTAATTGATCAGGCATTCAGACCGATCCTGCAAGCGCTATAATGAAGGTTGTCTTGTCACCTACTGCCAGGAATTTTTGAACGGATTTTAAAAGTGTAGTCAATTCAGACTTAGTGTGGTGAAATTATATCTATATAATAAATTAATTATATAGTTTACTCTTCAAATTTCTCCATTCCTAGTGACTTTTTTATCAATGAAAAGCAGAGTGGCAGGCCCAGTATTCAGACGGATGACATTGGTAATGGGTGTCATTATGGTTGATTTCATGGAACGTGGGTGAACATTATTACAGCTGATGTGTAATGCGAAACACTTACCAACCTGAGATGTGCAATCCAAAACTGACAACACGGAAAACTGTTGTCTAGTGTTATCGTTAATCACAATGTGCGTCCTCACACCACTGTCTTAACCTAGAAGATTCAAGATTTTGTTTAGAACTTTTTGACCACACTCCATACAGTCTCAACTTTGCACCCAGTGACTACTTCGTTCTCTTGCATTTGAAAAAGTGACTTTGTGGACAACGACAAGTTCCTCATAGTTTGTCTGCCGTTATCAACTGGTTTCCCAGAAGGCAAACTTCCACGCAGAGGGTTTATAAAAGCTGGTACAGTGTTAAGGAAAGTGTTTAGAACTGAATGGCAATTATGTGGAAAAGTAAGGTAGGAATCCAGTAAACTAATACTGACAATTATTGAATTACTGTGTCTATAACTTGATGGCCTCCCGCAGAGAGGAACAAAATCGACCCGCTATTAGCCTTCTCAGTAACATTTCATTATGTAATACTACTACTACTAACTAGTACACTGGAATTGGTACATAATGAAGTGTTATTGAAAAGGCTAGTAGCGGGCCGATTCTGCTCCTCTCTGCAGGAGGCCATCAAGTTATAGACAGACAGTATTTAGTCTTATTTGATGAAGTAATCCTAACCTATGTAGATAAATTTGTTTTGTGAAACACTCATGTGACTTTCTCTTACCAATGTTAATAATGAAATATACGACCTAATTTTAATGAGTGAATAATGCAAAATAAAAATCAACCTGTGTAGCACTTTAAAATATGGAAAATCACTAATTGATGCTAAACTAGGCTCTGTAGAAAGAAATGTTTGTTGTAAAATTCATACTAAGACCGCAATTGTAAAAAATACAATTTTTTACAGACTTTAATGAACAAAATACAGAAAATCACTCATTGACACTAAACCTAATGCTGTACAAAAAAAAGCTGTAAGTTTTTAAAATTTTCTACAACTTTAATTTTACATATTTGCTTTAAAATGCACATTAAGGCCACAATCTTAAAAAAAAAAACATTTTTTTACCACAAGAGCTTGGCCTTTCAAGAAATTCAGAAGACGTGACTGTTATAGGTAGCGAGTCACAAGAATGCTTTTTGTGTACGGTTTTTGTTAGGAGGAACAGAAAGTTAGTTTTGTTCAGCTTCAACTTCACAACATTTTATTACATTGCATATTAGACTTCGTTCAGCACTGTAAATAGTTTGACATGTGTTTTCACACATTCGCACTGATGCTTTCCCTCCTTTACCACTCGTTAAAACCAAAGGCAAACTCGTGACTCAAGTAATTATACCCTACCTAACTTGTAGAGGACAAAAAAAATTTAGTAAATGAGGTATTTTTTTTTTAAAAATCAGGAGACATTTTTGAGAAAATCACAAAAGGTGAAAAATTGCACAAATAACTATTCTGGTTAACTGATTTTGATAAAAATTTTCATGCAGGTCCTGTAGTAGTACCTAACTTAAGTTTTAATTTCCAACTTCATGTAATATTCTGTTCAGATATTTTGTTCATACACAGAACAATCTCTAAAAAGATATTTTTTGGGTTCAGGGGACGTGCAAACATATTTCAGGTAAAAACTCAATTTCAAAAAATTGACATGAAAACAATACTTTCCTTCCCTATATATTCATATAAGATAAGAGAAAGAAAAGTTACATCTGGGTGATATGAAAAAAATGGTTATCCAGATGAGTCTACCCCCAATTGTTTCGGATAGTCGGGACCTACTATGATGACTGCAGCAGTGCATTGCATAAGAATCTGGTAATAACAAACGAAACACTTATTAAAAAAACATTTATTAGTAAGCATAAAATTTATATCAAATAAGTATTAAACATAATTATGTTAGAAATATTACTCCTCAATTTTTTTATATTTTCAATTTATTGGAATTGAAAATCAGAAAGAGTAACTGTTAGATTGTTTTCTTGTCTTTGCATCTGACTTTATTGAATTGAGTATCGATTTTGCTGTGTGTGATTTCCGGATTATGTTGGTAGGCTTATGTAGTGTTGTACTCACTGTTTTTTTTTTTCTCTTACGATGCTCTTTTCTTTTTCTTTTTTTTTTTTTGAATCACCCACATCTGGAGGTGGTAAATCATCTGGTGTTTATATCGAGTGTGTGAAGGTTGTGTGTTTATGTTTATGTGTGAGTGTGTTTAGTTTTGTATGAGTTTGCGGACGTACAGGTGTTTGTGTGTATAAGTGTCTCATATTACAGTAGTATTTTCCATGATTCATCCTTAATAATTTGAATTTCAGCTCCTGGAAAGTAAATTAATACTGTTAGTATTTTCCAGAGTATAAATCATAAATTATAGATAAATAAATCAATAAAGAAACTATTTAAAAAAAAAACACTAACAGTCTTAGGTTGAAGACTGAACGTACCACAGTTCAGTTCCATCTTCAGTGTTAGTGCTTAGTCAATTTTTACTTTCTCTTGCCTTTATGAATATATGGGAAGTAAAGTATTGTTTTCATGTCGATTTTTCGAAATAGTTTTCACCGGATCTTCACGTTTTCAGACCCCCTGAACCCAAGAAACATGTTTTTAATGATTGGTCTGTGTGGGTGTGTATGTGAACAAACTATGTAAGAACAGAACATCGTACGAACTTGAAACTTAAAAGTTACACACCAGCACCAACCAGACACGAACATTTTCATTAAAATCTGTAAACTGGAAGTAGTAGTTTATTCGTGTCATTTTTCACTTTATGCAAAAACTGGTCCTCAATTTTCTCAAAAACTTGTCCTACAATTTTTTTAAAAATCGCCTCGTTTAGGTACTAAATTTTTTATGCTCTACAAGATAGGGTAGGCGCCATGTTTGCTGAAATTCTTGGTGAGGCTGTTTTCATGTAAAAAAATTGTTTTTTTAAAATTATGGCTTTAATATGCATTTTAGCGCAAAAATTTATTCAATAAAAATGTAGAGAATTTCAAATCCTACAACTTTTCTTTCAAACATTTTTTTGTACAACGCTTAGTTTAGCAGTAATTAGCGATTTTCTGTTTTTTCTCACAAAAACGTGTAAAAAATCGATTTTTTAAAATTTCGGCCTTAGTATGCATTTTACAGCAAAAGTGTATATAATCAAATTTATAGGAAATTAAAAGATCTACAACTTTTATTTATAGCATTTTTCTCTACAGAGCATAGTTTAGCATGAAAGAGTGATTTTCCCCATTTTTAAGCCAAGCTGAGGTAGATTTTCATATTGCGTCTTTCACTCATGATTAAAATAAGGTTACGTTTTTTTGAGGTTAGTTTTTTGTTTATTTCTAATGTTTTATTACTAATGTTAGGTTATATTGGTCATTATTTGCATTAGCAAGAGAAAGTTGTGCGAGATTCACACCAGATTTTTTGCTATGTTTTTCTGCTGCAGTATTTTATTCGTGTGATTTTTCACTTATTGACAATTCTTTAAAAAAAAAAGCTCCTACTATTTTGTTTTAAATCTCATATACACATTTTTTGTGTTGTACAAGATAAGAGTAAGCGAAATGAAATTCCATTCCATGAGATTGTGTCTAATAAAATTCCAGGGGATTGTGCTTTCGTGATAACTTTTTAATTCTCTTGCCCAATATGAACATTTTTTTAACGGTACTGCTGCAGTATTTTATTCGTTTGATTTTTCACTTATTGACAATTCTTTAAAAAAAAAAGCTCCTACTATTTTGTTTTAAATCTCATATACACATTTTTTGTGTTGTACAAGATAAGAGTAAGCGAAATGAAATTCCATTCCATGAGATTGTGTCTAATAAAATTCCAGGGGATTGTGCTTTCGTGATAACTTTTTAATTCTCTTGCCCAATATGAACATTTTTTTAACGGTATAATTCTTTTGTTATCAGTTTTGGTAGCAATTTTTTAAATTGTCATTATCATTTTATTTTGTTTGTCCATCACACCCAGATGTCAGAAACTACAAAAAATAGCAACAAATGGTTTTCGGATTTGTAATGTACACAAAAAGTCAGTGAGCCTAGATTGGGTTTGAAGTTCCAGTTGGCTGAAAGTTGCCCAAAAACTGAAGTCAAGAAATCAAAGTTTGAATTTGGAAACAAAAATAGTGTTATTCGATTCTCTTAAAGAGTAGATACAGAAATCACTAATGGTTTTCGCCATTGGTCAAAGGTAAGTTATTAAAAATTACCATGAGACATCTCATATTGAAAAGAATTTTTTTAAATGTAAATAAACTTTGAGCAAGGATGATAAAAATATGAGTAATAACCTTCTTAACCCATCGGGTTGGTCAGGAGGTAGTCATTGCCATGAGTCAGATGTTTAACAGCAGAATTTCAGAGACTAAGGTTCCTGGTTCAAATCCTCGTAAAGGTAGTTTTACGAGATAATACTAGACAGTGGTTACCAGTGTACTTTTATGGTTGAGTTCAGTTAACCATTCTCTCTCAGCAATGGTTGGCCTGAGTCTGTACAAGACTCAGTAGTTGCTCAGTTACAAGTCATCCTCATCTCTTTGAGTCATGGGTTTGCTTATTGCTCTTAAATGAGTAAAAACAATATATTCTTAGAATGAATATAAACCATACTCAATATAAATTCAAAAGAAAACTAAATTGTGAGCAAAAAATAAAACTTGACTGAATATATTAGTGAATAGTATATAAATAATAATGTATGAATATATAGAGAAGGAGAGTACTGTTTTCATGTCAATTTTTGGAAATCAAGTTCCCCCCCCACCGAACTCAAAAAAGGAAGCAGCTAACTGAATCACTTTGCATTATTAGGAAAGCACTGGAAGAAGCTGGTGGTACTGCTTCGGAATACCGCCGACTTTATGACTTTGAAGAGTTTTTTGAATATGAAAAATCTGGTGTGAAACACACACACGATTTTCTCTTGCCAATGCAAATAATTAACAATAAAACGTAACATTCGTCATAAAAACAATAGAAACCTAACCTCGAAAATATAACCTTATTTTAATCATGAGTGAAAGACGCAAAATGAAAATCAACCTCAGTTTAGCTTAAAAATAATGAAAATCACTCTTTTACACTAAACTAAGCTCTATACAGAAAAATATTCAAAATAAAAGTTGTAGATATTTTAATTTCCTACAAATTTGATTATACACATTGTTGTAAAATCCATACTATAGCCTATATCTAAATATATCGATTTTTCACACGTTTTCGTGAGAAAAAACAGAAAATCTCTAATTACCGCTAAACTAAGCGTTGTACAAAAAAAGTTTAAAATAAAAGTTGTAGAATTTTAAATTCTCTACAACGTTTATTACATACATTTTTTGCGCTAAATGCATATTTAAGTCACAATCTTAAAACAAAAGTTTTTTTACGTGAAAACAGCCTCACCAAGAATTTCAGCAAACATGGCGCCTACCCTATCTTGTAGAGCATAAAATTTAGTAAACCAGGCGATTTTTAAAAAAATCGTAGGACCGGTTTTTGATAAAATCGCAAAAAAGTGAAAAAATTACACGAATAAACTACTACCTACTACTTACGGTTGACCGATTTTGATGAAAATGTTCGTGTCGGGTCCGGTAGTGGTTTGTAACTTAAGTTTCAAGTTCGTACGATGTTCCGTTCTGGAGATATTTTGTATACACAGACCAATCGCTAAAAACATGTTTGAGTTCAGGGGGGGTCTGAAACTTGTAGATCCGGTGAAAACTCGATTTCGAAAAATCGACATGAAAACAATAGGCCTACTTTCCTTCCTATATATTCATATAGGCAAGAGAAAGTAAAAAACAAACAAAAATTTCTGATATTTTAAAATAAAATGTGTACACTGTACTAATTAAAAACATTATAACATTGAAATTTATCATTGATTCACCAATATTGTGCGTAGTACCGTACAAATCAGTTTAAACTTTAAAAACTTTATTGCATGTACAGTATACTACGAGTAGTCAATGTAATACACTGCATAATAAACACGTTTTTACTGTACTTCAGAATCTACTGACTACAGCTTTTATTCATCATCGTAAAAGTATGAGACGAACTAATGTCCCATAGCCGAGCGAGTGAGAGGTAGATGTGTTATAACTACGCTTGCGCTCAAAGGTCTTTATCGTTGTAATCCAAATCTGAAACATACTACAGTCGTTATCTTGCTTGTTAAGTTTACTGCACGCATAAACGCTTGCTCACAAAAATGAGTAAAATTAAAGACAATGTTATTGGAACGGCGCGTATGGCTTGTGCGAGTGAGAGCGTTCTCTCACTCCCACGGCCAGGGGACATTAGTTCATCTGAATATTATACCTACTCATCCACACTTGCAGGTAAGAACCTATGTGTTGTAAGTTATAAACGATATTTTTCCTTGAATTTAATATTTTCGTTTATTGTGATCGCCGCATATTATGATCAAATTCGGGATTACCAGTGCGATCACAATAAACGGAATCTACTGTATATAAAATCAAGTAGACTATATTGAAAATTAAAAAATCTTTCAAAGTGTATTTTTCTAGTGCTTTAATTTATTGTTGATCAGTGATTTTCCATATTTTGCTCATCAATATCGCTAAAAAATAGGGTTTTTGATTACAACCTTTATATGCATTTTAGGGCAAATGTGTATGTAACTGAAGTTATAAAAATTAACAATCCTAAAGGTAATTATTTACTTAGGACACCAAACTGATTAGAATTTTTTTTAAATTTATTCTTTTTTGAGTGCTGAATCCAAACATGAATTATGTTTGTGCGCAAACTGCTGTGGTTATTATTAATTAGTTATAAGCCCTCTTTTTCATCTACCTATATAACCTCACTTCCTAAAAAATATACAAGAATTTAAAAATATATGTACACTTTAATCAATCATTAAAATTATTTAAAATGTTGACATTTTAATATTTTAGTGAGTATTTAAAGTATAAATGAATTCAAATAAAACGACAAAATTGAAATTTATATGAGAAAGTGAGGTTATGTCTGTACATAATAGAAAAGGGCTTTAATTCCACAGCGGTTTGCACACAAAAATAAGTTCATATTTGGATTCAGCATACAAAAAAGTATTAATTGTTAAAATCGATTTGGTGTCCTATAAGAAAATATTTAGGCCTACCAACCTAAAACTTGTATTTCAAGAATTTTCTTCTACCAAGCCTTAGTTTAGAGTCAATTTGTGATTCCATATTTTGCTCATCAAAATAAAAGTTCAAGAGAGGTTGACTTTCATTTAGCACAATCCTCTCATGATTGTTTTTGAATGTTTACATTGAGAAAATAAGAAAATCACCGGTTCAAAAATAACAAGTATGAAAAATAAATGATAGAGAAAGAAACTAAATGCTTACAGCATCATGTTCTTATCTCTCTTACAAGTTACCTCGGATCAGCCCCAACAACTCTCCTCCATATTGGTCTCTTGGAAGCTCAACATTTTTCCATTCGATAACTGAACCTATCCACTTTACTCTTGGTATTTTTCTCTTATCTCCATTTGCAGCATTTTTTGTTGGCAGCCTACCCTCCTCCATCGTGCTGATATGATCAAACCATTTGTCCAACTCTCTTAAATTGTCCATTTCAATTTGTTCCCTAATTATGTAATTTATATTGTATCTCGCCTCACACATCTCTTGAATTTCTGCTGCATGAAATTCTGCTTTCTACCTTCTTTCCTCAATTCATATCTCAGCTATGTACTTAAATAAAAATTTGCTCAAAATATGCATTACAGCCTACATCATTATCCTACAATGAATAGAAACTTCTTATTCCCAGATATAGCAGTACACTAACTATTGTTACAACATGTGTTAAGTTTTTTAATAAACAATAATGAAATATTCAAATTTATAAAATAATTTTTACTTAATTATAAGTATTTTATTTATTTAAAGAATATTATGAACATTAATTAATTAATTTATAAAAGACAATTATTAAGTTATAAAATTATTTATATTTTTATTTATCAAGACCAAATGTCACATATATTTGAAAGAACATAAAATGCAATATGTATTGTTGTCATTCCATATTGGGAAACCATACAGAGACAATCAATTTTACATTAAATATCAGAAATGATGTTGCTTAATAAAACTTTGAGAAATCAAATAAAGCTAAATTTTATTGTTTTTGTTCTAGATTCCTGATCGTCTCGCTAGATTTTTAGGAATCCTGAAACAAAACCAATAAAATTTTACTTTAAATATCAGAAATAATAATATTGATGTTGCTTAATAAAACTTTGAGAAATCAAACAAAGCTAAGTTTTATTGTTTTTGTTCTAGATTCCTGATCGTCTCTCTAGATTTTCAGGAATCCTGCAACAAAACCAATAAAACAATAATTACACAGATAAAGCCTCTAGCACTTTGAAAGAAACTACTAAATGACATCTGCACCTTTTTACTTAAAACTTTCTTCCAATTTTCTATCTGATAAGAAAACAGTTCCTAAGTATGTGAATTTTTTAACTCCATCCAGCACCTTACCATTTAGTTTTATTCCATGTCCCTTCCTTACCTTCTCACATCACTATAATTAAACTGTGATGAACAGTCACTTATAAACGGGAAGGTTTTAATACAATTTTTCTAAGAATGATAGAATTTGAAAACGTTTTTATTTTTGTACATAATTTCCTTGCACTAAACCACATTTGATTTAGTCATGATAAAAAATTGAAGGCCGAGTCAAACGAATTGCGCTCAAAGATAACCTCTGTTGCTATTGAACCTTTGCCCTCCTAAAGCTTACTTCAACAGTCCAAACAGATAGTAATCACATAGTACCAAATCTGGGCTGTATGTGGATGTTCTAGTTGATCCCGTTGAATTTCTTCCAATTTAGTTTGAGTTATGCATGTTATATGAGGCCATGCATTGTCGTGAAAGAGAATAACACTTTTGATTGGGAAATGGCGTCTTTTTTTATTTGATCTTTGAGAAGTTAAGTTCCTCACTCATTATTGAATGTGCACTCCTGTGACTTAGAACTGCCAAAGAAGTAATTTCATTAACAGTGAGGTGCCGGTGTTCTTCCAAAAGTTCCCTTATTCCACAGATGATTCTTCAATGAAGGAAGTTCAAAATGCTGATCGTGACTTTGATTTTCCACCATTGTCCACCCTTCAGAAAAACTTTTCTGCCACTCATTCATATAAGTGTTTTTTAGATAATTTTATCCTAAATTGTGCTCGTAAACCAAGTTAAAATTTCTGAAGGTCTCACTCCTGTTATCAAAAACTTTGTAATAATACGTTGAGCTATGGAAGTAGGGGCCTCTTGTTCACTAATTGTTCTAGTTTCGACTGAATGAGAATAACCTTGGCAGGGTATGGAAGTGGAGTAGGGAGAAACCCAGATGGGATTCATGGAAAGCAGCAGCACCTACTCTTCTACTAGGATTGATAAAAAAATTCCTGTTAATATTTGATTGACCCACTAAACTCTGTAAAAGAAAATGGGTGGAATAAAAGTTGTAAATATCTGAATTTCCTATAACTTTATTTATATACTCTTGTGTCGTACAATGCATACTAAGGCCACAATATCAAAAATCCCATTTTTACTAAATTGATGCTAAACTAAGCATTGTAGCAAAAATGTTTCAAATGAATTTGTAGATTTGTAATTTTCTACAACTTTAATTATGTACATATTTGCCCTAAAATTCATATTAAGACCGCAATCTTAAGAAAAACGCAACAATTTTTTACAACGAGCCTCCCCAAGAATTTTAGCTGACATGGCGCTTACCCTATCTTTTAGACGTAGAGCATATAAAACGTAGTAAATTAGGTGATTTTAAAAAAAAAGTCATAAGAGCTGGTGAAAAATTGACTTGAAAACAATACATGTACTTTCCTTCCCTATATATACAAGCAGGGAAAGAGAAAGTAATATTTTTTTAGGTACTTGATGAAAATGAAATCAATTGATATTTACTCAAATGGGTTTATTTCATTTTTAGCAGTTACGTAACTTAAATTTTTCAAAAAAACCCCTCTTAGTGATTGATGCCTTCACACAGAAATCATTTGATTTTATTGATTAAATCATAGATTGATCATAAGTTAAATAATTAATGATTGACCATTTTCTTTTGTTTTATTGTTTTTTATTATATTTTTACACTCTAAGGTGAAATGAGAAATCATCATGAGAATATTATTTCAATTCTTTTTAATTATCAACAAAATACAGTATTGTTTTCATTTCAATTTTTTGAAGTTGAGTTTTCACCGGAAATACATGTATTCAGGCCCCTCTTTACCCAAATAACATGTTTTTAGCAATTTATCTGTGTGTTTGTGTGTGAACAAAGTATCTCAATCAAGAACGGAATAGTGCACAAAGTTGAAACTTAGAACTTAACTGAGGTACTACAAGAGGGGACCCAACATGAACATTTTCATCAAAATCAGTCAACCAGAAGTAGTAGTTTATTTGTGCGATTTTCTCAAAAACAGCTCCTACAATTTTTTGAAAAATTGCTTCATTTACTACATATTTTTATGCTGTACAAGTTAGTGTAAGCGCTATGCCTGCTCAAATTCTTGGAAAGCCTGTGCTCTCATGGTAAAAAACTATTTTTTTTAAGATTGCAGCCTTAATATGCATCGTGTGACAAAATGGTATAAATAAAAGTTGTAAAACATTAAGAATCCTACAACTTTTATTATACACATATTCTTCTACAACGCTTAGTTTAGTGTCAGTGAGTAATTTTTTGTATTTTGCTCATCAAAATAGGTACAAAATTGTCAATTTTTTTAAATTGTGTTCTACAGAGGTTGATTTTCTTTTCCATCATTCACTCATGTTTTTAACTATAATGATTTTCACAGTTGATGAGCTCTTCTGTTCCACGTGTTTAGACCAATCAGAATGTTTGCCAGCGTTGTCAGATTGTACGAATGTTTCAGCCTGATAAACATTACGTGCACATGCATATAAGAGCTGCAGTAGTTCACTTGTGTCTTGCATCTCGTACTGAACACATCGATTATAGAGCTTGTTAACATGCAATACTTTATAAATAATCAGCTGATTGTATGTTCATTGGTTATAATTGTTATTGAAAGACCAAAAAAATGGCTGACGAAATAAATAACAGAGCTACGAGAGCAAGTGTTGGCAACGTTGCTGGCAAATCATTGGCTAGCTATGAAATGGGTAGGGAGCAATGCGTACGTTCAGAGCTCATCAGCCCTGAAAAATAATATAGTATATTTTTTTCATATGTTGACTTTGTAGTGAAAGAAGTGAAGGTGTCATTTGCAGGGTGGGGAAGTGGATGCTTTTCAGAGGGCTTGGCATCCTGATGAGCATACTTTTCCACTCAGTAAGGAAGGTTATGGTAAACCACCTCACTCCTTTTATACTTAGTGAAGCCTCTACATGTTCAAACCAGTCTCTCGGCTGGTGTGAAACATAACCTAAACAACAACACATGTTTTTAATTTTACATTGTTTACTTATAACTAAACATAGGTTATGTTTTTCATTATTTTCATTGGGAAGAGAAAGTTGTGAGAGTATTTCACATCAGATTTTTTTAGTAATCATAATTCTCAAAAAGTTTTATCTAAACAGATCCATCTATCATTGTCCTTAAGAAGCATTTTATTTTAGTAATAGTACTAATAAATTTATTTAGAATAAAATTAATTAATTTCCAAGATATATATACAGTCAATTTCGGATAATTGGGGCATATCGGGACCTGAGCATTTTGGCCCAATTAAACGGCTGGCCCTAATAAACGAATTCGTAAACTGTGGCATATTTGATACTGTATTTTATTAAAATTATCACGTACATAAATTTTACATGCAAGTTCTATCCGCATAGCCTACACACGAAACGAATAAAAGGTATCAGAACAGTGATTTACTTTTTAGCATAACCTTTTGCCTTGGTTTTAAGCATTAGACCATTGACATTAACACCTTGCGAAGTTACAATGGCAAACCATTCATTCAACGCTTCTCAAAAATTGGATCCTTCTTTCACGTTTTCTTTTCCACAATGTTCCATGATCTTTTAATGCCCACTCGTGATGTATTTTATTTTCTTGGAGCACGATACAAGCTATTGTAATTTTCGGTTCACCGGTTAGTTCCGTTAGTTAATGTTGACTTAAGTTAGGTGGATACGTTTTTATTTTGTCAAGAAGCTTTATTCATTCACACAGTCATATCGTTACGCGGCATTTAACTCACAAAGTCGTTGATAGTAGGTACTGTACTGTACGCCTATGCATAAAAATATCAACAATATGTGTGAAACGAATGGGAATTAAAAATAAATAAAAAAGTATGCCTGCAGATAGCAAAACAACCAGACTCGTAAAACAGTGTGTTACAGTACACTTATGAAATCACAAAAACTGATGAGTTACCATATGACAACTAACCATAAGTTGCAAGGAGGCTTCACAGCTTGTAAGATTGGGCATAACTAGTGGATAAGACTCGCTGAAATTTGTGCAATGATGATTACATAGCCTACACATTGTACTGTAAATAATAACATGTTTATTATGACTGATGTGTGATTACAATATTGCTTATCTGTCGAAATGTTTACTACCTCTATCCTGCCCATTATCTTATTTTGCCGTTTAGAACCTTGTGTTGTTCATTGCTGGCCTATAATGGTTTTAATAAAACTTATATGTACATACATCAGACTGGCCCCAATAAGCAGTATTATGGACCAAACAAACGGAGTACTTATCAAAGTAAAATCCCGTTCTGTTTTTGTTAATTAAAGAACTGTCCCAAAAAACCGGCTGCCCCAATTAACCAGTGGACCAATTATCCGGAATCGACTGTATATATATATAAACTGTTGTGTGAAAACAGTTTAATCTGAATTATAAATTCCAAAAATGGTGGTATTGGGTCACACGTTATAAAATGATTCGTGGAGACTGTACAATTTTTACAAGATTTTGAATAAATATAATTGTCTAATAGTTAAAATTTAAATTCATGAAAAAATCTCTTCTAGTGTAAAGCCTGGGTGTGCCCAAGGCAACCCTTATTTTATGTTTTTATATGATAAAAATGTTTAATTGCCTTAAGCTGAAAATTAGATCTACAAATGTAATTTCCGAAGGCAGAGGAATTCATAACAAATGATAAGAACTGCCCAAGTCACATACTTATTCATCAAAATAAAATTAAAAGAGTAAGGATGTTTAAATATTTTGGAGAGTGGACTGGTATTAACAATAATGAGGATAGCTCAGAAAGAAGGGCAAATAAAAAGAGAACTGCATTCATGAATACCAGAAGTCTATATAACAAAAACAACGTATCATGTGATACAAAATCAGGCACTGTCTTGCAGGTGGTAAGACTGGAAGCATTGTACGCAGCAGAAACACTTAAAATTATGTTGAAAGGTGGTATCAATAAAATAATGATCGTAGAAAGGAAAATAATTCGGAACATCCTAGGACCTAAGAAGGAAGAAAACAATTACAGTAGATCCAATTCGAACAAAGAATTTCATGAAAAAACTGAAAATATAATCTATGTAATGAGAAAAAGGAGACTTGGATTTTTCGGACATGTGACAAGAATGAATGATAGCAGATTGACAAACAATTTTTATAATTCGTTTTTAGTTTATTTAAAGTTGAATCAGTAGCTAGGTCATTAGCATGTTTTTCATTTTATATTGTTTACTAAAGATAGTTTAGGCGCCATGTCTACTAAAATTCGTGGGGGACTATGCTCGCATAATAAAAAAAATCTGGTGTGAAACACTCACACAACTTTCTCTTGCCAATGCAAAAATTTACAATAAACATAACATTATTAATAAAACATTAGAAATAAACAAAAAACTAACTTTAATAACATAACCTAATTTTAAAAATGAGTGAAAGACGCAAAATGAAAATCAACCTCAGTTTAGCTTAAAAATACGGAAAATCACTCTTTCACGTTAAACTAGGCTCTGTAGAGAAAAATGTTAAAAATAAAAGTTGTAGATCTTTTAATTTTCTATAAATTTAATTATATACACTTTTGTCGTAAAGTGCGTACGAAGGCCGAAATCTGAAAAAAATCGATTTTTCACACGTTTTCGTGAGAAAAAAACAGAAAATTGCTAATTACCGCTAAACTAAGCGTTACACAAAAAATGTTTGAAATAAAAGTTGTAGGTTTTTCAATTCTCTACAACTTTTATTATATACATTTTTGCGCTAAAATTTATATTAAAGCCGCAATCTTAAAAAAACAATTTTTTTTTGTGAAAACAGCCTCACCGAGAATTTCAGCAAACATGACGCCTACCTTATCTTGTAGAGCATAAGAAAATGAGTAAACCAGGCGATTTAAAAAAAAAATCGTAGTATCAGTTTTTGAGAAAATTGCAAAAAATTGAAAAATTACACGAATAAACTACTACTTCCGGTTGACCGATTTTGATGAAAATGTTCGTGTCGGGTCCGGTAGTGGTATGTAACTTAAGTTTCAAGTTCGTACGATGTTCCGTTCTTGAAATATTCTGTTCACACACACACACACACAGACCAATCGCTAAAAACATGTTTTTTGGGTTCAGGGGGTCCGAAAACGTATAGATCCGGTGAAAACTCGATTTCGAAAAATCGACATGAAAACAATACTACTTTCCTTCCTATATATTCATATAGGCAAGAGAAAGTAAAAATCAATAAACCTATAACTTTTATTTCAGGCAAGTTTTTCTACAGTGCTTGGTTAAGCGTCAGTTAGGGACTTGAAAACAAGGTATCACCGGTGAAAACTCAATTTTGAAAAATCGACATGAAAACAATACTTTCCTTCCTCATAATTGCTAAAGAGAAAGAGAAAGTAAAATAAAAAATGTTTGTAGCTAATGAAGCTTATTTAGCTTGTCGGTAATAAAAGAGTGAGATGTAGAGCTGCTTGAGGTGAAAGTTAATAATTTAAAAATATTGCATCAATTTTGATTTGACCCACCGGGTTGGTCTAGAGGTAAAGTCGTCGCCAAAATCAGCTGTTTAACAGCTGATTTTTGGAGACGAAGGTTCCGGGTTCAAATCCTAGTAAAGGTAGTCACGTTACTTTTATACGGATTTGAATACTAGACAGTGGTTACCGGTGTACTTTGATGGTTGGGGTTTAATTAACCACACTCTCTCAGGAATGGTCGGCCTGGGTCTGTACAAGACTACACCTCATTTACACGTCATACACATCATCCTCATCTCATTGGGTCATGGGGTTGCTTATTGTTCTAAATTTAACAGATTGCAACGTACATAAATTAGGAAAAAAAATAAAAAAATTTTGATTTAGCGCGGATAAATTCATAATTCTCTTCGAATCGATTAAATTATTAAAAGATAATCGATATAACATCTTTTCGATTAGTTTACACGTATTTATCGATTTATAAACTATATTTGTAATCGAATGTTTAACGAAGTTTCATTATTGTTCAGTTGGTATTTATACACGTTGATGTTATGCCGATTGTTTACGAAAACAAATAAATATTTTAAATAACTTACATATCAGTTTCGTATTTAAAATAGTAATAAATTAAGTATATATTCAAGAATTTCATAAATGTTAAATTGATAATTTATTAAATAATATATTTTGTAAAGAAAATTGTGAAGGCGGTAAGTATTATATTTATAGGTTATCTTGTTTGTTGTTTTGTTACACAGAATCCTATAACTTTGATAAAATTTAAGTGTTAAGTAAGTGCTGGGTTAGCTTAAATGATATTCTCGATTTTAAGTACACATAATTCTGAATTAATTTATCTTACAAATAATAACTGTTTTTTAATTAAAGAAAGGCTCGTGTACGGTGCTGGAGTTCAGGTAAGCTTCTCGCTAAAGTTGTGTATTCTCTTTACTCTTGACAAATCCATGATATCGAGGGGGTTTTGAGGAGACCAGTTCAAGAGATCTTCACTATTTGGACCAGCATGACCAATCCATCTGTTTGGTAGATTGTGTTGTAGTTCAGCCCTTTATTCAAGCAGTAATGAGAATGTGTGCCATCCTATTGGAGTATGGAATTCGGGTTGTTTTGTACAAATTCTAATACTAATATACTAATTCTTGTACTAATGGAGAAAGACATTGTGTTAACATGTCCAAGAAAAATAATCCAGTTATTATTTGTTCAGCTAAGAAAAAGGGCAGTACACTTTGTTGTGAGTGATTGTACAAAACAGCTTAACTTTTGAAGAATCACGCATGTCCTTAATATAGGCTTGAGTGTTTCCGATGCCCCATATTTCTGAGATTGTCTGTCACTTTGCCACGCAGGTGCAACGAGGCTTTATCAGAAAATGTCTTAGTCCTTCATTTGGTTTTAATGTTTGATGAAGCTGAAGTTTGTAAGGCTTGAATTTTATATGTAAAACATTTCAGAACTGTTTTCTGTGGTATTCCAAGCTCTGTGCAACATCTGACAGTGGACTTCTTTGAACTATGTTTAAAACTTTCGCTTACTTGGTACTCAACTGCATTGCTTATTCACGGCTTACTAGTTGATTTCTTACAAATGCACCCGTTTCTCTTGAAATCTTACCACTTGCAAATAGATTGGTTACTGGGAGGATCTTCATTAAATTCTTTTCTAAAATGATGCGTATTTATAACTGATTAGTAAGTGTGAAAATCTAACTCAGAAAATGCTTTTTTGTCGTCAAGGTTAGCCTTGACGCATGTCGTCACTTCACCAAACTGCTAATAAGTAGCAAAACCAATGTAAGTTTTGAGTTTTTCTTTTGAATGATGCCAACGTAAATCGTCTTAAGGGGGTTTGGAAAGCCCTATCTCTGCCATGTTAATGTTTGTTCCTTTTTCTCAGGAATGGATAGAGATAATCAGTTCAAATTTTGAACAGTTTATTCATTATGTTTTACAACTTTTAACACTGTGATTTGATGATATAACATTTTAAAAACAAATTAAAAAAATAATTTGTAAAGTACCTGTAGGTAATTTTTTTGAGAAGACAAAAAATGAGTTATAGTGTAAAAATTACAAATCCCTTGTGTTAAACTATGTAAGAAGAATTGAAAAAGATGTGTTGTAAATTTGAAGCTAATATCTCCAACCGTTCCTGAGAAAAAGGAACATTTACGTCAAAAATACAACTTTTGAGAAAAACTCGTTTGAAAATATATAATTAGTAAAACAGTAGAAAACTAACAATACCATTATACTTATTATACTCGTCATGAAATGCGTTACAGCTGTTAATTAAAAAAATCATAAAAAAATAACTAGCTAACAGAATTTAATGTTATTTATGTCATGTTAAACACGAAATACAGGAGAAAAATATGGCGGCAAAATCAAAATTTTGAATTTTTTGACAAAAATTGCTTTCCAAACCCCCTTAAGAGATATCAATCCAGTAATATACATGTTTAAAATTGTGATCGTCATAGGCTAACTATAGTACTACTTAACCTAACTCTAAGAAGGTTAAAAACATTAAATTAGGTTATAAGTTTTGTAACTATTCAATTTTTATGTACATATAGTTTTTAGTTGTTGCCATTCACCATAAATGTAATATCAATGGAATTTTGAGAAGCTGTAAATGTAGTTGTTCTATCTTACAAATTAGTCTTAAGTTATTTGTTTCTATAGCATAGATCACAAAACATTTTTCGGTAATCAGAAGTGACTACGAATTGACGGAAAAATATTTTCATAAAATTCAGTAGCAGATCTCTTTGACATTGGAATTTAGGAACATGTTGAGTGGTATGACAAGTTTCTGAACTAAAGTAGAAATTATATAGAAAAGTCTGTAAAATGTATTTTAATGCTATTTACTGTATTTTCCCCCCTGAATAGTTCTTTAGAGAGAGCATGCCAAAAATATTGATTTTAAATTACTTCTTCCTGTTTTGCTCACCTTTCCTTTTCATCCACAATCTTTTCATTCCCTCCCCAAAGATCTCTCAATCTGGCTTTTTTACTTTCTCTTGCTGTATATAAAATTTAGTGAAAGAAATTATTGTTTTCATCGAGAATACACGTTTTCAGCCCCCTGAACCCAAAAAAGTTTTTAGCAATTGGTCTGTGTGTGTGTGCGTGTGAATGAAATATCTAAAGAACGGAACATCTAACGTAGTTGAAACTTGGAACTTAAGTTAGACCCCACAACAGGACCCGACACGAACATTTTTATCAAAATCGGTCAACTGGAAGTAGTAGTTTCTCATGATTTTCTCTAAAATGGCTATTACAATTTTTTTGAAAATTTCCTTATTTTAACTAAGTTTTTTTATTCTCTACAAGGTAGGGTAAGCATCATATCTGCTGAAATTCTTGGTTGGCCTGTGCTTTTGTGCTAAAAAATTGTGTTTTTAAGTGAGTTTGTGAGAAAAGTATATATAGATTAGTGAATACCTGTAT
Source organism: Catonia carolina (assembly GCA_035578175.1). Lineage (NCBI taxonomy): Eukaryota > Metazoa > Arthropoda > Insecta > Hemiptera > Achilidae > Catonia > Catonia carolina. The sequence goes on from JAQMRL010000012.1 coordinate 18,221,146, forward strand.
TTTGCTCATCAATAAAAAATGGAATTTTCTTAAGATTGTAGCTTTAGTATCCATTTTATGACAAAAGAGTTATGATAAAAGTTATAAGAAATTTAAAAACCTACAACTTTTATTTCAAGCATTTTTTCTACGTAGCCTAGTTTAGCTTTAATTACTGATTTTCCACATTTTTATGTTCTACTGATTGATTTTCATTTTGCATTAATTGCTCATGATTAAAATTAGGTTATGTTTTTCATTTTATATAGTTTACTAAAACAATTAAATATAGGTTACATTGTTCATTATTTACATTAGCAAGAGTAAGTTGTGTGAGTGTTTCACACCAGATTTTTTTCTTAAAATTTTTCTATTCTGTATGTCTTTATTATCAATTTTTGCATATTTAAGGTCATTCTATGTTACTGTGAACCATGCTGGTGTGGTTTTAAGATTAATTATTTTATCAAAAATTTGTTTATCAATAAGCTGTGATTCATTCTTGCCACACATTCTAAAAATACAAGTCTCCTTTTTCTCATTACATGGATTATTACATTTTTACTTTCTCTTGCCTATATGAATATATAGGAAGGAAAGTATTGTTTTCATGTCGATTTTTCGAAATCGAGTTTTCACCGGATCTATATGTTTTCAGACCCCCTGAACCCAAAAAACATGTTTTTAGCGATTGGTCTGTGTGTGTGTGTGAACAGAATATCTCAAGAACGGAACATCGTATGAACTTGAAACTTGAAAGTTAAGTTACATACCACTACCGGACCCGACACGAATATTTTCATCAAAATCGGTCAACCGGAAGTAGTAGTTTATACGTGTAATTTTTCACATTTTTGCAATTCTCTCAAAAACTGGTCCTACGATTTTTTTAAAAATCGCCTGGTTTACTCAATATTTGATTCTCTACAAGATGGGATAGGCGTCATGTTTGCTGAAATTCTGGGTGAGACTGTTTTCACATAAAAACATAGTTTTTTTAAGATTACGGCTTTAATATGCAATTTAGAGAAAAAAATTATATAATAAAAGTTGTAGAGAATTTTAAATGCTACAACTTTTATTTCAAACATTTTTTTATATAACGCTTAGTTTAGCAGTAATTTGCAATTTTCTGATTTTTTCTCACGAAAACATGTGAAAAATTGATTTTTTTAAGACTTCGGCCTTAGAATGCATTTTACAAAAAAAGTGTATATAATAAATTTTATAGGAAATAAAAAGATCTACAACTTTTATTTAAAGCATTTTTCACTGCAGAGTCTAGTTTAGCGTGAAAGAGTGATTTTCCGTATTTTGAAGCCAAACAGGTCGATTTTCATTTTCCGTCTTTCACTCATGATTAAAATAAGGTTATGTTTTTGAGGTTAGTTTTTTTGTTTATTTCTAATGTTTTATTACTAATGTAAGGTTTATTGTTAATTATTTGCATTGGCAAGAGAAAATTGTGTGAATGTTTCACACCAGATTTTTTTGTGTATCTCTTTGTTCGAACAGGGTCTATTGTAATTGTTTTCTTCCTTCTTAGGTCTTAGGATGTTCTGAACTATTCTCCTTTCTATTCCCATTATTTTATTGATACCACCTTTCAACATAATTTTAACTGGTTCTGCTTCATACAATGCTTTCGATCTTACCATCATCTGATAGTGCCTGATTTTTACTTTTTCTTGCCTATATGAATATATAGGAAGGAAAGTAGTATTGTTTTCATGTCGATTTTTCGAAATCGAGTTTTCACCGGATCTATACGTTTTCAGACCCCCCTGAACCCAAAAAACATGTTTTTAGCGATTGGTCTGTGTGTGTGTCTGTGTCTGTGTGTGAACAGAATATCTCAAGACGGAACGTCGTACGAACTTGAAACTTGAAATTTAAGTTACATACCACTACCGGACGCGACACGAACATTTTCATCAAAATCGGTCAACCGGAAGTAGTAGTTTATTCGTATAATTTTTCAGTTTTTTGCGATTTTCTCAAAAACTGGTCCTACGATTTTTTTTAAAATCGCCTATTTTACTCAATTTTTTATTCTCTACAAGATAGGGTAGGCGCCATGTTTGCTGAAATTCTCGGTGAGGCTGTTATCACGTAAAAACGTTGTTTTTTTAAGATTACGGCTTTAATATAAATTTTAGCGCAAAAACTTATATAATAAAAGTTGTAGAGAATTTAAAAACCTACAACTTTTATTTCAAACATTTTTTTGTATAACGCTTATTTTAGCGGTAATTTGCGATTTTCTGTTTTTTTTCTCACGAAAACGTGAGAAAAATCGATTTTTTTTAACATTTCGGCCTTAGTATGCATTTTACGACAAAAGTGTATAGAATTAAATTTATAGAAAATTAAAAGATCTACAACTTTTATTTAAAGCATTTTTCTCTACAGAGCCTAGTTTAGAGAGAAAGAGTGATTTTCCGTATTTCTAAGCCAAACTGAGGTTGATTTTCATTTTGCGTCTTTCACTCATGATTAAAATTAGGTTATGTTTGTTGAGGTTAGTTTTTTGTTTATTTCTTATGTTTTATTACTAATGTTAGGTTTATTGTTAATTATTTGCATTGGCAAGAGAAAGTTGTGTGAGTGTTTCACACCAGATTTTTCATTTAAAAAACACGCTTCATATGTTGTTATAACTGATGCATGATATCTGAAAGGACTATTGACTGTTCTTATCCAGCAAGAGTCATCTATGTGTATTGGTGGTTTGTTTTTATTATAAAATTGGAAATCTCTGCTATTTTGTATCAAAATTAAAAATGTTACATAAGAAAATTTTTCTGTCTTAATTGTTTCATAATTTTGGTACATTGATCTCTGCTATTTTGTATTAAAATTAAAAATCTGGTGTGAAACACTCACATAACTTTCTCTTGCCAGTGCAAATAATTTAAACAATGTAACCTAACATTAGTAATAAAACATTAGAAATAAACAAAAAACTAACCTCAAAAAACATAACCTTATTTTAATCATGAGTGAAAGATGCAAAATGAAAATCGACCTGTTTGGCTTCAAAATACGGAAAATCATTCTTTCACGCTAAACTAGGCTCTGTAAAGAAAAATGCTCTAAATAAAAGTTGTAGATCTTTTAATTTCCTATAAATATGATTATATATACTTTTGTCGTAAAGTGCATACTGAGGCCGAAATCTTAAAAAAATCGATTTTTCATACGTTTTCGTGAGAAAAAAAAACAGAAAATCGCTAATTACCGCTAAACTAAGCGTTTTACAAAAAAAATTTTGAAATAAAAGTTGTAGAATTTTACATTCTCTAAACTTTTATTATATAACGTTTTGCACTAAAATGTATATTAAAGCCGCAATCTTAAAAAGAAAATGTTTTTACGTGAAAACAGCCTTACCCAGAATTTCAGCAAACATGGCGCCTACCCTATCTTGTAGAGAATAAAAAGTTTAGTAAATGAGGCGATTTTTAAAAAAATCGTAGGACCAGTTTTTGAGAAAATCACAAAAAAGTGAAAAATTACACGAATAAACTACTACTTCCGGTTGACCGATTTTGATGAAAATGCTCGTGTCAGGTCCGGTAGTGGTATGTAACTCAAGTTTCAAGTCCGTACGATGTTCCGTTCTTGAGATATTTTGTATACACACACACAGACCAATCGCTACAAACATGTTTTTTGGGTTCAGGGGTCTGAAAACGTATAGATCCGGTGAAAACTCAATTTCGAAAAATCGACATGAAAACAATACTTTCCTTCCTATATATTCATATAGGCAAGAGAAAGTAAAAAATGTTACATAAGAAAATTTTTCTGTCTTAATTGTTTCATAATTTTGGTACATTGACTTATAACAAAGATATGCATAGTTTTTTGTTTATCCCTCCCTCTGAACTCCCCCACTCCTTTGTGATATTAAAAAAATGTACAGGTTATATTCATTTTAATCATGTCCAACACCTAAATAACCAAAATTTTTGGAAGTTGGTTTAGTAGTGTTTGCGTTATGTTGTATAAGACAGTTTCTGCTGAATTTGTTTTCAGTGTTTACTTGAACCTGAACTTCAGGTTCTGAAATGCTGGCTGTCTCTAAACGGCCGGAAAAAATAAAGAAAGTAAATCTCTGGCAGTTAATTGTCAGCAGATTTGTTTTAAGTCATGTCTTCATGATTTTGATCCCCACTTCAACATTCAATCTGGTTGATTGCAATCCAATGAAGAACAGCAGTGTGGTATCATCTGCACTGCTAACAATTTCCCCATCTAAATTAATTGTATATAACTGATTGATGTAAATCAAAAAGAGGATTGGTTTGAGTACTGTCACTTGTGGGACCCTATATTCCAGTGGTTATCCACTTAATTCGATCAGGGTTCGTTTAAAATTTTTATGAGACTGCCATGGTCCAGCTAACTTTTTTACTTAGGCCTACTTTGCTGATTGTACAAATTTAGATGTGGCAGTCATGCTAAAACTTGACACTAAGTGTTGATTTCAAAAGGTTTGAACAATAAAATGTAACAACAGTTTCAAACTATTGTAGGCCCATGTCCAAACATAGTTTTTTTGTATTTTGTTGTATGGCGTTATCATGAGTTTCTTTCAGTTTGATCGCAGCCATAAACTTGTCCAACGAGCATCAACTCTCTTTAGGTATGTGTTGTGTTAATATCACCAGTTACTCTCAGCATACATAGTCTAAACGTAAAAAACTTCACACCTCACAGAAAAATAAGATCTGCATAAAAAAATTATACTTTAGGGCTTCTGGCCCATCAGTTGGTAACCACTGTTATATTCCATCCTTAATGTACGTAACTTAAATATATATATATATATATATATTATACTTAATTTTTTCTTCACAGATGGCAGAAGGTTTCAATATTTTTGAAGACAAAGATGATCATATGCTAACACCAAATGAATTAGTGGGTCTGTTTATGGAAGGTTGGCAAAATGAACGTTTAAGTCCAGAAGTATTACCACATCTAGGCGATTATGTAGATTGTATGATGGAACAAGTATCACAGATGGAAGAAAACATACAACATCTAGGCAAAACCGATTTACGACGTAGCATCCATAAATTTGAATTGCAGCGAATGCAATATTTAATTAATAATTATTTACGAACACGGATAGATAAAATTGAAATGCACACTTTTAGTATCATACAGGAAGAAAATGAACGTGACAATTACGAGAAATATTTAACGGAAGGTGAACGCCGATTCGCTGACTATTATTTTTTCTATTTGAATAAATTGTTCAGATTTTCGTTCGGTGGTATAACTTCTCCAGTTCAAAAACTTGAACCCGATGAATCATTGATCGCACCAGATTTGGAAACGCATGTCTTTATTCGTGTGAAAAAGGAAATAACTGTTATTGTACCTGACTCTGGCGAGAATCGTGAAGAAGAGATTAAATTAGAAGAAAATTCTCAACATATATTACCATACAAATGTATAATGGAACCACTTAAGAACGGTAATGTTATGTTAATATAAATCTCTTGAGAAAAATTTACAGAATTATATTACAATGGCTGTTTTTTTCCAACCTCCGATAGACCATAAATAAAAGGCAGTTGAATTCAGGAAAAAATGTTTTATTAATAAAAGTTGCATACAATTATGGCTATTTTTCGATATATCACCTTTACAATTGAGGCATTTTTCGTACCTGTGAACAAGCTTTCAATTAACATCTTCATAAAATGTTGCAAATGAATTTAAATGAGTCATGACACGTTGAAGCTCCTTGCTATGTTTCTTGTGAAGTTCATCTAGTTGGGAGATTAATGTTGCTGTTTATTGTGAATCCCTACGAAGTTTGCAAAGAGCCATTAAAAATAAAAGTACAGGCATGCTGATGTCTGCAGTTGTGATTTATAACAACACCCTTCCTTATAGTGCTGGTGCAGCCCAATCAATCTCCCACTATACAGTCCCAACTTAGCACCAAATGAGATCAAGTTTTATCTGAACTGATTAATTGGCTAAGAGGGCAGCTGAACTAATGAGAAGCTTAAAGACTTTACATTCATTGGCGGCAACTTATTATGAATAGGGTATTGGAAAGCTTGTACACATGTTCCAATACCCATAATCATCATGTTTATTACGTTGAAAAGTAGATGGCATAACTTTTTGTGAGAAAACAAGTTTTTTTATATTTATGATTATCTTTTATTTATGGCCTATCTGATGTAAAAAAAAAAAAATGGTTCTCTTATAACACCAGATTTGTAGGTAAATTATCCAACGTTCTTCTGGAAGAAGCTTATTGATTAATCAACGTGTCCTAATTTAACAAGTGGTCTTCTTCAAAATACTCTCTTTGGGATTCCACTAATGTATTCCTGCGTTCCTACCACTTTTGGAAGCAAGTCCAGAAGGTCTTTTTCCAAATAAAATTTAATTGAGCTGTCATTTCTGGACTCTTAATCCTTCAAGTGAAGTAAAAATCAGTGGCGTATGATATTTTTAAAAACTGATAAGTATGTTAGTTTTAAAAAAATTACAACTAGTTTTTGTGCAATCCAACATATCCCAAACAATTTCAAGTCACAGTTTTTTCGGTTCTGATGTCAAGTTCTTTGGTTCGGCTGCAACTATTCACATAGCCAAATCTTCTGTCCAAACTGATTAAACTCAACCTATATTGCACACATGCACACATTCCTATCTATGTAAGGGCTGGCCCTTTCAGTGGTGTTGTGGGTTGCAGGTTCGATTCCTGGTTGGGTCTGGCATACTTTTACCACTCATTTTCATCTATCACCCTTCTCATTGTCTGCATTAGCAGTAATTGCAAAACAGTTGAACATAAAACCAAAAAAAAAAAACTTTAATTAGTTCATGGATGGTAATAAGTTGATCCTCCGTCGCTAAAACATGAAATTTATCATTAACTTCATATTTTAACCAGAACAAGGTTCACTGTCCACTGAAGTGCGACAATTTTTTCAACCTATTATGACACTCAAAGCATCCTCTTTGAAGGCCTATAGAATTTTTCAAATGCTTTCAACATGAGGGTTACCATGCTTCTAGCAAAATTTTATGCACTATCACTGTTCTACACATATTTTCATACTGCATGACTCAATATTCACTGACTGAACCGATCACATGCTCATTTTAATCTTGCGCAACACATACACATGCAAATTAAGAGCAGATTTATTGGTGTGTAGGCTTATTACTCTCCGCTATCCCCACTTCTGCTTTTCGAGCTACTATGTACTCATGACTTTGGTGGGAGTATTATCACAATCAATGTGTGTATGAATGACACCAAGTATATGCGTGCTGGATTATTTCACCATTACTATGTTCATATTACTTTATCTTTCAACAAAATTATACAAAACCGTTTGTTGTATTATTCATTTACTACTTTAAACTTATAATTATGTCATTTTGGTTTTTATTTAATTTATGTTAAATTAGGGGAGAGGAGTTGATTATGTTCTTTATAACATAATTAATTGAAATCTTGTATTATTTTTCTATTTTTAATGAAGTACAAAAGTCTGAACACGAGGGATCAAAGCAAAAAATAGTTTTAAACATGTTGAATTTTTTTGAGAGGCTCTCTAAAAGTGGAGTTCAGGTAGAAATCCTATTCATGCTCCTCGAAGAACCACGAATGAGATTGTAATATCTTGAGAAAATTTAAAAAAATTTGGCTGAAGAATTTGCGCATCAAAATTTTTAAATGTTTCATTATATTAACATGAAAGATTGAGCATGATTATTAATTTTCTTGTACCAGTAATGGATAAATAAATGAATCACTGTTTTATTGTATCAAATATAATTGAAAAGAAAAAAAGTAAACAAGATTAGTATTTTTAGAAGTAGGTAATGCATTATAAATCATTCACCAATAGATATAACATTAACGTATGCATAATCACAAGCCGTGTGCTTGTGCCAAACACTTCTGAATCAGGGGATCCATGTGTCCTGCAGGGCTCCACACCATGTTACAAATACACTCGTTACAGATAGGAGCAGCTGCTGGCTAACACACTTAGATTGACATTTCCACAGTTTTCTGCCGCAGGATAGGAGATACCATCCTCTCAACCACTGTTCAGTAATTCTCAATCCCAATCTTCCTCCATATCACATTATCACTTAGCCGCCCAATCACTGTTACACATTCCATCCTAGCCCGTTCCCATCATACACACTCAAAGATTGTATGCTCCACTGTGTCTATTTTCCCGCAATAGACACAAACATTGCTATTGCTTAACGCCTAAGCAAACAAGTACATCCTAAAGCATCCTTGGCTGGTCAGGAGCTGCGTCAACCCATAACGACACCCCCCCCCCTCCATGGGGCCTACCACACCGCGCAAGTAAATTTGGTATTAACTGATATGTCCACCTACAAACTGTCTCCTCATTCCATCTTGCCTGCCCCCGATCAATAATTTCCCCCCATCGCAGCCACACATTCTGCTCTGCGGTGTTGCTCTGCTCTTTCCCAGACCACTAAGTCCCTGGGTGGCATCCTTACAACCACAAAAATCGCCTCTGGTGACACTGTTCTGTACGTACTGCATATTAGCACCAGCCTAAAAACCACTCCCATAGCACACCACACCACCAAGACTCCTTCCCAAACGGGCGCATCATAAAGCAACATCTACTCAGCCGCGGTACCCAACAGTCTTCGCTTAGACACCCACATTAAACATTAGCCGATACTGTCCATTCCACCTTTTTTACCGCTTTATTGACATGTACTCTGAAAGAATGCTGATAACCGACTGCATTAATTAGCCAGCACATAACATCCTCTGGTCATTTGTTATTGTTTAATAAAATAAGAATGGATTCATGGAGAACAAACTTTTTACATTTTATAATAACTTTGATTGTTCATTCAAAAGATTCAGTTATAAATAAGTCATGTATGCTACAGTGATCTAAGTGAAAAAAATCTGGTATGAAACACATGACTTTCTCTTGGCAATGTAAATATTGAAAAATATGATCGTTTTTTAATAATTTGTTAACAGTGTAAAATGAAAAACATAACCTAATTTTAATCATGAGTGAATGATGCTAAATAAAAATCAACCTCTGTTGAATTTAAAAATATGTATTATGTATTCATATTCCTTGTATCATTGCTTGATATATTCTTGAAGGAGTCTTGTTCTGGTAGTAAATAATGGTTTTCTTAAGATTGCAGCCTTTACATTCATTTTAGAACTAAACTTAAGTTAGGTATCATTAGAGAAAACAGCATGAACATTTTCATCGAAATCGGTCAACCAGAAATAGTAGTTATTCGTGTAATTTTTCACTTTTTTGTGATTTTCTTAAAAACGGCTCCTATAATTTTTTTTAAAAATTGCCTCATTTACTACATTTTTTATTCTCTTCACAACAGTAAAAGCGCCATGTCTGCCAAAATTCTTGCGGAGGCTGTGCTTTTATAGAAAAAATTGTATTTTTAAGATTGCAGCCTTAATATGCATTATAGGGCAAAAATTTGTACAATTAAAGTTGTAGAAAATTTAAAAACCTACAACTTTTATTCCAAACATTTTTTTCTATAATGCTTAGTTTAGCAGTAATTGGTGATTTTCTGTTGTGTTTTTTCATGAAAATCTGTAAAGAAAGTGTTTTTTTTTTAAATTTCGCCTTAGCATGCATTTTACGAAAGAAGTGTATATAATCAAATTTATAGGAAATTAAAAGATCTACAACTTTTATTTAGAGCATTTTTCCCTACAGAGAAGTCTAGTGTCAAAGAGTGATTTTCTGTATTATTAAGCCAAACTAAGGTTGGTTTTCATTTTGCATCATTCACTCTTGATTAAAATTAGATTATGTTTTTTAGGTTCTTTTTTTTGTTTATTTCTAATGTTTTATTACTAATGTTAGGTTATATTGTTCATTATTTGCGTTGATAAGAGAAAGTGGTGTGAGTGTTTCACACCAGATTTTTTTTGTACAACACTTAGTTTAGTGACAATTAGTGATTTTCTGTATTTTGTTCATCCAAATCTGTTTAAAAAATGGGTTTTATTAAAGTCTGCGTCCTTACTATGGATTTTACATCAAACGTGAAAGTAATCCGAAGTTACAGGAAATAAAAAATCTACAACTTTTATTTCAAGCATTTTACCATGGAAAAGTGGATTTTCATTTTTTTTTTTTATTATTTACATTGGCATGAGAAAGTGTGTGAGTGTTTTAAACCAGATTCTTTTAGTGTTTTTTTTTATTATAATTTTCAATCAAATGTAAATGCTGTTTAAATTGATATCAAATGTAATTTGAATATTTTTGTATATTTTTATGGTATAACTGTTATAGTAAAATGTTTATAAATAAGATTGTCGTCTTTACAATTTATCAAAATGCCTCAAATTTTGTTTCTATCTGGGGTGTAGCAGGAGGTAAACACTGCAATGATCTAGATTAAGAACTTGAATTGTCTTCTGAGAGTGAAGATGAAGAACAATGTAATAAGGAATCTATTGAAATGTCGATTTTTCGAAATCAAGTTTTTACCGGATCTACACGTTTTCAGACCCCCTGAACCTAAAAAACATGTTTTTAGCGATTGGTCTGTGTGTGTGTGTGAACAGAATATCTCAAGAACGGAACATCGTACAAACTTGAAACTTAAGTTACATACTACTACCGGACCCAACTTGAACATTTTCATCAAAATCGGTCAACCGGAAGTAGTAGTTTATTCGTATAATTTTTCACTTTTTTGCGATTTTCTCAAAAACTGGTCCTACAATTTTTTTTAAAAATCGCCTGATTTACTGAATTATTATTCTCTACAAGATAGGGTAGGCGTCATGTTTGCTGAAATTCTTGGTGAGGCTGTTTTCACGTAAAAAAATTGCTTTTTTTTAGATTACGGCTTTAATATGCATTTTAGCACAAAAATTTATATAATAAAAAATGTAGAGAATCAAAAATCCTACAACTTTTATTTCTAACATTTTTTTGTATAACGCTTAGTTTGGCGGTAATTAGCGATTTTATGTTTTTTTCTCATGAAAACGTGTGAAAAATGGATTTTTTTAAAGAATTCGGCCTTAGTATGCATTTTACGACAAAAGTGTATGTAATCACATTTATAGGAAATTAAAAGATCTACAACTTTTATTTAGAGCATTTTTCTGTACAGAGCCTAGTTTAGTGTGAAAGAGTGATTTTCCGTATTTTTTAGCCAAACTGAGGTTAATTATCATTTTGCGTCTTTCACTCATGATTAAAATAAGGTTATGCTTATTGAGGTTAGTTTTTTGTTTATTTGTAATGTTTTATTACTAATGTTAGGTTTATTGTTAATTATTTACATTGGCAAGAGAAAGTTGTGTGTGTTTCACACCAGATTTTTCCCATAACAGGTAGGTAGTGTTAAATTATTTCCACTTGATCTGCTAGTTCCAGGGCTACAAAAAGTAGTTCTGTTTATCTGTTTCGTATCACATGGTCAGAAAATTATATGACATTTAACCCTAGAAAGCTAATGTATCGTATTTCCTACGAGCGCGAATTAGTTTTTTAGTTCCCTCTCCTTGAAGCGGCAAGCAAGAGACTCGTCCGTTTTGGTCTACTCATATATCACACTGGCCCGTCCAGGCATGCTTTCGTTTGCAATCAGTGCAGTCTGTCAGTCCATTTTTTTGAATACAGCTCGTAAATTTTACGACTCATTAGCCTTACCGTACCTATGTTTTGTTTTTTTAGTTAAATATTTTTTATGATTTTTTTCTGTACAAAGTTAGTTTTTAGTGATGAAATCTACTTTTAGTACATGAAAAACCTACTGTGAATCCTGTTCAAAAAAAAAACCTCACATTATTGAAACATACAACGCCACAAAAGGGGCAGTGGACTCCTTGGACCAGATGTACAACCAAATGTTGTGTAGCCGAAAAACCAGAAGGTGGCCAGTCTGTATGTTTTTCGGTATGATAAACATACATCATATTGGTAAATTCTTGTGTGATTTATGTCCACAATATTGTTAAGCTGGGCCAGAAACCAAAGTCAAGACGAGATTTTGCAAAAGAACTTCATTATGAACTAGGGCACCGTGGTTAGGAGTACGTTTGGAAACCCCAAATTTACGAAGGCAACTCCGGCAATCCATTGCAGATATTTTGGGTGTACCATTGGCAAAACCTCAATTTGGCCATTCTGCACAAGGTGCAAGAAAAATTTGCAAGATATGTTCATCTGCCAAGAGCAGAATGACGTCCGTGTACTGCCATGCGTGCAACAAGCCGATTTGTGCTGTGCATTGTGCAAAGTGTTGTGTTGAGTGTGCTGAAGAACTTTAAAAACCTTTCATAGAATAAAACAATATTTTAAGGTATGCACTTTTAATTGTAATATTTAATAAAAATAAGTATATTCGCCTAAAACAATTTTTTTTTAAATATACCATCAGTCGTAAATTTTACGATTCATTAGCTTTAATGAAACTTTTTGATAACATTAGCTTTCTAGGGTTAAAGCCTAGTGTCCATTTGAGAGAAACTGTCGAGAGAAACTCTCGACAGTGCTCTCAGGGTGCTTTCCATTTGAGAGTAGTTTCGCTGTCGAGAGAGCTCTCCGACAGTCGACAGTGACTGAACTGTCGACAGTACGAGAATTCCGTGTCCACTTGACAGTCTTGAGACCCGAGAGTCAACACAACAAGCAGTCTGCTGAGTGTTATCAAACGTGCGTGTTTTTAATTTAATAAAAATGGATTCGCGTCAGGCCCTAGCTTTTCTAATAGCGTACAAAATCATTCAAAAACGAAAGGTAAAAAGAAAGGAGTGTTGGATAAAAAACTGGATAAATCGACAAAATTCCTTGGGAGCTTGTTCAGCACTCGTAAATGAGTTGCGGCTGGAGGATGCACAGCAATTTAGAAATTTTATTCGAATGTCTGCAGTGCAATTTGAACTGCTTTTAAATTTAGTTAAACACCAGATTGTCAAAAAAGATACAAAATTACGTGAAGCAATTTCTCCTCATGACAGATTAATGGTTACGCTTCGTTTTATGGCTTCAGGTAAGCAATATAATAGTATTATTATTAATAATATTTAATTACCATACAGCTAAACTGAGGAAAGAACACTTCCTATTCTGTAGCGCTTTCAGCCAGGCAAATATAAATTTAAATTTATCAGATATCAGTTGTGAACGGTGTTCATACATATATATTCAGAACGGATAAACCGGGATCTGATTTCCGATTATAGTACAAAAACATAAATACTGTACTACCGAAGGATGGGACTGTTCTTAATTATTGTTTAGCAATTTCATGAAACACCATCAATATGTGGAATGATTTTTATGTCATTTATTCATTAATGTTAAATTGTAAAAACAAATATGTGGGCATACAGCAAAAATCAATAAAGTCAAACAATGTAGTTTTCAGAAAAACGCATTTCAAAGTTTTGAATTGAGAAAAAAATATTTCATCATATTTTTAATATTATTATTATATTTTTGCCTAAAATTCCTTATAAAAACTATTCACTGACCTATGATTTTATTGTTAAACATTAGTTATGTATTGTTATAAATTAGTTATGTTTCATATTTAGTCAGCCAAAACCAATTAAATGCACTTAGTTGGTTTTTGCTGTAAGCGGATTTGGCTTGTTAAAAGTGGAGAACAGCAAAAATCAACTAAAATTACTTAGTGGATTTTAGCTGAAAAATATTTGAAAAAATGGACTCAAAAATCAACTAAGGTATTTTACTTTATTTTTGTAGTCATAAATTTCTGTTTATAGGACATAATAAAAAACAGAATCGACTATAACTTCAGAATACAACAAGCTAGGACGTAATTGATTGCTGCTGTACATACTCCATCACATGTTGGACATAGCTGTGAAAATAACTCAATTTTACCATTTTTGGACTCAATTGATTTTTGTGTTAAATTTTTTTTACAAGTGTGATTATCTCTTATTTAATATAATAATTATAATTAACTATAATTTAAAAGAAAGATTTAAAAAAGAAATTAAAATATTAAAAAAAATACTATAAAAAGTAATAAAAATATTTTAAAATAGACAAATAAATGTAATGAACTGTTGACACAAGCTCTCAGCTTTTCCAACACTGACGGAAGAGTGGAGAGTAACTCTCGAGACTAGAAACGAGCGTTTACACTTGCGAGAAATGAACTGTCGACAGTTGCGCCTGCTTCTCTCGGAGAGTAGCTCTCAGGCCCGTATACATTTGCGAGTCTACTCTCGAGAGTACTCTCGACAGTATTTTCTCTCAAGTGGACACTTACCCTAAGAACAGAAGTATAGGTGTAAAAGAAACTAGTCAGTGTTATCTCCTTTGAGCATAAAGAATTTAATTAAACAGCCAGACCCTGCAGAGAATGAAGTGAAGGTATCATATGCAGGGTGGAAAGTAGATGCTTTTCGGAGGGCCTGGGATTATGATAAACATACCTTTGCACTCAGTGAGGAAGGAAATGGTAAACCACCTCGCTCTTCGTTTTACTTAGTAAAGCCTCTTAAAGTGCAATCCAGCCTTTTGGCTGATAACCAACAACACAATATTATTTTTAATAATAGGCCTAACTCCTAATTATTTAAATGATTTTGTATGTTATTAAATATTTACAATGTTTAAACAAACTGTTAATAAAGCAGACTGTGATATGTGGAGACAGTAATATAAACGCAACGACATGATTCCTTCACTCAAACCTACAATTTCAACAATTTTGACCTCCCGTAACCTTATTATGAGAGAAAATTACTGAGAATATTTTCAAATTTTACATAATATTTTGTGTACGATGATGATGGACCCACCAAAACACGTGTAAGTAGATAATAAGGATCAAGGCTGCTGAAAAGGTTATATAAAATAAATTGATTTCAAGCTGCTTGATGCGTTATAAGGATTTCAAACTTTTACCGCGGTTCTTGTGTAATGCCACAACATACAAACAGACAAAAATTCAACTGAACTTATTTTCGGTGTTTACTTGGTAGATCTGGTGTACAAACAAAATGTGAGGCATTTTGAAAAATTGTACAGACAAAATCACAATTTTATTTATATAGATTTTGGTACCGAAAGTCTTCATATTGTACTTAATTATTGCCTTTACCAAAATTTTATTAAATAGACACGACCTTTAAATTTAAATTGTTAAAACTTCATGAATATTAAATCATTAATATAAAATTTATATTGTTGAACAATGGTTATATTTTTATACACAATTATATATGTTTGGTTAATTATTTCAATATTTAGTTAATCTGTCCGTTTACCTCATTGATATAGCGCTAGTAGTATTATTACCTTCCTTCCAACCAAACACATTTTTGTTTGTTCGATACCATCACAGTGGAATTCAGTCATCTGTGGATTTTTCGTTGTTTTTCGTGGTTATCTGTATTTTTGTAGTGTTATACAATCTTTGTAACCATCTTATCAAGTTTGTAATCTTACTGATACATAAACTAAAGGTATAAAAAATGGCTGATCCAAAATATGCTAATCTTTTTGGAATTGTAAGTTTTTTATTTGACATTTTATTTCTATAGTTAAAACTTTTATGCTGAATTTGTTATGTTCAAAATTTTTAACGATTTTTTCATTTGATTGTGTGTTACAATTCAAATTTAATTTAGTCCAAATACAGTAATATGTTTGTTTCTATTCTCTTTAAATGCGGCTTTACTGTGATTTTACTGTTCAGCCAACTTCTCTATCGGTAATCGGAAATTGATACCTACTGTTATATTTTTGTGTTCATTGATTTCTTTAAAATTTTTCGTTGTTATTAATATAGACGCAAATAAATAAAGCTGCTGTTGTGTTGTCATAAAAGTTTATATTATCCGATTTATGTGTTTTTTACAACCGTAAGACTATACTTACCTGAAGTCCGGCTTGGCCGGGATTGCATTTTTGTTAGAAACTGAGAACGGAATGCATTTCTGGTTCAAAACGAAACAGCTAGTTTTATAACTTTTTAAAACGTTATTTTTAATATTTTTATTCCATTAAAATGTATTTTGAAATTGTTTATAGAATTTTAATTGTTTTGCAGGCTTATGATCAACCAGATGTTTATGAAACAAGTGATCTACCAGAAGCTGAACAAAATACCAATATTTATGAAGAGGTAAATTACAATTACTTTCCAATCATAATTAAAGGCTAATTTTTTTGTAAATTTGTACGAACTTATAAGGTTTACCGTATTAGGTTAGGTTTTTCATAGGTAGAAAACAAAATTGACTTTCATTAGACTGTAGTGTCAGTTGAAAAGTATTGTGAATTCAGTGAATTTCCTTGTTACATAACTATAACAAGCAAAATTATTTTTGGCATTTTCTCATATAAAAATGGAAATTGTGAAAGTAAACTAAATTAAAGAACTTACAATAGATAAAATATGGTATTCATCCATTATGTGGGGCCATCACTTCCATTTCAGGTACATATGTTTAATTAACCTGTTATTTAAAAACGGAAAACATAATTTATTTATACATTTTGAGTTGCGTTAATTTATTATGGTAAAACTGTGCGTCTACATTACCGCCAAATGACCCTTGCCATTTCTCTGTTTTCTGGGCGCCATGTTATCAGAGCGCATTAGGCGGAGTGCACACCTATATGATACGATACGTAAGATACGATATTTATCTTATGCGATAAATGTCTGCTTGCTCAATACAAAACACATTGCTGGTGAAAACTTGCCGCACACCAGTGATACAGCGATGTCTATCGTAAGATATTTGTAGCATACAATATGTTCGGCCCGTCTTATGCGATAAATATCTTAAGACATTAGTCGCCCTGACACCTCTGTTAAAACATCATACTATCGCGTGTTCTTATTTTCATTGTTTAAAATTTGTTTTAATTATATTTTTACAATATGAAAGACGATCCTGTTTTTATGATATTCTTTGTAAATGAGGTACAAAAATATCCATGTATATGGCATTACCAATTAAAAAATTACAGTTGTTTGGCTGCAGTGATGGCCATCCTGTACAGAGTATCCTTTTTCTCTAAATCGGAGTAAACTAAATTTTAAATAAAATAAAAATTCTCAGGTCTCATTCTGTATGTCTTTGTGAATTTATCTTCATGCAGCGATAGTTCTTTAGATACAGTAGCTGAGCTGTGGTGTGCATTGTGTAAATTATATGGATGAACCCAAAACCTTCTGTTTATCCTACTATTTCACCTTATACGGAAATACCAGCGGGAGATTACAGCATCCTCTTCGCTTAAAGAACTCATTATATACTGAGGAAATTGTAAGATTGTATCGTACAAATAAAATCATATCGCACACTGTAAGATATACGATAAATATCGTATCGCACTGGTGTGCATTCATGTAAGATATACAATAAATATCGTATCTTACGTATCGTATCGTATAGGTGTGCACTCCGCCGTAGACTTGCCTAGTCTTATCTCTCCCAGTGTATCTCATTGTTATCTAATTGCATTGATGATAACGATAAATAAAATTAAAAGTGGTATTTAAGTAACCAGTTTATTACTTTATATACAATAGCAGTATTGTTTGTAGTGTATTGATTGTTTACTGTGAAATAACTTGTTTCTTTGCGAGGCGATAGTGAGCTGCAACAACGAAGGACATTTTGGAATCTTCCCACATGTTATAAGAAGATGCAGTGAAATTTTTCGAGGAAAACATTTTTGCACCGACTCAACGAGTCCGTGAAAAAGCTTTCAAAATGACTTTTTACATGAACAGGACAGGGTCGGGCATTAGTTCCTAAGATCTACGTTAAACTTGCTAGTTAATTCAAGTTAGGTTGTAGGCTAATTAACAAACTCAATCAACGCTAAGATCTAAAAGTAATAAAAGTTGAAGGAATCGATGGAAATCAGAGTGGTGTTCACATAATGGAAGGTGTGTATAAGGCAGCAGATTCATTATATGGGTGCCTTTATTATGTTCGATAATTAGTCAATTTTCAACAGTGACAAATATATTACTACAGTTTCCGTTTATGAAATAACCAAACCATATAATCTGATCGTTTCATTTGTTTGTGTAGCATAAAAGTTTAAGAAATCAGCATAAATTGGAGTGGCGTCCACATAATGGAAGAGTACCCAAAAATTGTATATATATTTAAATTAAATGAATTCTGGTGAGATCATGGATGATCTGTTCTTCATCATGGTTTAAACACCACTGAAGAACCAACAATACCTTTGAATCTATAAGAAGATTATGAATTTTAAACCAAATCTTTTTTTTAAGCAATGTTTACTTTCTCTTGCCCTTTGTAAATATATAGGGAAGGAAAGTAGTTTTAATGTTGATTTTTCATAATTGAGTTGTCTGGCCCCTGAACCCAAAACATGTTATTAGCGATTGGTCTGTGTGTGGACAAAATATCTCACGGAATATTATACAAAGTTAAAACTGGAACTTAAGTTAGGTCCTGCTAGGGAATCCACACGGACATTTTCATCAAAATCAGTCAACTGAAAGTAAAATTTATTCGTGTGATTCCTCATTTTTTGCAATTTTCTCAAAAACAGCTTCTACAATTTTATTTAAAATTGCGTCTTTAGATAATCATGTCTGGTGAAATTTGTGGGGAGGCTGTGTTATCGTGGTAAAAAAGTTTCTTGTTTTGAGATAGTGGCGTTATATGCATTTTAGGGCAAAAACGTATACAATTAAAGTTGTAGAAAATTTAAAAACGTATAAGGTTCAGACTCAAAAACCTTAGTGATTTCCTGTATTTTCCTCATCAAAATTGGTAAAAAGATTAGAATTTTTAAGATTGCAGCCTTAGTACGGATTTTAGGACAAAAGTATGTAATCATAGTTATACAAAATTAAAAAATATACAACTTTTATTACAAGTATTATTTTATACAGAGTTTAGTTTAGCGTCAATTAGTGATTTTACGTATTTTTTAAGTTCTGGAGTAGGTTGATTTTCATTATGTCTCATTCACTCATGATTAAAATTAGTTTATTTTTCATTTTACATTGTTCATGAATGATTACACATAGGTTATGTGTTTATATTTACATTGGCAAGAGAAAGTTGTGTGAGGTGTTTCACACCAGATTTTAAAATTAAAGTATTCCAATTCTGAAGTACTAAATATACAGTAGACTCCTTCTGGTTCGGTCTTCGGATGGTTCAGAGTCATGTGCTATGTGGCCTTTCGCCAGCGATAATGAGCTACAAGTCACATCCTGTTTCTCTAGCACTGTAAATATAGTGGCTTTTTTTTGTTTAGTCTGTAGCTGTAGAATATAGTTTTTGCTAACGTGTTGTCGAACATAATTGTTGTTTTTTGTGAGTGCACAACGTTTTTTTTTCTCTAGTGCTTTGTTCATTAAGATGGCTGAAAAACAGAAACGTACATTCGAGTATATGGAACAAAGGTTAAATGCGCTAGAACGGTTAGCCTAAGGTGAATCTGTGGCAAGTAGTGCTTACAGTCTTAAAGTCAGCAAAAGCACAGTGTAACGACTGGTGTAAAAACAGAAACACCATACAGTATATTGTACAAAAAAATATCTAATAACGTTACTTAAACAGCCTTTGTGCTTATTTTTACAGTCGTCCATTTACTGTATAGTACTACACATAACAGTCTTTTTTGCAATGACTTCTGTTCGTTTGGACAAGGGTCCGAGCGAACCTTAAATTATTAAATTTAAGGTTATTAAATTTAAATTTAATTATTAAATAATTAAATTAATTATTAAATAATTAAATTTAAATTAAAAACAAAATTTTTTAAATTACTATATACCAAAATTAAACCAAATTTTTTTTTGTTTTTAAATTACTAATAGCCTAAACAACATTTATACTCGACATTTGATCATACAAATCTTCTACAAAATCAAAGAAGACTGTCAAAATTACTTATGAGGTTATGTTTGCATGATTGGTCAGCTTATTACAACAGTGCTCCTAAGATTACTAACTTGACCTTAGAAAAAGTTTCAATTGTTAATTTGTCTTGTTAATTATTATTAAATGTCCCTTATAGAAAATAAATTAAGATAATATGAGGCATGTCCAGAAAGTAAGTACTGGTTCATTTTAGCATTACTGTCAGCACTCCGTGTATGCACTCTACTTTCTGTAGTTCTCGCCATTATGTTTGATTAAACTTATATTTTATGTTTACAATGTTTAAACAAGTGGTGAACACCCCGATTGTATGATTTGTTCTGTTATCTGGTTTTTGAATGTAGGGAATGTTATGGTAGCTGAAATTCATTGACAAATTACAGAGATTTACGATGGAAGTGCAGTTCAATGAAGGATGGACAGATGTCCATGATGAACAACAAAGTGGGCGGCCTTCTATTGTCAATGATGACTTGGTCAAGCGAGTGGATGACAAAATTAAAGAGAACAGATGATTCAGTATGACAATGCTTCCAGAAGAATTGCTGCAAATTTCAAGAACTATTTTGAATGAGATTGTAGCCGACTACTTGGGTTATCACAGGTTGTGCTCCCACTGGGTTCCAAAAATGCTCACAGATGTGCACAAAACAAAACGACTTGACAATGCTATGATATTGCTTACTCTGTGCGCGTGACTCCATAAAGGCTGTCCTTGACGATTCAATTTTTGTGTTCAACTGTCCTCTTTCACATATTGCATGCAGCCACGCATGTTCAACTATTGCAGCAGCTATTGTTTGTTCTTACCTGCATTTTTTCACTTTCAGTTAATATGTATTATTTTCATATAATTTTTAAATTTGTATAATGGCCGAAAGTAAAAAAATCACTAATTCCTTTCGTAGAAGATTATAAACGGTGTTAATTATTGTGGAATTCCAAGCTGAAGGAGTATTCAAATAAAATAAAACGATTTGATGCTTTGGACGAGCTAGGTAGAAAGCATGGCTTAGATGTTAAGAGTGTTAAAAACAAAATAAATAGCCTTAGATTGTATTTCACCAAATAACACAAAAAGGCTTTAACCCATTGACCTACTGTTTTGTACTGTTGGTGGCCTTACAGTTGGATTTAATTTTGCATAAAATGACACTATATTGTAAATAGACAATAACTTTTTTCTTTTAACCAATTCTCTTAATTTTTTTTTCATTTTTTAAGAATTTAGTAACCATTTAAACCAAAAATTACTTTTATTGTCTTTGAAACAATTTTTTTCTACAAATTTTTAAACATTTTTTTTCTTGTAAATGAAATTTTTTAAAAAATTTTTTTAATTGTAACTTAGACATTTATAATTTTCTATAAAAACTTATATAAGGGCCATCTAGAGAATTCTTTTTTCTACAAAACTATTTCAAATTTTTAAAAATTGGTTGAAATAAAAAAAAGTTATGCCCTATTGTCTAATCACCGGTCATTGCCGTTTTTACTTATTTACACATCAATATCCTGTCATTAATTAATATTATAGCATGCAGAGAATTTATTTAATAGTTAAAAATTATTGAATTAATAATACTGAATATTATGACTTAATATAAAACACCAAAATATACGATAAATAACCTAAAAACTCTTAACAAACACGCATTTACAGAACGTAAACAAACGCCATTTTTCAACACACATTATTTTGATCATGAAATTATAACTGAACACTTTCACGCATTCTATTGGTAAATATATGAAAATAAAGCAAAAATTATGTAGTTTTCGGTAGTGTTGCTACATCAAGAAGTTTTTAAAAACTACGTAGACAGGACTAAATAAAGTACGAGGACGTTGAATCGCTGTCATTGTTTACAACGGCACAAATATTGTGGACTGTGTTTTGCTGTCATTACATGCCAATGGGTTAAGAAAGAAGATTGGGAGTGCTGGTGATAATTATGTACCGACTTTGTCTACGACGTATCATCAAATACGCAGCACAAACACCTCCAAAGACTAACGGGTCAACGGACATTTTGTACAAGTTAATATGAAATAAAAACAATTGCAAATGGCTGCACTGATCCAGGTCACTTTCGACAATGAACAGTACGTGTAGGAACGTAATTGACATTTGTCATGATGAACGTGCGCTTTCAATTTCAACTTTCATCTACTTTGCATGTGTCAAGTTAATGGAAAAGTTTAATCATCTTGAACAATCTTAAGGTCGGACTTGTTTTTTCACATGAAACAATATCTGTGTGTTAAGCACTTAGATTGTGATGACGATGCATAAGAAAACTGTTACGTTATGTCTGGCTTCGCTGGAGGAATGTTTCTTTGATGAAGGTTTAAATAAGCTGGTCACCTGCTGTACGACAGTGCCTGAGTAATGGTGGAAACTATGTAGAAAAGTAGTTTAAAGTTTGATATGTGATATTGTTGTTTTTGTTTAGGGCTTCAGCCAAAAAGGCTGGTTTGAACCTACTAGACGCTCTACTAAGTAAAATGAGGAGTGATATGGTTTACCAATGCATTCTTCACTGAGTGGAAAAGTATGCTTATCAGCATTCCAGCCCCCCTGAAAAGCCTCTACTTTCCACCCAGCAAATGACACCTTCAGTTCATTTGCCTCAGGTCTGGCTGTATAATGAAATTCGTTACTTTCAGAGGAGATAACTGTGACTAGTGTCTTTTAGACCTCTACTTGTTCTGTTCTTAAATGCTTCAGTAATTGGCTGACTATATAAGAAATAGAACTGTTTTTTTTATAGCCCTGGAACTTGTAGATCGAGTGCAAATAATTTAACACTCCACCTGCCTGTTATGGGCAGGTGGAGTGTCTTTCATGTAAAAATAAAAATGTCTTGAAAAAATATTTTAGTTTATTTTTCAAAACTTTACTTACATTTGGACACACCTCTTAGAAATCCTACAGTTTTTGTTTATAACATTTACATTTTTTGTTTAACACATAGTTTGGTGGAAATTTATCCGATTGGCTTGCATGTATTTGTAATCTGTGTTGTGGTGCTTGTTTATGTCCCGAGCGGAAAATTTCAGAAATAATGCCAATACGTAAGAAGGGTGAAGTTTTTGTCGTAAGTAATTATATTAGTCTATTGCTCTCTTTTCTTGTCCAGCAAAGTATTTTGAACAGTCTTTAGGTACTAGTATTATATGTGATGTTTGTTTGTACAAGGTAATCTCAAAAAAACTCCAACTAATTTTAAAAAATCTGGTGTTAAACACTATGACTTTTTCTTGCCAATGTAAATAATAAAACATAATAACCTGTGTAATTTTACTAAACAATGTAAAATGAAAAATATAACCTAATTTAAATAATGAGTGAATGTCGCTAAATTAAAATCAACCTCTGTAGAATTTCAACATACGAAAAATCACTAATTGACACTAAAGTAGGCTCTGTAGAAAAAATGCTTGAAATAAAAGTAGTAGATTTTTTAAATTTCCTATACCTTTGATTTTTATATACTTTTGTTGTTAAATGCTTATTAAGGTCGTAATATTAAAATATTTCATTCGTTTTACTGATTTTGATGAGCAAAATACAAAAAAATCACTAATTGACACTAAATTAAGCGTTGTAGAAAAAAATATTTTAAATAAAATTGTTGGGTTTTTTATTTTTTACGACTTTAATTTATACACTTATGCCTTAAAAAGAATATTAGGGCCTCAATCTTAAATTAAAAAAAACATTTCAGTGAGCAAAATATGGAAAACCACTGTTGATGCTAAACTAAGCATTGTAGTTTTTTTTAATTTTCTATAACTTTGATTATGTAATATATTTTCCTTAAACGCATATTAAATTCGCAGGCTTAAAAACCCATTTTTAAATACAAGAACAAAGCCTCCTACTCCCCACTGATATCAGCAGACATGCTGCTTGTCCGATCATGTAGAGCACAAAAAATATAATTAATGAGGCGATTTAAGAACGATGTCATAAGAGCTGTTTTTAAGAAAATTGGAAACAGTTAAAAATAGCATGAATAAAATTCTACTTCCAGTTTAAAAAATTTTGGTGGAAATGTTTGTGTCGGGTCCTCTCCTCTCATGGTACCTTATTAAGTTCCAAGTTTCAACTTTATAGGATTATTCATTCGTGAGTTATTTTGTTCACACACAGACCAATCGTAAAAAAAAATTTCGGTTCAGGGGACCTGAAAACATGTATTTCGGTGAAAATAATACTGGCTGTTTGTCTATTTCATTTTTTTGTCTTGTAAAGGGGCCAATGTTAGATCATGAGGTGATTTTAGACATTATGGGAAACTGCCCACATTCTCAGCATTCACTCACCAAATTGTCGAACAGTTTTTATTATTTGGTGATATTTGATACAATATAAAAACATTTAAGTTATCTTAGGTTAAATATTGAAATTGCTCTGCCTTTTTGAATTTTGCAACAAAGTTTCCATATTATTCCAATTAAAAAGTTTCAGTTTAAAAATAAATGCTAAAATTTAATTAATTATCTTAGGCTATTACCGGCACAGCACTGTTTACAAAAATTTAATTTTTCCCCTCGTATGGGGCCAAGTTTAGACAACATGAGGTGACTTTTAGATGTTTCTTGAAGCTCTTTTTGCAGCCCACATTCTCAGAATTCACTCACTGTAGGCTTTTCTCCTTTCTTCTGCCTATCGGTGTTCTGTTTTTGTTCTTCATAGAAGCCCTTAAAGTCTCTAATTAGTTGTCTGAATTTGGTTCTGTTTATTAAGTTTTCTTTGTTTATTCTGGTTTTCTCAGTAACCTATCTGACTTAAAACGATTTATCCAACAACGGGTCTATTGTTAGTGTCTTAGAAATTTGTTTTGTCATCCATTCTGTATAGGTGTTTGTAAAATTTTAGTCTTCTTTTTCTAATCATTCATTTTCCTTGTACAGTTGTACGCAACCTCATAACCTATATTATCTGCCTACTATCTTCTGGACCATTATCTTGTGGAGGATCTTTCCCTCAAATTTCTGTTTTTCTTAGACTAGCCTTCCCAGTCATTCTAAGGCACTCATTCGCGTACAGACACACAGGTTTTATCACAGTACTATAATGTCTAATCTTGGTCTGTCTAGTCTATTTCATATAGGTCAAGAGAAAGTGACAATTGGGTAAAAGGGTGTAGGATAAGGCAAGTCCAAAAAGTGAAATGTTGTACGCTTGATAGTTAAAGAGAATTTTTTTTTTTATCAATTACCAATTGTTTTTATTCTGGTTGTTATTTTGTTTCAGGATACAGATATAAATATTGAGAAGTTACACATATCAGCCCCAGAAGCATTTTCGAAATTCAAAGATAAAGCATTAATCGCAAATAAAGTAGATTTTTCCGACCGTTTGAGCAAGTCAAGACGAACCGGTTACGATGCAAGGTAATTTTTTAAAATAATTTTTATTATCATCTTTGGTTTTGCAAAAGGTTAGTGTACATTTAAAAAACTCGCATTCTTTTGATCTGGTTGCTGTGTTTCGTTCATGTTCAGTCTTGTTGTTCTGTTCTCTTCCTCTTCCCCATGCTAATTGTTCATTCATCCTTGTCTTTCCTTTTTCTCCCTTTCACTCACTTCCTGTTCCGTATTATGCCTGACTTCTTTCTTTCCCTCTTTCAGTTCTGGTTTCAGCATGTTAACGAACAGATGTACTGTTTTGTCATGCTGGTGCTATTTCATAATATGTGGAGTTGTGAAATACTTTTGCATTTGCTTCATTTTATCAATACTTTTATGTAGTTTCATGTTGTTTGTATAAAATCAAACTTCATTATTTGTGTGTCAGTTAATATCCTTTGCAAACTGGCAATGTGCTTTGTATCAGTGATACAAAGTAATCAAAGTAATGCTTTGTAATCAGTGATGTTGTTAGACAGTTTCAACCTTCGAAGTGTTATTGTCGTATCTAGATCACCTTATTCCTGTTAAGGATTTTGCTCCTGTAAGTACCTGATTTGTGTTTACTTGAATTTTACATGTTGAATGTTACATGTTGTTGAAGTTTACTTGTTGCTTTACATGTTACTTAGAACTGAGTATCAACATGCTGCTAAATCCCCTTTCATTTTCCTGTGCCTTTTTTATCTGTTTCCCCCAAAATGTTCTATCGCCTTTATCGTTTACAGGCATTCATTAGTATTTAAATGGGCCCTCCAGGTTTACGTTTCTGCCAAGTTTAATATTTACTTATGTTTATTTTCAAGGGTTAAAATCTCTAACAATCTTCTTTATCCCTCTTTCAACTTTCCTCGAGTCAAGCCCAACACAACTCCTCTCCACCTCTCTATCGCTGAACTATATCTCCTCCATTATTTTTTTGGCATCGCATCTTTTCCCCAATTCATGTATAACTGAACCCATCTACTTCACTCTTGGTCTTTTTTCTCTCCGTCTGCAAGTACAGCATCCTGTTCGGCAACCAGCCCATCTCCATTCTTCTGACATGACCAAAACATTGCAGCTTTATCTATCCAACCCTCCTTAACAGGGTGTTAATTTCTAGTTGTTCCCTAATTATATAATTTTGTATTATCTTCCCCAGCATAATTCTCTTGAACATCATCTCTTCTGCCTGGTTTCTTGTATCTACCTTCTTTCCACCTGTCCATTTTACAGCTGCATAAAATTGGTACAAAGATCTGAATTGATCTAAATCAGTCAACTGGAAGTAGTAGTTTAGTCTTGTGATTTTTGTTAAAATCATCTTATTTACTACATTTTTGTGCTCTACAAAATAGGGTAACCAGCATGTCTACTGAAATTTGTGGGGAGGCTGTGTTGTCATGGTGAAAATTTTTTAAGATAGCGACCTTAATACACATTTTTAGAGTAAAAGTTGTAGAAAATTTTAAACTTTGATTTCAAGCATTTTTTATCAGCACTTAATTTAGCATCGATCAGTAATTTTTTGTATTTTTCTTATTGAAATCTGTTAATAGTGGGGTTTTGTAAGATTGCAGCCTTAATTTGCGTATCATGACAGAAGTATAATGAATGAACAGAAAATTAAAAACCTACAACTTTTATTTTGAGCAGTTATTTTGTTCAGAGCTTAGTTTAGTGTAAGTCAGTAGTTTTTGTATTTTTCTCATTGAAATCTGTAAATAGTGGGGTTGTGTAAGATTGCAGACTTAGTTTGCGTATCATGACAGAAGTATTTGTATATAATAAATTTCTCGAAAATTAAAAACCTACAACTTTTATTTTGTTCAGAGCTTAGTTTAGTGTAAGTCAGTGATTTTCTGTATTTTTAAGTTGAACTGAGTTTGATTGGTATTTAGCGTCATTCACTCATGATTAAAATTATGTTATTTTCCATTATTTACATTGGAAATAGAAAGTCATGTGAATGCTTCATATTGGATATTTTGTTTTAGATCAGGCAATTGGGAATTGGCTGGTGAAGGTGAAAAGGAATCCATTACGCAAAAGTATCATCGCCTTCAGTGCGAAATGAAAGAATTGATAGAAGAAATATCTGCAGTCAAGGTACATTTATAATGTTAATATGTTATTATCTTTATTATGTTTATGTTACGTTTTTATATAATATGTTTATGTTATGTTTTTATATAATATGTTTCTGTTATTATGTTTATAACGTTATAACTTAAGTTTTTTTTTTTAAAAGTGCCACGTGGATTTTCATTGTATGTTATCTGTTTTTACCCCATTCATCCACTGTCAATTGTAGTATGTTTTACACTTCATTGAAACCCTTGAATTTTTTAATCCTTCCTAATCTAATACAAGGTGTGGCAATTAAATAACTGGACTACTATTGGTTTCATAATCATATACACCCGGATTTGAACCCTTGCATCTCCAAACGATGAGTCGGATTTCAACATACGTTACATCAAAATTTATTATATTTTTGATGTTGTGTGCGGTTACCGAGATAGTAAGGGTTCGGAATATTGTTAATAAATCAAAATTTAAGTAATGTACCCATTTTTTGTATGTGCTGTAAGAATATAATTCACTATGTTGTGTTAAAATTTCAAACTTGGTCAAATAAATCTCGAGTTATATGTTTCTAAACACATGAAATTCTTAGCGGTAGCAAAAAACTGGGTCTTTTTGTCTTCCAACGTCGATGTGACAATTTTTAAACAACATTACACATGTAGGACTACTATAGATCAGTGCAGAATAAAATGAGGTAAATTTTGGTGTAAATTATGTTGAAATCCGACTCATTGTTTTGGAGATGCAAGGGTTCAAACTTGGGTGTATATGCCTATGAAACTGATGATAGTGCTGCTACCGGCAAATAGTGAGCATGCCATGACAGATTTGAAGATCTCTTTACCTGTTGATGCTTCCTCGACCCTGAGTTCGATGGGCACAGTTGTACATCGTTCAGTTTCGCTATAGCAACCACCCGTTCAAGCCCTTGTGCTAGCATCTCATTGAAAAAATGCGGAGAGTTCATATGGAGCAATGAGCAGGTTCTCTCTAGACCATATTCTGTATTTTTGACTATTAACATAACCGCTAAGATGAAACCAAACTATCACTGACAATACTGCATTCATTTCTCCTTATCTGGTTCTTGAAGCTGATGACTTATGTTAATCTGGTACAGATGCAATTTTAGAACTTTGGAAACCTTGTGAACACTTCCATAAGATAGCACAATCTGGTGAGAAATTTTTTGAAGACACTTTTTTGGAGAACAAAGAAGTGTTTCATTTATCATCTGCAGACTGCATCAGTTAAAACACTCAGACAGCCAGTACGCTTACGGTCATGCACGCTTCCTACAACACGAAAATGATTAAATAAATGGTATGTAGTGGATATGTTAGGCACATTAGCATGTGGAAAAGTATTTAAAAAATCTTTTTGGGGTTTTCCATACGATTTTGATTCGCAGTAACTCACAACAATGAAGACGTGTTGATCTTGCTTAAAAGATGTTGCTGCTCAGACTAAACAATCTGTTTGGTGCCACATCCATAATTGCCCAGTGGCATGATGTAGCAGTGCTACCGTACAACTTTCTGTCACACAAAAAAATTCCCTAATGAAGATATCTTTTACAAGTTTTACTGTCATTCCTTCAAAGCAGCAAAATTTTAGTGCACGCTTTACAATCATCCTATATAAAATGTGAATGTACAATAACTTTCAAAACTAACTCGCACAACATTCACCACAAATAGGCAGCAGGTAAACGATATAAACTAAAATCTTGGATTCGATGTAACAGTTTAAAAACGCGGTAAATTTTTTAATTTTATTTACAACCCTTTCGTTGATATGGATGAGATATCTCAAAAAAGTACCCTTTAAATTCGTCACCGTGCTGTTTTCTATTGGTATTTATAAACCATATTGAGTAATACATCATTTTGTTAGTATTGACATGGGGGATATTTTGATCTAAAAATTTCCTTTTTATGTTGAACCTGTCTCTTGTAGGTAGCGTGTAAACAAAACTCAATGTTCAGAGTTTATGCCGTGTAAATGTGTATCGTTTCTTTGTTTACAGTGTTGTTTTTATTCAAAAACATGGTGTTGTTAGTTTTTATTTGCTGTTTTAAAATATATCTTTCGTTAAAGAATTGTAGTTTCCGATTTTTCATTTCGTAAAGTGATATCATAAGTACTTTTGGTAGGTTAGGACAGAGTTTCCAAGTGGTTTTTATTATTTTATTTAGCGCTAGTTTTGTTTTATTCATTTCAGATTTTTTTTATTAGTTACTTTTATTTTACATAGTTAGATGGGTTTATTACTTAAATTTTCCACAATGGATTGACCTGGTACTGTGTTGTTGTTTAGGTCATCAGCCGAAAGGCTGGTTTGAACCTGTAGAGGTTTTACTAAGTAAAACGAGGAGTGAGGTGGTTTACCCCTGCCTTCCTCACTAAGTGGAAAAGTATGCTTATCAGCATGCCGGGCCCCCTGAAAAGCACTTATTTTCCACTCTGCAAATGACACCTTCTCTTCATTCACCACAGGGTCTGGCTGTATAAGGAAATTGATTAATTCCAGAAAAGATAACTCTGATTAGTTTCTTTTACACCTCTACCTCTTCTGTTCTTAAATGATTCAGTCATTTAATTGGCTGACCATGTGATAAGAAACAGAATTATTTATTTTAGCCCTGCAATGAACAGATTGAGTGTAAATAATTTGACACTCCACCTGTCTGTTATGGGCAGTAGACCTGGTACTAGTGGTTAAAAAAAAATTATTTTTATTTTATTTGGTATCTGGGGATGCCGTACAAGGGACTATTGGGTATCAGTGGAAGGGGTAATACCCATGTGTTTAACTTTATTTTAAGTCTGCGCATTGACGCAGTTAGTAACGTGCTTGCCTCTCATCATGCGGTCTTGGGTTCGAATCCCATTCAGGCACGGCATATTTTCATACGTTACAAAAAATCATTTCATCCTTCACCGTCTGCATTAGCAGTAATTGCAGAAGTCGGACGTTAAACAAAAAAAAAAAAAAAAGTCAGCATGTGCCATATCTGTTGGAATGAATTACAAATATATTTTGTTGTAAATGCAATTATGATGTTTCGTACCATATGCATCAAAATGTTAACACATTTATTTTCTCTTTTTAGACATCTGCAAAAGAAGATGCTCTAAATGACTCTGCACCATACACCAATTTTACAGTTCAATTAGAGGATATGTTGAAACAAATCTCAAATTTGAATCTACAAGAGATGGTGGGCGGTGAGTTGTGCGATTTGAAACAGTCTCACAATGATCAAGTCAAGTAAGTATTCCTATATTTTTTTCTAGTGATGTGTCATTTAAAAATTCTATGTTATTGACAACTTTATAAATAAATCTTTTTGATGCATCCTACAGCTACTGGATCAGTTGTTTTTTATGTTTTTTTTTTGTATAGTCAAACTTTGATATAACGAAATTGAGAATCCTGGGAAAAATTCGTTGAATTGAAGTAACAAGAATTTCCAAGCTAATTTTTTATTAACAATTTTTTTTCACGTTGTATGATGAATTAAATACAGTTATTTTTTTTAATAGACACGTCTTAACTAGTAAATTAATTTTTTTATAGATCATGTTTTATGTAATTACAGTTATTATGATTGCAAATACAGATACAGTAGTTTTAGGCCTCTGCATTAGTAAATGAATTTCTGGGTATGAATAATTTTCCAGAAAAATAACCCAGATGTACCCTCCCCTCGCTCATAATGCAGTTAATATTATTCCAGGGCCCAACTTGTCTACATATTTATTGATGTGTCTTGGTTTATACTGTCCAGTTAAAGTTGTTTCCAAAGTTAATTTCATAGATTATTAAGTTGTGTTTGGCAAACGTTTAAAATTATATTTTTTGCAGTATAAAAAAATATTGAATAGTAGTTTGCCATAAATTAATATTTTTAGAATCTGCCGATTTTGTACTTGGAGTTTCAGTACGAATAGCGATTGGTTCTTACAATATCACTAACTTTAGTTTATTCATTGTTAAGTGTAATTTGGTAATATTTGAATTGTTTGATGATGCTGTACTTCTGTCCTGTAATAAACTAGATATGAACATAGTTTGGTAGCAATGGTAACTATTTTAATAGACGTTATTAACAACAATTTTTCTTCACCTTCATCTCTTCCACTGTGTATTTTTTCTTCTCATTCTCTTTTCTGTTCCTCTTCTCTGTGCCTGGTTGTTATCCTCCTCGTTTTGTTTCTTCTCCCTTTCTCTTGTTTGTTTCTCCACCTGCTGTCTTTCCTTCTCCTTCTTTGATTTTTTTCTTCCCTTTCTGTTTCTGTTGCTGCTCCTCCTCCTGTCTATGCCCTTTTAGAAGATACTGAATTCTGTCCTTCAGTGATGCTGGGATCCTGGTCAGATCTGGCTCATTTTCATTTATCACCTCTCATCATCCATATTAGCAGTAATTTGCCAAACAGTCAAACCTAAAGCAAAAAACCTTCTTTGTTGTCTCTGGCCTCATCTTTTTTCTTCTTCAAAATTACTCTTCCTCATCTTTCTTCTCTTCCTTTCTAAACTTTTGATTACTTGCTGTAAAGGTCATTGTAGGGGTTTTTTCCTTCATGTTAGAACTTTACCTGACTGATATTTAAATATAACTTCTAAAATGTATATACTTTATAAAATATATTGTTTTATTCAGGAAGTTACTGTCACAGTTAGATCAGATCCGTGTAAACGGTGTGTCTTCAACAGTTGATGATAAAAAAGAAAAAACAGATGAAGGTAAAGATGCTGTAATTAAATATCAACTAGCTGTGACTCCGGGACAAGCTGCTTTCTCCCAGACGACTAGACTAGCCGATTTGGAACAACGATTAAGTAGATTAGAAACTTGTATCGGTGCTTCTTCAGCTAAATTGGTAAGTTGATATTATTATTTGAAAATGGTTTGATTTGTTTAGTAAAGTTTTCGATTATAAAAATATAACTGCCGGAAATGAGGTTGAATTTAAAAATTGGTTGTTAATGTTGGAAGGGAGATCATAGAAGCAAAGTTAAGTCAAATGCAAAGAGAGAAATTAATATAGATAAAAAAAAGGTTCATTCAATGACAGTGAATTAACCGGATATAGTCGGCAACAAAAGCCCTTGGAGACAACTGTTAGATTTCTTTGGTACATCAGTGTATGTCAGTCTTGAGTGGAGTGGAATGTTAAATTTACAGCCTTTGTTATTATTTGTGCCTGTGATGTCACTTCTCATTTTAGGTGAAATTCTTGCCTTTCATACTAAATTTTAAGATTTTAGTGTTATAAGAAAACTGTGCTCTGCGCTTGGGTCCTCTACACTCTTGTCTGGAATAGCAGGCGATGATAACCACCCTGGTAATTCACCTAATAAGAAAAAAGACCATGAAATTTTTTGAGGGTCAAATTGGCAACCTTTGTTACATTGTAAATCAGATCCATATTTCGAACTAACATAACCTTTTTTGTTCATTTAAAAATCTTAGCTTCACTTGAAATGTGTATACCAGAAGATTAATTCTTAGTGATAAGATTTTTACTATTTAAAGGTGTAAAACCATCGAAAATTTATTTAACACTTTCCAGTCTACCATTTTTTTCACGACCATGCACCACAGACTGAAGTAAATTATACGTACCTTGCACTGTAGACTGATGTTTTTTCAACTTTTTGAAAAAATCAGTGTGTAGACACCTCAGTTCTTATCTACAAGGTTATTATATGAAAATAAAGTTTGAAATTTGCTCTTTTTAACCATATATTTAGTCTAAGTCAATTATTAAGTTATTTATAAAATAATACTATTTACTATTACTCTAATTTTTACATTTCTGAAAAATTTTATATGAACCTTATAGCTAAAAGTAATGTACTTTATAAAATAGGCTAGAATAAACATAAAAATAAAGTATAAACCAACAGTGAAATTATATTTTTGTCAACAATAATTGACTCTTGTATGGTAGTCAATAAGACACTGGGGAAAAATAATACTATTTACAATTATTCTAATTTATACAATTCCGTGTCATCTAATACCGACCCAGAATCTTCTGCAAAACAATCTAATGCATCTCTAGACATCGTTTCATGAAATGTATAAAAGCACAATAACAATAAAACACATACACTGCAAACAACATGGCCTTGTAACCCGCTATGTCGGTACTATGTAGTAGACGCTACGGTTCGATCTTGCGCATTAAGTTGCGGTCGATAGTTTTGTTGATATATCAGAAAATACTAATCGATTCGGTCGACTATCGCTGTAGGTAAATGGAGAACAAAGTTAACTAAATAACAGTGAAAACGGGAAACGGATAGCGTACCGGTAGCCACATTTATAACAATGTGAAAGTAGCAAACGTATGAGATACGTTTGCCATCTAGGGATGTATATTGCCGCCGTGCCTGTATGACGTACATTTGCCGTCACTCAGTGTACATCATCACGTACGGTTGTCGTATCAAAAGTGTTAAACAGTACGGTAAAAAATGTTTAAACTGCAGTAACATTTATAAGTCCACAAAAAAAACACAAAACTTGTGCATCAGCTGGTAAAGTGATTTCAACACTTTAAGTAATTGTAAGGTCCAAATTTTTGGGACAATTTAGAACAACGCACAATTTAAAAAAATATTTTCCATTTGTGTGTTTTTTAAGGATTGTGACTTTGTGATACATCTACAAATTTAAATTTTGAAAAAGGGGTTGCTTCTCCTTTTCAAAATGCTTCTCCTGTTCAACCAGGTGGTCTGGGGGGCTGGCTGGCCCCCCAGGCGCACAAGGCTCTGCCCGAGTGACAGACATGGTACTTTAAGTGACCTTCCCACGTTAGACTGGGTGACCAAATCGTGTGTTAGCCACATTACAGCTTGCACCGCAGTATGTTTTTCGAGGACAGGCTACTTAGACTATTGGGCAACTAAAACTTAAGGAGCTCAAGCGCCCGACTACTCTTCGCACTTTCCACCAGGATGATACCACTGATGGACTGGCCTCTGTTTACCAGACATGCAAGGCATCCTGGAGGTGGACAGAAACAAACTCTCCCGCACTTAAGGGTATATGCACAACATGAATGTCTTGCAGAGACCCCAAAGAGTGTCCATAGTCATTAAAACCACTCCCACTGAGAGTGTCATCACCATGATCACGCATCAGCTAGCCTTTATGCTTGTGGGGCTCCTGATCTCCGTAGTACTCATGTTGACAAGGCTTCCCTTGTCATGTTTGTTGAGTAACCACAGTGGGCTCTCATGAGAAAATTCTAGGTCATATACAAATTTGTGTTGTTTACAGGCAAGATTAGGAGCTGGTGAAAGGAGTCTAATGGAGATAGCCCAGTATTTGAATGCAAAAGCTGCTTTGTTAGACCCAACATTGCTAGATGCAGCTGAACTAAGAGTTGGCTCCTTAGCAACGAAACTTGATCAGGTTTTAGAAAAATCTGCAGCGATTTCTGGTTCACAAGATGCTGAGAAAGTGCAGAAGGTAAACAAATTTAATGTTTAGTTGTTTTTAAAGGTCATTCTTGATATCATCCAGAAAAAAAACATTGCTTATTGATTTTATTTAAGTATGCCCTGCTTATTGCGTTTATCGGTTAATGTGAGCAGCCACTTATGACCAAATGTAAAAGAACGGAATCTAACCATAATCATTACAATGTCTTCTGTTTGTATGATCACATAGTTTTATTCCATTGCTTATTATGTTCAAGGCTGCTCAAAAATATATCAATTTATTGTTACCCGATATGAAATTATTGAACGGGGAGGTTATTTTATCCAACTTAACCTTATTTTAGGTAATAGTTTTTCTAATGTCAAATCAGTTATATAGAACCATTTGAGAAGAGTAAAGTGCGTAGGCCTTCGGTATGATGTGAGGTATGTCCAGAAAATAAGTTCCATTTTATCCGTTGCTCTGGCATGTCTGTCATCGCCATTCGGCATATGTGGCCTTATTTGCTCTGGGTTAAGGAGAATGCTTTCTAATGCTTAATTAGAATAGCAAAAAGTTGATTGGAAATCCCTCCGCCCCTGTGAGATTATAAATGTGTCATTTGTTTTCTGAATGTGAAGAACACTAAACCAGTGGATGTTCATAGATAGATATACAAAAAGTTTACAGAAAATGTGATGAGTGATTCACTTTATTCACTTCAACACCAGTAAATACTATAAACAACGAAATCTTGATTTGTCGAAAAATCATGTGCACAGTCGTTTGGGATCGACACGGCATTATACTGGTAGATTTTTTTCTGCGAGGTGAAACAATCATTGCAAATGTTTACTGTGAGATGCTTAAGCAATTGCGTTACACAATACTGAATAAGCACCGAAGGACACAAACAGTATTGTTTTCATTCATGTCAATGACAGACATCACACTGTGAGCACGACACGGCAACTCTTAAAGGATTTCCACTGGAACCAATTTGGTACCATTATACATTAGTCTGCTATTGTCCAGCTCTGACCTTGCCTTAGTGAATTTTGTCTCTTTGTGCCTGAAAACATTCCTTGGTGGAAGAAAGTTCAATAATAATGACAAACTTGAAGGACATGTTACCACTTGTTAGACAACAAAGGTGGCTATGTTCTATGAGAAGGCATACAAAAACTTGTGCCACGCTATTATAAGTGCTCCAAAATGATGGAAACTACGTAGAGATAATGTACGAATTGTAGTTTGTTTTGCAATAAACAGTTTGTGTGTATCTGGAATCACTTTGGTATTATTACCAAGTGGGTATTTTTTGGATATACCTCAGAAATCATATAATATACATGCATTGAAGATATCCCCTTGTTTTTTTGGATCTCCTTAACGAGTTATGATGGAAATTAGTTATCCATAATTCTAGTTCTATAAAATATAATGAAAGTATCAAATTACGTATCAGAAAATAACTTGTTTCGCTTTTGTTTTAGATTGAAAAACTGTACGAGTTAGCGAAAGAAACTGAACAAATATCGAAAGTTTTACCGCAGACTTTGGATCGAATGAATGCACTTCAAGCTTTACATCAACAGAGTGAGTAATAAACATTTTATTTAATATTTTTTGTGTTTGTGTGTTAAAATTTAAATTGATATTCATTTATTGTATTCATGATTTTCAAGTATTGTTTTTATGTTGATTTTTCAAAATTGAGATGTCATTGGAAATTCACATTTACAGGCCTCTGAATCCGAAAAAAACATGTTTTTAAGCAATTTGTCTCTGTAAACAAAATGTAGCAAATCTGAATAGTGTACAAATTTGAAACTTAAAACTGAAAGTACCACAAATGGACCCACACTGTCTTTAGCATGACTTAATGCTGTCTAATTCGCACTCACTCATGACCATATGGCAACTTGAACTGACTGAACTTGCTGATAAATGGGCTAACATTTTAAATACCTGAGACTGTAGTTGTTTCCAGAATGGCAAAGATTTTCTACACAATAGAAGCAAAATTTAGACCCTTCTACAATTTGTCATCATCCATCATGGATTAGGAGGCTGTAATTGAGCCTGTTCTGGCATCAATTTCTTCCTCAGCCTCCCCGCTCCTCTTGTATCGCAGGAAGTTAGTCAGTCTTGTGACATTCTAAATAAGTGATCTGTCCATTGTCGTTTATGTTTTGTGATGATCTCATTTAGTGGTAGAGTTCCACATTCCTCTATATCACCTCATCTTGATGTGGTCTTGTTTCGTACATCCTTTAAAATGTCTAAGGAACCTCATTTATGCTGCT
The DNA here is from genome assembly GCA_035578175.1 of Catonia carolina. Taxonomy (NCBI): domain Eukaryota; kingdom Metazoa; phylum Arthropoda; class Insecta; order Hemiptera; family Achilidae; genus Catonia; species Catonia carolina. Next base: position 18,258,324 of record JAQMRL010000012.1, read on the forward strand.
TGATCATTGATTTTTGTTTCTCATTAAGTACCCAACCTTCACTTCTATTTTTTATATATATATATATATATATATAAGTGTCGGTGCGGCCATCACCTTGTAAAACTTAATCTGTGTATCCTTGCCTGCCCCCCACATATCGTATTAAATCTGGATATCTTTTGTTGCACATCTTGGTCATAATTATAAGTTATGTCAGATCCCAAATATTTGAAATTTCCTTCCTGTTCCAATATTTTATTATTGATAACTATTTTGGTCCTTATCAGCCACTTTTTGTAAAACGCCATCACTTTCAATTTCTGAATTAATTGATAACTTCATATTAAATAGTTTGCTTCGGAGAAGAAGCTAATGCACTGCCCTTTGCAGTTTGTCTTCCGAATCCTGAATTAATACGGTATCATCAGAAAAAAGCAGGTAATCGAGACACATTCTTCGGCTAAGAGGTATGCCCTCATCAACTTGTCGCTGCCACTTGGACATAAGTTCCTCTGCATATATGTTAAATAAAACTGTTGGTATTGGCCATCCTTGTCCAATTCTTTATTAGTTCTCATCTCTGTAGACTCTTCTACACTTTACCAGAACAGTCCAAAATAAAATTAAAATGATCAATAACGGGTATAACAAAGACACATTCCCCATATTTCACTCTAGTTTCAACTACGCTTCCAAGAACTCCTTTCAAACATATTTCATTCATCAGATGTCCATTATCCTTGTTAAATACACTTAATTTCTTTCAATAAATAATTTATTCCCTTAACTATTTCTTGAATATGATTATTATGACGTTACTATTACTATAGCTAAAGAAAATTAAAAACCTACAACTTTTTTTTCAAGAATTTTGTACTACAGCACCTAGTTTTGTGTATGTTAGTAATTTTCCATATTTTTACTTTTTCTCGCTCTGTATAAATAGGGAAGGAAAGTATTTTTTTCATATCGATTTTTCAAAATCAAGTTTTCACAGAATGTACACTTTTTCAGGCCCCCTGAACCCAAAAAAACATGTTGAGCGATTGGTCTGTCTGTGTAAACAAAATTTCTCAAGAACGGATTATCATACAAAGTTGAAATTTAAGTTAGGTACCACTACAGGACCCGACATGAACATTTTCATCAAAATCGGTCAACCGGAAGTAGTAGTTTATTCGTGTAATTTTCTCAAAAACGGCTCCTACAATTTTTTTAAAAATAGCGCCAAGAAAATCTTGTGTGTGTATCTCTCTCTTGCAACCTATAGTGGGCGCTAAATTTACATTAGATTTTTTTCAATTTGTTTATCCAGGTAGCGAATTTACAAAAACAGTTAGCGAACTCGAAGCATTACAAGCAAGATTATCAGCATCTTCTCAAGCGAATGGAGATATTTTAAAACAAGTCAACGAAGGTTTGACTGCGAATCTATCCGCTATTAAATCGAATATCGAAAGTTTAGATAATAGAGTTAAAACGTTAGCCGCTAGTAAAAAGTAATAGGTTTTTGATCAGTTTTTGTATATATTTATTAATTACTAATGTATTTGTATTGAAATACATAATGTGTACCACGATAAATAGAAGAGACGGTAGGGGTCTCGTTAGGATGCGCAGTAGCCGATGACGTCACCGGTGCTTAATAACACGGCCAGCTGTTTGTAATATTTCGGTATTTGTGAATGTTGTCAGTCCGTCTAATTAGCAACTAACGGTATTATGTGAATTCTTTGTGCAGTTAGTTTAATCGAATATATCATTGAATGTAACAAAAACTAATAAATATTTAGGCCTACTAATAGTTATTACTATATATTTAAATTTTTTTTTTGTTTTTAATATTTAGTATGTATTTATATCTAGTGAGTTCTAATATAATTACATTGAAAATTGTTGCGGGTTGTGCTAATAATGAAAAAATTATACATAAAAGATAGTAGGCTACCGGATATCATAAATTTATCTATATTACAAAATTATAGATTTGTTTAAACATTTTTATTTCATAATGTGAATATCTAAAGACAATCTGTTTACCTTAATAGTCAACGAAAAATGGCAGGTAATTATTTTATATTTTACTTATATTTCATAAAAATTCTTTATCATTATTATTCTCGCTGTTATTATTATAGTAGACAAGACATAATTATTATATCCCAATATTAGTCTTAAATGTAGAAGAACGAAGTTAACAAAACTGGTGCTTTCCGCTCCGGTGACGTCATTTGCTAGTGACGGTATGTACTCATAACAGCCGGTTATGCGCATGACCCCTTCCGTCTCTTTTACTTACGGTGATGTGTACTGTATTAAATGCAACCATATTGTACAATTTTCCGAAAACGGAAAAAATGTGTTGAAATTTGTTGGAATTAAATGAGAGTGAAACAGGCGGTCACATTCTTAAGAGTACAAGTGAACAGGTTATCCATTCATTGATAAGGTTGCATTTCCTATAGAACATTATAATTAATTTTATTTGCGTATGTATTTATTATTTGTATCTTTGCCATAAAATTTGTTTATTTTTTATAATTAATTAAAAATGTTACCCTTCTGGTAAGTATTATTTCTCTCTTACTAATGAGATATATTTATTAAGTACACTATTAACCCATTTATCCGGACTAATCAGGACTGGAAAATTTAAAATTCAGAAACAATTTTGAAATCGATAAAAAAAAATTTAATGGGAAAACTTACTGTTATTTATACTTATTTTTGGACAAAAACATATTATGAGGTGTGATCAAAAATACAGTTAATAAATTTTATTATGAACTAACTGCTGACATAACATCCATTTGAAGTAATAAATCCGATAGCCTGATTCTTTAGATAGTCTGTGATAAGTTCAAACAAGTTGTGATGTGACAGTTGGTTTCCAGAGTCGGAAGATTTTGTACTAGGTGTAATAAAAAAATGTTCATGAATAATAATTTAATTTATTTCCAATGATATTACACATTACATAAAAAAGAAATTACCATAATACAAAATCTTACAGTATACTAGTATCCTATGACGCTAGAGGTGGTGGAAATTATCCCATCCAACTATGGACAAATTCTGAACGTGAAATAGAGTATAAATTTATTTGACGTACAGTAGAACTCCAATTTTCCGGATTAATTGGGACTGGACCCGATATGTATTATCAAATATCTATATTTTATATCTCTATATTTTGTAACAATATATTAATGACAATAATGTGAAAATAATAAAAATGTTAATAAAACCACAAATAACACAAATTAATTTTATAATGTTTTATTGATAACTGAAAAATACTTCATCAACGAACAGATAAACTCTTATTACACTGTTTTGGATTTTTTACATTGACATGCAGACACATCAAAAATTTTAATTGAGAAATATTTTTAACGAAAAAAAATAAAAAAAAAAATTGGTTCAAAGAAGTATTTGATACTACTAGTAATTGATCATGGGACTGATGATAGTAACGTTGAATCTGCTGTTTAGATTTTAATTTTTTATATTTTAAATTTAGTAAACATAAAGTAATATTGTGTTCTGAAACTTGGATTATTTTTTCAGTGTCCACTCCTAATAGATAGTAATAATAAATATTTATTATTTAACTGTTTCGTGTATACCTGAAATTTAATTAATGCAAAAAGGGTGTATGCAGTAAATCTTAAAAATACTATAATAAAACTACCACCGGCATTCATCGTGTAAAGAACAACTAGAGTAAATAAACCAATATTCTGCGTTAGCTCAACAGTAGTTGTTTATACATATAATTATATATAGTTAGGTTATTAAATTAAGGGAAACGGAAAGGGGAGAATTTGGCATAATCACCGGCCTTTTAATTTCTAATCAGTTTACAAGTTTAAATGGCGGCTCTTTTCACCGTAGTGGATTGAGTATGCATAGGAACATGGGGTCAAAACTACCAACTGGAGGGAAAGAGACATAAAAGTGGATGAGAGGGTATGGGGGTACTATTGTTATCTGGCCTATTTAGGTTTACATCCACCTGTATTATCTAAGTTGCATTATCTAAGGTTTCTGTATTATCTAAGGTGCTGTTATTTTTAAAATTTTCCTCATTTTCCACTAGTTTGCCTTTTTATATTTTTGTTTTTAACCCTTTCCACTCGTATTATGTTTGCACTGTGATTCCCCTCCACTTGTATTTATTTTATGATTTGTTGATACCCTATTACATTAATCATACACATAATGTGTTATTAGTTTTAAGAGCATGCAATACTTTTTATGTTCGTTATTACTTTAATGATAATAATGATACATAAAAAATGCTTTTTCTCACCTAAAAACTTTTAAAATATAATCTGCAAAACATACACTGTCGTTGTAAAAACTAAGATAAAATAAACTATTTAACTAGAAATTTATACCTAAAACCTAATAAAAACACGCAAAATAATCTGAATATTATTTTTGTGTGAATTAGTTACCTAAAACTACCAAAAAACATTAACCGATCTTAAAGCGACACAAAATACCGCAAAATAAACAAAGCACATTCACGATTAGGTTAGTTTGTTTACTAGTTTGTTATGGTGACATCGATTCAATTAATTCCGTTTATATCGATAATCGGTTGTAGTCAACTATCGAAAACTACAAGAATTAATTTTTAAAACATCCCATAGAGGCCAGCACATTACAGCAACTTTGTTAAACGCGTATTTTCACACAAAATCAGCTGTGAAAACAGAGTCGGATGGAGTCCGACGTACAAGTGGAACGGTAATACTATCATGTCGGATCAGATTTGACAGTCGAGTGGAAAGGGTTAAGTTTTTTAGCAATACTGCTGGTCATTCTAACCTCCTTAATTTCTATGTTATTACTGTCTTCACCAAGCATAGGTTTTCGCCACTAAGGGATGCCATTTTGGAACACAAATAGATCAGTTGCAACTATTTAAAACTTTTAAGTTTTATGTTGCCTGTTTACTGTAATGATTTTTTTTTTTTTTTTTTTTTCGATATGGCTGCGGAAAGATTTTTCAGACTCTCCACATTCCAATTACTAAGATGCACTCCCACTTGACTGTTAAATGTTGAACTTTATGCTCCACAATTGTGCTCTCGAAATTTTACTAACGCAATCGCTCTCCCGTCCCGAGAGAGAGAGGGCCGCACCAGAGTGACGCGTAGGCGTAGGCTAAGCTTGTCTCCTACCAGTGATCTAACAAAGACTGATATCCAACCTTCTATAGATCCACTAGCTGTTAAAATAGTTCACAACCAAATCCCCCCACCCAGGGAGGCACCCCAGGCGATCTCCGCGAGGGTCACACTGTTAGTTTATTATCAGCAACAAAATCGTAAAGTAGTCTGTAAACCTTCCACCTGCCCGAAAAGGCCAAAGAAACGATGTCTCTTGTACATTCCGGAAAGATTGAATAAATATCCATCCAGAGTTTATCTGACCGGTCAGAATACAACTCACAATCGAAGAACATGTGATTCAGGTCCTGGACAGGACAACCACATTCGCAGCTGCTGTCTTTTTTTATATCCTTATTATGTAAATGAGATGAACAACACGTATGATTCGATCTTATCCTAGATATTAAACAAATCATATCTCTTCTTTGGTTCGTCGAGGCAAACCAAGGTTTGTTAAAGTACTTTTTTTTGTGTTTAAAATAAATAATTCCTTTTATATTACTTCGTTGTTTTATATAGTCTATTGAATCCTTAATTAAGTTAGCTTTTAGTTTACCCGTTGTATTATAATAATGATATTTTTTAATGCTAATGACTTCTAGGTCTTTGGCTTCCCCGGCCAACTTATCAACCGTTTCATTTCCCTGTATCCCGCAGTGGCTCGGAACCCATAGGAATTTTATCTCGAGATCTTTTTCCACAGCCATCGAGAACAATAGCTTAATATTGTAAATGCAATTGTCTTGCTTGCACCGATCGTCTTCGCTGGCCAGCGCTGACAGCACGCTTTTCGAGTCAGTAACTACCACAGATTTTCTAATGTCTCTCTCTAAAATTAAGTTAATAGCTCTACTTATTGCGAACGCTTCTGCTTGATAAATCGAATACATATCGTGAATTCTCAATTTCAGGGCAATTTTCAGTGTCGGGCACCATGTGGCAAAACCGACCTTGCCTGACTCGGGATCTTTGGAGCCGTCTGTGTAAATTAACGTGTGATTAGGATTATTCTCCCTAATATATTTATCAAAACTATTATTAATTACATGTTTCTTTTTCTTTTTCGTTATCATTTCATTTACAGCCTTCGTTATTTCATGGCCAGCAACACAGTCAATATTCCTTTTCAAATCAATGAATCTGTCAAAATATTCGTAGTGTAATATTCCTGGTTTGTCCATTACAATTATCTCATCTATAATATTACTCAAGTTTATTCTTGCTTCCACTAAATTCGATTTTATACTACGTCTCGAATAATAATTCATGTTATCACACAATCTTGATATCGCGGATTTGAGAGAGTTACTTTTAAAGGAAAAAATTTTTGCAACGTACTTATTTGTTAGGTACTTTCTCCGTGCTGACAAAGGCGGTTCACGAGCCATGTCAAGGAGAACGATTATTGGTGTGGTTTTCATTAAGCCCATTGCGGTACGGAGCGCCGCGTATTGTACCACGTCTAACATTTTTAAATTCTTTTTGCTTGTACGATTGAATAATTGCGAACCCCAATCTAACCTGGACCTGATAAGTCCTTTATAAATGTTTAGCAAAGTTTGTGGGTGACCCCCCCCCATTTAATACCAGCCACGGCTTTAATCACGCCCGTTAATCTATTGGCAATACTACAAATTTTTTTGATATGTATATCCCATGATAAATTATATTTTAGCATAAACCCTAAGTATCTAATTGATTCAACGAATTGAATTTGTTCTCCATATATTTTAATTTTGTTATTTAACGCTTCGTAGGAAAGACTTTTATCCCTTGTAGAAAAAATCATTACCCTTGTCTTTGGTACCGATATCCTCAAACACAGCCTGTCCAGCAGTCCGGCTACCTCCTGAAGAGCATTATTTAACAAGTCACATATTCCGTCTAAATTCTTTCCTTCTACATACAACACAATATCATCAGCATATTGCAGGAATTTAACTCCTTCGGGAATACACTTTTTGAGGTATGCTAGATATAGATTAAATAGATCAGGACTACTCACCAAGCCTTGCGCTACTCCTTTAATTGTAAATCTAGAACCTAAGTATTTACCTTCATTATATGCACTGACTTTTCTCTTTTTTGTTGCATTATAGATAACTCTATTTATTTTATAGGGTAGTCCATGTCTCCAAAGTTCTCTACTCAAAAGATACGGATTTACATTGTCATATGCTCCTTGGATATCGAGAAATACACACGCTGTCATTTCTCTATTCACGAAAGCAATCTGTATATCAGTAACTATTGTGGCTACCGTATCAAGGCAGCTTCTATACATCCGGAATCCCGCTTGTTCTTCCGGCACTATCTCATTGGTTTCCGACCAGTATGAAATTTTCCTTTTATTTATTTTATCAAAATTTTTGAAAATGCAATTCGCTAGAGAAATAGGACGAACATCATTTTTATCTTGTTTCGGGATAAATATTACAAAATATTCTAACCATGACTCGGGAATTCTGCCGGATTCAATTACGATATTATAAAATTTTAATATTTTCTCGTGTATCTGCATCGGTAGTTTTCTCAAGACTTTGAAACTAATCAAGTCTGGTCCTGGCGCTGAATTTCCTCTAAATGAATTTAATGCTGATTTATATTCTTCCATTGTTATTTGCTTATCAAATATTTCACTATTTTTGGTTGATTTTGGTTGTTTCTCACTTATCAAGTGCAAAAGGTCTGTGAATTCCGGGTTAATTGGAGCAATCTTATCAAACGCTTTATTAAAAGTATTTTCTTCTATTTTGTTAGATATCATCGGGATATCATTTCGCATTTTACTCGCCTTTACATTATTCAATTTTTGCCATACTAATGCAGGGTTAGAGTTAATATTTAACGACCCACTGAATTCGCGAAAATTTTTTTCCCAGATTTTATTTAATTTCTTATTATATTTTCTCTTATCATATTTATTAAAATTTTCAATAGTCATGTTATCTCTAAAGTTGTGGTAATAGTTTTTGATTTGATCTGTGATTTCCTCGCACTCTTTGTTCCACCAAGTTGGCCTTGTTGTTCTCCCGACTTTGTGCTCTCTGACAAGTTTACCTCCCGACTCCAATAACGCTTTCGTGATGTTATCTGTCAACAAACTATAACTGTTGTTGTCTTTAACTTCTGTATTCTCGGATTTCTCCATTATTTTTTTTTGAAACGTTTCCCAATTTACGCGATTATTGCATAATTTTGGTCTACATGGTATAGTTTTCGGTAGTTGGTTAAAGAGTGTTATTTTTATTGGAAAGTGATCACTATCATATTTATAGTTCAAGACTTTCCACATGCATACTGGAATCAAAAGAGGATCCAGGAAAGTTAAATCTAGAGTGGATCTACTTGATTCATCCGCTGAAGACCATGTCGGAGAAGCATCATTTACAATTACGAATTTCGAGGCGGAAATAGCTCTATCTAATTTTTTACCCTCATTATTGTCATTATGATTGTCAGACCAAGTACTACTAATTGCATTGAAATCGCCAACTAAAACTGCATTTTCCAACGTGTTTATGCCGTCACAGAAGTTATTCCAAAAATCATTATCAGTGAACCCCGTGGCATTTGATGCTCTCGGTGGACTATAAGTGTTAATAATATGAATGAAATTATTATTGTTTGTATAGATTTTAACAATTTGACTTTCGACGTGGTTATTAAGGCATAGATCAATGAAGTTAGAGAATTTATCATTAAGCGATTCAAATTTCAAGTCTGACTTGATAAGAAGAGCAATTCCACCACCGTTCCGGCCATCCCCGCGTTCGCAAGAGACAGTCCTGAACCCTGACAGCGAGAACTTGTGATTATCTTTCAGAAAAGTTTCTCCTAAACAAAAAATATCAATTCTTTCGGAATTAACCATTGCTTCGAGACTAGTTTTTTTATTTGCAATTGCACGACAATTCCATTGAAGAATGTTCAAACAACCTGTCTCGCTATGTTTTCGCCTGTGAGAATTACCAAGCATCATTATCGTGAATAGGAACACCTACTCCTGTTATCTGAGTCTCAGGATTAATATCTTCATCCTGTGACTCTTCCTCAGACTCTGGAGACACCACTGAGGTCTTATTCCCACAGTATTTTTTTAATTTCTTTTCGTTGTTTTCTCCTTCAGACAAATCTCCATTTTCCTTCTTCCTCTTATTCTTTTCCTTTTCACTCTGGTTCTCCATCGCCTCCTCCTGAGTGTTTTCAGTAATCTGTATACCTTTCCTTCTCATTCTACTTTTTTCTTCCATTTTCTCTTGCAACTTGTTTTTCAGCTCAACTCTTCTCTCTTCTGATATTAGAGGAATAGCTTGTTTTGAAGCTTCCTCTTCTACTCTTTCAGTGTTTGCTTTTGATAACTGCTTTTGCTCTTTACCTTCTTTTATTGTCCTTTCATTGTCGTTTTTCCTAGCTTCTCGTGCTTCCCTTTTCTTTTTTTTAACCTCGTCATCTTTATCTTTAGCTGCTTTCACCAAGACGGCCAGGTCGTTTTTTTTTGTTTTTTATCGTTTCTGCATACGACTTCTTCTGCACTGGCGGATTACGCCCCTGATTACTCTCTAGCATCTCTTTGGCAACTTTGATATCGACGTTGTGATAAGCCATCACTTCTTTGATTTTCAGGTTCAGGACTAGTATTGGGCAATTCCTGTCCGACACATAGTGTCCTGAGTCCTGCAGACCATTTCGTTCACAATTTATACACTTCTTGTCCTGATCCTGACACGACGTCGCATTGTGTCCAGGCATAGAGCATTTACCGCAAATTGAGGGTTTCCGTTGGTCTTTGCAAAATTTTGCAATATGGCCAAACCTATGACAATGGTTGCACTTACGCGGGCGATCCACGAAAGGGTTAACCTCGACAATCCCCCCCCAGAAAACTGCTTTCGACGGGACTAGGGTGGTTTTGCAGCGAATTTTGAACAGGTCTGAGTCCTCCAGGATAGGAACACTCTGACCCTTATCGCTCACCTCTCTTTTGACAAATCTTTTTATTCTCTCTGCCTTCACTATTTCCGGGAACGGATCTTGCTCTCCAGGAGGAGGCATCAACCACTCGATCACCTCTTCCGGGGTAACCTCTCTATCAAAAATACCGTATACCACGTAGTCTTTGAAAATTTTAAAATTTGGGATATACGCGATCCATTTTTCATCCCCCCTAAAAAACTCTACATCATTGAATTTATCAATCAGCGAATTGGCAATAACAAAATTATTAAAGATAATTTTGTATCTATTGAAACCCGCTTTCCTCAAACCGAAACCGGTCTTTAGGAAAGCTCCGAATTTTTTCAAAAAACTGCGTGCGAATTGGTTCGGGTGTTTATCATTAACTGGTTCAGTGTCTACTCTTTCAAGAAACACTACATATGGACCTACGTGGCCTTCATCATACCTGTACTTGCCTCGATTATCGCTAACGGGCGTGACTGGCCCGTTCGGACACATTACGGAAGGCTCACAGAGCCACGTGACCCCGTACAGAGACCGCCCGGCACGCGCCGAGCCGTTACGCAGAGGTCAGGTCTGCGCCCACACCGGAGTAAAGCTTACCTCACCTATTCTTATTCACGAATACCTTGTAAACAAAGTTCTATCCCTCAGGTACGCCTCTTCAGTCAGTCGTGGTGACCAATTACCTCAGTTATACTTTATGTATGATCACCGCCTGGAATAAATATTCACCCTCTTCAATAATTGTCAACAATTACTTATACTATAATGTTTATTTACTCCGTACTCCGTGGCGACAAACTCGTTTTTCTACTGTAATGATGATGAATAACTTATGACCAAAACAATCATATAGTCAATATTGTTGATAAAAAATTAAACTGTAATTATCAGTTACTCAATTAGCAAAGCTCACCGTACATTTCAATAACCCAGCTCTCATACAAAATTGTTTTTTTTTATAATCTCCAGCCTAGTTACCATTCAATCTTTTTCTTTTTATTACTTAGTTACCAAAAAATATAATGAACAGATTCTAGGCCAGATGTTTTTTGTTTACTATAAACCCAAAATATAAACAAATCCTAGCCTAGTATAAATTTAGATTTGTTTGTTACACAATGTATCAAAATATTCAACAGCTGTTTCTCAAAATCTTATTTTTGGTTATGAGCCCTTTTTGCACAAAGTTCTTCAATTGTAAATGAAAAATATTTAAGAAAAATAATCGTAATAATGAAAAATACTACATCAACAAAATAAACTCTTTTACACTGTTTTGGATTGTATTATATTGATTTATACATACATCAACAATTTAAATTGAAAAATATTTAAGAAAAATAATTGTACTAATGAAAAATACTAGATCAACGAATAACAAACTTCATTTTACTGTTTTGAATTTAATTATATTGATTGTATACACATCAACAATTTTAAATGAAAAATATTAAAGAAAAAAAATACCAAAAATTGTACTAATCAAAATTACTACATCAACGAATAACAAACTCTTATTTCACAGTTTTGAATTATATTACATTGATCACTAGTGAGCTTTAAAGAAACAGTCCATACAAAATGTTTTAATGCTGATTTTGCACATGCTACTGACCCTTTTTGAATGATTCTGTGCACAAGTTCTTCCTCATTCTGCAACAAACTGCATGTAACAATGGTTGCACCGTCTTCTTTTTTTCAAAAACACATCAAGATGTGTTTTTGATGTCGAGGCTTTTCAATAATTTGTTTAAATGTTGCAACAAAAATAGATCAGTTCAACATGTTTTTATTTTTAATACTCTTCGTATTCATTCTTTTTAAGTTTTATGTTATCTGTAATGATGATAAAATAACTTATGAACAAAACAATTGGTTAGTCAATAATGTTGATGAAAAATTAAATTGCGATTATTAATTATACTTAACAAAGTTCACCATATATTCCAATACACGCTGTTTTCATACAAAATTGTTTTTTTTTTATGATCTCCAGCTTAGATACCATTAAATGTTTTTCTTTTTTACTTAGTTACCAAAAAATATAATAAACAAATTCTAGGCCAGGTGTTTTTTGTTTACTAAAATCCCAAAATATAAACAAATCCTAGCCTAGTACAAATTTAGATGTGTTCGTTACAATGTTAATACTTCATTTAAATGTTCTCTACATCTTGTTATCCGGAGGTTGATCCCATTTAATTTTTTTATAATTGAACAGTGAATTAATAACTGATGTGTTTTGGAGAAGCTCAATTGCAATTTTCCGATACCATTTAACTGTTTGCGTAGTGGACTGCTATAAGAACTCATTTGATCCGACAAGTCTATAAATCTTTTACCTTTGTATCTACAACAACTTTTGGTTTCTTTAATATTTTTCCATGAACTGGGATGTAGAATGAATGAATATTGAAATACTTACTGGAGACAAAACGCTAATCGCCGGAGAACCACCACAATGCTCGTATTAAAAAACTTGAAGAGAACGACGCTGCTTGCTATAATGGACAGTAAAAAAAAAATTGGTTGCCATAGCAACGAACATACGGTCGTGGTCCAATGACGACGAACACCGAAGAAATCAAGGAGATGGGAACGCGGTAAAACTAACATAGATAAAAAACTGAATACTGAACATGGGACATCAACTATGTTGTCTGTGTTGCATGTGCTTAACATTAAAACATTTTTTTTGTCCTTCCATTTTAACACTAATATATCTGTGTTGCTTTTTATAGCTACGATTTAATTTCTACGCAACTTTGTTTTTGTAATGTCACTTGGAAAAAATTTTCTTTTGGCTCTAAGAGTACCAATGATATGGGTATTTTTTGACAAAAGTGTGTCTGCCAAATCAACACTTGTATACCAGTTGTCTACTATTAAAACTACCAAAATTTAAGTAGCGATCCAACAAATCTAGTACTACTTTTTTGTCACTAAAATGTTCTCCACTTTAGGGTCATTCATTTGTCTTTCTTTACCCGAATACTTTAAATTTCTAAGTATAGCACGGGTGTGAACACAACTTGAAAACTTTTATTCCATATCTATGTCGCTTTTGTTCATTGAATTGTTTGAATACAAGCCGGCCTACATTGTTTCATAATACATAATTCCTTTTCTGGGAAAACACACATTTGGTACTTTTCACTTAGTCTATCAATCAAGTTTTGTACCTTAAATAATTTGTCTCCTGGAGCATCTAAATTATTGCTAAAATGAAACACAGACGGCAGTATCTGAAATCTATTAAGGCTCATGATTCTGCCCATATGTGAAGTCATTAAACCACTAGATTTCCAATAATCACTAATCTTCGGCATGTGTACGAGCCCCATGTACAGAATTATTCCCAAAAAATTTCTTATCTCAGGTATATCAGGAGGAAACCACCATCGCAATCTAGATTTAGGTGGTAAATTAGGCCCACATGCTCCAATTTTTTGACTGGCGTACAGGTTTGTTTGGGTCACTAGAAGTGTCCGAATTTCACTGTCTACAAAACATTCGGTATCATGTAATTTACAATTGCTCAATAAGTCAATAATGTCACTGTTTATTCCTACATCCAAATTTTCAGGATTGTATGGTATATCTCTATACAATCCGTCAGGTAATTGCTACATCAATTCTGGGGTATTATTCCTATTACAAATACCAGTATTTGGTAAATTGCAATTACTGACAGCATTAACTGATTCAATAGCATCTGAACTTTCACTCTCAGGCACATACTCAGGATCTTTATCAGAATCATAAATATTACCCATCACTAAATCCACTTCTGTTTCACTAACATCATCACTTCTCTCAGATAAATATTCATCACCATCTTTCTCTACCTCAGCCCGTATATCTTCACGAATAATACGATTATTATCCTTTTTTATAACTCAGACAATATATGAGAATATTATCAATTGAAACAACACCGCAAAAACAAACTCTACTAACCACATTTAGCCAATGAAACATGTAAACAAAGAACATCTACTTTTGATTTGTAAACTTTGATCAGATTGACAAACATAATTTGAACGTATTAAGAATGTTTTAATTTACTTAAAATAAATTTAAATGTTATAAAGTAATATTTTCTATGTATCGAAGTTATTTAAAATAAAAAAAATGACAAAAGTACCCACATTTTAAAACTTTTATAACTTTTAAACAAATCGGTATTTTGTTGTGGTAAATCGACCAATCGACTGGTGGAAGAGAGGAGAACTAATATCAGTAACTCAACTAATGATGTTGAGGTACTGTAGCAAACAAGAATGAACAAACTGAATGAATGCGCGAGGTTAAAATCTAACCCTCATATAGCACTCGTGGCAAATTAGTCGTGGGCCATACAATATGTACCTCATAGCACTCAACGGACATACAACGTTAAACTCCTTAGCACTTAACTGGTTAAAAACCAATGTTTACATTTTATTATGCAGTACTTTAGCCTACTTAGATAGTGTCAGTTCCGGAATATAACGGTCAAGAGTCAGTTGTTTTGTTGCTGTAAATCGTTTTCGTTCAGCCAAGTCTCACACTCATTTGAAGCTGTATATGATAACACTCAGGCTGCTACTCCATCCATGTTAGCACAGTGTAAACACACGCAAACACCTTTCCTGCTGACGGTCCTCCATCTGGTTCACCAGCAATGCCGTCTTCCTGGCCATCAAGTTTCTTCTCTTACGCTTTTAATGAGTTCATTGTCACTGAGAATTTGGAATCCAAAGTCTGAAGAATCACAAGCAAACCACTCGCCTTTGTCCTTTGCACTGCACTTGAAACTTTTAAAAGGATTGTTTTTATGTCCTTAAGTGACATTTCATCCCTTCCGCTTCTCTTTCTTCCTCTTTCGCTTTTCTCTCTTCTTCGTCATGCTTCTTTTTCTTTTCTTCTTCTATCTGTACCTGATTTTCTTGGTTGATATGCCTTTTAATGTGCTCCACGCTTATTTAATGTGGTCATCTTCACCAAATTCTATGCATCTGCCACCAAATAAATGGGGTCTTTTAAATTCGTTTTGATGATTAGCCACAATGCCTTCTTCATTTTCATTTTCTATCAAAAGTTGCCTTCTGTATTGTCGCTTCATAAATGTTGTACTAAATCAACTTTTTGGCTTAAAAAAAATATTTACGCTTATTTATTTAATTTTTCTGAAAGAGATCCGGATAATTATTTTAGAGCTTACAGAAGAACTGAATATTTCATATGGCTGTGCAAAGCATTTTAACTGATAATTTGCAAACGAAATAAATAAGTGAAATTTATTCCCCATGTCACACCTCACTTCTAATCTGCGAGTTTTCGGCCAAAAACAAATTCCTCTACGTCCAAATCCACCTTACTTTCCAGATTTAGCACTATGCAACTTCAGACGCATCCCCTTTTTTTTGGTGTCAAAAATAAAACATTTTGACACCATTCCTGATGTTGAGAGGGCCACTACAGAACAGCTTTCAAAAGAAGGCTTCCAATCATTGAATCAATTTTGAGATAAGTATATCATTTTCCAATGAGATTACTTTGTAGGAGATTAATTCAAATTTATTGTAAGGTTATTACGTTGTCATAATAAAATTATTCATCATATTTTTTGATCTCACCTCGTAGAATATGTTTGTACACAAATATTTACAAGTGTTACTTTTTATTTGTAAAAAAATTATTTATTTGACTTTGTTTTATTTTTGTATGGTGTTGAAAGGCAGTACGATTGCACAGTCATTTCACCATTATAAGTTAAGCTGGTGTGGAGGTCAGGCTGCTGCTCCAAGTATGCCATGATATTGTCCTGCGATGATTCACCTAGTAAATACAGTAATGCGTATGCAATCTTTAGCTTGAGGCCCTTAATGATTTAATGAGACAGTATGTAGAGTTACTGTACACTTTGATAAGTGTACAATACTGTATCAGTTACACAATGTATAATGTATTGTGTTTAGATTGTGCATTTGTTCAAATACTTTGTTGGATGTTGTGATTTTATGAATAAAAAACTTTTTCCGATCCGTATTGGGCCGGATAATCCGATATCCAGATCATTAAAGTAATTTGATGGAAGGACATCTTTTTAAATTGATATTCAGCCAGCATACGTCCAATCCATAGGTGCCTGATTAAGCTAGTATTTACTGTAATAAAAAGTAAATGTGATTATCAACATAAATAAAAAATTGTTTTTTCAGAATTTTATGAAGCTTCATGGTGTTTGATAAACCAATATTTTTCCTTGTGTTTTCTTAGCTTTTTTTAAAATAACATATTAATGAAAGCTTGGGTCAATAGTAATAAAATTATATAAATTGCACAAAAATGTTATATAGAAAATAAATTAAGTATAATAATACTGTAACTTGTTTTTTGTAAAGAAATTATTAATAAATATTTAAAGGATTCTCAATGGTTGTTTCATTTATTGAACATTAATTGACAATCCATTTAGAACTTTTTAAAGTACCTCCCCCCCACTCCCTGACTCGTATAGGTTTTCCAATGCTTCACCGGATAGGGTCCCTGGAAGGCCTCAAAAGGGACCTCTCATAGACAGGTCATCAAAGCTTCTTTT
Source organism: Catonia carolina (assembly GCA_035578175.1). Classification (NCBI taxonomy): domain Eukaryota; kingdom Metazoa; phylum Arthropoda; class Insecta; order Hemiptera; family Achilidae; genus Catonia; species Catonia carolina. The sequence continues at coordinate 18,275,043 of JAQMRL010000012.1, forward strand.
ACTCTCTTCAGTGTCCTGTGGTGGGTTCTTTCAGAGTTTATTTATTTTGGAAAACAAAAGAAGTTGGCTGAAACAATTAAAGAATTCAGGCTTGATTTTGTAACGTTTGACCAATTCCTGACACTTCCAACAGGTATTGCCATAAGTGAGAACTTTCAGCACCATCGTGGCGCAGACCTTCCTCATATCAAAATTCTCAGTTAAAATGCTGTGAACAACTGATTTAGGCATGCCACTTTCTTCCGCTAATATCCGGACTCTCATCTGTTGATTGCTGTCCAGAAGTTGTCGGATATTTTGGACCATACAGTCAGTTTTTGTTGTTAACAGGGGCCTCAAGCGCTTGTTGTCATTGATAGTCTCATGGCCCTCCCAAAACCTCTTGTGTCACTCAAAAGTTCGGTTCTGTGACATTGCATCCTCCACCGAAGACTTGTAGAGTCACCCGCAGGCGACTGTGGACTGTGGTAATCCTCCCCCGCTTTTCCGCCAGGAGCCACGTCATACAAGTGTAAGTGGCGGGGTGTGGAAATTCATTACCTGAAATTTTGGGACAGCCCTGAATGTGTTTGATAATGAAGTAGTTCTTACGCATTATAAAAAATTTATGTACAATGCATTACTTCGTGACAATTTTGACTGATGCAGCAAAGACGAGGACTGGGTTAAAGAAGGTAAAGAGTAGATTCACATGGCAGAAATGAAGGACAAGAGGAATATGCTGGGGAAAGCAAGGAGAGATAGAATAAGATTTGATGTAATTTGGGAACAAGTGGTTCAGAATGGGCAGCCTGTTAGAGAGGGTCAGGCAAAAAAAGCTGTGATGATTTGTTCACATTTGTTTTTCATGATTGCGTCCAGGAGACGTCTGAGGAAGGACAGGGCATGTCAAGAATTTATAAGATAATACAAATATAATTTTAATTACTCATTATCTACTACTGCAGGCTTACTGACTACAATAAAAAAGTGATCTAATATGTACACAGTTTTCTTAGCATTTGCTTCAATGTTTTGGGTGGTTATTTATTTTGAGTTATGTATTTGTTTTAGTTTAATAAAATATTGTTTAGAAAGAAATTCTTTTACACTGTAAAACGTCTCATCGATCAAGTAATTTTTCAGATTTGTTTTTAATGAATGCTTATTAGGACATCATTTTTAAAATTGTAATATATTGATGTATTTTCTCCACATATAAGCAGGTGTTTTTGTTCAAACAATTTAGTGTTGTGGTCAGCCACATAATAATTGTTCCTGTTTCTTGCGTTATGATAGTGGACAATGAAATTTTGTGTGATATACATTATCATCTCAAAGATGCAGAGTGAAGGAACTGTAAAAAATGTAAGCGATTTAAATAGCGCCCTGCATGAAGTGAGGTGGTTAGCTCCCATAGCTTTCTTTTAAATTTTAAAAACCGTATTCATGTTACATAGGCCTTTACTAGAATTACTCCACACCAAAATACCATAACGGATATGAGAGAGAATTAGACCACGATAAGCTGCCATTAGTATTTTTCATTATTTAATTTGGCAATTGTTTTAATGCAAAAACCCCAGATGATATTTTATTATTACACACATTTTTGGTATAGAAATCCCAAGACAAATATCTATCTAGTGATAACTCGTAGGAACTTTACCATTTCTACTTGCTACAATAATTGTCAGTTGAATGGAGGAAGGTAGACTGTTGAAAAGGATGCTGTAATTGGAGATGGAGGAAAAAGATCAACAGGTAGACCAAAAGTGAAGTAGATGGGTTCTGTTATGGATGAATTGGGAGAAAAGTGCAATGCCAAGAGAGTAGTTGTTTAGGGCTCAACCCGAAGAAACTTGAAAGTGGTGTGATGATGATGATTTAAGTAGTGACTGTATATGGTTAATATAGTCTAGAGACTAATTGTTTAGAATTACTTTAACTGCAATGATTTGATTTGTTACAAAATATGAGGCTATCCTAAAATAAGTTCCCATTTGCTTCACATAGAGCACTGGCGACTAAAGTAAGTATGAGGGTTTTCTGAAAAGTTTCCAACCACAACATGATTGCCGTATTTGTCAAATACAGAGTTGGAGAATGTGTTTGTGAATGCATTGAAGTCAACCATTTTGGACGCTCAGCTGTTGTTTGATAATCGTTTTAGTAAGTGCAAGTGTTGCTGTGAAAATGGACAAAATCTAGTATCAAGCTGTCATTAGATATTTAATACGCCTATGAAAATTAAAGATGAGTTGGACACTGAGTACAGGGACTCTGCACCATCATTTACCACTGTGAAATTTTGGGCAGTTGAATTTAATTGTGGGCCGTACCAGCTTGGTAGATGATGAATGTTTGAGATAACCAAAAACTGCAACCACTTGCAATAACATTGCTAGCCAACTATCGAATTAAGGTTAAAGAGATAGCAGAGGCTATGAAATTAAAGAATGGGTTTGTAATGGTGATAATCCACAAATTGCGGCATCATCTGCTTGACACCCTTCCCCAGATCTAGCCTCTAGTGACATTTTTTCTTCCCTAGGCTAAAATTTGAGCTAGGACAGAAATTTTCATTGAATGAAGAGAGTTCATCGTCACCTTCATAACCAACTACTTTACAGAGAAAGAGGCCAACTACTATTTGGATGGGTTAAAGCGATGGATGCATTCCTGGGAGAAGAATATAGGCTTACAAGGAGACTGTTGAAAAATTAAAATAAATTGAAGAAAAGTTGTCTTCTTTCTTTGTTAAGTCGGAAACTTTTCAGATAACCCTCGTAGCTGCCAGGTCTAGGTTGAACACTATTAGTTGTACAAGTGCCATTTTATTGCTAATAGTTACATACACATGGCTATTTTTCAAAATAATCACCTTGACGATGGAGGCATTTGTCACATCTATGGGTAAGCTTACGATACCTTGTTCATAAAAACATTGCTGCCAATGAATTTAAATGAGTCTTCAAGTTCCTCATTGTGTTTTTTGTGGAGCTCATGCAACCAGGAACCACGATTGATGCAGGTGTTTATTGTGAAACCTTACAAAGTTTGCGGAGAAGCATTCAAAATAAAAGAAGAGCCATGCTGACTTCTGGAATTGTTCTGATCCATGACAACACCCTTCCTCGCAGTGATGGTGCAACCCAACAACTCCTTGAGCAGTTTAAATGGGACATTTTCAATCACCCGACCTAACACTGAGTGACATTTGGGCAGTCCATTTAATTTAAAATCAACCAAATTAATGATTTGACACCCAAGTCCTTAGATTTTGATGAAACTTGTACAATTGTTCATTTTTTGCCTTTAAGTAACCATGCAAATTTTTTTCTGTATGTTAAACGGTTTATTTTTTACAGCTAATTGAAGTTTTTGTTATTGAATGGTTTTTGATCATCAAAATGATGAAATTTTTTAAAAGGATACTTCAATATACAAGGAATTGAGAAAAAATACTGTATTTTGAATAAGTAACCATTTTTAGTGTAAAAAATTCTTGAAAATCATATTTTAGATGTTTTTCATTGATACGCAGGGTTTTACGGAAACAGCAATATCTTCAAAAGGGTTAAGAGTAATCATAAAACTCTTTTTATGTACTTGTTCTACAAAGTCTGCTCTATTATTTGAAGTAATAAAATTGATGGCATTTTCATTCCTTCAATTAAAATTTTTACTTCAAAGATAAAAGTCAGTCATTTTTATTTTTACTTTCTCTTGCCTATATGAATATATAGGAAGGAAAGTATTGTTTTCATGTCGATTTTTCGAAATAGAGTTTTCGCCGGATCTATACATTTTCAGACCCCCTGAACCCAAAAAAACATGTTTTTAGCGATTGGTCTGTGTGTGAACAGAATATCTCAAGAACGGAACATCGTACGAACTTGAAACTTGAAACTTAAGTTACATACCACTACCGGACCCGACACGAACATTTTCATCAAAATCGGTCAACCGGAAGTAGTAGTTTATTCGTGTAATTTTTCACTTTTTTGCGATTTTCTCAAAAACTGGTCCTACGATTTTTTTTAAAATCGCCTGATTTTCTAAATTTTGTATGCTCTACAAGATAGGGTAGGCGCCATGTTTGCTGAAATTCTTGGTGAGGGTGTTTTTACGTAAAAAAAGTGTTTTTTTAAGATTACGGCTTTAATATGTATTATAGCGCAAAAATGTATATAATAAAAAATCTAGAGAATTTAAAATTCTACAACTTTTATTTCAAACATTTTTTTGTATAACGCTTAGTTTAGCAGTAATTAGCGATTTTCTGTTTTTTTCTCACGAAAATGTGAAAAATTGATTTTTTTAAGATTTCGGCCTTAGTATTCATTTCATGATAAAAGTGTTTACAATCAAATTTATAGAAAATTAAAAGATCTACAACTTTTATTTAGAGCAGTTTTCTCTACAGAGCCTAGTTGAGCGTGAAAGAGTGATTTTCCGTATTTTTAGGCCAAACTGGGGTTGATTTTCATTTTGCGTGTTTCTCTCACGATTGAAATTCGGTTATGTTTTTGAGGTTAGTTTTTTATTTATTTCTAATGCTTTATTACTAATGTTAGTTTTATTGTTAATTATTTTCACTGGCAAGAGAAAGTTGTGTGAGTGTTTCACACCAGATTTTTATTTTTATCCTTGTATTGACCCATTTTATCTTTTCCCTGAATTTAAGAAGTGGCTTAAAAGCAGTGCTTCCCAATTAATGAAGACCTTCAAGACTCATTTAAATTCATTGGCAAAAACATTTTATGAAGATGGTATTGGAAAGCTTGTCCACAAGTACAACAATACCTCAATTGTTAAGGTGATAATGTTGAAAAGAAGCAATCAGTAAAAGTAACTTTTAGTACTATTTTATACAATAAATTTCACTAACCTTTTTTTTTACTTTCTCTTGCCTATATAAATACATAGGAAGGAAAGTATTGTTTTCATGTCGATTTTTCGAAATCGAGTTTTCACCGAATCTACATGTTTTCAGACCTGAACCCAAAAAACATGTTTTTAGCGATTGTTCTGTGTGTGTGTGTGTGTGTGTGTATGAGCAGAATATCTCAAGAACAGAATCGTACAAACTTGAAACTTAAGTTAGATACCACTAGAGGATTCGACACGAACATTTTCATCAAAATCAGTCAACCGGAAGTAGTAGTTTATTCGTGTCATTTTTCACTTTTTTGTGATTTTCTCAAGATTTTTTTAAAAATCACTCATTTACTAAATTTTTTTATGATCTACAAGAAGGGTAGGCGCCATGTCTTCTGAAATTCTTGAGGAGACTGTTTTCTCGTAAAAAAATTGTTTTTTTTAAGATTGTGACTTAAATATGCATTTTAGCACAAAAATGTATATAATAAAAGTTGTAGAGAATTTAAAATCCTATAACTTTTATTTCAAACATTTTTTTTGTATAATGCTTAGTTTTAGCGGTAATTAGTGATTTTGTTCTTTTTTCTCACGAAAATGTGTAAAAAAAAATCTGTTTTTTTTAAGATTTCAGCCTTAGTATGCATTTTACGACAAAAGTGTATAATCAAACTTATAGGAAATTAAAAGATCTGCAACTTTTAAGTACAGCATTTTTCTCTACGGAGCCTAGTTTAGCATGAAAAAGTGATTTTCCATATTTTTAAGCCAAACTGAGGTTGATTTTCATTTTGCATCTTTCACTCATGATTAAAATAAGGTTATGTTTTTTGAGGTCAGTTTTTTGTTTATTTCTAATGTTAGGTTACATTGTTCATTATGTGCATTGGCAAGAGAAAGTCGTGTGAGTGTTTCACACCAGATAATTTTTTATTAAGACAATGTACTACATAAAATTATTTTAAACTTAATGATAAAATATAAATAAACAAAAAGATGGACTTAGGGTAAGCGCACACTGAATGCTGGTCGCAGGTACTGATTCACGGAGGCGAACGCGTATAGTGGGAGCATGTAACTACGTGCTTAACCTTCATTCAGTTTTTGGTATTCAACATACGTTCCAGTAGCAGCAGTGATGAATTATTTCTAATGGAAAACGTTTCCACGAAATTATTATCATTTAAAGACTATACCGTTAGTGACATAAATAAGAATAAAAAATTCTTCGGCATAATCATCTTTTTCCGCAAATAAAAATAGATAGACATGTGTTTTAAGTGCATGAGAATGACTCTGGAAATGTTTAATTTTATATTATCTAAAGTAGAACTCGTTTTCAAAAACAATGGTGCAACTTGCTCAAGCAACCAATATTACCGGAAGATAGATTTGTGATTACTTTGAACATTTTAAACGTATTTTGACTACCGATATTCAATAATATAAAGCATTGTTTGGCCAGTAATAATCTTTTAAAGTTAGTTTTATAAACCTATGTTAAAAATTAATTCTTCTTCTTCTTCTTTCAGGGTATAGGCGAAACGCCTGTTCTGATCTCAAAGGGTTTATTTGTTAAATGTTGTTATATGACCATCGCTTCCTTGGTCTTCCAACATCTCTTCGACCAACTGGCTTATATTGCCCTGAACAGATTTGTTGTAGTTGGAAAACCGATCTCTGAAGTTCATCCTATTTAAGGAAAACTTATCCCCTATTTTAAATCCAGGGCTAATCTTAAATTTCTTTAAGTTTGTTCGTTCCATGTTTATTATTACCATTATTCCTGTCCGTATTTTTCCTTTGAGACTTGCAAGTAATTTAGTTTTCCCCTAAAAACGCTACTAACGTCTCGTAGAGTAAGACCAGTGGTAGGGCTGCTACCTTAGAGCCTCTGGACCTGCCCCAGGTTTCATTCGGAGACCCACCTCCTAGGTTCCTCCGCTCCTCACGCCGTTGGGAAATTTCCTCTTCCGCCACTCAGACCGTTGACCATATAAACCAGTGATATCTAAGGCTATCACTGGTTCCCCCAACACCAATCTGTTCATCGACCCAGTTTCCCGCTGGGATTGGTTACCCAACCTTCCGCTGGGTTACTCGACTTAGCAGGGGCACCTCTAGCAGGTTAAGTACATTTAGCAACCTGCCAGCAAGCAGCAGGCAGGTTTATTCAAAATAAACCAGTGAGCTGATATGCACAGATGACCAGCGCGCAGCTTTCCCACCAGTGTTTACTGTGAGACGTCTGATTAAAATATAATAGCCTATTCCTACTAGCAGGCTCTCACTTGTAAGCGACCAGCGTTCACTGTGCGCTTACTCTTACAGTCGGACCACCACTAAGCTCTTTTGTATCTGAAATTTATTTACAATATTTCATAGAAATAATTATGTATCAAATAGAACCCACATATAATATTATAATGTGGCAAAGATATGTATGTAGATGATATATTGGTAATAATGGAAAAAACATACAAAAATGAAGATGATATTAAAAAAAATTAAATTCGTTTGATGATAAATTACGCCATACTTTAGAGATTGAAAATAATAATAAATTAAATTTTATGGACATTCAGTAAGCCAAAAATAATAATAAAATAATAACAAATATATTTCGTAAAGTATATTACCAGTAACAAATATCAATATGTCATCTAACTACCCATATTCACATAAAATGGAAGCTTATCATAGTATGGTACATAGAGTGTTTAATTACATAAAAGATAAACTATTTGAAAATGAAAAGGATAATAAAATTCATAGCATATAAAAATGGGTGTAATGAAAAAGAAAAAAATAATAAGTAAAATCAAGAACAAACACTGTTTTAAAAATAACTTAAGAACCACCCTTAATCAAAAAAAAAACTTAAACCATTCATATCATTAAAATATAATAAAACAATTACAAATAATTTATGTAAGACATTGAATAAATTTTATAAAGTAGCATACAGATGTACAATAAGAAACTACTATCCACAAACATACTTAATAATAAAATAAATGAAACACTAAATAACAAAAAATGTGTATATAAAATAAATTGTGGTAATGACAATTGAAACAAATTTTACATTGGTATGACTAGCCGTAATTTTCAAGTGAGGTATAATGAACATGAAAAAGCACTGAAATGTAACTACATTGTATCAAACTATACCAATCATATAAAGGAGGAGGAACATAAATTTGGTAAAACAGATAAATATTTCAGTATAATAGAGCAGTGCAATAAAAAAATAAAAATCAGATTAAAAAATATGAGATATTCCATATTTATAAACATTTAAAAGAGCAAAAGGAGGATATTTTAAATGAACAAATCAAATTTAAGAATGATGCAGTGATATTGACTGCTGCTGCTATATATCAAATATGAGAAGGGGTTACAGGAACTTAATTTAAATAAGTTTTATACAAATGACTGAAGATGTAACATCTATCAATTTTTAAAATTTTTAGTTTCAAATGGTGTAATATACTCTGATGATGGTGGGATCAGAGAGGACTTTATCAAAAATATAAAAGTTTATGAAAGTCTTTGAGCTGGAACATGGAATGTTAGGAGTTTAAAACAAACTGGTAGGTTAGAGAATTAAAAAAAGGAAATGGATAGGTTGAAGTTAGATATAGTAGGCATTAGTGAGGTACGTTGGGACGATGATCAAGACTTGTGGTCAGGGGATGATAGGGTTATTAACACTAAATCCATTGGAGGGCAGGGCGGAGTGGGATAGTAATAAATAAAAAAACTGGACAAGAGTGACCTACTATAAGCAGTGTAGTGATAGGATTATTATGGTTAGAATAGATACAAAACCAAAACCCATCACTATAATGCAGGTTTACATGCCTACGTCTTCGCATAAAGAGGAATACATAGAACAAGTATGTGAGGAATTAGATGATGTAATAAAATATGTCAAGGGTGATGAAAATTTGATAGTTATGGGAGACTGAAATGCAGTAGTTGGAGAAGGAAAAGAAGGAAGATAATCGGAGAATATGGTCTAGGGAAGAGGAATGACAGAGGGAGTCAGCTGGTAGGTTTTTGCTCCAAATATAATTTAGTGATAGACAATACACTATTTACGAACACAAAAAAGGAGGTTATATTCTTGGATGATGCCAGGTGACAAGAGAAGATACCAAATACATTACTTAATGGTGACAAAGATTCAGAAACGAGATTATGAACTGTAAAGCCTATCCAGGTGCAGACATAGGGAGTGATCATAACTTAGCAGTAATGGGTAGCAGGCTTAAACTTAAAAAACTGAAGAAGAGATAGGGAAATGCTAGGTGGGATGTAGACAAACTAAGAGAATAAGACAACCAGATAGGTTTCCAGGAGAGTATTCAAAAAGGGATAGAAGAAAGAGGTAATGACACAAGAAGTGTAGAGGAGGAGTGGATAAACTTCAAGGGGTGGTAGTGAAAGCAGCGGAAGAATGGATAGGACATACTAAAGAAGAGGTAGGAAACCTTTGATTACTAATGATATTCTGGAACTGATGGATGAGCGAATTATATACATAGAGTAGAAGAAGGGTTGCTCAAGCCTTTGAAATGAAAAACAGCTTACTGACTACAAACATTGCCTTACAGATTAGGGAAAATTTCTTAAAACACTATGTTTGGCATGTAGCAATATACGGGAGTGAAACGTTGGTGATAGGGGCTGTAGAAAGTAAGAGTATAGAAGCTTTTGAAATGTGGTGTTATAGGAAAATGTTAAAGATGAGGTGTGTGTACAAAATAATAATTTAGAGGTTCTTAGGCGAGTGGATGAAAGAAGAAGTATGTGGAAACATCTTACCAGAAGAAGGGATAGGCTAGTGGGGCATATCTTAAGACATCCAGGTATTGGTCTATCAATAATGGAAGGTAATATTGAGGGAGCGAATTGTAGGGGGAGGCAAAGGTTAGAATATTCAAAGCAAATTACAAAAGATGTAGGGTGTTACAGATACGTAGATACGAAATAACTTGCACATGATAGAACAGCTTGGAGAACTGCATCAAACCAGTCGAAAGACTGATGACAAAACAAAGATGGTGGATCCACCGAAACACGTTTAAGTGATTAATAATAAAAAATAAAGGCAGCTTAAAAAAGGTTAGTGAAATTTATTATATGAAATATTATTTATTTCAAGCGGCAGGAAGCATCATAAGGATTTAACTTTTAGTAATAAATTTTTTTTCTATATTCACTTCTTTTATTTATGGCCGATTGGAGGTTGAAAATATACTACCCTTGTGTGTAAGCTGTTTTTTGTGAATTACAATTTAAGATTTGTAGACGGAACAAAATTTTCAGAACAAGGAATAACTAAATCATATGACACAAGCTAATTATTCTGAGTTTATCACTGCTTAAATCTGTCCTAAGGATAATGATGTTAAAAATGGCTAAAAAATTAAAAAGTCAATTATAAAATTTATTTTATTTTTTATAAATTAAAAAAATACTTATAAAACTAACTAGAGATTAAAAAAATTAATTAACATTATGCTGGAAGGTCATTTGATTAGTTGCGCAGCCAGGACATGTATGGAGCGTATCGTGAATAAAAAAATCACAATCTAGACAAAAGAATTGTTTACATGGTTCACATTGGTACACCTGAAACAATCAGAAGACCAAACAAATATTTTATTACTAATTCAGATTTTAATCGTTTTACATGTAATACAGTAATCCCTTGCTATACTGCCGCATTTTCAGACACAAAGTATAAAACTAAATATAGGTAATATATTAAAAAAAATATGAGGTGCCAAATATAAACAAGTTGTGACTTGTCAATTGACTTCCATAGCCAGAAGAGTGAGGCCATGTTTACCATGTCTGCCTCAAGGATTTTGAACAACATGTTAACATTAGGTTTTGTTTTAAATGCCAAAGAAGCTCATGAAATGCTAAAATTAGTATACGGTGATAATGAGATAATTCTAAAGACTGCTTACACGGTGGTATGAGCAATTTAAAAGTGGAAATAAGTTGATTGAAGACTAGAAATGGCCGAAACGTCATTCGACCTCAAAAATAGACGATAACATGCAAAAAGTGGTAAAACTAATTCATTCAAACAGGTGATTGACTATTCAAAAGCTCATCAAAGAACTGAACAAACCAATTAACATACATATATAGATAGGCCCACACAACAACCGGGATGTGCAACGTCATAGCTTTAGTATACTACCATGAACAAAAACATTTATCACAACTCGATATACCCTTCCGTACACCGCTCTTCACTCTCCCCCTCTCTCCCTACCCCCTCTATTTCTATCTATTTCCAAGATTTGAAAAGAAGCAATACACACATATGCACGTGCGTGAATATGTTGCACTCGTGCTTTCCTTTTGTTATTTTTATACTTTTTTGTCGGAATGTGTTAGTAGCGGGTCAGAGACAATGTTTTTAGGAACGCACAAAACTGCAGTCATCATACCATACCTCTACTCCTTTCTTTCCTCTAGTTTGCAACGGTTATTCAGTCCGATTGTTAAACGGGCGTATCTTTACATAGTATTGCTGGTGGAGTAAACTGGTCGACCCGCATCAATCTTCTCACTATTAGGGGTTGGGCGGGGAAGGCTAGGCGTGTGGATTTGCCGCTAATGTCACCACAGTCATGGCAACCTGCTCGCACTGGAAGAGAAGCGGCAACCGCCCGTCAACTCTTCACTTGGGCATTTATTATATACGTTACAGCATTTATTAAAGCCATTACAATGGCTATTTAAAATATTCAAAAATTCTCTAAGCAGATACACTGATTTTATGTACTTTTTACAAGACACTTCTTCATTATTGTTGTAAAACAAAAAATAATTATAACAGAAATTATACATATTTTATGATTTAAAAAAATCTTTACACAATCCAGAAAATGGGTGAAGAGGCTCTTCATCTACTTTACCTGAATATCCACTACTGAAACAATGTTTAATTAGCAACAATATAAAACAAAAACATAACCTATTTTTAATCATGAGTGAATGACACAACATGAAAATCAACCTCTGTTCAATTTGAAAAAATTAACTAATGCTAAACTTAAGTTTAATATAAAAAAACTTCTTGAAACAAAAGGTTGCATATTTTTTATTTCCTATAACTTAAAATATACTATTTTGTTGTAAAATGCATAATTACTAAGACCACAACGTTAAAACACACTATTTTTTGTTACAGATTTTGTTGAGCAACATCACCAATTAATGCTAAATTATGCATTGTAAATAAATGTTTGAATAAAAGTTGTAGGTGTGTTAAATTAAAGGTTGCGGCCTTAATATGCATTCAACGACAAAAGCCTATACCACAATCAAAGTTATAGGAAATTAAGAAACCAACAACTTTTATTTTAAGGATTTTTTTTTTGTACAGAACTTAGTCAGCTTAATGTCAATTAGTGATTTTCCATATTTTTAAGTCTAACAAAGGTTGATTTTCATTTTGCATCATTTACTCATAATAAAACATAAGGTATATTGTTCATTATATACATTGGCAAGAGAAGGTCTGCGAGTGTTTCATTCCAGATTTTTATTAATACTTACATATTTATTATCTGCTTCGATAAACTTCTTTTGGCACCCGTAACACGTACTGTCTTTAAATTCTTCTATATCAGTCTGTTTGAATGCCAATACTGGAAACAAATGATGGTACGACCTTGCCAAATGTGGTGCTGATACCAATGTCAGTCCACAAACTCTACACTCGACTGGTAATTCACAATATTTACTTCGACATTGCGGACAAAAATAACCGCCTATTTTCAATTTACTTTCTCCTTCAGTTTCTAAATGACTGGAAACAAAAAAAAACAAATAAAAAAATTATGTACTTATTAAATTCAACACAAACATTAAAACAGCCCTGCATCACTTGAAGACACAATGAAAAAATTGGAAAAGTTGATAGCTTCAAGTACCTCAAGGAGATAATACAACCGAAGACCAGCAATTAGGAAAAGGGAAGATGGCTGGTGCACTCCAAGGAACTCACCACGGGTATAAGAAGAAAGCACTCTCAAGACATGCCAAGATTAGACATTATAATAAAGAGATAAAACCTGTGTGTCTGTATGCGAGTGAGTGCCTTAGAAGGACCGGGAAGGCTGGTCTAAGAGAAGCAGAGAAATTTTAGATATAGATCCTTCGCAAGATAATGAGTTTGAAGATAGTAGACAGACAATAAAGGTTACAAAGTCGAGAAGAGCTGTCAAGGAAAATGAAAGATTAATGGAAACAATTAGAAAAAGAAGACTAAAATTTTATGGATTATTGAACTATATAAAGTAAAATAATATATATATTTTTTTATTGTAGATTTACTGCAACTAGTTACTTAAAACTAATGAACAGTTTTTCTTTAGCAATATTATCCCGCCCCATGTATATAATTATGCAGTCACCCACTGGTGCTAGCACTTATTTTCTAATGTCACTTACACAGTGTTCTATAAACATATTAATTTCTTAAATCTCAAAGTTAATTTAAACATTATTGTAATAACTTGGGTAAAAATATATATCAATATATAACTTAAAAGTAGCTTATTAATATTTATAGCTAAACATTAGTTTTAGTAACTTGTATTATATACATGCCTTAAATTTAATTCACTCTTATATACTGTCTGTCTATAACTTGATGGCTTCCCGCAGAGAGGAGCAGAATTGGCCCGCTACTAGCCTTCTCAATAACACTTCACTGTGTACCAATTCCAGTGTACTAGTAAGTAGTAGTATATTTTTATAATGAAATGTTATTGAGAAGGCTAGTAGCAGGACGATTCTGCTCCTCTCTGCAGAAGGCCATCAAGTTATAGACAGACAGTATATAGTTTAACAGTACTTTTATTTGTATTTTTTCTTAACACACTAAATCTACCGGCTTAGTTCTTTTCAGTCTCCTAACTATTACACTTTTATTAATATTTTTATTTGTTATTTAACACACTAAATCTACAGGCTTAGTCCTTTTCAGTCGCCTAACTATTACACTACTATCCAACAGTTTAAGTGCTTCAACGTTGACATGATCGTGAAGTCAATCTTCGTGTTTCTTGGAACACTAACACACTCCTTCTGCTACTGTATTAACTTGTTTTAGAACCTTTGGATAGCATTTATGTAGCTTGCTTTTGTGAAGGCATAGATCTGCAGGCCGTAGGTCCATGCTGGTTTTAGCACTTTCTTATACAGAAGCAATTTATTGACGGTTGACAGTTCAGAGGTCCTACCAAACAGCCAATACATCTTTCTGTACTTAATTTGTAATTCTTTCTTTTTCTTCTTAACGTGTTCCTTCCACCTCAGCTTTGCATTCAGGGTTATCCCAATATACTTTGTTGTGTTAGCAAAAGGTACTGGATTGTCATTAATAGTTATCGGAGTGTGATTAACATTTTAGTTGGTAAATTGTACATGCACTGACTTATTTTCATTGAGTCTGATCTTCCATAAGTAAAATATAAACAAGAATCATGTAAATAATAACATATGGGTAAACAATAAATATACAACAGAAACAATGCAGATCCTCTAAGAACGTTAGTTAGGTTTTCCATCAAAAAATTAATTAACTAATCAATTCTGATAACATTATATTGAATGATTTATTAATTAAAAAACATACCACATACACATCGACAGAAAGTTTTCCCGTTGATCCAACATTTGATGATGTGGAAAACCCATTTTGATAAGAGAAGCTTCTTGGCATGATGCAGTTGTTGTAGGTGGTGGTTCCACATGTTGATATAATAAATCACGATAATGTCTATCATCAAGAACTACATTGTAAAAACCGCCGGTCTCTCTGCACAATGTACTACACACCTTGACTTCAGCAGCTAAACCAATTACCGATACTCTAACACCACATTGCTTTAATGCCTGAAAAGTAACAAAAAAGGAAAAAAATTAATATGATAAACAATTAATTTTCCCTTCTCTTCTACGAGAACCTCTAAAGCAGTGGTCACCAACTGCCAGACCGTGGTCCGTACGGTCGATTCATTTTTTGTGAGCCACGAACTCTAGAGAAAAATTTATTTTCTATGCAGATGAATTTTTAACGTTTAGGCTGAATGTATGCTGACAGCAACTCGTGATATCAACACAACATATACCCAAGTTTCTCTGAAGAGTGTTGATGCTCGCTGGACAAGTTTACGATCGCGAACAGGCTAAAAGCATCTCATGATAGATCCGCGCTTTAAAAAACTACAAATTTTGTACACGGACATACAGAAGTTTGAAACTATTGTTACATTTTATTGCTCAAACCTTTTTGAAATTGACAATTAGTATTAAAATTTAGCATGATTACAGCACCTAAATGTTGACAGTTGACAACGTAAGCCTAAGTGAAAAGTTGGCCAAACTGTGGCAGTCTCATCAAAATTTTAAAGGGCATTAATCAAATTTAGTTGATGACCACAACTCTTAGAGTTTGAAATTAAAACTGGTGTTAGGCAGGGTAATTGACCGCCACCTGTTCTCTTTAACTGTGGGTTGGAGACAGTTATTCATGAACTAGCAGCTCATCCTTTAGATACTGTGTACTTGACCCGGGTAATTTTCTTTGTTTTCAATAAATTTTAAATTAAGAGTTAAAATAAATAAAAAATAAAGATTTTCTGAAAATATACCTATTAGTTTGAAAGTTATAAAAATTTAAGGGTTGAATACCCATTTCAATCCCTTAGGGGTTCATTTTGGAAATTATTAAAGAATAATTTTTATGTGCACTATCGATAACACCTCCACCGAGTTTGTCATCTACTTTGTCCAGACATTAATAAACAAAAAAATATTGGTTTAACGATTGAACACCATTTTTAACTCCTTACAGGTACATTTTTGTAGTAGTTACGAGGTATTTTTTTTAGGTGCACTCTAGGTAACATCTCCACCGAGTTTCAGCCATCTAGCTTGTCTGTAAAGAACTGCGTAAACAGAAAATATGATTTAAGGGTTCAGCACTCTTTGTAACCCCTTACAGGAAAATTTTTCAAATCGTTAAGATGTAATTTTTGTAGTTGATCGATAAGTAACATCTCCACCGAGTTTCCGCCATCTAGCTTGTCCAGAACTTAGTAAATGGAAAATATTAGTTTAAGGTTGACCAACCTTTTCAACCTTTCAGGGTAAATTTTTGAAACTGTTAAGTGGTAATTATTTTAGTTGCACTATAAATAATATCACAGAAATTCAGCCATTGAACTCGTCTGGAACTTAGTAAACAATAAAAATATTGGTTTAAGGGTTGAACACCATTTTCATCACCTTAGGGGTACATTTTGAAAATGGTTAAGTGGTAATTTTTGTAGTTGAACGATACGTAACATCTCCACCGAGCTTTCACCATCTACCTTGTCCAGAACTTGGTAAATGGAAAATATTGGTTTAAGAGTTACACCCTTAAAGGTGGACGTTGAAATAGTTTAACTTTTTTATTTACCCAAAAAGTTACATTCCCTCAAAATGTTTGCTTCCTAACTATTGTGCATATAGGAGAATTCAGTGAGAGTGAGTGAGTCAGTGAGGGCTTTCCCATTTATATATACAGATGGGAAATGGAACTTGCCAAGAAAGGATTTTTAAACAAGTTCATCTAATAAGAAGTGATCTTTACAAAACTACTGCACTGATCGCAAAAGTAACCAGTTTATAAATAACGTGTTATGCATTTTTTGCCACTATGACAGTTTACAATTTTATAAACCAGTGTTTTATTTGGCATCAATTTAAAAAACAAACG